>CM057143.1:12424089-13026589 GCA_029964075.1 Patiria pectinifera
CCGGATTGTCCTGGGACGCTCTATTGAAACACTCGGAAGCTAAACTCGAACTGTTGCAAGACGTCGACAAACACTTATTTTTTGAAAAAGCAAAACGAGGAGGCATATCTAGCGTGGGTGGAATGAGACATCACAAAGCCAATAATCAATATCTCGATGACTACGATTCAAACAAACCCTCAAGTTATATCGCTTATCTGGATGCCAACAATCTGTACGGTTGGGCTATGAGTCAATATCTACCGTACAGCGATTTTAAATGGACACCCTCGAAACCGTTTACCGAAGAAAGAATATTAACGCTTAAGAAAACGTCCAACACCGGCTACTTTTTTGAAGTAGATTTAGACTATCCGTACGATCTACACACTAAGCATAACGATTATCCCCTAGCACCTGAAAATATCGTCGTACCCCAAGCGTGGATGTCTGATTATCAAAACGAGTTATTGGATACCGAACCTAATAGCGACGTACAAAAATTAACGTGTACGCTTAATCCAAAACAAAAATACGTGTTGCACTACGTTACGTTGCAGTCATACCTCGATCTCGGTTTGAAACTAAAAAAGGTACATCGCGTGTTAAAATTTAAACAAGCGCCTTGGGGATTTATCGAGTCTAAATGTCTAGACTGCAAAAAGAGCATTAATAAATTTAGAAAGGTCAGAGATCACTGCCACGTCACTGGTAAATATAGGGGTGCCGCACACGCTTATTGTAACCTCAAACTACAAATTAAACCCGGTTGTACACCGATACCGGTCTTTTTTCACAATTTACAAAATTACGACGCGCATTTAATCATGCAGGGAATGACAGAATACGATAGCCAAACAGAAATACAAGTGATCGCTAAAAATTCAGAAAAGTATATTTCTTTTTCGATAGGAAATCTACGATTTTTAGACTCGTTTAGTTTTATGGCATCATCGTTGGATAAATTAGTGAAAGGATGTCCAAAAGAGTCGTTTCATTTACTCAAAAAGCATTTTAAACTAGGTACGCCAGAGGCGACTGACTTGCTATTACAAAAAGGAATTTATCCCTACGAATATATGAACTCGTTTGATAAGTTTCAAGAGACCAGCCTACCACCCATCGGCAAGTTTTACAGCAGACTAAAAGACGAACATATATCGCAACAAGATTATGACAGAGCTCAACGCGTGTGGAACGAGTTTAATATACAAAATCTAGGAGAATATCACGACTTGTACGTGACTACCGATACGTTATTACTTGCAGGCGTATTTGAAAACTTTAGACGAACGTGTATTACAAACTACGGGCTAGATCCAGCCAATTATTTTACCGCACCCGGATTGTCCTGGGACGCTCTATTGAAACACTCGGAAGCTAAACTCGAACTGTTGCAAGACGTCGACAAACACTTATTTTTTGAAAAAGCAAAACGAGGAGGCATATCTAGCGTGGGTGGAATGAGACATCACAAAGCCAATAATCAATATCTCGATGACTACGATTCAAACAAACCCTCGAGTTATATCGCTTATCTGGATGCCAACAATCTGTACGGTTGGGCTATGAGTCAATATCTACCGTACAGCGATTTTAAATGGACACCCTCGAAACCGTTTACCGAAGAAAGAATATTAACGCTTAAGAAAACGTCCAACACCGGCTACTTTTTTGAAGTAGATTTAGACTATCCGTACGATCTACACACTAAGCATAACGATTATCCCCTAGCACCCGAAAATATCGTCGTACCCCAAGCGTGGATGTCTGATTATCAAAACGAGTTATTGGATACCGAACCTAATAGCGACGTACAAAAATTAATGTGTACGCTTAATCCAAAACAAAAATACGTGTTGCACTACGTTACGTTGCAGTCATACCTCGATCTCGGTTTGAAACTAAAAAAGGTACATCGCGTGTTAAAATTTAAACAAGCGCCTTGGATGAAATCTTACATCGATAAAAACACGCAACTCCGAACAAAAGCGACCTCTGATTTTGAGAAAGACTTTTTTAACCTCATGAATAACAGCGTGTTTGGTAAGACGATGGAAAACGTTAGAAATCGAATAGACGGTTACCTACTGAGAGACAATAACGAGAGCGATCAAAAAAAATACCAAAAAATAATTCAAAAACCGAGCTATAAAACAACAACGCCGTTTCCAGAATGTGACCTGTCGTTTGTCGAAACATATAAAACGACAACCGTGTTAAACAAGCCCATTTATTGCGGAGTGAGTATCTTGGATCTCTCAAAGACGCTGATGTACGATTTTTATTACAACCGATTGAAAGACAAATACGGAGATAAAATCAGGTTGATGTACACCGATACGGACAGTCTCTTGATTGTCGTTTACACGGATGACATATACAAAGACATGCGATCTCACGGGCAACACTACGACTTTTCGAATTACAATCTGGATCACGAGTTATACGATCCAACCAATAAGAAAGTGATCGGTAAATTTAAAGACGAGTTTGGAGGTAAGGTCATTCAAGAAGCCGTTTGCGTAAGACCCAAGATGTACTCTATTTTAGCAGATGACAACAACATCACTCTTAAAAAGGCCAAGGGGGTCACAAAATCGGTCACTGACAAAAAATTAAAACACCGACACTACTACGACTGCATCTTTAAAAATAAATCTAAAACAGAAACGATGACTCAAATTCGATCGGAAAATCACATCCTTTACACCGTATCTCAAAATAAACTATCGTTGAGTCCGTTGGATACCAAGAGGTACATTTTACCGGATGGAATACACACGCTCGCTTATGGTCACCGTAATCTAGATATTAATTAGGCGGTAATTGCGTGTCCTCGGGTATGACTTGAAGCTCTTGTCTCACAAAACTCCTTTTTGGGCCGTCTTGCAGGTAATAAAGAGTAGGACCCGTCGTGACTTTTTTACCGTTAATCATTTTAAATTGACTCGTTTTTTTTTTCACGTTGTAGATGTCTACGCTCCAAATGGGATCTGTGGCTCTTCTCGCAGTACCACCCTCTTGCTCGCCCGGGTAATATAAATATCTAACCATAGCGTCTTGCGGTAATTGTTGCTCTTTTGTTTTAACGGGGTTAGCCGGCGATTGCCGGACCTGTTCTAGTTTAACCGCCTCTGACGGCGCTTTAGCTATTAATCTCGTCGTTTCATCGTTTATAGCTTTGATCACGCTGGGTAATCGCTCGACCCATTGCGTGTTTCTACTCTCGGGATTTAACATTTCTTGAGCGTACTGATGACCAAACAGTCTCTCGGCTAGCGTTCGATTAAATCTTTCTACGATACCCTGCGATCGGTGGTTTCCGGATTCGCCTACGATAATCTCGACGTTTTTTGAGGCCATCCATTTTTTAAATGCTCCTTTCAATTCGGTACCGGCGTCTACTCTCAACGTTTTAGGGTAACTCAAAGGCGATCTCGCGTAAATCTTGACGATAGCATCCTGGGTGGAATCAGCCGTTTTAGAAACCAAAGGTTCTGCTTCGTGGTATCGACTCGCAACGTCGACAACCGTCAAAGCGTATTTATAAGTCTTGCGTTTTACTTTATCCCAGGGTAGGTATAGCACATCCATTTGGTGAAAGTCGTTTGGTGTTTCAAACTCTCGCGAAGTACTCGTAGGCCTGGGTACATACGCAGGACCCGGTAGATAAATTTGCCATATCGCTTGTTTTTTAAGCCAATCTCTGATTACCTTTTTATCGTATTTTGTTATCGTGTAAATGGTCGACGGCGCTTTTACCTCTCCAATAACCGCTCGGGCTATAATACAGTTTAGATAATGTTTTTATCATTTATTATAATAATAATTTAAACGGCTTTATACATTAAATAGATGGCGTCAGCTGTTGTAATGATGGTTGGAGGTGCGATCATAAACGCCTTAGCTTTTTCGGGTTCAAACTTTTTGTTTTCAAGTCTGAGGGATGATGGCAGCGAAGAGCGTAAGAGACACGATTTAGCGACAGAACAACTCTCGGCTGCCAGATATCAGTGGCAACGAGAACGAACGAAACGACTTGATTTTCTCAACGAACGTATCAGAAAACAAAATGCCTCTAAAGAAACATTTTCCAACGTAGACCAAGCGTTGCGTTACTACAACGAAATGACCAGAGAAAACGTCGAGTTACCCCGCGAACCCAAACTCGAAGATTTTTACGAGCCTAGCGACCAACAAATAGAAAAAGAACTGGCGTTTATCGCGGGAGGAACGCTATTGGTGGGCTTTTTGGCTTACAGATACCTTTAAATTTAAAACTCGTATAAATAAAATGATTGCGTATGGAAAAAAGCTCAATCCCAGCAGGCTATTAAAAATACCAAGATCTATCAAGGGTGAGAGAAAAGAGGTGGTCATTACCCACAATCCTAGTAGTATATCGGCGGGGCAAACGCTGAGGGTCAAGTTTCCTCAATTGGGTGTAGACGACGTGATCGTACCCGGCACTTGTAAACTAGCTTTTAGTTTAGAACTCTACAGTGGAAGTGACAACAATAGAACCATTTTTGGTAATTTGGCCAGAAATTTAGTCAGCGAAATCAGCGTCAGGCTTCAAGGTCACGAAATTATAAGTTATCGTCACGCCGACGTGTATCACAATTTTAAAGACAATTGGCTCAACAGCTCGACGACTCGAAACATGGCGTACTCGGGCATAGAAAAAGAAAATGTGTCTAAACTAAGAACTGGAGCTCAAGATGCTAACGCGGGCGCCAACAGCGGTAAAGATCAAGCTATCGCGGATGCCTATGGTAACAGATATTGCATTCCCCTAGACATTGACATACTGACTTCACATCACCCTTTTTACCCCAGCGGTTTAAACCAACCTCTGACGTACGAGATAAAGTTTAACGATCACGATAAAGTAGTCAACAGTTCAGATACGGCGGCGATGTATTCTATCTCAGACTTGTCTCTCGAATACGAAGTGGTGACCAACAGAGACCTAGCTAACACCATCAGAAATAAACACAATAGCGGGGTAATGCAATATCTGTTTGATAAAATCCACTCGCTAGAAGTTAGATCCGTCAACAAATCGGACACGCTTTGGAACGTCAGCGTTAATCAACCCATCAGGAGTCTCAAGGGTATTTTGTTTTTGTTTAAAGATCCCGCTGGGAAAAATCCGCAGCGGTTTTATAATCCAAAACTAACCAAAACATCGGTGACCGTAGAAGGTAAACCCAATCAACTCTACAGTCAAGGCATGTCTCAGTATCAACACTGGAACGAAATTATCAAGTTCTTTGGAGACAGCGATACCGAAAGCGGGCGCGGAGTAGCTAAAGACTTAAATATGACGGGTTGTGACCTCGGAGACTATCTAAAAAACAAGTACGGTCTGTGGCTCGATTTTAGAAGTAACGACGACAATTCCGCTCACGGATCTGGTAGGAAAATCGGAGACGGAGGAGGCATCAACATTCAATTTACCAGAGAAGCCGAAAGTGAAGGTGACCTCACGATGTACGTCTTTTTGGTCATGGATGCTCAATTGAACTTGGAACACGGGAATTTTAAATCTCTGTTAAGTTAAAATGACACAACCGCATTGCGCTTTAATCGTCGGCAAAACAAATTCGGGTAAAACCAAATGGATTTTGGATCTGTTAGAGTCACACTATAAAAATACATTTGAAGCGATAGTCATCATTTGCCCTACCATATTTAAAAACAAAACGTACATCGAAAGAAAGTGGATTCAAGCAGATCCCGAGGTATACCTCTGCGATCCGGAATTGTACAAGATGACGCTCAACGAAGCGATCGATATTTACAGTAAAATATTTGAAGGTGTTGCCACGCTGTTTATCGTGGATGATTGCTCTTCGGATCAAGAGATTAAATATCGTAGAAAGACGTGCGCGCTAAGCAAGATGGCATTTAGCAGAAGACACGTAAATCACAGCTGTTGGTTACTGACCCAAAAGTACAACAGCGTTTTAAAAGATTATAGAGAAAACACGGCTTGGTTGGCGTTATTTTACTGCAAAGATAAAACATTGTTTGATCAAGCGTTAGACGAAAATGACGTCGTACCCATTGAAGAACGAGATTATATAAAACGACGTTTGAGAGATGTGAAATATAGTAAATTGGTCGTATACACCGAACCTCCAGTTAGTTACGAGCTACTTGAGTAGCTAGGTGAGTAGCAATTAATAGCTAGTTGAGTAACAATTAATAGCTAGGTGAGTAACAATTAATAGCTAGGTGAGTAACAATCAATAGCTAGGTGAGTAACAATTAATAGCTAGGTGAGTAACAATTAATAGCTAGTTGAGTAGCAACCTATTTAACAAGCTACACGTGTATTACAATTTGTTAATCAACAAACGTCAACAAAATACATTTTGCTGTAAGTAAATGATAGCAATATTCGAGTATTTGCAGTTTTTGGTTATTATCATCATATCACTTAATCTATCGTTTTACACCTACGAATACCTTTGCTTTTGTAACAAAGTTGCAACAGCTACAACAAAATTAAATTCCTTTCTAATTAAATAGAGGACCTAAAACTTACTTTAACCGAACAAGATCACAACGCAGAACATAAAGATCGTTTGTGCGGTGTCGTAGCAGCCGGAAACTCTAGAAAGTACTTGGGAAAGGAATACACTGTTAAACATATCGAAGCTCTTGACAGTAAAGAACTCGACAAGCTGTATCATCTGTACGAAACTAAATTTGGAAATGAAATTGTTCAAACTGTTGGTAAATACACTTTAAGTCTATTTTCGAGAGTGTTAGCTGTGGTTACACCCGTACAAGTTTTAGGATATAACGTCACTATAGATTCTGAAGAAGAACTCACCAACGACTTGAGTTCCGATCCTATTATAAGCGCGAGTATGGCTGGTATGTTGAGCGACGTTTGTTACAAGTACGGAACTTTAATATCACCCCTAGTTGCTACGATTATCACAACAAAACATTTGAAATTTAATAAACCTAATATAATAAATGGAAGATCAGAAAGCAGCGACAGCAACGCCTGCAGCTCAACCAGCAGAGACAGAGACTCCCCAACCGATAAAAACAACGCCATTACCGACGGTAACGAGAGTGACCAAGACTAAAAATCCTAAACGAATTCAGCAGGGTAAAGCTTTAGCCGAGCACAATAGACAGATGAAATTAAAATTAGCAAAAATGGACGTAACATCGGACGAAGCTACATGCTCACCAGACTATAACTCTTGGGTGATGTGGGGGGCTGTAGCGTCCATAATAGGGGTGGGGCTGCTGATACTAAAAAGTAAGGCAACTGCGCGGGTAGTACAGCCAGTGCCGGTAGTCACGCAACCCACTACACCCAGCGCCCCCAAAACGCTAGACATGGAATAAACCAGCAATTTAAAAATTGTTATATTAAAAACGATGAGTAACTTTGACACCAACGGAATAGCTAATACGATTTACCACGGAGCCGTCATATCGGGTCTTTCGATGGGATACGTCATGGTAGGAGCTAAACTACTCAAAATGAAAGCGCCGGATTTAAACAAACTAAGCGTAGAAGATGCGGCTAAATTGACGGGCATTATAAGTGGAGCTCTGGCCACGCAAAATTGGTTGGTGACCCAGGGTATACTACCGGGCAGTATAATGAAAACGGCATAATTTAAATAGGTTTATTAAATAAATGGCTGAGGGAGGATTTGACTTTGACCCCGTTGATGATTACGATTACGATGACGACGATGATGTAGCAGAGACCAATCTGGATTGGGACGATACTTTTGATAATACCCAACTTCCACCGGTAGACACAGAAAGCATCCTCGGCACGGGTACAATAAGCAGTTTATCTATAGAACTAATAAAAGAAGATGTTGATTCATTTTACAAACAAAATAATATAGACCCCGTGTTTATCGACCCCAACGATTTTGAAATTGGTAAAGACAGACATCTATACGTTAAAACAGATAAAGGTTTGAGACCTTCAACTTTTAAACGAGGTGGTCAAAGATCATATTACAAATTAGGTACCTTACAAAGTAAATATGGTACCGCATTTATTCGCGACACCCTCAAAATCGCTGACTATAAACCAACACTACTTGACAAACTAAAAGATAAACTCGAAAAAGTACAACCCGAGAGTATCCCCATGACAGAACTACCAAGCGTCACCGATGAGGTAACCGAAATTATAGACGATTTACAACGCGACACTGGCGCTCAAACGGAAGGATTAAATTACAGAGAACTCCAGGGTTTAGACAAAAGTCTTCAGACGTTGAGAGGTAACCTAGAACTTAATTTAGCGCGTCTCGCAGAACTAGACCAAGAGATATTTGATGCCGAACATGAATTAGGTGATCATAGGATCAGCGAAGAAGAACGACGAGAGTTAAACGATAAATTGAGCGACTTAGACGCTGAAAGATCTGCCAGATTAGAAGCCGCAAAAGCCAACGAATGAGGGCTCAAAAGTCAGATCGCTAGAATCAAAGAAACGATTAATAAAATATTAGGCGACGACACGACTCTGGCGGAAAAGATCAGAACTCTGTTTAGAGAACAAGGTGTGACAGTAGTGAGTATTTTAGCCGCTTTGAGTTTAGCCATCAGCACGATAGTGAGTATCATCGTCGCTAGTGTGAGAGGTGCAGGTGCCCCACCCGCGCCAACACCTGCACCAACACCAACACCAGCACCAAAAGGCGGTATCAAAGAGTGGATTTCAAAACAACTCGCTTATTTTGCATCTGCTCTTCAAAAACTCGGAGTGAGTGCGTTGGGCGCTCTGCCGGGTATCATAGGCAGCGTACTCAGTTGGATATTTAACGCGTTGAGTAAGTCTGTATCGTGGTTGGCCGAACACGTGTGGGCTTTGTTTTTGGGTGTGGGAGCCTTGGTGTTTGCGTACCTGCAAAAACGATGGTAGTTATAGTTGTAATCAAGTTAAAAAAAAAAAAAATAAGCCTTACCAACTTTGTGTTGGTAAGGCTTATTTTTTTTTGTCTTGTGAGATTACAGTGTGACTTATCGCGTTGCCTCGTAAGCTAAAATACCCATACCAACGATAGCCAATATTCCTACCGTCAACGATAATTTTTCGTCTTGGTGAGTTTGTAGTTTAGTGGGCTCTTGGGTTAAAACTGTAGGTGAGGGTGCTGGCGCTGGTGTTGGTGCTGGCGCTGGTGTTGGTGCTGGCGCTGGTGTTGGTGCTGGCGCTGGTGTTGGTGGGGGTGTAGGTGCAGGTGCTGGTGATACAACATCGTTCGTCATAGGCTCTGGGGGTGTTGGTGGCGCGACGTCATCGGTGTCATCAAAAGAGTCGTCCGGTTGAGGTTGTGCGTTTAAATCTAACATCAAACCAGTGTTCATACTCTGGGTAGCGATTTGAAGATTGTTGTTATAGCCGTCGTGCGTTCCAACCCTCAAGTTCATATCCGATGGAATTAAATACAACCCCGGTTTCACGACAAAATTTAAAGGCGTTCTGGCATACTGCAAAGAGTCTTGAAATTGATCAATACTCGTTTCCATGTCGTCTACTGCATTGATGATATCTTCAACGATGACGTTAAATTGTCTCTGAGCGTCTAATCCGGTGCCCGGTGATAATACGCTCGTTTTTGTTTGAGCCTGCGCACCGAGTAAAGCGTACACGTAAGATCTGATTGATTCGTTGATCTTTATGATTCCCGCGGAGGTAAACGAACTCTTGGCGGGTATAAAATCTAACCAAGCCATGTTGACGATGTCGTCTTGTTCGAGATAACCCTTCCAATGCTTAAAAAAAGCATCGTGTTTTTTTGGATCGTCTAAACCCCAATTTTTATCACCTGTGGGGTTGATAAAATCATCGAGTGTGGTCGTGTTTTTATCATAGTCTAACGGCAAGAGTACAAACGATTTTGTTTTTTCGTTCCAAAGAAAAAGCCGACCTAAGCCATAAGTCTTTTGATCTCTCGTCTGTTTAAAAGACTTATTTTGATCGATGGCAAACGTCCGACAGATGTTGGTAAATGCTCCACGATCATAGGTGTTGCTGAGAGCGTCAAACGAGTCTTCTCCCGGTATTGCTATGGCCATGTCGTTTAATATCCTTCTAACTGTAAAGTATAGATGAAAGTTAAAGATGGCCCAAACGTAATGGTTGTTCGAGTTTAAAATATCGATTCCAACACCACAGCCCGTTGTAGCGCAATAGATCGCAAAGTTAACTGATTTTGATAAAAAGACATGGGGTCTATTTTCCAACGAAGTAAAGCATCGTTGGTATTGAGGCGAGATATTTTATAGTCCGAGATTAAGTCGGGGAACGGTGTTAAAAAGGTGTTAGAAGCGTTGACCGTAATCTCGAGTTCGCCAGTGAGATACGGACTGTCTAGTACATGGGCTTGGGTGGTAGCTTGTCGTTTAGCTACATTTTGATTTACTTGTTTCGTTACCTGATCAGCTATCGATTGTATCTGCTTTTTTAACGACATAAAAGCAGCCATTATTTTAGTTTCAGTTTTAATATAAAAAGACTTTAAAATAAATGCATTCGTTTCACTTGTTTCAAAATGAGCAGACGTTTAAATTAGAAGACGTCGTAGGTAATTTAAACGGTCAAAAATCTGTACGCGTAAAAAGGGTGATCTTTAACTCCGGATATTTTAATATTTCCAGCGCCACAGAGATTGATTGGTATATGCATATAGACGGGAGACCTGCTGAAAGAGAACCTCCTGTTGGAGTGCATGGGTATAGTTTAGACCCCGACGCAATAATAAACACAGATAGAGATTTTATCGAATCGTTGATAGGTGATTTGCCCTACGACTATTTAATTAACGACGAAAATACTTTCAATAGAGTTATAAACGATCTTATAGAAGCGTATGGAGAAGAGAGACTAGACTCTGCTTTAGAATTACTCAAAGAAGAAAAACAACAACTTTCTATAAAACAAGGACTTTTAATCGATAAATTGCAAATAAGACCAATTACAGGTGCACAACGCAATACGCTTAAGTTTTTGGCAAACATCTTATATGACAGATGGGGGCACATCGAAGAAGGTAAAAGGATAGCGCTAGAATATATCCAAGGTACAATAAGCAAACCTAGAGCGAGAAAAATTAGGCAAGCTGGGGAGTCTTATCATATCTGGTGATGATTTAGATTTTATTTCTCCGAGTCATTTAGTGCCGTTACCAGCCGGAGTCACCGGTTCAGTCACCATCCCACCGGGGTGGTACGACGTCGATTGGTTCGATTTCATTTTAAATTCTATACCCGGGGTAAGTTTTAGAATATTTAGAGAATCTAAAAATGTGACGTTGGTGGTAACCGACGTCAATCTCAAATTGCGCTTAAACAGAGAAGTCTCTCGATTACTTAATTTACCCAAAGGAAGACTGATACCCAAAGTGGTGTATACGGGGTCTTACGACGTTAATCCGTTTAAATTTTTGTTTATTCGCTGCCCGCAATTAAGTACGAGTGAAAACTTTTTAGATGGTCGTCCTTCTGACATCTTAAAAATCGTACCCGTGGCTACGCGCGAACCCGAGCCTGATAGAGTCGAAGATTTCAAAAAACTTAAAAACGGTATAATCGACAAACTGACATTTTCAATCACAGGTGAAAGGGGACAGATCATCAACAACAAGGGTGTGAGTATAATGATAGAGTTGGAGATCTTTTAATTTTAAAATGTTTTTATATTAAAACATGAGTATAGATAGTAAGGCGTTATACCCCGATATTTCTGGAGATGTACTCCGATTAAATAGTAACGAAGAAACAAAAGTGTACAGACTTAAAAAGATTGAAGAGATTCGATCTTTAATCTTGAAAGAGAGAGACCACCGAGAGCGCACTTATAAAAAAATAAAGAGAATGATCGACACTATTAATTACGTAGAGATAGGAGTCGAAGGACTGGGGGCTATAGCGGGGGCTATAGGTATTCCCGCTCTCTTGGGTGTTATATCAACCCCCGTTGGATTGGTGCTAGAAGGAACGTTTATAGGCCCTTTTGGTGTAGATATTCTGCTTAGAATCGCGTCTAAGCGATTAGCCGCCAAGCTGAAAAAGCATGACCAGATTAAAATATTAGCAGACTCCAAACTTAACACGATTGAAGAATACGTATCTCAAGCCATCAACGACGGAGATATATCGCATGAAGAGTTCTTACTAATTACGAAAGAGCTCGCAAAATTTAACGAGCTTAAGCAAAAAATTAGAACAAAGACCAGCACAAAGCTTCAAAAAATTAAAAACGATACAGACTTTGAAAAAGAAGTTAAAAAACGGGTAGACGAACGGCTGGCAAAAGAAAAAAAATCTCTTATCGAAAAACTTACAAGTTCAAATTCTCGGTAAATAAACATTACGAAAGCGATCCGCCGAGTTATACCTCTATTTCACCTCTTAGGGCTATACCCTCGGCCCCGCCTTTATTGTAGTGGTCATCGTATCTTTTTAGTGCCTTATTAAATTGATTTTGAGTCACTTTAAATACATCTCTAACTCGTTCCTTGTTCCATCCAACGACGTGATGGTAACACGCCGCTATTAACGACCGTTTAACGCAACCATTTCCCCTCAATGTTTTGTAATTAACGAGCTCGTTATATTTATTGATTGTTTCTTGGACATCTTCTACGTCTTGCTCTGGACAAACAGAAAAAATAAGTTTCTCTATAGTTTTTCTTTTGTTTCTCTTTAAAGTTGACCAATTGATACGATTCTTGCGCATTTTCTGCCGAAAAATCAAAGTAACGTGAGACTATTTCACCGCACGTTTCACAAACTAAAAAACCATTCTCGATGATTATATGGTGATCGCACTGATCTGTTTCATTAGATAGCTCGAGGTTTTCACTCTGAAAAAAAGTCATAGATATATCTAATAAAAACCGATATTATTTTTTAATAATTTTTCAAATACAGTACTCGTCGGTCTGAACATATTACTCTCCATTTTTAAATAGAAACAGCTTCTCTCCCTTTTCACAGATAGAGAAGCTAATTTTTTTTGCCCGAGTTTCAAGGTCACGTGGTGGTGACTCACACATTTTTCAAGGTCACGTTGTTTACGCCAAATTCCTATCATGCCTCAACACGTTTCAAGGTCACGTGGTGGTGACTCACACATTTTTCAAAGTCACGTGGTGGTGACATCACCTCATTTTAGCGACGACAGATTTTATTTTTTTTAACTCCAGAGCGACAGGCCCTGACTTGACACATTTTTCTTTTTTGCTCCCCAAACCTGACGTCAGATTTCTAAAAACATTTTGCCGCGGGGGATTCCCCTATTTTTTTTCCTCCAACTATTTTTTAGAATCGAGAGCGGCGTGTCCAGACCGGCCGCAGATTTTCCATTTTGGTCCCATACCCCCACCTCCCCTACTACTCCTGTGGAACGCGTGTTTAAGTGTAATTTGCCGCACTTGCGATCAAAGAGAAACAGCAAAGTGATTTTTGTAATGTGATTTTTGTGACTGTAATTTTTTATAGGCCTATCAACTTGATTCAAGTCTAGAGCCCGTGCCATAAAGATAATATGGCGCGAGCTCTAGACTTGAATCAAGTTCTACGTTGCTCTAGCGCTCGTGATGGTAGTACGTGCTCGCAAGTAGCTTATTGTTTCTCATTTTAACAAGATTTGCATTACATTTGGTTTTCGGAAGCACTGGGTGTGTTTCTGGTTGTGTGCAATATATGTTGTACTTAAACACTAAAGAAACGTTTGTGTTTGTATGTTTTATTCTTACAATTTAAAGAAAATTGAAATGTAAGTTCTGAGACTGTTGCGGTTTTTGGGGTGTCAATAAAAATTGCCTCCCCAAAAATGTTGTTGTTATAAATGTCACAAGATTATGCCGAATAGTCAAGACATCTCCCACGAATTATGCCATTATTTTAGATCATGTTCTAGAGCTGTACATGTATGTGCTCCATTGGCGAATTACGGGGCTTTGAAGGAGTGGAAGAAAATGGAAACCTGGCTGGCGAAATCTACAGACTCAGTATGGCGGCCTCTGCAGTCCGTGTCACGTATTTGTTTTCCCGAATATACCCGGACACATGACGGGGCTTTTGCGGATAGGAACCGGGCTGATGGCTGAGGGTTTCCCCGGTGCAGGTTTCGGGCACGCAAGTGTCGCAGGCCAGCCCAATTAGAGGAAGAAAATGACGGGTAGGGGAGCGATGCGCCGAGAATTACTGGTCCTGACTCGATGCAAACCGGGGCCGGACAGAAATCTGCCATTCCCAGCACATCGTGTGTAACCGGGCCAGATCAGTTCTGACGGAAACGGCCGCCAGGTTAAACCTACACCTGGTCCTGACTATTGTGCACCGTTGGCGCCCAAAGAATCCGAATTCTTTGAGACGTTCCTTACGGAATATCTGAATTGATGGCATGGATGGAAAATCGATCCCAACCGAAGAGTAAAAGGCACTGAGCCCATGAATTCCGTGTCGCCGTTATTGTAGCATTTCAATGGGCAACAGTGTCAAGTACATCACTGACCTTCGATCAGCCATGGAACCGCACACATACATGTAGCAAAATCGCGACAGGAGATACATCGGAATTACTGCTGAAAGGTTTTTCAAACTTTGTTGGCTCAGCTGGCTGTGTTGGCACTATAACAAGGTCAAATTCTCCCTCAACTTTAGTCCAAAGATGGGAATCAGACTGATAATTGAGCTGGGCTATGTCCATTCACCTGTTGGATTCATTACAAGGCTCAGACTTGGATGTCAACCTCACTCTATCTGTCTTAAAGCAATCGGTTCAGATCAGGTCACTACCGTAGCTGGGAGGCCGTTGGGGCACTTTGATGAGTTTACCAGTCTCCTCCATCTTATGATTACACACTTCCAAAATGTTTTTCTGTCCATCACCGAACGTTCCAGGTCGCTCTTGGTCTGCCTTACGTCATCATCTGCCCTCTACACTTCTATGATGATGTGCGGGAGAGTTTCTGGTCTATGGGTTACATGCATGACCAAGCCTTTGAAGCTTCAGATCATAAAAAGTTGCATGTCATCCCTTCCCTTGTTCCATTTTTAACAGTTTTGGTTGTCCCAGACATTGCAAAGGACAAGTTTGACAGACACGACCGACACGGGGAACCAATCACAGAAAGCTCCCTTAACCGATCCTGTACAGAACAAGATGCAGCATCTCGCATGGGCCTGCAAAACAACTCCATTCATGCTTCTTTTATCGGAATACATGGATACTGCATGTGATTCTAGTTCCAGTGTTTCCCCTGCAATGGCTGCGAACGCTTTTCATTATCCAGGGGATTGATTACGCTTTATCCTAGATCTCTAATCTTGCGACAGACTGTAAGACGTTCAAATGTACTGGATACGATCTTCTTCGCATGGAGGCCCTTCTGTTATGGAGCACTGACTTGCTTGTGGATCAGTTCAAGACTATGACAAGGCCAAAGTCAAACGGCTGAAGGCTAAAAGTCACAATGTAGGATTCCGGCTACTTTTAAATAAGTCCAAAAGGGTTTTAGAAAACCCTTGCCCACCTTGTGGACACCAAAGTTCTACCCAATCGATCACAGTGGCTCCCAAATCGCCAGCAACTCCTGGACGTAGATTTCGCTAGCCAACTTCAAGAGGTCGCGGCATAAGGTTTCAACTTCAGGTTTCATGCCAGTGTTCTTCCTTACACCTAAGAAGAACAGGGCATCTTCAACTAATTCGCTCACGGTGAATATTCCTCACTCTTCCAATTGGTCTATCCACATCCCCAAGGATCTTCACCAGAGCAACCAAGACCCTGGCGATAATGCTTCGAAGGGCAAATGATATTCCTCTACCTACGGTAGATGATTGGTTTGTCATAGGCAGGCCCGAAAAAGAGGTTCTTCAGTCGTTTCAAGTAAGGATCTTCACCAGAGCAACCAAGACCCTGGCGATAATGCTTCGAAGGGCAAATGATATTCCTCTACCTAGATGATTGGTTAGTCATAGGCAGGCCCGAAAAAGAGGTTCTTCAGTCGTTTCAAGTAACCACCAACAAGGTTGGGGTTTCTGATTAACATCGACCTGAAAACGGGGATAGATTCCCCTTATAGATATGCAATTGTACAGGAGCGCACCACACCTGTCAGCTCAATCGGCACCAGCATGGGCCTGGCCACAACTTTCGACACATTCAACATCATCTGTCAAGTGCGTCCGCAGTAAGATTCAACTAAGGCATTGTAGAGCAACCTGAGTCGGGGCTCTCCCCTCCTCTCGATCCAACTTTTGTTGGGTTCCAACATCAATGTTCTGGATCTCCTAGCAGTTTGCAAAGCTTTTACACATCATCAACGGAGGTTGTTATGGTTCAATCAGACAACGCGGACATTAGTGGCCTATTTAAATCCCATTTGTGCTTCTAGACTAAGAAGCTACTCTATTGGTGCATAAATCACAACACAACTCTTTTGGCATGTCACAATACAGGATGAGTTGAATCTTACTGCGGACGCAAGGAATTTCTTTCCAACATAATAACACCCAAAAGTTGTCCAACATATTAGATCTCTATTCGCTTCATTAGTGAACATCCAATCAACTTGACCCAACAATCTTGATTCACTCGCCGGTACATACAGGAGGAATCCTGCTCATGCTCATAGTACCGTTTTGATATTTCTTTTGCTACATTTTGAGCATTATAAAGTAGACAAATGTGAACACACATAAATATATAGGTGAAAAACGGTGCTTTTTTATAGGTTCCAAAAAGGCACTAAATTTAATCAATTTCAATTTTCGAGGGTCGATTTTTGCATTGTTCCCTTTATTTTGGACATTCTACTGTTTTTACTACTCAAAGTTGGTAATTTGTTCAATTTAGGACTTTTTAACCAAATTGTGTGGAAAGTCGGCTATTTTCAAAACTTCTAAACGCTTTAACCAATTTTCACAATTGAAAACTGCTAATGTTAAGATATTAGCATTTTTAGGTTCTTTCAACAAAACTTTAAACCAATGAGATCCAACATTGATGTTTCCATATAGTCCTATAAGATTAGTGAAATCGGTCTTAGCTGAAATCGATCTTAGAGCGGGGAACTCGTCTTAAACTTTTGTTAAAGGGATGATACAATATTTGCAAACTTCAAAAACCCGAAATGATCAAATTATCACATTTTGATAGTCTAAAGCATCCTGTAAAATCGTGGTTCCTGGAAAAATTGCATTCGGCCGCCGTTGATAAAAAATGGCTTTTTCCCCCCAGAATCCATATTTTTCATATTTAGTTATCCTGCATTTCTTTGCAATTGATTACAACCTGTGAAAGGGAACTAGGCCTGCTAGACTGATTCTCTGTTTATAAGTTTATAAGTTGCTCCGTTTCATTTTACGTCCGATTATGGAACCAGATTACAAGAACATGATTGCTTTTCTTGGTTATTCCAGCATCTACCAGCCCAAAACATAAAACAAGTCGGTTTAACAACATTTGAATAACATACATGTAATAATCCTCCAAATCCATTAATTTCTGAAAATTGCAGCAAATACAAATGTTAAGTCCTAATATGAATCGCAAGATAAGACGAGTTTTGTGAAATCGGCCCGAGGGGCCAATTTCATATAGCTGCTAAAACACAAAATTTGCTTAAGCACAAAAAAAAAACACCTTGCTTAATATAATCAGGTTACCGGCCCAAATGCCATGCAATGTTCATTACTTATGACTGTCATTAGTAGAGTTGTTGGCTATTCATAACAGTTACCGACTTCCAACAGTTGGGTGAAACGTTACGTAATCCTCCTTTTAATGATGGCATTCAAATGGCGCGTGATTTCTATTGTGACATTGAAGTGGCAATCCTTCTCGCACGCACAGAGCGATTTCTTTTACAAAGAAAACATCATCTTCAGCGCTGACTGACTTCAACAGGCCCATACTTAATTTGCATGTGACAGTTGCAGACATACAGTCACCCCTTGATAAATGTGAAACTGTTGTACAACTGTTAGACCGGACTGTTGCGTATAAAGCAATCAAATTGCACTTAAGAACAGTCGTTGTAAGTTGCCACGAAAAGGTATCTGAGTCCACTGAGGCGATCCATTAATTATCCCCATTGCATTGCCTTCTGGGAGTAGTGGTCTCGTCATTGCCCATTCCTGGGCATTCGGCCATCTCACATGCCTTCGATAAATCAAGGGGGCTGAAAGGGCAGCAATCTCGAAATAAATATAATCTTCATTTTCACCAAACATTTACAAAATAATAGCATATGAAGGATGTAACCATATTTTTTTTGGTTTTTCTTTTTTAGCTTCATTGAACTGGGCTCAAATGTGAGCAAAAACGTTTTCATGAAGTAACACTCTCCTAGTTTGAGCGCGCTGCCCTCCGTTTCCACAAAGTAACACTCACCTAGTCTTGTGATACATTGAAGCGTTCTACTTATGAAAAAAAATATAGTTTCGCACCTTTTTTGGTTCGACAAACTATCACTCACCTTTTTCTCTTATTTCTTGTTAATTTGATATACATGTACAAACGAGTGAAAACAGCAAATTTGATAAATCCAATGCATCAATTGTCCACAACGAGAAACCCAACTGAAAATACTATGCAGTTTGACGCAAAATGTTGTTCTAGAAAATGTTCAACTTTAGATGCAGTTTACTCCGATTGCTAGTTTTTACTGGTATGTACATGAGTGTTACTTCGTGGTGTCACTGACGAAATAACAACAGATTGTTGATTGGGGAAAGTGCTTCTCCTCGCCTTCCTGGAATTACAACTTCCCTTGAATCATCAAATATTGTGAGAAAATCTTCACGGGTAACTCCAGTCAAAATAAACAATAGACGAAGGTGTTCAAGTTAATCATTAAAAACATCTCTTCCTTGTCTCGGGTCATAAATGAACAGAGCACTGTAAATGTCCCAAAAATTATCTTCACACACGCGAGAGAGATAATTTGATAAGTCTGCTTGTCTTGTAAAGCAAGGCCAGTATAGCTGCGTCATCCATATATATTTGCTTTGAGCTCAATGATTAACAATTGTTTAATGGCCCAGTATTGGCTCAGTGTAATTTGCTATTGTCATGTTTGAGGTAAGCATGCCACTGTTACGTCATGGGCTGTATCAGATTTCACCCAGTGCTCTGTTCGGAACATTTTTATGAACCGAGATAGACAAGGAAGAGATGGTTTTAAATGATTTATGTACTTTAACACACTGATCTATTTTTACTTTGACTGGAGTGCGTTTCCGTGCTATATTGTGTAGGCCTATATATTTGTATCAAAACCCATCTACAAAAAAATCGTTCTGGGCTGTTTATTGATCAATTACACTTCAAAACAGAAATCATTTTACTCACATTTAAATTTTTTTTTAAATAAAAACATAGTGTATTGCTATTAGTTCACATTGGAAATTTAGTGGTGAAAAAAAGAAGAAAGCTGAATGCCTCATACAGGCATGACCGCTTATGAAACTAATTAAAGGATTGAAGAATCTTAATCCTCCAACTAACCATACTCCCTTTTTTGACAAGGTTTTCAAAGCCGAGTGACCCACAGGATTGCTGGGGTTGCTGTTTAGAAGGCCGATCCGCCGTACTGATCACCACTTCAATGTCATAATAGAAACCACGCGCCATTTGAATGCCATCATTAAAAGGAGGATTACGTAACGTTTCACCCAACTGTTGGAAGTGGGTAACAGTTACGAATAGCCAACAACTCTATTAGCTGTTGTTTACTTAGCATGACAGTCGCATGGAGTTTGGCTGGTTAATTGATTTTACTAGTGAGGCAGCCCCAATCCAAGTTGAACCATCCGGATCCGGATCACTACACCTCAGTCCTGATATATTGCCAACAGCAGGCTATTCTGAAGAAGCTGTCGTCTTGGCTGCCGGTGGCAACCGACTAGAGTGGAGCGGTACATGGATCCCCTCTTTGCATCTGTAACCACTGAATGAGGAAACTTCTTCCAAAGAAGTCTCAAGGCAGCCTGTTGTCGCACCAATTAAACAGTTCGGTGAGTTACGCGCATATTGATTATACAAATTGATTCCTTATTTGTGGTTCAGTGATGAGTTCCACTCCCACCTCCAATTATAGTCGCCTGTCGATAACTAAACACTATATGGGGGCTTCATGACATTCCTGTAAAAATGTGCGTGTACCAGTATGAAGTTAGGTCCAATTTGATCAACAAATATATCGGGTAGTTGGGAAGGGCCTTAAAATTGAATACCCCCTGGAACAGACACAATAAACATAAAGAATAATAAACAGACACAATAGAGGAAGATGGGAAAAACTACCTATTTGAACTACATTGATAAGACTCGTTCAGATGTCCTGAAAGTTGCACACGTCGTTGCAGCTGACAAAGCCTGACAAAGGGCTCCAGCCCAAGTAAGCCCTGCTGGGAGTTCATTAGTTATCGATGGAACCGATGCCTAATCCAGACCGCCCGAGGCTCCTTACCCGTTTCGAGGACTTATTCCATCTTCCTCCTGAAGTCAAAATTTCTTCCTCTTTTATTACCTCATGTGAACGCAACAAATTCGTAGACAAAAAAAAAACTAGACTTATGTTTGTGGACAAACACAGGACTGTTTCGGTAACTTTTTTGTGACGTGACATGCATGTAGTTTCAAGTGTAAGTTCCATCCAGGAAGGATGTGTACAGTAGTTATGTATCTAAATGGTGGCATATAATTATGATCTTACATTCTCATAGGTCTTTGGATTATGACATGTCCCCTGTCATGTGATGACGTCATGATGATGTCACATCAAAAAAGAAAATAATTGTATTTTTATGTCATGCAAGGCTGATAGGACAGAGTGATCAGGACCAATACAGCTCTGTAGATATTAGCCTTCAAAATATGCACTTTTAATATGACATGTCACGTGATGACGTCATCCTGACGTCATTTTAATTTTCATCTATAACACATCCCGGTTTAGGTACTTACCAAGTTTCAACCCAATCAGACCAGTAGTTCAGTAGATATTGGCCTTCAAAATATGCACTTTTAATATGACATCACATGTCACGTGATGACGTCATTGTGACGTCACTTTAATTTTCTTCTATAACACATCCCGGTTTAGGTACATACCAAGCTTCAACCCAATCAGACCAGTAGTTCTGTAGATATAGGCCTTCAAAATATGCTCTTTCAATATGACGTCACATGTCACGTGATGACGTCATTGTGACGTCACTTCAATTTTCATCTATAACACATCCCGGTCTAGGTACGTAGCAAGTTTCAACCCAATCAGACCTGTAGTTATGTAGATATAGGCCTTCAAAATATGCTCTTTCAATGTGACGTCACATGTCACGTGATGACGTCATTGTGACGTCACTTCAATTTTCATCTATAACACATCCCGGTCTAGGTACGTAGCAAGTTTCAACCCAATAAGACCTGTAGTTATGTAGATATAGGCCTTCAAAATATGCTCTTTCAATATGACGTCACATGTCATGTGATGACGTCATTGTGACGTCACTTCAATTTTCATCTATAACACATCCCGGTCTAGGTACGTAGCAAGTTTCAACCCAATCAGACCTGTAGTTATGTAGATATAGGCCTTCAAAATATGCTCTTTCAATATGACGTCACATGTCACGTGATGACGTCATTGTGACGTCACTTCAATTTTTATCTATAATACATCTCGGTCTAGGTACGTAGCAAGTTTCAACCCAATCAGCCCTGTAGTTATGGAGATATAGGCCTTCAAAATATGCACCTATATTGTGACGTCACGGGTCACGTGATGACGTCATCTTAACATCAATGGTCGGCACACATCTTCAGATGCTGTTCTAAATGTGTGCCAAGTATAAAGTCAATCAGATTGATTTTAGTGCCCAAAGTGCCTTCCATGATGAAAGCATGTACAAATGCTATGGGGAATGGCGGAAAAAGAAGGGAAAACTAGAGCTGTTTGTCTGTTTGAAAACAGAACACAGGGCTTTTTCGCATTTTTCAAATGTTTGTTTTGTTGGTCCCTTTGCGGTCACTTTTTAGAGTGCGTCATGCAGTTAAAGGTTGTTCAAATTACTTAGAATAATTCCTAAAATATAATTTCATCACATGACGTCACATGCCCTGCAATGACGTCATCTTGATAACACTTGTCAATTGACATTTTTGCATTGTGGTCTTGGTTTGTACCAAGTTTGAAGTCAATCTGATGTAAGAAAGTGTTGAATTTTGGGAGCGAAATAAAATTGTAAATACTACAAAAATCATAAAAAATCAATTGATGACGTCATGGTGACGCCACTTTGGACTTTGCATACCAGTACCATTGTCTGTTTGCAACAGAACATAGGGCTTTTCCGCATTATGCTTTTTTTTTTATCAATAACACGTCCCAGACAATGCATGTACAATGTCTCAAAGTAAACGGTACAAGAATTTTCTAATGTGAATGTGGACATTTGCATTAAGCATAAATACGGATTAGGCACTTAAACTCCTTTTACAAATGGAAAAATAAAACTTGAAAATAAAGTTAATTGTGACACAAAGATGCATATTTAAGGTTTACATTGAAAACATCACCTTTAAATAAGTGTTCAGACAGACATACGCATGAATAATGGAAGTAGCCCAAGAAAACATTCGAGAAATTACCCAAGAGAAGTGTTCCCAATGATACAACCATTGCCAAACCTACATGCCTCGATGTTTTGGACGTCATGAAATCGTCAAGATGCCCCTTGCTCAAACGTTTTAAATAAGAATAAAAAAATCAACAGTGAAAAAGAAATGCTCTTAGCCCTTGTCATTGTTTTGTTACATTTCATTGTTTTGTTACATCTTGTATCCCTTAATATAAGTTCATTTTTTACATTATACATGTACATTTTACAGTCACCAACTTTTTGAAACAAAATTAACCTCAAAGGAAATTAGGAAAATATTAAAAAAAATCTTATTATTTTGAATAACCAAATGATGAAAGTTATTGCCCATAGAAGAAAAAGAAACAAAAAGCATGGTTATAAGCGCACAGACGTTCGCTAATTTGAATGCATCAATCATCAAAAGATTTCAAAGACTTAATTTAAGAATGTTGCAAAATATGGAATGCACCAAAATGAACATTCGGAGCAACATTTTGGGTGCCTACAAATTGGAATTGAATGTCCCAAAATGAAAAAGAACCCCAATTTGAATGGAAATGATTAGAAAAATTCGGAAAGTGGCCGGGAAAATCTATTTAAATACGTTGATCGAAAGAAAAGTTTAATTTAATATTATTTATTGATATATTCATGTACTTGTTAAATATTTGTGTCTTTTTGGCGAGCTGCAAAGCAGATGCGAGCCTGTGTAATACCAATTTCCGTCTGTCTGTCTGGGCGGACGTACGTCCGTCCGTCCGTGTTCAGATAAAAATGTTGAAGTTTTTGGTTCTAGTTAACTTGGGGACAAAAATTTAATGCAGTTGTCATGTATCATCTCTATAACTTCAGTTAGGTTCATATCATTGCAGTAAATTTTATGATTTTATTGAGGAACTTTAATTCAAGGAAATGTCAAAAGTTGTTAATTGTTACATACACATGTATACTGGTATAACATGTATGTGTGTGTATACCGGTATAACATGTACGTGTGTGTATACCGGTATAACATGTACACTATGAATTTTGGGGATGTGCATGAGCTTCTGGTTTGATCTTTTAGTTTATGGGGTTGGAGTAGGGATGGGGTAGGGGAGGGTGGGGTGGGTTGGGGGATAGGGTTGGAGTTTGGGTTTGTGTGAGTAGGATGAGTAGGGGAGCTAAGATGGGTGGGGTGGGGTGGGGTGGGGTGGGGTGGGTGGGGGTGGGGTGGGGGGGGGTGGGGTGGGGTGGGGTGGGGAGGGGTGGGGAGGGTGGGGGTGAGGGAGGGGAGGGGAGGAGGGGAGGGGAGAGGGGTTGGAATACTGGGTTTGGGCGGGGTGGGGATTTGTAGGCGTGGGGTGGGAACAGGTAGGGAGAGACAGGTAGGTGGAGACAGGTAGGGAGAGGATGGGCATGGATGTAGGGGTTGGGTTAGGAGGGGGTTGGGCAGGGGCCGAGATATAGGATTGGAGTAGGGGTTTGGTTGGGGATGTGTAGGGATGGGTAGGGGTTGGATAAGGGGAGGGGGCAGTATATAGGGATCAGAGTAGGGGTTGCATGGGGTCAGGTGGGGATGTACATGTATGGTGTGGGAATGGGGTGGGCGGGATATTGGAATTCGAGTAAGGGTTAGGATGGGGATGTGTAGGATGGGAAAGGACAGATAGTGGAAGATATGGTAGGTGGGTGTAGGGGGTTGGGGTAGGGGAGGGTACAGGTCAGGAGATGAGGAAGGAGATAGGGATTGGAGTTTTGGTGGGGTTGGGATGTGTAGGTGATAAAGTGGGGATGGTTATAGGGGAGGATGGAATGGGTGTGGGTAGGGGGTTGGGTGGGGAAGGGGAGGGGGCGTGTTGGGGATGGGGTAAGGTTTTGGGATGGGGTAAGGTTTTGGGGGAGGTGGTGATGGTGCTGTGTCTACATGTACATGTATACCCATTCTTGTTCTGCAACTGTGGCGACTACACAAGAGTTTTCCCATGGTAATACAAGTATGGGGAGCAGAAGACACTGTTGGGGCTGCAAAAATCCACAACTGGGTCCTAATTACCCTAACAATGGAAAACTCCATAATACAGTGACGGCTAACCTACACGTATATACACATGTATTTATTAGGTAATCGGTTGACTTTTTATGTTGACATTTAAAAACTGACCCCTACACCTAGGCACATCGACAAGAATCCTGATTCCCTTCCATCATGCCCATCCCCAACCCTACCTTCAGCTTCCCTTCCTGCCTTGGACAGCGAGCCATGGCGGCTTCGCCGTTCTAGTTTAAATTTTGTTTCGCCGTACATTATCATCACAATTTAATTTGTATTAATTTTACTCTGGAATAAGTTTTCAAAAATTGCCATCAAAAAATTCCACTAGTGTAGAGCAGGAATTGAAAAGGACTGACTAGGAATATTCAGATCTCCTGCTTCGACCATGCTTAGAGGAACCTAATTCTCAAAATGTGTCCAAGAAGCCTTGTATTCGTTCGTAGTAACTTCCCCGTCCTTTGCAAACATCAAGAGCGACAGTAATGTGTGTGGACCTGAAGTGCAGAGGGATGGGTCGGAGAGAGATGGTCCAAAAAGAAAAGATCTCTGTTGGAAAAGAAATCAAAACAACCCCAATTTGAATAAATACGCCTGTTTATGCAAACATAATATTACACTAAAGATGAATGTTTTACTGGAATTTGTTTTGATACCTGACGTTTAATCCAAAATTGTGTAAAGAATTATGGAGAGAATTATGTCCCTGTAATAAGATTTGCTCCATTCATTGAAGAGTATCGTCCAACTATTATAAAAATGCTAATGTTTCCAAGAGAGTATGTGGGTCATTCCATAAATAAGTCATAGATGCAATAAGGGGTCCAAAGTGTGACATGTTTGGGTGCAAAATATTTTCTTTAACCTTTGCAGTTTAAATTTGTAGGACTGTTTGATCTGAGGAATTTAAACAAATTTTGAATTTTTCAGACTTGATTTTCTTTTGACATGACAAAAAAACATGATTTCACGAGTAACATGGACACCGTTTCTGTTTCACTTGAAATTGGTGACTTATTTGTGCCATATTTCTGTTGGTTTTCATCAAAAATGTCTAAAATTCATATTACATTGTAAAGCAGTAAAGATACTTGTGTCTGTTATTTCTGTTTTCAATGACAAGGCTTAAGAAATATAGCGCAAATAAGTTGTTATTTTCTCGTGTTACAGAGGAAACCCTGGTGTCCCCCCCCCCAAATGTCCGTTAACAGAGTGAAGCAAAATACCTTTTTGTGCCATATAACTGTAAGCGTTCTTTGACAATTTTCTAAATTCTATCAATTTCATTAGCTAATAAATTACACTTATTGTATAACATTTAGACATTTCAGATGGATATACTGCACAAAATATTGATTATTTCAATATTTAGAGGTTGGTGTCAACAGTACACATGAAGCCAGTAATTTTATGTACCATATAATCTGAAATATTTCATTCAAAATGTCTCAATTCCTTTTAGTATGTATGTGGTATGAACCAGTTACTTTATGAATTAAACGAATTCAAACTTACCGTTGTGTAAATCACGTTAACGGGGACACCAAATTTGCTGTCCCTGTTACACATGAAACAATGTTTTCCATCATGTGAGAAGAAGATAAATTGTAATTTTACGATTCATGTTTTGAGTGAGTTCTTGGATCTCAAAAAAATCCAAGGTATTTTTGATGAGAAATGAAAATGTCGACGTGTTGACACCCAGATTCTTTTAAGGATCGTCATACATGTATTTGAAACAAGCAATGTGATGCATTATTGTTATGTTAACATAACAGAGAAGATTTGATCAGGATCAAACACTGCAGGAAGAAAAATGCTGCTGGTTTCCATCCCACTTCGAAGGTAGGAGTGTCAGTGAGTCTCTTCTTGCAGAAGGATTTGACTCGTGCGTGGATAGAAGTTGTTGGAACTTTGGATGGCTTGCAAGATTTCTTGATTGCCACTGTGTATCGTCCTCTGACATGTCGTGTAGGCAGAAGCTGTACTGAGTGGTTTGTAGTCCGGTTGCATCACCGACAATGAATGCTTGAAGCACCTCTAAATTAAAGGAGATGGCATGCACATTCCTCATTACATAAGCACAAATGAAACCGGACCTCAACTTGAGTGTTTAGCCAATGGGCGCTAGTAATTGTATGTGTGCGCGTGCGTATGACGTTTTTACTAACAAACCGGATATAGTTAAAACAAAACAACAAGAAATTCCTTTTTCATCTTGCCTTTAAGCAGCCAGGTGGTTGCGAAGGCTGATTTCTAAAGGTTACGTAATACTTAGTGTAGCCCAGCCAAAAAAATGAAATAGCGCCCTCTAGTGTTCACACTGGATGCAGTCTGAAAAAGCATGATCACAACTGTCATGGAGGCATCCATTTTTCTTCACGTTCTGCTGCAATCGGCATGTAAAACGGGCCCAAAACGCTATTTTGAAGGCTCAATTCGACAGATGAAATAGTACTGTTGAAACTGTTGGCTCTCAGGTAAAGCTAAACCTTTTGTAATTTTCATAATACATGATAGTAAAGATTTAGTTGAGAACCACATGTGCTCATTGTACATATATATGATTCATATGCTATGCTAGTGTGTTATATGCAAAATAAGCAGATAAGAGTGGTTCAGAGTAATAAGATTTAATTATGTCAGGGATATTAAGCAGACTATTTACGTAGTTTAATTTTGATCTTTTATTACACTGTTTTGGACTTGTTCTGGCTGCAAATGAAGCTTGGGGGGATCTCTAGGAAAGTGTGTGTAGATAATTTCCTGTTTTAGGGGATATGCATGTGCTTACATAATTAGCTTATAGATGGGGTATTCTTACCGGTACATCATCCTTTGGGTTAGATATGTACTGTTATGATTTATAAATTGTTTGCGGTTAGGTGAAAGCTAAGATGCTTATGGGCTAAAAACCAAGACAATTGTGTTCATATTCTTTTATAAAATGTTTATTTTTTCCATAAATTGCATTATATTGTAAGATAAGTTTTAGAGCTGACCGAAGATTTATTGCCTTGGTTGGTATCAAAATTTACAATTGTGGATGACAACTTTTGTCACTTCTTGTTAAATTTTGAACTTGACAACCTGTTTACTGGAGCCCAAGTCAATTATATTGATTACTCCATGGAGCCTTGGGTAATGTAAAATTAGCTATGCCTAAACTATATTGATAATTGAAATTGTTATCAAAGTATAGCAACACTTGAAGTTGTTTACAAAGTAGCATGTATACTATATGTCTGCATGGTTTTCTTTGAATCTCAGGTTTGGATCATCAGATTCAGCTCTCAGTTTTGCTAAGTCTCAGCTTTCAAGTTCTGCTCAGCTGAGACTCAGTCGGCTCTCCGTTCCCGACTCACATCACAGCCGTCAGGTGACGAGCTGCATGAAGTGCAGGCCCTGGTCAGAGTGCCCCTGATCTGGACCATCTTCAGAGAGATTAACCTGTTGAGGGAGAGTTCTTCCCTAGTCGACGGTACGGAGACAGTCTACGGTGGATTCCGTTCTCCAAGGAGCAGTACACCTGGACTGGAACTAGAGCACGCGTGCAAATATCCTTTGGAACTGTCCGTTCCTTGTTAGTGGAACACAGAGCGAGGACAGAGACAGAAAATCCAGGATCCTGGTTCGCATTATGTACATGTACATGTTTTATTAAAGTTGAGCGCTCATTAGCTGTTTCGGTGTACACACCGAAACAGCTCTTGTTTCTGTTATTTTTTTTTTTCTCTTTTGTTTTTCAGACTTTTTTCTCATAGGATAACACGTGTTTTTGTTCTACAAGTCACTTTTGGCTTTTTTCCAAATCCGATCGACTTCAAACCTGGCACACACTTAGACCACCATCTGAAGATGTGCACTGAAACTTTTCGTCATGCTGACGTCATCATGTAATTTATTATAGAATTTTGAATATTTAATTTTTCCCATAGACTTTGTACACAGAAATTTAAAAAAAAATGTCAATTTTCAGAGGGCATTTTCGACACTTTGCCAGTATTTCATTTACACCAATCTTTGTCCAAGCAATGACCCTAATTTAAACAACATTGTGTAATGATGACGTCATGATGACGTCATCCGGTGTTTATTTATAGGCAATTAAATTGTGACACTTTTAATATTTAAAAATGCATAAGAAATCAACCGTACGCGTCCGCAGCATTCTGTTGCCGGCAAGTGGTAGAGTAGGTTGAGGTCTTTATTTCATTCAGTGTGCGTGAAATCACGTGACCCTTGCTTCCGGTCGAAAAAGGCCCAAACCGGAAGTGGCTTATTATTTAAAAGTGGTAACAGATATGAACTTGCTTTTAACGGTGTTAGTCTCTTGGCTGATCAACTGATCAACAAATCATCTACCGATGACGTCATGCAATCTTCGAGCGCCCTCTAGCGACAGGTTTAAAAATTTCAAAAATGTATTTTGAATAGATGTCTGTGGCGAAGTTTGTCGGAATCGCCTAAATATTGGTGTATAGAATGACCTTGACCCACTTAAGACGTGTGCAAAGTTTAAGGTGCATGACGTCATCAGACCGGAAGTTATAATGAAAAGACCCTTTTTCCTTAGAAAATTCCTGAAAAATCAACCGTGGCAGTTTTTGTATTAGTTTTTACTTTAATTGTATATTTAAGGGTAGGTCTAAAACATTTCAAAGCTTCGAGGCAATAAGCAAACTTGGACATGCCCTGCGCACGCTTAAAACTTCAGGTTGACAATAACTCTGCTTTAAAACATGCACAGTCCACAATGTACATGTACATGCATGTACGTTGTACATATCGTATGTCAGTCAGCCCGCGCGCAGCGCACGTGTTGCTGAGGTCAAATCCTGTCCACAGTGACCGTTTTAGCCGATTTCCGGCTAACTTTGACAGATTTTATGTTCATGCATAGTCAGGGACGTAGGAAAGACACTCATTGTATAGAATACGCATGTACATGTTCATTCGCCCTGGATGAAACTCCTTTACGGCAGTCATTAAGAAAACGATCGAAACAGCTCAGTGTTTGTCCACAAACACATTTCTAGTTTTTGCTTGTTGTTCTTAAATACCTTAAATCTGTATTCATACGGTCTAAGTAGTTTAATCCGATTAATCAAAAGTAATTTGTTGTTCAGAAATCCGTGTTGAATTAAAGTGTTAAATCAAAACGAAACAAATAGAAGTCTTTGTGACACTGGTAGTTTGTTTAGGTGGGTTACATTTATTTCTAATGAAACAACATGCACACAGACATGTTGATATTCTCTGGCGAATTCTTTGAAAATAAATTTCTCTCGTTAGGAAGCCCGTGTCTTTTAGTGGACCAGCCAAAGTGGAATATTACACTTTGGTCAGCATTTTTGGGTAATAGCAGGCAACCATGTCTGATCAGTGAGTCAAAAAATGGAGAAGACAATGTAGGTGCATGCCACCCTTAACTTTGACCCAAATATACATAATTTGCATAAATTGTTTATTCCTACCAATCCCTACCATGTAATATAGGTTTTACCAGCTATTTTAAAACATTTTTCATTCAAATTCACAAACTCTAACATTCAATTTCGTCTGAGAAAAAAAGTTCACACGCTTTTACCAAAGCGATTTAGTAATTTACCATTCAATTTCAAAGTTCGGTCACGTCACCACCTTTAAACACAGTGTCAGGAATATTCCTCATTACAGATCAAATTCGTCTAAGCTGTTGCCAAATGGCAGCATTCAGATATTAAATTCGTCTTTTGCCAATCAATTTAAAACTGTTGTTAAGTAAAGTAAATTAGTCTGGCGTGTTTGTATTTACCAAAATTAACGATGGCATCCACCCTGTTTGTTATGGTTCAAGGAATTGATCTAGCATGGATGCCAGCTAATACCAAAAAATGCCCTAAAATTATTCTCTAGAGAACTTTCCACATTTGGCTGGCCTACTATTTATGCAACTTTCAGGGTTTGTTTCCCTTATAATGATGCAACTGTGAATATGAAGCTACCGTAGGACTGTTGTAAATTTTGGCAATCATTGGCTTACATGGCTGTAATAAGCATTGCATTGACTGTGTGGACCTCTAAACAAAGGAATGTTATATTACAGGGACAAACGGAAAGACAGTAGCTTTTCCTCTGGAGTTATGTAAAACACGAACCTAGTGTGTGTGCTTTTGTTTATGGTGCACGTGCAACATCATAAGTGAATCGAGGACAGGAACCAAATCGAGGTCGTCCTCGATTACAAAACGTGTACAAAGGGCTGTTGCAAAAAAGTTAGTAGTACAAACAAAGGAAAAGGGAAGAGGAACAAAAGAGAATTCTCGATTTACACCATAAACAAACGTGTCTGAGTGGGTGTGTCCAGCATCCCCCCACGTGCACGTGCAACGTCATAAGTGAATCGAGGACAGGAACCAAATCGAGGTCGTCCTCGATTACAAAACGTGTACAAAACCAAGGAGGGCTGTTGCAAAAAAGTTAGTAGTACAAACAAAGGAAAAGGGAAGAAGAACAAAAGAGAATTCTCGATTTACACCATAAACAAACGTGTCTGAGTGGGTGTGTCCAGCATCCCCCCCCACCCCCCCGAACACAAACACACACACACCCACACTGTATGTGTGGTAAACAGAATAAACGATATTTCTTTCGGTTGAACAGGGTGAAATAGAATGAAATTAAGTTCCAAATTGGAATATCACTCTGCTATGCGGGGGTGAAAAGGAGTTATAAGGTGGGATAAAGGGTTGGCTTCATCTGCACACCGACAGGCACCAAGTTCACATCACATGCTAATTTAACGGGTTCTACAAATGTGATGACGGGAATGGAGAGCATAAATAGGCCTAGCAAAGTATTTTTCTCAAGGAGTTTTACCTCTGGTAAAAAAAGACACCACGAAATAAATCATAAAGCTAACTTGCCGAACAGCTTTGCAGACTGTGCAAAATAGAATATAAAAATAATAATAATAAATAAATAATAGCGAGATATACCAGGATAAAATTATGGAAATGAAGGTCCCTTAAACTAAAGGCGTATGCATGTGCAAACATGACTAGGAAACAGGTTTTAACAAAGAAATGAAGGAAGTTAGTAAATGAAGCGTTGACAGACAGGACAGAGAAATTGCACAACCCTGTTTAGAAATAAATATAATTAAATTTTAAATAGTTTGCATTACAATGATGATGAATTAGCCTATGTAAAATAAATGTAAATGTTGGGGAAAAAAATCAATGAAAACTAGAAATGTGTTTGTGGACAAACACAAGCTGTTTCGGATATTTGAAATACTCTGTGCACGTGATGAACACTTGATGAAGTCACTTCGAATGTCATCTTCCAAGTGAAAAGTCAATCAGACATATAGTGCCAAAGCATGATTTGAAGAAATACGTGTACAAAACCTATGGGGAAAATGCATCTTTAATGTGAAGTAACCTTACACCTGATGAGGTCATGATCACGAATTTCTTCTAGGACCATCTGTGGCAGGTAGTCGAAGTGTGTACCAAGTCTAACGTCGATCGGATTCACGCAAGTGCCAAAGTGGAGTGTTTTAAAACGTGTACAAAACATGTGGGGAAAAATGCATCTTTAATGTGACGTAACCCAACACCTGATGACGTCACGGTCACGAATTTCTTCTAGGACCATCTGTGGGTGATGGTCTAAGTGTGTGCCAAGTCTAAAGTACATTGAATTTACGAAAGTGCCAAAGTGGAGTGTTTTAAAACGTGTACAAACCCGTATGGGGAAAATGCATCTTTAATGTGACGTAACCTGTCACTTGATGATGTCACGATCACGAATTTCGTCTAGGACCATCTGTGGGTGGTGGTCTAAGTATGAATTAAGTTTAAGGCGATCGGATTTACGAAGATGCCAAACTGGAGTGTTTTAAAACCTTTTACAAAACATATGGGGAAAAATACATCTTTAATGTGACGTATTCTGACACCTGATGACGTCACGATCACAAATTTCTTCTTGGACCATCTGTGGGTGGTGGTCTAAGTATGTACCAAGTCTGAAATCAATCGGATTATAAAAAGTGCCAAAGTGGACTGGTGGAAGAAACGTGTGTTAAACCTATGGAGAAAAAGTCTGAAAAAGGAGGGGAAAAAAAAGGAACTAGAAATGTGTTTGTGGACAAACACAAGCTGTTTCGGATATTTGAAATACTCTGTGCACGTGCTGAACAACTAGTGACGTCACTACAAATGTTATCTGTTACAGCATATTATACGCACATGTCAAGTTACAACCAATTGGAACATATATAGTTCTGTAGATTTAAGGGATGTCACATGACATTTGATGATGACATTACTTGAATTTTCATCTATAACACAACTCAGTATGGGTACCTATACCTATCAAGTTTCCACCCAATCGGACTTGTACTTCAGAAGTTATAGCGATTTGCAAAATGCACATTTAATATGCCATCACGTGACACATGACGTCATCGTTACAAAAATCATCAGGGACCATCTTCGGTTGCTGGTCTAAGTGTCTGCCAAGTGTAAAGTCAATCAGACATACAAAAGTGCCAAAGTATAAGGTTTGAAGAAAAACGTGTACAAAACCCATAGGGAAAAAATGCATCTTTAATGTGACGTAACTTGACATCTGATCATGTCACGATCACGAATTTCTTCTAGGACCATTTGTGGGTGGTGATCTAAGAATCAGACTTGTACACGTACTTCCGAAGTTCAGTTTGAAGAAAAACGTGTATGCATCTTTAATGTGATGTAACCTGACACCTCATGATGCCACGATGACGAATTTCTTCTAAACCATCTGTGGGTAGTGGTCTAAGTGTGTACCAAGTATATAGTCGATCAAATTTACGAAAGTGCCAAAGTGGAGCGTTTTAAAACGTGTACAAAACGTATGGGGAAAATGTGCATCTTTAATGTGAAGTAACGTGACACCTGATGACGTCACGATCACGAATTTCTTCAAGGACCATCTGTGGGTGATGGTATAGGTGTGTACCAAGTGTAACTTCGATCGGATTTACAAAAGTGCCGAAATGGAGCATTTTAAAACGTGTACAAACCCTTATGGGGAAAATGCATCTTTAATGTGACGTAACCTGTCACTTGATGATGTCACGATCACAAATTTCGTCTAGGACCATCTGTGGGTGGTGGTCTAAGTATGAATTAAATTTAAAGTCGATCGGATTTACGAAGATGTTAAACTGGAGTGTTTTAAAACGTGTACAAAACATATGGGGAAAAATGCATCTTTAATGTGACGTAACCTGACACCTGATGACGTCACGATCACAAATTTCTTCTTGGACCATCTGTGGGTGGTGGTCTAAGTATGTACCAAGTCTGAAATCAATCGGATTTGAAAAAGTGGCAAAGTGGACTGGTGGAAGAAACGTGTGTTAAACCTATGGAGAAAAAGTCTGAAAAAGGAGAAAAAAAAACTAGAGCTTGTATGTCTGTTTGCAAACAGAACACAGGGCTTTTTCGCATTTTACATATAATTGTTTCGTTTCTCCTTTTGCAGTCACTTTTCAGAGTGCTTCATGCAGTTAAATGTTGTTTAAAACGCTTAGAATAATTCTTAAAGTATAATTTTATCAAATGATGTCACTTGCCCTGCAATGACGTCATCCTTATGACCCTTCTCATTGCACATTTAGTCATTGTGATTTTGGTTTGAACCAAATTTAATGTCAATCCAATGAAAGAAAGTGTGCAATTTGTGGAAGCAAAATAAAATTATAAATATCTAAAAAGTATAAAAACCAAACGATGACGTCATTGTGACGTCACTTTAAACTTTGTACACTAGTACCATTATTTACCTACCCACTAAGTTTTACGACAGTCAGACCTTTCCTTATATGTGTATTTTGAAAAATCGCATTTTTATGACGTCATAATGATGTCAGATATTTTTTTTCAAAATTTGGTGCAAATACCTTTTACCTAACAGACCAAATACACAAAGAATTTTTTAATTTTGCATGTTACGTTCATGATATATGGCTAAAATGTCAAAATCTTCAAATATTCATATAAAATCTCCGGATGACGTCATCATGGCATCACCTAATTTTTTTTTACCTATAACAGATCCCGGTCTAGTCACATACCAAGTTTCAACCCAATCAGACTTACAGTTCTGTAGATATAGGACTTTATAATATGCACGTACATTTTCAAAAATCAATACAAAAAATTAGGTGATGACGTCATAGTCTTGGCATAATTTTTGTGTGAGGGTCTTCCTTGGCTGTAACATTGATGACGATTCCAGATTGCCAAGTTATAGAAATGGTGGCTTGAAAACATGTACAAAGTCAATGGGCTAACACGTGTACAAAGTTAACGGGCAAAAAAAAATCCCACTGCAGAAAAATGGCACCTTTAAATTTGTAATTTGCCTTTGAACTGAAACATTTTTATGAAATATTACTTGATATTCTGACCCTTAGGAATATGTTTAATCGAATGACAGCGCAAACAAAATATGATTTCTCTTTCCTTCTCATAGTAATTCTCGGCTGAAGTTCAGAACTACTCAGTAAGATATATCAGTGTTGTATTGGAAAAGACTTGTGGAGAAAGCTTTGTACAAAGTCTATGAGAAAAATTAATTATTCATGAATCCATAATAAATCACTTGATGATGACGTCATCATGATGTCATAGTCTTGGCATAATTTTTGTATGAGGGCCTTCCTTGGCTGTAACTTTGATGACGATTCCAGATCGCCAAGTTATAAAAATGGTGGCTTGAAAACGTGTACAAAGTCAATAGGTTAAAAATGCACCTTTAAATTACGATTATTTTAATCAATAATATGCCCTGAATATGCATGAACATAAAATCTGTCAAAGTTAGCCGAAAATCGGCTAAAACGGTCACTGTGGACAGGATTTGACCTCGGCAATACGATGTATGTGCGTGTGTACAAGGTCTTTGCTTGGACAAAGAGTGATCTCAATGAATTACTGGCAAAGAGTCAAAAATGTACTTTGAAAATCGACAATTGTTTTTAAATTTTTGATGACGTCATCGTGACGTCACTTTGGACTTTGCATACTAGTACGATTATCTACCTACCCACCAAGTTTCATGACAATTGGACCTTTCCTTATATTAGTTTTGAAAAATCGCATTTTGATGACGTCATGATGACGTCACACATGTTTCAAGTTTTATGCTAATACCTATTTCCTAACAGACCAAAAGCAAAAAAGAATTTTGCATCTTTCATGTTGCGTTCGGGCGATATGGCTAAAAGGTAAAAAAAAAATCAAATATTCATATAAAATCTCAGAATGACTTCATTATGACGTCACCTCATTTTTAATCTATAACACATCCTGGTATAGCCACATACCAAGTTTCAACCCAATCGGACTTGCATTTCAGTAGATATAAGACTTCACAATATGCACGTAAATTTTCCAAATCAATAAAAAATAAGGTGATGATGTCATCGTGACGTCATAGTCTTGGCATAATTTTTGTATGAGGGTCTTCCTTGGCTGTAACTTTGATGACAATTCCAGATCGCCAAGTTATAAAAATGGTGGTTTATAAACGTGTACAAAGTCAATGGGTTAAAAATCTCACAGCAGAAAAACTGCACCTTTAAATACGTGATTTGCCTTTAAACTGAAACATTTTCATAAAATATTACTTGATATTCTGACTCTTGGGAATATTTTCAATCAAATGGCAAACGTAAAAAAATACGATTTCTTTTTCCTTCTCATAGTTATTATCGGCCGAAGTTCAGAACTACTCAGTAAGATATATCAGTGTTGTATTGGAAAAGACTTGTGGAGAAAGCTTTGTACAAAGTCTATGAGAAAAATTAATTATTCATGAATCCATAATAAATCACTTGATGATGACGTCATCATGATGTCATAGTCTTGGCATAATTTTTGTATGAGGGCCTTCCTTGGCTGTAACTTTGATGACGATTCCAGATCGCCAAGTTATAAAAATGGTGGCTTGAAAACGTGTACAAAGTCAATAGGTTAAAAATGCACCTTTAAATACGTGATTTGCCTTTAAACTGAAACATTTTTATAAAATATTACTTGCTATTCTAACTCTTGGGAATATTTTCAATCAAATGACAGGCGTAAAAAAATACGATTTCTTTTGCCTTCTCATAGTAATTCTCGGCCGAAGTTCAGAACTACTCAATAAGATATATCAGTGTTGCATAGGGAAAGACTTGTGGAGAAAGCTGTCTACAAAGTCTATGAGAAAAATTAATTATTCATAAATCCATAATAAATCACTTGATGACGTCACCATGACGTCACTCTTCGGGACACATCTTGGCTATAGGGACTATGCTTACCAACTTTCAATGATGTCTGACAAAGATTAATGCCAAAAGTGCTATAATACGTCCCAGTCTATGCGCATGCATGAACATAAAATCTGTCAAAGTTAGCCGAAACTCGGCTAAAACGGTCACTGTGGACAGGATTTGACCTCGGCAACACGTGCGCTGCAAGCTGACTGACATACGATATATGTGCCTATGTACAACGTACTTGCATGTACATGTACATTGTGGACCTGTGCATGTTTTGAAGCAGAGGTATTGTCAACCTGAAGTTTTAAGCGTGCGCAGGGTATGTTCGAGTTCGCTTATCGCCTCGAAACTTTGAAATGTTTTAGACCTACCCTTCAATCAACAATTAAAGTAAAAGCAAATGTAAAAACTGCCATGGTTGATTTTTCAGGAATTTTCAAAGGAAAAGGAGTCTTTTCATTATAACTTCCGATCTGATGACGTCATATGCCTAAAACTTAGCACACGTCTTAAGTGGGTCAAGGTCATCATATACACCAATATTTAGGCGATTCCAAAAAACTGCGCCACAGACATCTATTCAAAATAACTTTTTAAACAATTTCAACCTGTCGCTAGAGGGCGCTCGAAGATTGCATGACGTCATCGGTACATGATTTGAAAAATACTATCAGCCAAGTGACTAACAACGTTAAAAGCAAATTCATATCTATTATCGCTTTTAAAATATAAGCCACTTCCGGTTTTGGCCTTTTTCGACCGGAAGCAAGGGTCACGTGATTTCACGCACACTGAATGAAATAAAGACCTTAACCTACTCTACCATTTGCCGGCAACAGAATGCTGCGGACGCGTACGGTTGATTTCATATGCATTTTTTAATATTTAAAGTGTCACAATTTAATTGCCTATAAATAAACACCTGATGACGTCATCATGACGTCATCATTACAAAATGTTGTTTGAATTAAGGTCTTTGCTTGGACAAAGAGTGACCTAAATGAATTACTGGCAACGAGTCGAAAATGCCCTTTGAAAATCAACAATTTTTTTAAAATTTCTGTGTACAAAGTCTATGGGAAAAATTTAATATTCAAAATTCTATAATAAATCGCGTGATGACGTCATCATGACGTAATGATTCGGCACACATCTGCAGGTGATGTTTTAAGTATGTGCCAGGTTTGAAGGAAATCGGAATTGTTTTAAGGCCAAAAGTGGCGTGTAGAAAAAACGTGTACAAAGTGTATGGGATTTCGTGCAAAAAAGAAGTGGAAGAAGAGGAAGAAGAGGAAGAAAGAAAAAAAATCAGAACAAAAAGAAAGGCTTTTTCGCATGATTTGCAAAAAAGCCAAAAAAAAAAAAAAAAAATGAGAACAAAAACAAAGGCTTTTTCGCAAAATTGCGAAAAAGCCAAAGAAGAAGAAGAGGAAAGATTTCCATATACGAAGTTCACTCAACACCCAGATTGGACTGAAAAATTCTAAGTGTTTCCTAAGAAAATGCTTGTATTTTCTCACTGCTCAAATTGACTTTGATGACATGAAATTGCTATCTGGGGGCTTGTTAGTCAATACAGAGGAAAATTAGTGAACTTCGCATATGGTAATCTTGCCGAAGAAGAAAGAAAAAAAAAACCAGAACAAAAAGAAAGGCTTTTTCGCAATTTGCGAAAAAGCCAAAAAAAAAATAAAAAATTCGTAACGAAAACAAGAGCTGTTTCGGTGAAACAGCTAAAAAATAGAGATCTATGTCTGTTTGCAACAGAACATAGGGCTTTTCCGCATTATGTTTTTTCTTTTAATTAATAACACGTCCCAGACGATGCATGAACAATGTTTCAAAGTATACAGTACAAGAATTTTCTTATGTATTATGTAGCGTCTGTGAGATATATTTAAAAATGCACGTTTATGATGACGTCACAGGCCTTACAATGACGTCATCTTGTTCAAAGTTTTCAATGCAAATTTTTGCATTGAAGTCAATCCAATGAAAGGAAGTGTTAAATTTTGCAAGTGGAATGAAATTGTAAATATTAAAAAAAACATAAAAAATCATGCGATGACATCATGGTGAAGTAATTTCGTATCCTGCATACTAGTACCATTATCTAGCTATCCATCAAGTTTTATGACTATAAGATTTTCCCTTACATGTGTTTTCAAAAACTGCATTTTTGATGACGTCATCATGATGTTACACGTTTTTCAAAATTTTGTGCAAACGCCTATTACAAAACAAACAAAATACAAAAAGAATCTTGAATTTTGCATGTTGCGTTCGTGAGATATGGCTTAAAGGTCCAAAAATTCAAAGATTCATATAAAATCACACGTTGACGTCATGATGACGTCACCTCAATTTTTCCCTATAACACATCCCAGTCTACTCACATACCAAGTTTCAACCTAATCGGACTTGGTTCTCTAGATACATGTATAGGACTTTACAATATGCACATTTAGGATGACATCACGTGACCCATGATGACGTCATCATGACGTCACTTCAATTTTCATCTATAACACATCCCGGTCTACCTACATACCAAGTTTCAAACCAATCGGACTGACAGTTCTGTAGATATAGGACTTTGTATGATGCACATGAATGATGACGTCACGTGACCCATGGTGACATCACTCTTTGGGGCACATCTGTGCTATAAGGACTAAGCCTATGCTGACTTTGAAGGATGTATGACAAAGATGACTGGCATAAGTAAGGGGTGGAAGAAACGTGTACAATGTCTATGGGATTTGCCGGGGAATAAAAAGAAGAAGAAAGAAAAAAAAAAGAAATGAGAACAAAAACAAAGGCTTTTCCGCAATTTGCGGAAAAGCCAAAAAAAGAAAAGAAAAAAAAAATCTTAACGAAAACAAGAGCAGCACAAAGGACCAACCACCCCTGGTTTGCCGAGTGCTGGAGAAAATCCCAAGGTCCCAACACCGACCATCACTCGTCACAACGGTAGCACTTGTGGCTCCTACCTCAAGCAAACCAGCGAGACGATGGAACTTTCGAAAAAGCTGACTGGGACAGGTTCAAATTGCTCACCAACCAAGCCAACCAGAACCTCCCACCACCGGACAGCACAGACCCAGATACCTCATACAAGGCATACTGTAACATGCTCACCAACGCAGCCAAGCAGTCAGTCCCCCGTGGATACCAGAGGAACTACATCCCATGCTGGGACGAAAAATGCCAGAAGTTGTACAAAGACTACACAGCAGCTACATCCAAAGAGGGATCTGAAGCCACAGCCAACATCCTGATGAAGCGCCTGGATGAGAAACGCCAAGAACGTTGGACAGAGACAGTTGAATCCATTGACTTCACACACTCAGCCGAAAAGCCTGGCACACCATCAACCGCCTCACAGGAAGGAACACATCTAAACCTGACAAGTGTCTTGTGAGTGCTAATGCAATTGCATCGCAACTACTTCAGAAAGGTCGTTTTACCAACCCGAAACTTCTCAAGACAGGTCGGAAAGGAAGTTGCTGAGCTATGGAAGGTTGATGGTGGGGACGTGAACATTACCAACCCCTTCACCACAGAAGAACTGGTCGAAGCACTAAAGTCAATGAAGGCGGGGTAAGGCCCCAGGACCAGACGATATCCACCCAGAGTTCCTCTTACATGCAGGAGATGCTGCAACTGAGTGGTTACATCGGTACTTGTCTACCTCGATGGAAAGATGCAAAATCCCCAAAATCTGGCGCAAGGCAACTGTCATAACCTCCCCGAAACCCACAAGCCCAGGGGACTAACCTAAAGCTACAGGCCTATTTCACTCCTGTGTAGTCCATAAGCTGTTTGAAGGATGATTCATGGACGACATCAATCCCATATCGACAGCCCAGCTGCCCGAGAACAGGCTTGGCAAGGCAGACGCGTGACCGATCATCCGGTAACACCTCTCAGGACATGACATCGTTGCTTGGCCAAGAGTGCAAAGCGACAGTACCATAGACCTGACCAGCATAGACCGCCGCATATGGGCACAACTGGTTGACTTAAAAAACTTAAAACAGATAAAACAGACAGATGGTACACTGTATTGTGGAGCTGACCGCCTCAAAGACCAGTGCCAGGCAACAAAGCAGAGCGGGCAGCAAAAATGGTCGCCCGGAGTGTTCCACTGGTTCCCAATGCTGTTTCCTGGCTCCAATGCTGTTCCCTCGTGTACATCCATGACCTCTAATGGACATGGATATGGAAGTGCCACAATGCCGGCAGACCTGGCCATCCTGACAGAGCAAAGGGTGGCGACTGAAGCTGAGTGAGGGTAAGACAGTCTCTACAGCATTCCATCTGAGCAACAAGGAAGCAAAACATGAGCTGGATGTGTAAATCAACAAGAGGCGCTTGGACTTCCAGACAACAACCACATATCTTGGTGTCAAGCTGTATAGGACACTCTCCTACCAACAACATCTTGCCGGACTCCTAGACAAGGTCATGGCACGCAGTGCTCTCATCCGTAAACTCGTGGGCACAGGATGGGGAGCAAGTCCATCAACACTCCGCACCTCTGCCCTGGCACTTGTGTACGCGCCGGCTGAGTATTGTGCACCAGCATGGAGTAGGAGCAGACACACCAGCCTGGTAGATGTGAGCCTTAACTGCACCCTGCGCACAATCACTGGATGCTTACAAACTACACCAGTTGAGCAGCTCCCTGTGCTTGCAGGCATCCTTCCAGCTGAGCTCCGTAGGCAGGCAGCAAGCATGGCGCTTGCCCGACGCGCCATGGATCCAGATCACCTCCTCCACCAAGCTATCAGCAGGGAAAAGACACAACCCAGACTCAAATCCCGGCGCCCCTTTGCCTCAAGTGGAAAGGATCTATTGTCAACTATCCAACCCACTGAGTCAAAGGCCCACTGGATGGCCAGGATGTGGACACAGAAGTGGCAGTCATCCCCTAACCATCTGCATAGATACATTCCTGTACCATCCAGAAGTTGCCCAGAATCTGATCTCCCACGACAGGCATGGGTTAAACTAAACAGGCTCCGCACCGGAGTCAGGCGTTTCAATGCTGACATCCCAGAGCCCAGCTTGTAAATGTGGAGCGGATCAGCAGACTGCTGACCACATCATCTCCGAGTGCCCCCTCTATTGCCCCCCAAACGAGTACAATGGCCTGATTGATGCTGATGCAGGTGCAGCAACTCGAGAGTGGCTTCTCAGCAAGCACACAGAGATTTAACTACTTCTTTGTTATGGTTTCACACGCAAGAAGACATGTAAATATATGCAAGCCGCGCGCCAGCCAATCGAAGTTGACTTTACTCAATTGTGACGTCATTTCATTCCCAAATCAGGACTTACTGTTTGATTGGTCAATTCAATGCAGTTATTTGTAATACAACAACAGCCGGGCGCATATCGCATAACATGATACAGAATGCGTGTCACAGGTGTTTTTTTAATCCATGTCTATGACGCGCAACAGGTGAATGACCGAAGACCTGAGATAGAAAGGGCCCGCTGATTGATCAAAATCTAGAGGTCAAGATATCAACAGTAAATGTACAGAGTAAACCAACCTCCCAATATTGAGGACGAAAAGTGGCCATCTGTCAGAAAAGCAGAAAAGCAGATTTTACATTTTTGTATGACTTTTCTTCATTTCTGCTATCTGAAAAGCAGATTAAACATTTTGTATAATGCATTTTTCTACATTTCTGCTTGTCTGCTACCTGAGTAGCAGATTTTACTTTTCCTTCTTTTCCTGAAAGGAGAAAAGCAGATGGCCACTTTTCGACCACCTAAGTAAAATCTGCTTTTCAGGTGGCAGAAAAGCAGAAAAATGTGTGTCACAAAACTTTCCATCTGCTACTCTGCTTTTCTGATAACAGAAAAGCAGATGGCCTCTTTTCGTCCTCCATACTCCCAAACAGGTGATTTTGATCAATACTAGCAATTAAAAGATTGATGCTTTAATTATCTAGGAGTGTCAAAGGTAATTTTGTACATACTGATAGATCGATTTCAGAATAAAGTCACCAAATCATGTTATAGTTGAAATCTCAACACTAAATGTGTGAAGGAACTACCTATAATTTGCACATGCAGTACCAACTTGTAGTGTACCACTTTTTTAACCTAAATAAATAAATACCTTGAGTTTATGCTAGTAATTTTGTTCTGTCTTCTAAACTGCAACTTGGAGAAAAAAATATTTCTAAAATTATCTCAATGTAGGAGATTGCCAGGTACCACCTACAATGATAGTCACACGGAGCTTCCTTTTCTCATCACTCATATTGAAAGCAATGAACGGTTGACCTGCAATTCACGACTTTACTCTTTTTTTCCGTCGTTGTTGAGGATTACAATACCAAAAGGAATTACAATACCAAAATACCGAAACAGCTATGTGTTTGTCCACAAACAGAAATCTAGTTTTGGTTTTTTGTTTGTTTAATGTCTACCGTCTACTGCCGCCTACACAGACACATCATCCAGGACCTATTATGGCAAACCAGGATGATGTCATGCTCTATGATGATCTGGAAGTAATCTTCCAGTTCCCATGAAAGACAAACTCTTCATTCTCGGCGACTTCAATGCTCGAGTTTGCTCTGACCATCATACATGGCAGGGCATAATATGGGAACCATGGTATAGGTACATGCTTTAATGAACCACATAAAATAAGGAGACAAACAGTCAAGCTGTTTTGGGTACATTAATGGAGAACCATTTATTCTAAGGCTACTAGGCCAGACCAAATTGAATTAAGAAATTCTACAAGGCCAAACCACATACACTATAGAGTCTATAATTATTGTTACTACATCTAAGAAATAAAAGAGATATCCTCATGAATGAGATACAAAATTAGACAGTAAAAAGAAAACTTTAGGCAAACTGTTACATAATCTAATTAAAGAAGAGGGAGGGTGGGAAGAAAATTGTTGAAGTCAGTGCTGCTGCGGCTTGAATCAGAATGAAGCTGATCGCACTTGCCTTCACCATATAAACCCATTTCATGACACATAGAGAAAATACTAATTATTTAACTGGTTGCTATGCAAAACCATCTGTTTCCATGATTCATGAGGGAGAATACACTTGGAAACAGGATGTGGGGGGGGGGGGGCCTCCCATGTGGGGGCCATTGACCAACACTGACCATGAGTTGTGGTAAGTGTTGTTTGTGCATCAAATGTATACTGTCTCCTGTAGTTCAATCAAACAAAAATCATCCTTGATTTTTTCCTTTAATGAACCACATAAAATAAGGAGACAAACAGTCAAGCTGTTTTGGGTACATTAATGGAGAACCATTTGTTCTAAGGCTACTGGGCCAGACCAAATTGAATTAAGAAATTCTACAAGGCCAAACCACATACACTATAGAGTCTATATTGTAACTACATCTAAGAAATAAAAGAGAAATCCTCCAAAAAGTGTTTCCCAAACAACTAGATTGTGGGTAGTTGACAATAAATTTAAAAAAATAATAACTTGCTGGTAGGACGATTTACATTTACATGTAGTATAGGTACAATTTGTATAGTACTTGAAAACATTTATTAAGTTCTTGGCAAAGCTTTTGAAACGGCTGTGTCATTTGTAACCTTTACTCAGGGGAGAGAGTAATATATGCTTGGAATGCCTCAGATTTCCAGTTCCCCATCATTTTGACTATTTCACAAGGAAGGCCAGATTGCAAAGCCCAAGTCGCCCCTCCTCTGCAAAAACTGTGAGTGCCAAACTGTGATGGAGTACGAGTGAGCTGTAATTTAGTCAGCAGCTTGGTAAGAGTTGCTTGGAACTGGGAGGGAGTCAGAGGCTTGTAACCTGAACTTAGTGGTATCATAAAGGCAGGGCTACTGCAGGGTACATCTGGACATAATGCGAAATATCGAATGAGGGCAGTGACTGGGCATAGTGGATGCTCATGTAAGAAGGGCAAGGGGACAGACAACTGGCGTTGTTTGAAGTGGATGGTTTTGGACCATCGAATATTGAGCAGAACACCCCAAGGATGTACAGAAAAATCCGATCGGGAAAGGTGCCGTTCAACATCAAAAGACCCAGCAGAAGGGGTGAGGAAGTTGGATTTGCGTAACAATCCAAAAAAGGCTACTAAGCATGCTGCCCAAAATGCAGCATTAAAGGGGGAGGACAAATCTAACAAGGATTTGAGGGATAAAAGAATAGTAGGGGTGATGGGCTCTTTGTGCTGATATATGGCCTTTATAGTTCTCTTTATTCCCAGCAAAACTGTCTGAAGATGCCAGTTATTTTCTAGCGGGTTGGGAGGCCACAGTCACGATGAAGTATTCTGAGGATATTAATGTGGGGCACATAACCTCCATCCATGTACCGGCTGCCCGGATACAAGGTTATATTTAAATTGACCCATGTTGTTGTTTACATGTGACCTATGCAAATGTGGCGCTTGTTTACCCAATGGCCCTTCGCTCTTAAAACAAGTAGGTCCATAGTTTTAGAGGGTTTCTTCTATATTTTCTTATTATAGTTGTATAAGAATTACAATTATGTGTAAGTGGAAGTTAATTTGAGCATATCATGTCAATTACGGGTGTAGTTAATCTGTAACAGAATTTGTTGAGGGTGCAATAATATTTTAGAGACACTTGGTGATGTGTCCGCATCGTGCGGTAGCGCGCGAAACGGGCACTGCTTGTCTTCCAACTTTTGGACGGCAGTCACTTATTTTTGTAGCCGGGAATTTCTCGGTGAGATTTCACCTTTCCAATGCTGTTTGCCAGCATAATCATGTGCTGAGAGGGAAGGTGGGCGCCTCTGGAACCTGTGGTGAGTGTCCTTTTTATCATAACTTTGCGGGAAACTTGCGTTTTTGTGACACTTTCACTCACGAACTTTCCAATTTTGCAGCGTCGTCGTCATAGCTACAGTCGTGCATATTCCTACACACACCCACGTTGTACACCCGTGCACAGCGCATGAACTCGCGTTGGGTGTGTGTGTGTGTGTGTGACCTTCGACCGCCATTGTGTGTACACATTCACCATGTATTTTGACCGTAGTGTTGTCTTGTCTTATTTTTCTGTAGGCAGTATGTAGGCGCGGTCTACTGAGACCTTCATTTATTGCTCCTGGGGATCTTTTCCGATCTGGGGATCTTTTTCATCCTGATCTTTTTCAGCGATCTTTACCATACGGGATCTTTCGTACTCTGATTCTGCTGATGATTGAATAAATTCTCCATTAATTGTTGAAGATATAATCTGGTGATGCTGTGTAATTCATCTAGATAGCCTCCAAGTTCCAACACACTTATCCTAATTTAGTTTGGGATCGAACTCCCTTCATCATGCTGTGACACCGCAGTGTATTTTGGAAGTACTCTTTTTTTTGATGTACAGAGTTGTTTGACCAGTATTATGAACATTGTGTTAAAGACTCCATTCTAGACAATTCCATATACACTGATAAAGAAGGAAAGGAATAGTGTACAATAAAGGGAAGGTACATCATTGGCTTTTGCTGTAATTTTCAGAAATTAGCTATTTGAGGGGTTAGTATAATAGCTCAAATACTGTTTAACTGACATGTTGGAAGTTTGGGGTTCGAAAATGCTTGAAAAACCAAGAAAAACAAAAATGTTTAAGTAGTCTGGTTCCTTGACTCCACTATCGATAAAATGGATCAATTTATAGATGTCGGAAAATTGTAAGATAAGGGAACCAGTCTAGCTGGCCTGCACCCGTTCATGAACGTGTAACCAATAGCAAACAAAATTGTAACATTGGAGCTGTAGTTGAAAAATAGTTAGGTTTTTCCAACGGTGGTCGGCCGACCACCGTTGGAAATGTATACAAAAATATCATTTTCTTGAAAATGACTGGACACCAGGTGCCATAATTTTACAGGATACTTTAAACTGTCATTTACCAACATTCTAGTAAGGTATTTCGTAAAAACTTGGTAGTTTTATTTTTCGACGTTTGCAAATGTTGTATTTTCCCTTTAAATCCCCAGCCGGAGTGAAATACAAAAGAAATTACATGTACACATATAAAAGTACAATGAACCAGAACATGGCAACTATCCAGAACATGTAAATGTTCCAGAACACACACTGTCAATCCCTCGAATCATCACAATGCACATAATTTTCCACCATTAAATTATGTACATTTTGTAACAAGATGCAAAATTATAGCATTTGGAGTTTATTAATTTGTTTGAAGTGGGAAAAACAATCGAAAAAAGGTTTCCCGGTTTTTGTTTTTAGCCTTATTGCAGGCAGCATGTTGGAAAACCCCATCCACTTTCATATCATGCTACCTGTGAGATGCTACCTTCGGCAGGCCAGATGAGCAGACAGATGCTACAATCAATTGCTTGATCTGCAGACCAGAGAACTCGTAATGCTACTAACAAGTCCAGAGAAGCATGGTATGTCAACAGCTTTGGTTTGCTTATAACTATTCCTTCAAGTGAGGCTTATATAAGACATTGAACTTCTGAGCTCGCACTGGATGTCTCCCCCCCCCCCCCTTGTGTTGGTGCATTCCGGTGATATCCTCTGCAGGGCTTTTCTATTCTAATAACAAAATACTCACCTCCGATACCATCCCATACCAAAAATATATATATATATTTTTAATTGGATAGAAAAAGAAAGTGGGCTAGTTAGTAGTTACGAATGGGATTCTGGGACATGCAGTGTGTGTGTGTGTGTGTGATGGTTTTCACTCTTGCCTTTTCTTTCTTTGCTTCTGCCATGCCCTGGTTCTATTTTAGTTAATTGAATTTGCCGCATGCAATTTCAATTGTTAAAACATTTGATTGGTTGAGACTCGATCACGTGGGGTTGTATTAATAATGTGATATAAAGACCGGCTTTAAAAACAAGTGTATAAATGGCCCATAAACCAGCATTGATCTGGCATCATGCAAGCCAGTGATTTGCCAAATATACAACAGTCCTATCGTAGCTTGTAACAAAACAGCGTTCAGTGTGCTTATTAAACCACCATCGTCAAAAGACTTACGGTACATGTGCATATACAGCACAGTTGCTTTGCACATGCAGAATAAGTCTTCACACACCATGTTCCTACTGAGGATGTTTACGATAAAAGCGTGGATCTGCGATTTATTTCTGTAAACACATCACCAACGGACATATTTACTTTTTAGCTTTTCTAAACCAAAAAAACATCTTTGTAATTCTGGACTCGAGGAATATGTAAAAGAAATTCCAGGTTCCTCCATCTGGTAAAAATATGAAAACAAATTGTTGTAATTTGTTTCTGTATGGCAGCACAAGTTCATACCCTGTGCTTCAGTGCAGTCGTAATGCAATGAAGATGAATAACAACACATTGAATTGACAGGGTAGCATATCGCATGCATATACTAAAATATGGCTTCTTCATGACCATAAACAGTCTGCAAATCTCGCCCAAAGAAAAGTCACAAAATTTAAGCATTGTAAACTGTTGATTTCATTAAGTGTAAGGACCAAGTCTTAGCTGCGTGAAAATGACCGGGTGGGGAGACGACCGCTATTTATGGACAGCACCAAAGGGGAGTTCATTCCCTAAATCAGTCACAAAATGTGTAGAGGGATATATAGATAACTCATTTTGCAGTTTTTCTGCTTGTTCTGGTAAAATTTGAAACATGAATGAAAAAAATCTAGCTAAGCAAACTCTCTTGGCATAAAATATAAACCTGTCTCTCTGCCTTAAAAAAAGAAGAAGAAAACTCACAATAAAACTTGCATATTGCATATAAAAACAATGTGCCAAAATGACTAGGTAAAATTAGCCGCCTCCTCTCCCCAGCCCAAACAAAAACAGCATGTGGTTCCATTCTTCAGCCATGTTATACATTCTCATGTAAATGGTTAGACGAAAGGAATTTGTTCAGGAAAATAATGTTATAAATCATTTTGGGTGTGTGCAAAATTGGCTTTTATGTTAATGCAACAAGGCCTGACCATCTTTTTATGTGAACACTATTTCAATTTTTTTTTAATGTTCTACTACACTCAGCATCCCTATTGTAGCGGAAAGTGTAGGGACTTATAGCTAGTTTATTTACTACGTCATTCCTATTGCAATAACGTAAATTCACTGTGTGTTGGTGACTGGGCGGAGCGTAAGAGCCCTGGCTGCATGCACGCACGCTACTGGTTGCCTAAGGCCCATAGGTTTAGTACATGCATATGTGTTTGTTCGGCGTATGCTTGTTCACGTGAGGGCTATTCACGTGATCGAGAGGAGGAGTTGTGCTGTGGACAGCGGACGGTAAGGTCGTGTATTGCTCCCGCTCTGTGTTTTGGGTAATGCTGACGCGCATTGTGTAAATTGCACTGGTCCTGACTGTGCTGAAGTTGCGCTGTGTGATGCTGACGCGCAGCCGTACTATTGAATGTACTGTACGATGCTGACGCTAGCTTGCATGGGTAATGCGTAAATCAGGTTAAGGCTGACAGCGTGTATTACTTACATTGGCGTGCATTACTTACATTGGCGTGTGTTATTTACATTGGCGTACACTACTTACATTGGCATACGTTGTTTACATTGGTGTGTTATTTACATGAGCGTACATTGTTTACATTAGTGTAGGTTGCTGACTTAGTGTGCACTGTTTACATAGGTGTACATTGTTACATTGTTTACTTGGTGTACATTGTTTACTTAGTGTACATTGTTGACTTAGCCGTGCATTGTTTACTTAGCCGTGCATTGTTTATATAGTGTACACTGTTGACTTAGTGTACGTTGTTGACTTAGTCGTACATTTTTACATTAGTCTACATTGTTGACTTAGTCGTGCATTGTTTACATTGGGCGCATTGTTCAAGCTGTGCGCGTTGCTGCTAATTTGAGCTGTTAGTTAACTCCCAAGTGTAATTAAGTGACTCTGATAATTTAACAACCTCATTAAGACTCAATCACTACTGGATATTTCTTGATTATTGTATAATAAATTACGATTATATTTATTGTGCCGACATTCCTGTGGTCCAGGTGGATTTGTTGTTGGTTTATTGTGCAATTAACAGAGGGTAATCACAATCATCATAATCAGCGGTATATTTCCTCCAAAACGGACCTGCTCCCTCTGCCTTGAGGTCGCTCTGAGTGGTCTCTCGTCTTGGGAAAGCTTGCGTTCAGGAAGATCAGCTACACTCTAATAGGTATCAGACTTGGTCCCAACGAACTTAGGTTTGGCCCGGGGAGATCCCGCCACACTATATTTGATTTTTACACTTGTTTAGATTCAAAAACAAAATGTAACTGCAAAAATTATGATGTCTCTGTTTTATACTTCTTACACACTTAGGCTTAAAGCTGACTGTAGTGAAACTCTGTTGAGCAAAGAGAAAGCATGTGGCACTATATGGGAAGGAGGTACATGTACATCGCCACAACCACACCGCCCTTCTACTCACCAACAGCCTACACATATGTATGGGAGCCTCTCCCGGCTGCCGTTTGTGAGAAGAAGAAGTGTACATCTGGAGATGAGACCTTTCAGGTGAGGGATTATTAGGTGTTGGGCCTTGAGCCCAAAACCTATTGTTATTGTAAGAATTTACTATTTTATTTTTTAGTTCTCCTCAGCAAATTTGTTTCCGGAACTGTTTGTCAAAATGGAAACATATATGAAATTCAATTGTCAATGTATGAATGCACAACCCACTGAAGATGTGCTTTTTTGCAATTACGTCATCATGACGTCATCATTGGTCATGTGACGTCACTTCAAAAATTAATAAATTTGTTCTTTGAAATTCAATATAAAATCAACCGTTGGAGACCGGAACTTGAATTTTGCGGGAATCGACATTATAATACATGCTATTTATATTATCTTGTGTGCGTAAAATCACGTGACCCTTCCTTCCGGTCGAAACCGGAAGTGCCTAATAATTTGAAAGTGGAAAAAGATGTGAACTTGCTTTCAACAGTGTTGGTGTCTGCCTGGATTGACCTCTCAAAAAAAATAATGGGTGACGCCATGAAGAGTTGGAGCACCCTCTAGTGGCAGGTTAAAAAACACGAAAAATGCATTTTCACTTGATGTCTGTGGCGAAATTTGCGGTATTCGCTTCAAAATTCATGTACATGATGACCTTAATGCAGGCAAGACCTATGCGCGGAAAAAACTTGATTATGTCATCAGATCGGAAGTTACAATAAAGAGACCTTTAAAAATTGCCAAAAAATCAACCGTGATAGATATAATCAAGATTTGGCTATATATAGCACAGTTAAAATAGCTCTTGAACTTTCTGGTAATGATGTCATAATGACGTCATCAAGTATCGTATTACAAGCAATCAAAGATTTCTAGATTTAATCGTTGAAAATCAATATAAAATCAACTGCTACAGATTTGATTTTGTTTGTTATGGCAATCGATACAATATTGCAGGGTCTTCATTTTTGGTATTAAGTGCAAAATCACATGACCTTTCCTTCCGGTCGAAACCGGAAGTGTCTTATTATTTGAAATTGGCAGAAGATGCGAACTTGCTTCAAACAATGTGAGTGTCTGCCTAGGCAGTACTGTACAAAAATTTTACAGGCGACGTCATCAAATGTTAGAGCGCCCTCTGGCGGCATGTTGAAAAAGTCAAACATGGATTTAAACATGCATATTTTAAGTTGATGTGTGTGGCAAAGTTTTCGGTAGTCCATGGCCCAACACCGTGTGGTTGTTCCTACAACCTCTAGTTTGTTTAGTTTTTGCAAGTTATTGATTCTATTGAATAGTTGGGGAGATTTGGACTTGACAAGTGTTGTGATGGTAGAAGGTTTTATTTGCAGATCAGTACCATTTTTATGATTTTCAGTGAAAGGGACTGATGCAGTAGTATTTTAAACACAACCGGTTTGCACAAATTGCAAAGGGCAGGGCATGTTTCTATTTTATTTATTTTTTAAAATTTATTTCTGGTAATGAAACCAAGGATTCCTCAAAATTGCCCTAGGCACTGTAGCCCGAAAGCCTGACAAAACCTGTAGAGAGAAGACAATGAGAAGATATTACAGTTTTAGAGGTGGGAGGAAAAGCTTTCGGTAAAGCCCAAAAGAATATTTTGGGAAAAACCCACGGAATCAGGTAGGGACTGAAAAAACCCAATCCACATATTGGCCCAGGCGTGATTCGAACCCGGGTCACAGCGGTGGAAGGCAAGGAAAGTACCGCTTCGCCAATCTGATTCTCCAATCTGCTGAATATCAATAAAACGTCAATGAAGCCATCTTAGTATTCAGTCAATAATCCACACGATCCACTTTAACGATATCTGCTGTTGTTCAAGTTCAAGCCTAACTTTAACCATCCTGCACATCCAGGCACATCAGTTTATGTGTTCCTTGATCCATCTCATATGATCAAGCTCACCAAGGAACCTCCTGCACAAGTTTAAGGCAGTGAAGTGGCCTGACCAAGGAGTCATCCAGTGGGAAATGCCGGAGCGTCTTAACAACCTTCAAGCAACTCAACAACTTCAACTGGCCAACAAAGTCACCAAGAGGTGAGTTGATTATGCAAGTATTTCTTATGCACACACAATTTTAGAAAGCTGTATATCGGTAAGGAAATTGTTTTGTTTATAAAAAGTATATAAGGTTGCTTCTAAAAATAAGCGAGTGCAAGTAGTTATTTATGTTCCCCATTTGGTGAAAAAAAGGTTAAAAGCCTAGTGTGCACTTCCCATACCAGTGTTTTAGATTTTAGAATGAAAATAATGCAGTAGCGAAAAACACCTACTTTAGCAGTCCAAGAAAATGGAGACAATGACTTAGATTTGTCTTTAAAAAGCCCGTCTTTCGATATGGCATACATAAAGTTTCCTTAAAGGAGTGATAATCCAGGCTTGTAGTAACAAAAATGTGAAAAATTATATTTGTCAAATTCACCAATTTATTTTATAATTAGTTGTATTGCATTTTTATTCATTTTTTTTTTACCTGACCCACTTAGCAATGACAAGCAAAAATCTTAATAAGTCATTAATCGGCAAATGAATGTCATCAATGTTCCAACTAATGAATATCTGATTGGTATAAGTGAAGTGACCTAACTGGGCATGTTGGACAAGCTTCAGCAGGTTTTGATGGTCATCATGGCAGCCGCAGGTACAAGCTTCTGGTGTGCGACCTTGTCTTGCAAAATACAAAAAAAATCACAAAAGTAACTATATCATAACAAATCATCCTCCTTACCCTTACATAAAAATAGAACCACTTTTGAAAATTCATCTTTATTATATGTTTAGGCCCTTCAAAACACCATTTTTGTTTTCCCTTAACAAAGTCCTGGGAGGCACTAACGAGTCCTAAATTTTTTACGACTGTAGACCATTTTGTATCGTAAAGTTTAGGTTAAGTTTTTGAAGAAAATGTGTAACTTCTACGTGCTTTCATAGATTTTGATAAAACTTAGATGCGGTGACTCTTGGGTGGAAAGACACAATTCTTCATCGGATTAACTGAGGTCAAGGGTCATGTAAAGGTCATTAGAGGTTATTGCTCAATTATGCTTCAAATGTTTCTTTGTCCACAGAATTTGATGGATTTCAATGGAATTTGGATGGAGTGATCCTTGGGTAGGGGTTCATCACAACTTTTCCGAAATTGGAGGTCAAAGGTCATGTGGGGGTCATTTGAGGTCGTTTAAAAATGCACAAAATTTGAGTTTTTAAGAACTCAAAACATATCTAGGGATTGACCGCAGAAAAAGGCGACACATGCGATCTGCGGATCACTTGTATATCTGATGAGACAATCTTGGGCAACTTTATACTCTTTGTGCAGTATCGCTAAAAAAAAATGGTGATTTTCACAAAAAACGTAGCGTATTTTTCATATTTTTTCCTGTTTGTTTTGAGTAATAACATGCTGTTTATAATAACAAATTTAGGAAGAATTTCTTAACCTAGCACATTTTTACTACCAAAATCATAGTTCCCACTTCCCCATGCCACAAATTCTCTGGCTGTGCTCCGTGGTCATATATGGGTCGATGTGGCCGGCAGCCATAGGTGCCTTTACGTGCCAGCGGCCCGACCACGTTGTAGCCGCGTCCTTCGCAATTCAGCAAACCAGCTGCGAGTAAGGATGATTTTTATTATAAATTTTTATTATAATTATGCAAGACAACTGCACATTATAACTCTTGATAATGGGTAAAAAAAACACCTGTGACACGCGTTCTGTATCGTGTTATGCGATATGCGCCCGGCTGTTGTTGTAAAACAGTGTATTCGAATTGACCAATCAAACCATTATTCCTGATTTGCTTGAATGAAATGGCGTCTCGATTTAGTGAAGTCGACTCCGATTTAGTAAAGTCGACTCCAATTGGCTGGCGCGCGACTTGCATATATCTGCATGTCTAGACATATAAGACTTTATACAGGACTGGGCTCCGTTGATAAACGGGTGATACTCAAACTATACATAGTGCTGCAATTTACTGAACAAAATTGCTTCTTCTTTTTTTTGTTATTTCCAAGACAGCGAAGTGATCAGGCGATTTAGAGAGCACATAATAACTCTTAATTTTGTATTGAAATACATGTAATTGAAAACAAGGATCACTCAAGTGCAGTGGCGTAGCCAGGAATTTTTCAGTGGGGGGCGCTGGGGGGGGGGGGCTGGAACATTTCATGGCGGGGCCATCAAGCAGGGGCGTCAATCGCTTCTCAAAAGTGGGGTGGGGGGGACATACCTTGATCATAACTGATGCAAGCGCGAAGCCCTTACGGTGTGGGGTTCGGGGCCCGCTTAAGGGCCCCGAAAAAATTGGATTCTAGATGTTCTGTGGTGTGATTTGAAGCAATTTCTTACGATTTTCCTCCATTCTTTAACTAATATTTTCTTGGCAAAAGATAATTATTTGAACATCGTTTTCGAGGTCGGAGACATTGAATCAGCTATCGATATTCTGAGCTATTTGCGTGGGGTTCAGGGCCCGCTTAAGGGCCCCGAAAAAAATTGGATTTTCGATGCGCTGTGGTGTGATCTGAGGCAATTTCTTACCACTTTAGCCAATAATTATCTTAGCACAAAAGATAATAATTTAAACGTAATTTTCGAGGTTTTCTCAGCTAAAGGCATAAGAAAATTTTGTGAACATTGTTTTCAAGGTTGGAGTCATTGAATCAGCTACCAGAATTCTAAGCTATAGGCGTGGGGTTCGGGGCCCGCTTAAGAGCCCCGAAAAATGTTGGATTCTAAATGCTCTGTGGTGCTATCTGAGGCAATTTCCGACCACTTTAACCAATATTTTCTAAGCAAAAGATACATTGTAGTACATAATAGGGCCCTGTAAGTGAGACACGAGTTCAAAAATTGGGGGGGGGGGGACATTTGATATTGTGTCCCCCACCCTTCAAAAGGTGTGGGGGGGACATGTCCCCCTGCCCCCCCCCCCCCCCAGGATTGACGCCCATGGCGTCATGTAGATCAATGATTTTTTTTTTAGAAACTCAAAATCTCAGTGGGGGAGCCGACTTGGGGCGACAAGGTTTCATGGGGGCGGTCACCCCAGGCCCCCGGTGGCTACGCCACTGCTCCAGTGAAAACGCCAGTGAAAATAGGATCTATGTGATGGAATGAATTTCACACTGTCTTGGCCCTTCATGTATTTATGGTCAGATTGAGTAAATTGCCTGATCAAATTTGGTGTCTTTTCCAATTTGTTTTCGGTGGTCAACACAGCCGCCCTTCTGTGGTGTGTCAAGCGATTTGAAAGCATCTGTACTAATACATTTCAGGGTTTTCTTTAGCATAAATGGAAATGTGCACTTGTTCATGTCCCCCGCCTATTTTAACCAGGTTCGTACAGATTTTAACCCTATCAGGCGGTTACTTTGGGAGTCTTCTCATGACTGAAGGGGTGGATTACAGCACATTGTGACCCCACATACATTTTCATATGCTTTGACCGATTTTTCCACTGTCCAGTTAGTGTGACATCATCGCAATTCAACCGTGCGTACTTCACACGGTGTACTATGGGTGTAGCATAGCACGAATGGAACCGGAAGTTAACGCACCAGGAGCGTGTATCCAATGGGCGCTAGTTCTCAGTGGTGCGCACGCGTATTTTTACTAACGAACCGGAATTGGCAGGAATACTGGTTGACCATTATTCTAATAATATGACGTTCTTGATTTTTCTATTATGTTTGCCAATCCTGTTAAAACAATATTTTGGGCATAATTTCTGTACTTTCCATGTAAATGGTGTTAAATTTGGTACAAACATTATTGGAGTACACATTCATCCCAATCGCGTAATTGTTTGCCTCTATCGTCACTGCTAGAGGGACTAATATGGTTTATATAACCAACATACAGATCCTTGTCATTTGATTGGTGGAACTCACATCACGTGACATTCGTTATTACCATAGAGCTATATTAAGTTAATATGGTTATTACTCACATTCACGCCGGGGCTCAAAGAGTCCCATTCGCCCATGGGGAAATGGGAAATACAATTGAACAGTTAGGATTGATGCTTGTTCCATGGTGCCGTATTTGTGTGCAAATGCCACAGATATAGAATAAAATTCTTTATATAACCGACTTACATATCCTTGTCATTTGTTTGGTGGAACTGACATCACGTGACCTTCGTTATTACTCCCATTCACTATCCGCCCATGGGGAATGGGAAATTCTCATAGGTATAGAATAAAACGACTAGATCGGCAGCGTGTGTGTACGCGCCATAGAGTGTGCACAACTTTTCCCGTTCCCGCATGGACGCTCTACGGGCAGTAGTGCATGGAGCAAAACGTGCGTTACGCGCACCTACATTCCCATAGGTTTGTTCGCAAACTTGCATTTGTATGTCCGTAAAAGTAACATTTTTTACCAGTATTTATTATGTATCCAACAAAATTCAATATACATTTCCAAGCTGAATAGTCACCTCGAAGTTTGCTCCATTTTCACCTCGTATTTATTTTTCGTTTCAAAATTGTATTGCGCGCTGCTAAAAATCTCCAAATAAATGTCAGCTTAGGTGATAAAATGTTTATAAAGACATTGTTTACAAACAACAATGAAAAGGAAAACGTAGAATGTAAAAACTGCTTTAAATTACCGTTGAATTATTAAGAAAATTGTGAAATGTTTCAATGGATTATTTTAGATAGTTGTGTTACAATTATTATCTTTTTGGGACGAGAAAATATTTACTTGGATTGCATTATATATGTCTGACCTTTTAATGACAATATTGCCCTTGAAAACCGTTTTAAGAATGAAATTAAATTACACTCCCGTAATGTTCCGGACTTCTGAATAATCTAATTAACTCCTCAAGTTTATTTACATTGTGCTCGACTTTTGGTACCCATTTAGTTCAACATTGTGAGATTCTTGCGCCTTCTTGAAGATGTTCAGATGCTGGATATGCCACTAGAGGTCCAGAGAAAAATAACACAAATTTATTTGTTCTATTTTTTTAAAATAAGTTAGTGAGTTAAAGGGCTGGGGAGGGGGGTGCATCCCCGGCCCCCCAGTATCCAACAGTACAAAACTGCATTACGGCGTATGACATACCCTGAGGAGGGACAATGAAAAAAACATGTTCTGGGTGTTGTCCCTTAAGAGCTGCCGTGAATCTAAATTAAAGGACAGCACAACTACGGAAATAAGATGTTCAAAATTATCATTGTTCTGTTTGTTGATGAAGAAAATAACACTCAAAGAGCAGGATGCCAGGGTTTTTAAGCAACGCGCACCAGCATTTTGCCCCACGCGCTACAAAATGGCGCCGCCCATGGCAGAACGCGCGTCTGTACGCACTTGCTGATCTAGTCTTTTTTATTCTATATTTATACAACACCTGAATAAATCCCTGTCATCTGATTGGTGGATCATCGATCACATGCCATTGAATTATTCGTACCAATGGAAGTTTTATCGCACGGTAAATAGAACTTCCATTGCACGGTGTCACTGCTGCTGGTGGTTGCGCTATTTTAAATCGAGATAAATTGAATATGAGTGTTCTCAACCATTGCACTCACAAACATTCATAATTTGTATATTGTCGAACTTTTAAACAGTTTCTAACCTGAATAAATTGGCTATTAAAAGTCAACCAATCAGATGACAAGGATTTATTCAGGCGTTATATGAAACAAATAATGAATGTTTCACATTTCCAATAGTATTTCCATAATATACAAATATATTTTTCGCCTCGTGAAATGGAACGTTTCATCTGTCACCTCATGAAATTATTCTTACCATTGCATTCACAAACATTCATTATTTGTATATTATGGAAATACTATTGAACATTTAGGATCATTCTTGTTCCAAGACGCGGTATTTGTGTGCAAAGGCATGCTGGTGTGCGCGTTCAGCATTGCGCGTAACGCATATTGTTCCAAAGAGCCAGCGCTACAGAGTGGGGTTTAAACATTTTTGTGAAGGGGTGGTTTTGGAAGAGAGAAATAACATTTACATTTCCTATCAATTTTGTAGTGAAATAAAAGTTCAAATATATCAAATGAAAAGGATCTATATGTCAGTTATATGAAACAAATATTGAGTGGCTTTAAATCGTGAAATGGAAGGATTACTATCGCTCGGTAAAATCTGGACTTTTCCAGTTCACTCAGCCTCGCCTCATGAAATGGAAAGTCCAGATTTTACCGAGCGATAATATTCCTCCCATTTCACAATTCAAAGCCACACAATATTTGTATAATATCTATAGCAAATGCATGCTGGTGTGCGCGTTCAGCGTTGCGCGTATTGCTCCAACGAGCCAGCGCTACTGAGTTGGGTTCAAACATTTTCGCGAAGGGGTGGTTTGGAGGAGAGAAACACATTTTCCACCAATTTTGAAATAAAAGGTCAAGTATATCAAATGACAAGGATCTTTATGTGATTAATGTAAAACAAATTTGAGTGGCTTTAAATTGTGAAATGGGAGGAATATTTTCGCTCGGTAAAATCTGGACTTTCCAGTTCACTCATACAGGTACAGATTGAGAGTTGTAACATTTATATGGGCTTTTCGCCAATGGTCGCCATGTGTTAGATACTGAGCATTGCATTGTTGTTAATCAGGTTGCAGTGAATTTTAGTCTAAATATAATAATTGATTGGTTTTGGAAATGGAAATATTTCTGATTTAAAGTTATTAGAATCGATGCTTTTTAATTTCGTTCTATTTCGCACTGTTCAACCGAACAAAATATCATTTATTGGCTGTTTCGGCACTTTTACCGAAACAGCCTTTGTTTTCGTTAAGATTTTTCTTTTTCTTTTTGACTGGTCGGGCACAACCTGACCACTCTTTGGATCTGTTGCGATTAATCTTTCTTTGAGTGGTCAAGCACAACTCGACCACTCTCTATTATTGTTTACGATTAATCTTTCTCTTTTTTCCGAGGGTTTTCTCCTAAACGGTTTATGATATGAACTTGTAACTTTCAATATATATCAACCCTCATTCTAAGTGGTGCATATTACTCTAACGTCATTATGACGTCATCGGGTGTCAAATTACAAGCGATTTTCGTTAAAAATGACAATCTTCTGTCACCTATAACTCTCGAACAAAATGACCAATCATGTTCCAACCTTGTAATCAGATAGACCATTATTTGATAAACATTTCATGTCGCGTACGTGAACTAGCTTGACCTTGTCTTCCGGTTCTACCGGAAGGTCAAAATTAGATGAATTCAAAATGTAGACATTAGCCTGAAATCAAAACAAAGCACCGTTTCTTCCAAACGGTTTACGGTATGATCCTAAAACCTAGTGTGAACTTGTACCATGTTACGAAGATGTTATAAATTTTGTTACGTCATCATGACGTCATCAGGTATCAAATTACAAGCGATTCAAGGGCAAATTTTGACAAAATAGTTTGCCCTATATCTTTTGAACTAAATAGCCACCCGATCCCGTTAGCTTGGTGGTCGAGTGGTAAGACGTCTGCACTAGAAAGCAGGAGGTCGTGGGTTCGAGTCCCACCCGAGTGATTTTTTCCAACTTTCACTCGGGAGGTAAGACACTGAGTATACAGTGTTTAAAACGTCGGTGAAGGGCAAAACCTAATTTGATAAATAGAGAATCGTGTTCGTTTTTCCTGAGGTTGAAGACTATGCCGTGAGAAACATTTCTTGTTCTCGGACACAAAACCGCTTGACCTTCACTTCCGGTGTTACCGGAAGTGCAATAAAAACCGAATATAACTCAAAAGCGGAATCATTTCACTACACACATATAAATTATGAAAGTGTTAAGTGAGGAATGCCAGACAAAACTGCAGTGTGATGACGTCTTCTTTCGAAAGGGCGCCCCCTAGCGACACATAAAACAGTGTTTGCTTTCTTTAAGTTGAAAACCATCCATTCATATTTGATCAAAATCGCCCCTTGATATTCTTTGAATAACCACAAATAACTTGGCAAGGTTTCAAATTCATGACGTCATCGGACCGGAAGTTACTTCTATGAGAATTTGAAAACGACCCGCATTTTAAGTCTATTTTATACCATTCGATCCATGTCCAATATCTTTGTAACCCAAATAACAATATCCATTACAATGTTCATTTTTTGCATGCTTTTAAATACTGTGACGTTATCAAACCAGAAGTTAGATGTTATGAACACATACACTTACATTTTTCATGTTTTCATATATTATTTAATTTCTGCACAATGAACATGTATCCACTCCAAACTAAATCAGTATTCACTTCCCTTTTTTGAATAATTACGTCATCAAGCCAGAAATATCTTAAATGTGTACTTATAATGTTTACTGAATTTTATCACAAAATAATTGATTGTACTGTAAAGGATTTAATTTTTGATGCTTTGTTCTTACAAAAAAATATTCATAACTTAACTCGGCAGTGTTTAATGAAAAAATTGCCTGCCCGACCACTCTGCGTTCGTAACAACAAACGCGAACCTCTTGTTCTTTCTTTCTTTCTTTCTATTTTTTTTTCCAGACAATGCTTCTCTGCGAGTTTTCTTTTAAACAGTATATGGTATGAGCTTGTAACTTAGAATATATCGACCCTCATCCGAAGTGGTGCATATTACTCTGACATCATGATTACGTCATCAGATGTCAAATTACAAGCGATTTTTGTTGAAATAATGACATTATTATTTCACCTATAACTCTCGAACTAAACATTCAATGATGTTTGTTTTCTGTAATCAGATAGACCATTAATTGCTTAACATTTTTTGTTGTGTACGTGAACTCGCTTGACCTTTACTTCCGGGTCTACCTGAAGGTCAAAAATAGGTGAATTCAAAATGAAGACGTAAGCCTGAAATAAAAACAAAGCAAAATTTCTTCCGAACGGTTTACGGTATGATCACAAAACCTTGTGTGAACTTGTACCATGTTACGAAGATGTAACAAATTTTGTTTCGGCATCATGACGTCATCAGGTATCAAATTACATGCGATTTAAGGGCAAATTTTGACAAAATAGTTTGTGTTATATCTTTTGAACTAAATGGAGTATCGTGTTCGTTTTTTTTCGTGAGGTTGTAGACTATGCCATGAGAAACATTTCTTATTCCCGGACACAAAACCCGCTTGACCTTCACTTCCGGTGTTACCGGAAGTGCAATAAAAACCGAATATAACTCAAAAGCGGAATGATTTTACTACACACATATAAATTATGAAAGTGTTAAGTGAGGAATGCCAGACAAAAATGCAGTGTGATGACGTCATCTTTCGAAAGGGCGCCCCCTAGCGACACTTAAAACAGTGTTTGCTTTCTTTAAGTTGAAAACCATTCATTCAAATTTGATGAAAATCGCCCCTTGATATTCTTTGAATAACCACAAATAACTTGGCAAGGTTTCAAATTCATGACGTCATCGGACCGGAAGTTACTTCTATGAGAATTTGAAAACAACCCGCATTTCAAGTCTATGTTATACCATTCCATCCATGTCCAATATCTTTGTAGCCCAAATAACGATAGCCATTACAATGTTCATTTTTTGCATGCTTTTAAATACTGTGACGTTATCAAACCGGAAGTTAGATGTTATGAACACATACACTTACATTTTTCATGTTTTCATATATTATTTAATTTCTGCACAATGAACATGTATCCACTCCAAACTAAATCAGTATTCACTTCCCTTTTTTGAATAATTACGTCATCAAGCCAGAAATATCTTAAATGTGTACATATAATGTTTACTGAATTTTATCACAAAATAATTGATTGTACTGTAAAGGATTTAATTTTTGATGCTTTGTTCTTACAAAAAAATATTCATAAGTTAACTCGGCAGTGTTTAAAGAAAAAATTGCCTGCCCGACCACTCTGCGTTTGTAACAACAATCTCGAACCTCTTGTTCTTTCTTTCTTTCTTTCTATTTTTTCCCCGAACAATACTTCTCTGCGAGTTTTCTTTTAAACAGTATATGGTATGAGCTTGTAACTTAGAATATATCGACCCTCATCCGAAGTGGTGCATATTACTCTGACATCATGATTACGTCATCAGATGTCAAATTACAAGCGATTTTTGTTGAAATAATGACATTATTATTTCACCTATAACTCTCGAACTAAACATTCAATGATGTTTGTTTTCTGTAATCAGATAGACCATTAATTGCTTAACATTTTTTGTTGTGTACGTGAACTCGCTTGACCTTTACTTCCGGGTCTACCTGAAGGTCAAAAATAGGTGAATTCAAAATGAAGACGTAAGCCTGAAATAAAAACAAAGCAAAATTTCTTCCGAACGGTTTACGGTATGATCACAAAACCTTGTGTGAACTTGTACCATGTTACGAAGATGTAACAAATTTTGTTTCGGCATCATGACGTCATCAGGTATCAAATTACATGCGATTTAAGGGCAAATTTTGACAAAATAGTTTGTGTTATATCTTTTGAACTAAATGGAGTATCGTGTTCGTTTTTTTTTCGTGAGGTTGTAGACTATGCCATGAGAAACATTTCTTGTTCCCGGACACAAAACCCGCTTGACCTTCACTTCCGGTGTTACCGGAAGTGCAATAAAAACCGAATATAACTCAAAAGCGGAATCATTTTACTACACACATATAAATTATGAAAGTGTTAAGTGAGGAATGCCAGACAAAAATGCAGTGTGATGACGTCATCTTTCGAAAGGGCGCCCCCTAGCGACACTTAAAACAGTGTTTGCTTTCTTTAAGTTGAAAACCATCCATTCAAATTTGATGAAAATCGCCCCTTGATATTCTTTGAATAACCACAAATAACTTGGCAAGGTTTCAAATTCATGACGTCATCAGACCGGAAGTTACTTCTATGAGAATTTGAAAACGACCCGCATTTTAAGTCTATTTTATACCATTCGATCCATGTCAAATATCTTTGTAACCCAAATAACAATATCCATTACAATGTTCATTTTTTGCATGCTTTTAAATACTGTGACGTTATCAAACCGGAAGTTAGATGTTATGAACACATACACTTACATTTTTCATGTTTTCATATATTATTTAATTTCTGCACAATGAACATGTATCCACTCCAAACTAAATCAGTATTCACTTCCCTTTTTTGAATAATTACGTCATCAAGCCAGAAATAACTTAAATGTGTACATATAATGTTTACTGAATTTTATCACAAAATAATTGATTGTACTGTAAAGGATTTAATTTTTGATGCTTTGTTCTTACAAAAAAATATTCATAAGTTAACTCGGCAGTGTTTAATGAAAAAATTGCCTGCCCGACCACTCTGCGTTTGTAACAACAAACGCGAACCTCTTGTTCTTTCTTTCTTTCTTTCTATTTTTTTTTCCAGACAATACTTCTCTGCGAGTTTTCTTTTAAACAGTATATGGTATGAGCTTGTAACTTAGAATATATCGACCCTCATCCGAAGTGGTGCATATTACTCTGACATCATGATTACGTCATCAGATGTCAAATTACAAGCGATTTTTGTTGAAATAATGACATTATTATTTCACCTATAACTCTCGAACTAAACATTCAATAATGTTTGTTTTCTGTAATCAGATAGACCATTAATTGCTTAACATTTTTTGTTGTGTACGTGAACTCGCTTGACCTTTACTTCCGGGTCTACCTGAAGGTCAAAAATAGGTGAATTCAAAATGAAGACGTAAGCCTGAAATAAAAACAAAGCAAAATTTCTTCCGAACGGTTTACGGTATGATCACAAAACCTTGTGTGAACTTGTACCATGTTACGAAGATGTAACAAATTTTGTTTCGGCATCATGACGTCATCAGGTATCAAATTACATGCGATTTAAGGGCAAATTTTGACAAAATAGTTTGTGTTATATCTTTTGAACTAAATGGAGTATCGTGTTCGTTTTTTTTCGTGAGGTTGTAGACTATGCCATGAGAAACATTTCGTGTTCCCGGACACAAAACCCGCTTGACCTTCACTTCCGGTGTTACCGGAAGTGCAATAAAAACCGAATATAACTCAAAAGCGGAATGATTTTACTACACACATATAAATTATGAAAGTGTTAAGTGAGGAATGCCAGACAAAAATGCAGTGTGATGACGTCATCTTTCGAAAGGGCGCCCCCTAGCGACACTTAAAACAGTGTTTGCTTTCTTTAAGTTGAAAACCATTCATTCAAATTTGATGAAAATCGCCCCTTGATATTCTTTGAATAACCACAAATAACTTGGCAAGGTTTCAAATTCATGACGTCATCGGACCGGAAGTTACTTCTATGAGAATTTGAAAACAACCCGCATTTCAAGTCTATGTTATACCATTCCATCCATGTCCAATATCTTTGTAGCCCAAATAACGATAGCCATTACAATGTTCATTTTTTGCATGCTTTTAAATACTGTGACGTTATCAAACCGGAAGTTAGATGTTATGAACACATACACTTACATTTTTCATGTTTTCATATATTATTTAATTTCTGCACAATGAACATGTATCCACTCCAAACTAAATCAGTATTCACTTCCCTTTTTTGAATAATTACGTCATCAAGCCAGAAATATCTTAAATGTGTACATATAATGTTTACTGAATTTTATCACAAAATAATTGATTGTACTGTAAAGGATTTAATTTTTGATGCTTTGTTCTTACAAAAAAAATATTCATAAGTTAACTCGGCAGTGTTTAATGAAAAAATTGCCTGCCCGACCATTCTGCGTTTGTAACAACAAACGCGAACCTCTTGTTCTTTCTTTCTTTCTTTCTATTTTTTTTTCCAGACAATACTTCTCTGCGAGTTTTCTTTTAAACAGTATATGGTATGAGCTTGTAACTTAGAATATATCGACCCTCATCCGAAGTGGTGCATATTACTCTGACATCATGATTACGTCATCAGATGTCAAATTACAAGCGATTTTTGTTGAAATAATGACATTATTATTTCACCTATAACTCTCGAACTAAACATTCAATGATGTTTGTTTTCTGTAATCAGATAGACCATTAATTGCTTAACATTTTTTGTTGTGTACGTGAACTCGCTTGACCTTTACTTCCGGGTCTACCTGAAGGTCAAAAATAGGTGAATTCAAAATGAAGACGTAAGCCTGAAATAAAAACAAAGCAAAATTTCTTCCGAACGGTTTACGGTATGATCACAAAACCTTGTGTGAACTTGTACCATGTTACGAAGATGTAACAAATTTTGTTTCGGCATCATGACGTCATCAGGTATCAAATTACATGCGATTTAAGGGCAAATTTTGACAAAATAGTTTGTGTTATATCTTTTGAACTAAATGGAGTATCGTGTTCGTTTTTTTTCGTGAGGTTGTAGACTATGCCATGAGAAACATTTCGTGTTCCCGGACACAAAACCCGCTTGACCTTCACTTCCGGTGTTACCGGAAGTGCAATAAAAACCGAATATAACTCAAAAGCGGAATCATTTTACTACACACATATAAATTATGAAAGTGTTAAGTGAGGAATGCCAGACAAAAATGCAGTGTGATGACGTCATCTTTCGAAAGGGCGCCCCCTAGAGACACTTAAAACAGTGTTTGCTTTCTTTAAGTTGAAAACCATCCATTCAAATTTGATGAAAATCGCCCCTTGATATTCTTTGAATAACCACAAATAACTTGGCAAGGTTTCAAATTCATGACGTCATCGGACCGGAAGTTACTTCTATGAGAATTTGAAAACAACCCGCATTTCAAGTCTATGTTATACCATTCGATCCATGTCCAATATCTTTGTAGCCCAAATAACGATAGCCATTACAATGTTCATTTTTTGCATGCTTTTAAATACTGTGACGTTATCAAACCGGAAGTTAGATGTTATGAACACATACATTGTTCACTTACATTTTTCATGTTTTCATAGATTATTTAACTTCTGCACAATGAACATGTATCCACTCCAAACTAAATCAGTATTCACTTCCCTTTTTTGAATAATTACGTCATCAAGCCAGAAATAACTTAAATGTGTACATATAATGTTTACTGAATTTTATCACAAAATAATTGATTGTACTGTAAAGGATTTAATTTTTGATGCTTTGTTCTTACAAAAAAAATATTCATAACTTAACTCGGCAGTGTTTAATGAAAAAAATTGCCTGCCCGACCACTCTACGTTTGTAACAACAAACGCGAACCTCTTGTTCTTTCTTTCTTTCTTTCTATTTTTTTTTCCAGACAATACTTCTCTGCGAGTTTTCTTTTAAACAGTATATGGTATGAGCTTGTAACTTAGAATATATCGACCCTCATCTGAAGTGGTGCATATTACTCTGACATCATGATTACGTCATCAGATGTCAAATTACAAGCGATTTTTGTTGAAATAATGACATTATTATTTCACCTATAACTCTCGAACTAAACATTCAATGATGTTTGTTTTCTGTAATCAGATAGACCATTAATTGCTTAACATTTTTTGTTGTGTACGTGAACTCGCTTGACCTTTACTTCCGGGTCTACCTGAAGGTCAAAAATAGGTGAATTCAAAATGAAGACGTAAGCCTGAAATAAAAACAAAGCAAAATTTCTTCCGAACAGTTTACGGTATGATCACAAAACCTTGTGTGAACTTGTACCATGTTACGAAGATGTAACAAGTTTTGTTTCGGCATCATGACGTCATCAGGTATCAAATTACATGCGATTTAAGGGCAAATTTTGACAAAATAGTTTGTGTTATATCTTTTGAACTAAACTAGTGCAGTGCCCGTCTTAAATGTGCATGTTCGGGAAACGCAAATTGCTTTGCTGCTGGTTTAGGTTGCATACTTGCAGAGTTTTGGAGAACTGCTCGCGCAAACAACGCACGCGATTCAATCGTGTTGTTTTCACAGGTTTAACGAACACTTACGTCAAAATTTGTGCCAAGTTTGAAGTTCGATCACCTACAATGGTCGCTCAGTCGACTGCAAAAATAATGTGCCCGTGTACATACGAAAACATGGTATGCAGTGCTTTTTACCCATTGATCCATTGTATTCACCCATACTGGACAATATATCGCCCTGCAATGCACGTGCGCGTGCCCGTCCTTTTTGCATTGTTTGCGTCATATCGAGCACGTGCGCTTTAGCTTAAACATGACGTAAACAATTGAAAAGAACTTCAGCGCGTGCGGGTGTTATGTTCTAAGCTATATACTGCCACGTTTGCCTCCGAAAATACTGCTTTTTTGCAGCTTTTTCGTGAACCGCTGGTCCAAACCACCTTAAACTTTGCACTGCACATTCTGTTGTCCCGAAAAATACATCCGCCGATTTTCAACTTCATACGGTGCCCGGTTCTGGAGATAATCGACGGACAGACAGACAGACAGAGATTCCTAGAATTATAGTAAGATGGAGTATCGTGTTCGTTTTTTTTCGTGAGGTTGTAGACTATGCCATGAGAAACATTTCTTATTCCCGGACACAAAACCCGCTTGACCTTCACTTCCGGTGTTACTGGAAGTGCAATAAAAACCGAATATAACTCAAAAGCGGAATCATTTTACTACACACATATAAATTATGAAAGTGTTAAGTGAGGAATGCCAGACAAAAATGCAGTGTGATGACGTCATCTTTCGAAAGGGCGCCCCCTAGCGACACTTAAAACAGTGTTTGCTTTCTTTAAGTTGAAAACCATTCATTCAAATTTGATGAAAATCGCCCCTTGATATTCTTTGAATAACCACAAATAACTTGGCAAGGTTTCAAATTCATGACGTCATCGGACCGGAAGTTACTTCTATGAGAATTTGAAAACAACCCGCATTTTAAGTCTATTTTATACCATTCAATCCATGTCAAATATCTTTGTAACCCAAATAACGATAGCCATTACAATGTTCATTTTTTGCATGCTTTTAAATACTGTGACGTTATCAAACCGGAAGTTAGATGTTATGATCACATACACTTACATTTTTCATGTTTTCATATATTATTTAATTTCTGCACAATGAACATGTATCCACTCCAAACTAAATCAGTATTCACTTCCCTTTTTTGAATAATTACGTCATTAAGCCAGAAATATCTTAAATGTGTACATATAATGTTTACTGAATTTTATCACAAAATAATTGATTGTACTGTAAAGGATTTAATTTTTGATGCTTTGTTCTTACAAAAAAAATATTCATAACTTAACCTGGCAGTGTTTAATGAAAAAAATTGCCTGCCCGACCACTCTGCGTTTGTAACAACAAACGCGAACCTCTTGTTCTTTCTTTCTTTCTTTCTATTTTTTTTTCCAGACAATACTTCTCTGCGAGTTTTCTTTTAAACAGTATATGGTATGAGCTTGTAACTTAGAATATATCGACCCTCATCCGAAGTGGTGCATATTACTCTGACATCATGATTACGTCATCAGATGTCAAATTACAAGCGATTTTTGTTGAAATAATGACATTATTATTTCACCTATAACTCTCGAACTAAACATTCAATGATGTTTGTTTTCTGTAATCAGATAGACCATTAATTGCTTAACATTTTTTGTTGTGTACGTGAATTCGCTTGACCTTTACTTCCGGGTCTACCTGAAGGTCAAAAATAGGTGAATTCAAAATGAAGACGTAAGCCTGAAATAAAAACAAAGCAAAATTTTTTCCGAACGGTTTACGATATGATCACAAAACCTTGTGTGAACTTGTACCATGTTACGAAGATGTAACAAATTTTGTTTCGGCATCATGACGTCATCAGGTATCAAATTACATGCGATTTAAGGGCAAATTTTGACAAAATAGTTTGTGTTATATCTTTTGAACTAAATGGAGTATCGTGTTCGTTTTTTTTCGTGAGGTTGTAGACTATGCCATGAGAAACATTTCGTGTTCCCGGACACAAAACCCGCTTGACCTTCACTTCCGGTGTTACTGGAAGTGCAATAAAAACCGAATATAACTCAAAAGCGGAATCATTTTACTACACACATATAAATTATGAAAGTGTTAAGTGAGGAATGCCAGACAAAAATGCAGTGTGATGACGTCATCTTTCGAAAGGGCGCCCCCTAGCGACACTTAAAACAGTGTTTGCTTTCTTTAAGTTGAAAACCATTCATTCAAATTTGATGAAAATCGCCCCTTGATATTCTTTGAATAACCACAAATAACTTGGCAAGGTTTCAAATTCATGACGTCATCGGACCGGAAGTTACTTCTATGAGAATTTGAAAACAACCCGCATTTTAAGTCTATTTTATACCATTCGATCCATGTCAAATATCTTTGTAACCCAAATAACGATAGCCATTACAATGTTCATTTTTTGCATGCTTTTAAATACTGTGACGTTATCAAACCGGAAGTTAGATGTTATGATCACATACACTTACATTTTTCATGTTTTCATATATTATTTAATTTCTGCACAATGAACATGTATCCACTCCAAACTAAATCAGTATTCACTTCCCTTTTTTGAATAATTACGTCATCAAGCCAGAAATATCTTAAATGTGTACATATAATGTTTACTGAATTTTATCACAAAATAATTGATTGTACTGTAAAGGATTTAATTTTTGATGCTTTGTTCTTACAAAAAAATATTCATAAGTTAACTCGGCAGTGTTTAATGAAAAAATTGCCTGCCCGACCACTCTGCGTTTGTAACAACAAACGCGAACCTCTTGTTCTTTCTTTCTTTCTTTCTATTTTTTTTTCCAGACAATACTTCTCTGCGAGTTTTCTTTTAAACAGTATATGGTATGAGCTTGTAACTTAGAATATATCGACCCTCATCCGAAGTGGTGCATATTACTCTGACATCATGATTACGTCATCAGATGTCAAATTACAAGCGATTTTTGTTGAAATAATGACATTATTATTTCACCTATAACTCTCGAACTAAACATTCAATGATGTTTGTTTTCTGTAATCAGATAGACCATTAATTGCTTAACATTTTTTGTTGTGTACGTGAACTCGCTTGACCTTTACTTCCGGGTCTACCTGAAGGTCAAAAATAGGTGAATTCAAAATGAAGACGTAAGCCTGAAATAAAAACAAAGCAAAATTTTTTCCGAACGGTTTACGGTATGATCACAAAACCTTGTGTGAACTTGTACCATGTTACGAAGATGTAACAAATTTTGTTTCGGCATCATGACGTCATCAGGTATCAAATTACATGCGATTTAAGGGCAAATTTTGACAAAATAGTTTGTGTTATATCTTTTGAACTAAGTGGAGTATCGTGTTCGTTTTTTTTTCGTGAGGTTGTAGACTATGCCATGAGAAACATTTCTTATTCCCGGACACAAAACCCGCTTGACCTTCACTTCCGGTGTTACTGGAAGTGCAATAAAAACCGAATATAACTCAAAAGCGGAATCATTTTACTACACACATATAAATTATGAAAGTGTTAAGTGAGGAATGCCAGACAAAAATGCAGTGTGATGACGTCATCTTTCGAAAGGGCGCCCCCTAGCGACACTTAAAACAGTGTTTGCTTTCTTTAAGTTGAAAACCATTCATTCAAATTTGATGAAAATCGCCCCTTGATATTCTTTGAATAACCACAAATAACTTGGCAAGGTTTCAAATTCATGACGTCATCGGACCGGAAGTTACTTCTATGAGAATTTGAAAACAACCCGCATTTTAAGTCTATTTTATACCATTCGATCCATGTCAAATATCTTTGTAACCCAAATAACGATAGCCATTACAATGTTCATTTTTTGCATGCTTTTAAATACTGTGACGTTATCAAACCGGAAGTTAGATGTTATGATCACATACACTTACATTTTTCATGTTTTCATATATTATTTAATTTCTGCACAATGAACATGTATCCACTCCGAACTAAATCAGTATTCACTTCCCTTTTTTGAATAATTACGTCATCAAGCCAGAAATATCTTAAATGTGTACATATAATGTTTACTGAATTTTATCACAAAATAATTGATTGTACTGTAAAGGATTTAATTTTTGATGCTTTGTTCTTACAAAAAAAATATTCATAAGTTAACTCGGCAGTGTTTAATGAAAAATTGCCTGCCCGACCACTCTACGTTTGTAACAACAAACGCGAACCTCTTGTTCTTTCTTTCTTTCTTTCTATTTTTTCCGTACAATACTTCTCCGCGGGTTTTCTCCTAAACAGTATATGGTATGAGCTTGTAACTTAGAATATATCGACCCTCATCCGAAGTGGTGCATATTACTCTGACATCATGATTACGTCATCAGATGTCAAATTACAAGCGATTTTTGTTGAAATAATGACATTATTATTTCACCTATAACTCTCGAACTAAACATTCAATGATGTTTGTTTTCTGTAATCAGATAGACCATTAATTGCTTAACATTTTTTGTTGTGTACGTGAACTCGCTTGACCTTTACTTCCGGGTCTACCTGAAGGTCAAAAATAGGTGAATTCAAAATGAAGACGTAAGCCTGAAATAAAAACAAAGCAAAATTTTTTCCGAACGGTTTACGGTATGATCACAAAACCTTGTGTGAACTTGTACCATGTAACGAAGATGTAACAAATTTTGTTTCGGCATCCTGACGTCATCAGGTATCAAATTACATGCGATTTAAGGGCAAATTTTGACAAAATAGTTTGTGTTATATCTTTTGAACTAAATGGAGTATCGTGTTCGTTTTTTTTCGTGAGGTTGTAGACTATGCCATGAGAAACATTTCTTATTCCCGGACACAAAACCCGCTTGACCTTCACTTCCGGTGTTACTGGAAGTGCAATAAAAACCGAATATAACTCAAAAGCGGAATCATTTTACTACAGACATATAAATTATGAAAGTGTTAAGTGAGGAATGCCAGACAAAAATGCAGTGTGATGACGTCATCTTTCGAAAGGGCGCCCCCTAGCGACACTTAAAACAGTGTTTGCTTTCTTTAAGTTGAAAACCATTCATTCAAATTTGATGAAAATCGCCCCTTGATATTCTTTGAATAACCACAAATAACTTGGCAAGGTTTCAAATTCATGACGTCATCGGACCGGAAGTTACTTCTATGAGAATTTGAAAACAACCCGCATTTTAAGTCTATTTTATACCATTCGATCCATGTCCAATATCTTTGTAACCCAAATAACGATAGCCATTACAATGTTCATTTTTTGCATGCTTTTAAATACTGTGACGTTATCAAACCGGAAGTTAGATGTTATGATCACATACACTAACATTTTTCATGTTTTCATATATTATTTAATTTCTGCACAATGAACATGTATCCACTCCAAACTAAATCAGTATTCACTTCCCTTTTTTGAATAATTACGTCATCAAGCCAGAAATATCTTAAATGTGTACATATAATGTTTACTGAATTTTATCACAAAATAATTGATTGTACTGTAAAGGATTTAATTTTTGATGCTTTGTTCTTACAAAAAAATATTCATAAGTTAACTCGGCAGTGTTTAATGAAAAAATTGCCTGCCCGACCACTCTGCGTTTGTAACAACAAACGCGAACCTCTTGTTCTTTCTTTCTTTCTTTCTATTTTTTTTTCCAGACAATACTTCTCTGCTAGTTTTCTTTTAAACAGTATATGGTATGAGCTTGTAACTTAGAATATATCGACCCTCATCCGAAGTGGTGCATATTACTCTGACATCATGATTACGTCATCAGATGTCAAATTACAAGCGATTTTTGTTGAAATAATGACATTATTATTTCACCTATAACTCTCGAACTAAACATTCAATGATGTTTGTTTTCTGTAATCAGATAGACCATTAATTGCTTAACATTTTTTGTTGTGTACGTGAACTCGCTTGACCTTTACTTCCGGGTCTACCTGAAGGTCAAAAATAGGTGAATTCAAAATGAAGACGTAAGCCTGAAATAAAAACAAAGCAAAATTTCCTTCGAACGGTTTACGGTATGATCACAAAACCTTGTGTGAACTTGTACCATGTTACGAAGATGTAACAAATTTTGTTTCGGCATCATGACGTCATCAGGTATCAAATGACATGCGATTCAAGGGCAAATTTTGACAAAAGTTTGTGTTATATCTTTTGAACTAAATGGAGCATCGTGTTCGTTTTTTTCGTGAGGTTGTAGACTATGCCATGAGAAACATTTCTTGTTTCCGGACACAAAACCCACTTGACCTTCACTTCCGGTGCTACCGGAAGTGCAATAAAAACGAATATAACTCAAAAGCGGAAGCATTTTACTATAGACATATATTATGCAAGTGTTTAGTAAGAAATGCAAGTCCCAAAGAACAGTGTGATGACGTCATCATCCGAAAGGGCGCCCCCTAGCGGCACATAAAATAGACCATCTGTTCAAATTTTACCAAATCGCTCCTTGATATTCTTTGATTAACCACAATTAACTTGGCAAGGTTTCAAATTCATGACGTCATCAGACCGGAAGTTACGTCTATGAGAATTTGAAAACGATCATATTTTGAATTGAATTCTATCATTTGATCCATGTCGTATATCTTGGTTTCCCAAATAACGATATCCATAACAATGTTAACCTTTTGCTTCCAAATACTAGTGACGACATGAAACCGGAAGTTAGATGTTATAAATGCATACAATTATATTTTCCATATTTCCATTCGTTATTCAACTTCACAATAAACATTTATCCACTCCGAACTAAGTCAGTATTCGCTTCCTTAATAATGACGTCATCAAGCTAGAAATAACTCGTATGTGTACATAAAATGTTTATGGAAATTTATCACACCGTTAAAGATGCATTTTTAAACAAAAGAATTTATTGTGATGGAAAGGATTTAATTTCGTGATGTTTTTTTTTCAGCCATTCCCCATAGCATTTATACTTTTTTTTTACAGTGAAGGCACTATATACTAATCAAATCAATCTGATGACTGATACACGCACACACAGCATCTGAAGATGTGCCCCGAACATTGACGTCATCATGACGTCATCACGAGTCACATGACGTCACATAATATGCATTTTTTCTATTGTGACCATTGTCTAGCAGAATTCGGCTAGATCTGACAGATAGGGCTATATCTCCAGAACTGCAGTCCGATTGGGTATGTCCGATTGGGTATGTACCTAGACCGGGATGTCTTATAGATGAAAATTAACTTGACGCCATGATGACGTCTTCATATGACATATGACGTCATATAAAATAAACATATTGTGAAGGTGTATATCTCTGGAACTGCAAGTCCGATTGGGTTGAAACTTGGTTTGTACCTAAACAGATGAAAAATGAAGTGACGTCACGATGACGTCATCACATGACATGTGACGTCATATTGAAAGAGCATATTTTGAAGGCATATATCTACAGAACTGCAGGTCTGATTGGGTTGAAACTTGGTATGTACCTAAACCGGGATGTGTTATAGATGAACATTTAAGTGACGTCACGATGACGTAATCATGTGACGTCATATTAAATGTGGATATTTTAAAGGCCAATATCTACAGAACTACAGGTCTGATTGGGTTGAAACTTGGTATGTACGTATTAGGTTCGATAGGCCATACATATATGCACAAATTTTCGATAAATGTGTGACGCCATAAAAAGTCCTTCATGACAGTTCTTGATAAAACTGTTGCCGAAACAACTATGTGATTGTCCACAATCATACAGGTCTAGTTCTGTTTACAACACATTAGCCTTGGTCAAGGCGCTAGTTGTTATTCATCCTGCCGTAACGCGTTAACCGATATCTTCGCTAGCGCTATGCATGCACTGCATTAGAAATACAGCGCGATCAGCGACCTCACGCGGCCACTATTTTTGTGCAAATCAGTTGGACCCAATCTAGCTAGAAATTCAGCGCAAAATTAAGAAAAACATAAGCTTTTGCCGACGATTGAACCAAGGCGCTAGATTGGGTCCAACTGATTTGCATACAAATGGTTTGTGTCCAGCATCCCCCCCCCACACATACACCCACCCATACTGATATTTGTATCCTTTTGGGGTAATTTCTTTGTTCTCGTGTACTAAAGTTTTCGAGTTTGAAAGTGTACTTTCAAAATGCTCCTATTTTAAACAGAATGAATTTCTTTGGCTGAAATTTGGACTTTATATCCCTTACATAAATAAAATACTTCAATGTTCGACTGATCAAAACACCTTGGAAATTCCTATTTTTTGAGTAAAGTCCATACATCTATTTCGTGATAACATTGTGGAGAAACTGCCCTGTGGAGACGTATACAATATTTTGTTTCCGTATTGTGCACGTGTCTCCAGAGGGGTACAGATCACACACACACCCACCCATTCGTGTTTTACATAACGCTCGAGGACAAGGCTATAGTCTTTTCGTTTGTCCCTGTAATATAACATTCTTTTGTTGAGAGGTCTACACATAAATGCAATGCTTGTTACAGCAATGTGAGCCAGCGGTTGGCTTCATAACCCATCCACAGTTGCTTATTATAGGGGGAAGCAAACCCTGAAAGTTGCATAAATAGTAGGCCAGCCAAATGTGGAAAAGTTCTCTAGAAAATAATTTCACGGCATTTTTTTAATAGGTTTTCCCGGCCAATTTCCTAAAATGTTCATTCACCTTCTAAAAAAATCGGTCATTCATTTTTGTCTGAATTTGAGAATCACTCTGAACACGCGGTTTCATTTTCGGCACCAGATCATTCGATTCCATTTCAGTTCAATCAAAGAAGTTGATTGATCAGCACCTTACGTTGATGTCCATTTGGATTCGTTTACAAGACTTCTTTTTCGATTTTAGAGGGCGATTTCAAACATTCACAACATTCTAGTTCACTTTCAGCTTAATGCCATCGGCACCTGAGGATACAATTAGGGTTTTCTTTTTCATTAACCGTCAAATGAGCTGTACTTGAAATCAATTTAGAAAATGTATGCTTGCGTAAATGCACAGGTAACGTAATTGGCCGTCTGTTTCTCAAAACCGAATGCACGGACAATGAAAACGATTAAACCTTCGTTGCATTGAAATGGATTAAAAACGTGCATTCAAATTCAGACGAAAACGAATGACCGATTTTCAGAAGTGAATGAACATTTTAGGAAATAGGCTAGGAAAACCTATATTAAACTGCATCCATGCTGCATTAATCGTTCATACCTGCCGTGTGATAATTTTACTCTTCCTCATATTTGGGTATCCTGTCAACAATGATAACGTTGTAATATTTAGTCCATCAAACAAAAACGGGGAAAACGAGGTGTCTGTTAATTGTCCTAACTAGTGAAGGGTTGCCTAACGAGGGAGACTTTAAAAAGTTAGAGGAAATACCCCAAATAATTTGAAAGAAAATTAATTGGAAGAAAACATTTTGACATTGACATAATTATTGAAAGCGATATGTTGAGAAATACAGGATTTTTTGGGGGAAAATATGTTTTGTCCCCCCTCTAGAAAAAAATCCTGGTGACGCCCATGTTTCCAGCTCTTGCATGAAACTTTATTTAGCTCCACTGCGCATGTCTGTCATCCCGCGAGGAGCCAGGCGTGAGTTAGCTCGGGAAAGTAATCGAACGCACTCAATGTAAGCACAAATTTAAGTTAAAGGGAAAATACAACATTTGCAAACATCAAAAAATAAAACCACCAATTTATTAGGAAATACCTTGCTGGACTGTTAGTGAATGACAGTGTAAAGCATCCTGTAAAATCATGGCACCTGGTATACTGTCATTTTCAAGAAAAGTGGTATTTTTTGTATCAATTTCCAACGCTGATCGGCCGATCAGCGTTGGAAACAACTGGTTTTTTTCTCCAAATACTGGCCCCAATTGACCATCGCACTTGTTTGCAATCGATTACAAACCTATGAACGGGTACGAGCCGGCTAGACTGGTTCCCTGACCTTAAAATTCCCCAATGTTAATTCCCCAATGTTAATTCCCCAATGTATGTAAACTGCTCTGTTTCTTCTTATATGGAGTCAGGGAACCAGACTACAAGAAAATGATCGTTGTTCTTGGTTTTTATAGCATTTAAACCTAAAAAAAGTAAGTGTAACTATATTTGCTATATATTTCCAACCCCCCAATTCCATCCATTTCTGAAAATTACAGCAAAAGCAAATGATGGTGTATAAGCCAGTTGCGTGTAACCTATACCCTTTGGGATTTACATTTGAAAAACGTCTGGTACAATGACTTGCTCAGAATGCTTGGCACATTTCAACTGTGAATTCTCCAGACCAAAGACACTGTTGCTAATCACATGATTCGGGGCAAGCTCTTGCATAGTTACGTAAGAGACGCTCAGCACCAATACATCGTTCACAATGGGTGAGAATGGCACAAAGACACCAGACCATGCCGGAGCTGGGGGTTGCTAGCATAAGGCTTGCCCCGAATCACGTGATATAGTAACAGTCCCTTTGGTCGGGAGAGTCAGCGTTCCAGATTTTATTCAAATTTAACACGCAAATGGCTTATTCCCTTTTAGATGACGTCACACTAACAACCGGCTTTTTGCAGCGCTCTCACAGGGTTACGTAACGAGGAATGTGCGTGCCATCTCTTTTAATTGAGAAGTGCTTCAAGCATTCATTGTCGGTGATGCTGCCACACCGGACTACAATTCACTCAAAACAGCTTCTGCCTACACGACATGTCAGAGGACGATACACAGTAGCAATCAAGAAATCTTGCAAGCCATCCAAAGTTCCAACAACTTCTATCCACGCACGAGTCGAATCCTTCTGCAAACAGAGACTCACTGACACTTCTACCTTCGAAGTGGGACGGAAACCAGCAGCATTTTTCTAACTGCAGTGTTTGATCCTGATCAAATCCTGATCAAAGTCGAAAACACTTGACTGACGATACAGAAACAGCCTCAGAGACACTATAAAAGCCTTGAAAGAGTAATAATCGGCATTGTCGACAGGTTTGAACCAGTCACCTCGTCTCGATGCTATGACACCCCGTCTTCGAGGAGTTTGTGACGGATTATACGTCTTTGGATTCCGGCCATGGGAAAAGAATCAAGAAAGGCGCAAAAGCCGTGCGCTTCGAGGCACAATCTGGGTTTCCAAGACGTCTACAGTTTCGGGAAATAAATACCATACTAGTAAGTCACTTTTTTTTAGTCGCCAAAAAGTTATTTTCTATTGTTCTTTCTGCTATTTTCCCTCCTCGACTCTAACTCTCTACCTCCTTCAATCTTCTGATTCCTCCATGCTTTACCCGCCAGGATTCGAACCCACAATCTTCTTATTTAATCACGCTAGCCTTTCCTGCCACACCAGTCGAACGATCGTCGACAGTAAGGGGCTTTAAAATGTATTTTAAGTATAAGGTTATAATAAACTAAATATTCATGAAAATGTATTATTCATGATGACGTTTGCTTTATCATTGGGTACGGGTAGTGATGACACGTCATGCGCATCGCGCACTGCATAAAATCAATAACAAATGCCACAAGTTGTGGCCAATTTACTGGACCCCCTCCGTAAATAAAGGCCACACTTCCAACCATGTACCAAACGATGTAAACCTTTGTCAAATTTTGATTTTCATATTTAGGCGTAGTTTGTAGTTTATTTTTGCTTAAAAAAACATACTCGTCACCCCGTCACCCTCCTTATAGGCTAATCAAGAAAGTGCTACCTTTTCCAGATGTCTATTTTTCGTGAAATTTCCCGATTCGTTTGCACACGTTTGCGTATCAAAATTTCAACATGAAACTTCACGAAAAATAGACATCTGAAAACGGCAGCACTTTCTGAATAGCATATAAAGAGGGTGAGTATGCGTCTAAAGCGCAAAAATAAACTACAAACTTCGCCTAAATATGAAAATCGAAATTTGATAAATTCTACATGGTTTTGTACATGTTGGAAAGTGTGGCCTTTATTTACGGAGGTAGTCCAGTAAATTGGCCACATTTATGGGGCTTCAAGACTGTCTGCTGTCGAACTGATGTGGGCCTCCAAAGTGTGCTCTAAAAAAACACATTTTTACTAAATGTTTTCACATTTCCTTCCCTTTCTGGATTTGTCTTAAGTGAAATCACAAGGTGCGGTGAACATTGAAGTTTTAACTGGCAGATAACTGATGTACCTAGTATGGCATTCATTCCCATTTTCGTTTCTCATCAAAAACACCTGATTTTTTTTTGAGATCCAAGAATATTCCACTACGAAAATCTACATGATTCGCGTCTGACCGTTCTTCTTTGAAAACTACATTCTACCAAAAATCTATTATATCGTAATCTTTCCATCCATCGCTAGCATCACCGGTCCTATCATGTCCGCGAACAGTTAGGCTATAGGCTCTCATGAAACATGGTCGGACTCCATAATTTTGTTCAGGTCGCATAATCAAAGACCTGATTTTTTTTGGCAATCAAACCTTCTTGTTTTTGGCAATCAAACCTTGACGTTCACAACAAATTTTCCATTAAACATGCACCATACCGCAGTTCAACATGGCGATAGTGCTAAGCCTTTTTCAAAATCCTGCCGCAAATTGAGCGACAAGTGCGCACACGAAAAGAGTAGGTAATCGACCGTTTTCCTGGCCAAAGCAATTCTAAGGTTCAAAAATATAATTCTAGATTTTAGTGTAACAGTCTGTCGCAAATGAACCGCTATCGTTCCTAGATTGATCGGCTTGTTTTTTTGTGTGTGTCTTCATTGCGTTTCGACGCCATTCATTTCAACAGAAAATTAATTTACTTAGCCATCGTGTATCTAGCTCTAAGAATAGATCGTTAAATTCCTAATAGATGACGCTTACAAGGCGTTTCGTTGTGACCATGGCTAATCACGAATTTGTTTTTTTTCCAAATAACTACCTGTTGGTAGGTAGTTAATTACATGTCGAACAGTTTTAGTTGGGGAGCAATTTTCTTGCCATGGCCTATAGCGGTTAAGAGCACCGCACCGGACGCATGCTCTGCAGAAGCAGCAGAGTGTTGCACTTTTGCCCTTAAGCAAAGGCACTTAACAGTAATTACTAGCTGTAGGTCCCGTGCGTAGATTTACTGCACGTAAAAGAAGAGAAGGGGTTTGTCCCGATGTTTCTGGCCTCCTTGCTAAAACTCCCCTGCAAGAATCCCGAGGGGAAAAAAACCAAGTACCAATTAGATCACACCAGTTTTGACGATCAGCGTTGATTTCCTGCCCGATAAAATAGTTTCATTTGTCAGAAAGTGCTTTGCATTATACTTGTCATTGTCGCTAAGACTCACGCTGTATTACGTCCCCTGTAATACGGTTTGCTCCACCCTTCGAAGAGTTCGGTTGCACGTGAGGTTTCCTTCCTCACCCTCTCTTGGATTGATATACATATCATGGAATTATACTTACTTTGGATTAAACTGAATATAATTTCGAATGACAGAAACCAACAGGTTTTTATTATTTTGTGTAATATTTGGGATTATTTTTAATGTATCTCTCATTTTGCACTTTTTCTATCTCCCAGTTGTTTCTTCAACAAGTCCGCTGGGTAAGTCTGTGACGACCTCTGCCGGCATTGGCGCTTCCTCTTACAATTCCATACCAAGAGAATCAACGGTCAGCATCACCACGATCTGGTGTGCCCATCGGTCATCAACTGGGCTTCGGAGAATACTTTCACCAAGTCCTACAAAAGCAACATTTTGCATGGCATCCAACTGAAGTTATTGACGTTGGCGAACTGACGAAATGTATTTCAAAATTATATAAAGGTACTTTTACTCAAGTATAATGTGAATGACATGAGTTCATTGGAGTAGAGAATAGTCTGTGGGAGCACCTCACATTTTTGTTGGGGGGGGGGGAGCAGGATTTTGTTATAGTTGAAATGAAACGGGTGGTAACACGGGTGATAGAAACGGGTGGTAACACTGATGCTATCCTACAAGCGTTTTGACATGTTGATTAAATTGATTACATACAGTTTGTGTTGTTATTTTGCTTTTTTGGGTTGTACTCTTTGACAGTGAGGGATAAGAGCCAAGCCTCATCAGAAAAGAACATGCCGACATCACATAAAAAGCTCCAGAGTGCACCACTAGGAGAAGAATGCATACCGAAGACCAAGAAAGCTTAAAGCAAAATTCAGAAACCTTGCTCTTACCGGGAAGTATGTCATTCTTTAAGTAAAAACAAAAAAAATTAGCCAGCAATTTACCAAAAATTTGCCAACAAAAATTGCATAGCAGATGATTATATTGTTTAGGTTTTCCCTGTAAATTTCCTGAAATGTTCATACACTTACGAAAATTCATTTTCGTCTGAATTTTTGACGTCTTCGATATCATTTCAATTCAACGAAAGTTCCTTTGTTTTCATTGTATGAAATTCGGTTTTGAGAAACAGACGGCCAATTACGTTATCTGTGCATGGTTACGCAAGCAAACTTTTTGTAAATTGATTTCATTTACAGCTAATTGGATCTAATTTGATTTTGAAACCCCTAATTTCAAAACAATTATTTCACTCTTAGTTTAATGCGTGCCGATAGCATTAAACTAAGAGTGAAACACAATTGTTTGAAATCTAAAAGTCTCCTCCACGTGTTGCACATGAAAATGAAGTGTGCATATATATTTACTACTTTTTTGTCTACTTTTCAAGAAATCGAATTTACACCTAAAATTTTTCGGCCCCACTTTTGTTGCTATAAAGTAGGATTTCAACTTTTCACTAACCTAGCCATCTTGGCCGAACAGTGCATGTATCCAAGTACCCTTCTTATTTTTTTGTAGTCTCAAATACAGTCTCGTAAAATCTCGCGTAGGCTTTTGGACCATACGTGCGTGACCTCGGGACAAGAAACTGAGGTCACGCGGCCACTGACAGTTCAGGGTGATTCGCAAATTTAGACAAAAATGAATGGCAGATTTTCAGATATGAATGAGAATAAAAAATGGGCCAGGGAAACCTATAATAAATATCAAGCATGTAACTTTTCCTCAGATCAGCTGATTTCCTCTTTTTATTCCCATTTCTGTCATTCAAAATAGAAAAACACTGTACAAAGTCTTCTGAATTGTGGAATTTCCTGTTTTCTTTGTGAATTTTTCCTGTTTTCGTCGGCAATTCTCCATGGGAGAGGAAAAAATGTCAAAAATAAATATTTACATATTTCACAAATGTTTTTGTTTTTTCTCTTCAAATCATGTATGTTGAGAAAAGACCCTACTATAAATGTAAATGAAAAATGAAAACTTTAAAATAGTAATTTCTTGGCATTTTTCAAAGTGGTAACAGAATTACGAAATGGTAACGTAATTCCGGTAACGGAATTACGCATGCACAAAGTATGCACATTTCATCTAGATTATGTACATGACATATTGAATTTAGTATAGGTTTTCCCGGCCAATTTCACCAAGTTTTCATTCAATTTAGCGCCTGGCTCATTCGATTTAGATTGAAATTGAAAGATCACGCAGATCGGCATTTGACAATCAAAAAGAATCATTCAACTTCACTATCCGAGCATTCTATCGCCTTTTAGCTTCACTCGTCCCTATCAAAGATGCATTCATTTTAAAAGTATCGCGTTGATCATTCAATTTCGTCTAAACCATTAGTAAGGGGTTGATCGGGCATTCGTTTTCATTAATGGGCAAACATATTTCACACTTTGTCAAACATCTTTTAAGACTTCATACGTGTCCGTATTCCTTAGCGTAAATCATTTTTGATGACTTCAATCCGTAGATGCCTTTCTTTCTTAATTGAAGGGTATGTGCAATGAATTTTTCTCAGGACTTCTTATTGTGCAACTCTTTACTACTGTGAAATGTAAGAAAACTACACATTTGACAATTTTATTGGTTAATCTCTCTGCAAAAGTGCACTTCTTTAAACTTTTTTCCATGCTTTTCCGGACTACGTATGAGCGCGCTGTTACTGTGATGTCATTTCAGGAAGACACTGTTCAGTTTAGGTTTTTTCTTTCAAGTTATTCATCCAAAATTTGCTAGTTGAAAACATTTGTGGGAAAGGGTTGGTCATTGGCTTTACTGCCATGTACTGACACATCAAATAATCACCAAATAAAAGAAATTTATGACAGCAAAATATCCAAAATTCTAGCAACTTTTTTTGCTGAAATAGCCGTGCAACATTAATCATGCTCGGAATGCCATCACAGGTTTTCTAATGAATATGAAACTTTGCATTAGCATAAAAACGGAGAAGGCACCAAAAACGCCCCTCAAAATGGAAAATAAAACTTGCAAATAAGGTTAAATGTGACACAAAGATGTATTGCATTGAAAACTTTGCACGGGCCCTATGAATATGGTAAGTGTTCGGTCAGACATACGCAAGAAAACATTTAAGAAATAACGCGTAAGAGAAGTGTTCCCGACGGCACAACCATTTCCAAACATATTACGTGTTCCGATGTCTTGCACGTCAAGAAATCGTCAACGTAAAAAAAAACCTTGATCAAACGTTTCAACAAGTAGAAAAGATCAACAGTGAAAAAGAAATTATCTTAGTCCCTTTCAATTCATTATTTCGTTGCATCTTGTTTCCCTAATATCAGTTGATTTTTAACATTGTAAATTTTACAGTCATCAAGATTGTTTTGTGGGGGGGGGGAATGAACCTCGGAGAAAAATAAGAAAAAAAAATCGATTAAAAATTCTTATTAATTTAAATGACCAAACGATGAAAGCGATTGCCCATAAACGAATAAGAAACGAAAAGCATGGTTATACGTTACAAGCGCACTGATGCTCGCTAATTTGAATGCGTCTACCGTCAAAAGGTTGCAAAGACTTAATTTAAGACTGGTACAAGTTAAGTTTTGAATGCACAAAAACGAAATAGGCTGCCCAAAAACGAAAACGAACATTCACAGCAAAATCTTGGCTGCCTAAAAATGAAATTGAATGAACCCCAAATGAAAAAGAAACCCCAATTGGACCACGTGTGCAAAACTCGCGCGGAATTGAATGGCTGATAATGAAACTGATTAGAAAAATTCGGAAATTCGCTGGGAAAACCTACATTTAAAGTTATTGGCCAAGGCTACATGTAGCCTTGGACAATAACTTTAAATACTAAATAACTTAGTTAAATTTTGTCCCTCTTTAATTTGCTATGATACAATTAAACATAATCAGGTGTTCCACTAATATTTTTTACTTTTACTTTTTTACATGTGCTTTTTAAAAAATGCTAATAGTTGTTTGGACGCTTGAAGGGAATATACAACATTTGCAAATATCTAAAAATAAAACCACCAAGTTTTTACGAAATACCTTACTAGGACGTTGGTAACTGACAGTCTAAAGCATCGTGTAAAATTATGACACAAAACTTCTAACATGTCAGTGTAATAGTATTTGATCTATTATACTAACCCCTCAAATAGTTCTGAAAATTACAGCAAAACCATGATGTACATCCCTTTAAATATGTGTTGCCAAAGCTATTGTCTGGTACCCACAAAAAATATATTCCACAACAAGTATATGAAAGTTGAGTACCAACTTGTACTTCTAATTGACATAATTTTACATCTTCACTTGCCCAGAGATGCCAACCAGTACAGTTTGATTGTATTTTGCACGATAAACTAGTGAGAAACAATTGTTCATAGTAAAGTTCGATTTTCGGTTAAAAAAAATACACTGCTAACCAAACTGCTTTCATTTGACCTTTGACCTAAAGAAAAATAAAGCCCAGACATGTTTAGGCCTACATTTACATTTTGATCTGCAAGTTTTCACATAGCTTTCCCCTTGTGCCATTTTATAAACTTCTAAAATTTGTATTGTGGTGAGTTTATGTTGAATTCAATGTTTATGTATGCATTTACCTATTAATTAATTTCAAAACATCAGAGTTTTATTAATTTATGCGAGAACTCAAATATGCTTGTCCTCCGTCCGTAATGCCGTTACCGATTTTTTCTTTAGCGGTCAATCAATTCTGTTGGGTCTTGGCTCCCTTTCCATGCTTAGATTAGTTGCCTAGCATAGAACATATTTTCTTGGGAATGAATAATCCTTGACCAAAGAATTGCCCAGTTGCATGCCTGAAATATAATTAATTCTTAAAAAAGGTGAACCTCAATATAGTTTTGTTCCTTTTTACTTTTTTTAATATTTCATTCAAAGCTTGTGCAAACAAAATCTTAATTTTGTTGAGGTTGATCCCATAACCTCCTTGGCTAGCGTTTTAAGAATTATCTACCACATAATCTTTGTGTACAAGTCCCTGCAGAATTGATGCGTTGTTACTTTTGAATTATCCAGCCCCTAGTGGCCGAGGTTTAAATTTGTTCCAGGAATACGTTTTGTAACATTTCCCTCAAAGAGTTAAATCAGCAGAAGTACTCAGAAAGCTCATCTGTGAAGCAAAATTTGTTTACCTTGAAATGATTTGAAATAGTCTGATACTAATTTTGTTGGCCTTACAAATATGCATAACTTCCTTGTTACTCTTCAAATTATGTTTCAATGACGTTTGTTTTTTTCTTCAGTAAATTGCGTAGTGTATTTCTTAAAAATTAAATCACTGTCAAGTTTACGTTCTTAGTTTTGTTTTGGTGTGTTTATGCAGCACCCTCCCCTATAAAAAGCTTCAGTGTTAGTTGCTGCCTTTTCGACGTACAAAGCATGCCAAAGAGGTAAAGTGGAGAGTATTGAAACATAGATCAGTATTATAATAAACCCAGTGAAGAAAAAAACAGGAAAAATGTTCCAACCTGACACCACTTCAGCGGTTCTGTTTAACTCCATTACTCTCCACTTTGATTGGAGAGATATGGAGAGTCAAGAAATTTCTTAAGTACTTCCCGACTTGTCCGGAAACTGGGCACCCATGACAACTATTTTTCCTCGTGTTCCAGAATATTTCCCAAAATTGTCGTTGATCTTGTCAATAACAACTGGCTGAAGGCAGGAAACCACTGCCACCATTATACTGAAAGTCCTACTCACCACTCCCCACCCGTGTCTTTCTGCGTTTTCCCTTCCACATACTGCAACAAACGCCAAAAACTGTTCAAGAAAATTATATCCGTGCACGTTCGTTCACGACTGCCCGATCGACACTTGCAAACTCTCACCGTTCCTTTTAACCCTACTTGAGTCAATATTAAGTCAAGGCCCCCATTGGTTTGTACACAGGGGGCAAGGAAGACAATTTTGACCATTGGTGACTCTCACCGCGCCGTGGGAACGACTCGCATCGCGTTGCTTAACGACTCGCACCGCGTTGCTCAACGACTTGCACCGCGCCATTAATACGACTCTCACCGCTTTGCTTAACGACTCTCATCGTTTAAACGACTCTTACCACACCGATTAGGACTCTTACCGTGTTGCTCAACGACTCTCACCGCGCCATTTAAACGATTTAAACGACTCTCACCGCGTTGCTTACCAACTCTCACCGCGCCTTTTAAACGACTCACAACACGTTGCTTAAGGTTGAGCACTGCGTTGCTTAACGAATCTCACAAAACTGTTTAAACGACTCTCACCGCGTCATTAAACGTCTCCCATCGTTCCGTTAAGACGACTCTCACCGAGCCATTTAGACGAATCTCACTTAACGACTCTGCCGTTTAAACGACTTTCACCACGCCGCTTAGCACTCTCGGGTTAACGACACGTTCCTTACGACTCTCACCGCGTTGCTTCAACGACTCTCACCGCACCGTTTTAAACGTCTCTCATCTTGCCGTTAAGACGACTCTCATCCCGCCGTTCAAACGTGTCACCCCGTTGCTAAGCGACTCTCACCGCGTTGCTTAACGACTCACACCGCATTGCATTAACGACTCTCAACGCGTTGCCTTAACAACTCTCAGCGCGTTGCTGAACGCCTCTCGCTGCGATTGCTTAGCGACCCTCACCGCGTTGCTGAGCGACTCGCACCGCGTTGTTTAACGACTCACACCGCATTGCATTAACGACTCTCAACGCGTTGCTTTAACGACTCTCAGCGCGTTGCTGAACGACTCACGCCGCGGTTGCTTAGCGCTCTCACTGCTCAACTCGAACCGCGTTGTTTAAAGACCCACACCGCATTGAATTAACGACTCTGAACGCGTTGCTTTAACGACTCTCAGCGCGTTGCTGAACGACTCACGCCGCGGTTGCTTAGCGCTCTCACCGCGTTGCTGAGCGACTCTCATCGCGTTGCTGAGCGACTCATCACGTTGCTAAGCGACTCTCATCGCGAAGCTGAACGACTCTCGCCGCGGTTGCTCAGCGACTCTCACTGCGTTGCTGAGCGACTCGCACCGCGTTGCTTTAACGACTCTCAGCGCGTTGCTTTCACGACTCTCATCGCGAAGCTGAACGACTCTCGCTGCGGTTGCTTAGCGACTCTCACCGCGTTGCTGAGCGACTGGCACTGCGTTGTTTAACGCCTCACACCGCATTGCATTAACGACTCTCAACGCGTTGCTTTCACGACTCTCATCGCGAAGCTGAACGACTCTCGCCGCGGTTGTTTAACGCTCTCACCGCGTTGCTGAGCGACTCTCATCGCGTTGCTGAGCGACTCGCACCGCGTTGTTTAACGACTCTCAACGCGTTGCATTAACGACTCTCAACGCGTTGCTTTAACGACTCTCAGCGCGTTGCTTTCACGACTCTCATCGCGAAGCTGAACGACTCTCGCTGCGGTTGCTTAGCGACTCTCACCGCGTTGCTGAGCGACTGGCACCGCGTTGTTTAACGACTCACACCGCATTGCATTAACGACTCTCAACGCGTTGCTTTAACGACTCTCATCGCATTGCATTAACGACTCTCAGCGCGTTGCTGAACGACTCCCGTCGCAAAGCTGAACGACTCTCGCCGAGGTTGCTTAGCGACTCTCACTGCCGTTGCTGAGCGACTCGCACCGCGTTGTTAAACGACTCGCACCACGTTTTTTAACGACTCACACCGCATTGCATTAACGACTCTCAGTGCGTTGCTTTAAAGACTCTCAGCGCGTTGCTTTAACGATTCTCAGCGCGTTGCTGAACGACTCTCGCCGCGGTTGCTTAGCGCTCTCACCGCGTTGCTGAGCGACTCGAACCGCGTTGTTTAACGACTCACACCGCATTGCATTAACGACTCTCAGCGCGTTGCTGAACGACTCCCATCGCAAAGCTGAACGACTCTCGCCGAGGTTGCTTAGCGACTCTCACTGCCGTTGCTGAGCGACTCGCACCGCGTTGTTTAACGACTGGCACCGCGTTGTTTAACGACTCACACCGCATTGCATTAACGACTCTCAACGCGTTGCTTTCACGACTCTCATCGCGAAGCTGAACGACTCTCGCCGCGGTTGTTTAACGCTCTCACCGCGTTGCTGAGCGACTCTCATCGCGTTGCTGAGCGACTCGCACCGCGTTGTTTAACGACTCACACCGCATTGCATTTACGACCCTCAACGCGTTGCTTTAACGACTCTCAGCGCGTTGCTTTCACGACTCTCATCGCGAAGCTGAACGACTCTCGCTGCGGTTGCTTAGCGACTCTCACCGCGTTGCTGAGCGACTGGCACCGCGTTGTTTAACGACTCACACCGCATTGCATTAACGACTCTCAACGCGTTGCTTTAACGACTCTCATCGCATTGCATTAACGACTCTCAGCGCGTTGCTGAACGACTCCCGTCGCAAAGCTGAACGACTCTCGCCGAGGTTGCTTAACGACTCTCACTGCCGTTGCTGAGCGACTCGCACCGCGTTGCTTAACGACTCGCACCACGTTTTTTAACGACTCACACCGCATTGCATTAACGACTCTCAGCGCGTTGCTTTAACGATTCTCACCGCGTTGCTGAACGACTCTCGCCGCGGTTGCTTAGCGCTCTCACCGCGTTGCTGAGCGACTCGAACCGCGTTGTTTAACGACTCACACCGCATTGCATTAACGACACTCAGCGCGTTGCTTAAACGACTATCAGCGCGTTGCTGAACGACTCTCACCGTGGTTGCTTAGCGACTCTCACTGCCGTTGCTGAGCGACTCGCACCGCGTTGTTTAACGACTCTTAACGACTATCAACGCGTTGCTTTAACGATTCTCACCGCGTTGCTGAGCGACTCGAACCGCGTTGTTTAACGACTCACACCGCATTGCATTAACGACACTCAGCGCGTTGCTTAAACGACTATCAGCGCGTTGCTGAACGACTCTCACCGTGGTTACTCTCACCGCGTTCCTGAGCGACTCTCATCGCGTTGCTGAGCGACTCGCACCGCGTTGTTTAACGACTCACACTGCATTGCATTAACGACTATCAACGCGTTGCTTTAACGATTCTCACCGCGTTGCTGAACGACTCTCGCCGCGGTTGCTTAGCGCTCTCACCGCGTTGCTGAGCGACTCGAACCGCGTTGTTTAACGACTCACACCGCATTGCATTAACGACTCTCAGCGCGTTGCTGAACGACTCCCATCGCAAAGCTGAACGACTCTCGCCGAGGTTGCTTAGCGACTCTCACTGCCGTTGCTGAGCGACTCGCACCGCGTTGTTTAACGACTCGCACCACGTTTTTTAACGACTCACACCGCATTGCATTAACGACTCTCAGCGCGTTGCTTTAAAGACTCTCAGCGCATTGCATTTAACGACTCTCAGCGCGTTGCTTTAACGATTCTCACCGCGTTGCTGAACGACTCTCGCCGCGGTTGCTTAGCGCTCTCACCGCGTTGCTGAGCGACTCGAACCGCGTTGTTTAACGACTCACACCGCATTGCATTAACGACACTCAGCGCGTTGCTTAAACGACTCTCAGCGCGTTGCTTTAACGACTATCAGCGCGTTGCTGAACGACTCTCACCGTGGTTACTCTCACCGCGTTCCTGAGCGACTCTCATCGCGTTGCTGAGCGACTCGCACCGCGTTGTTTAACGACTCACACTGCATTGCATTAACGACTATCAACGCGTTGCTTTAACGACTCTCAGCGCGTTGCTTTAACGACTCTCATCGTGAAGCTGAACGACTCTCGCCGCGGTTGCTTAGCGACCCTCGCCGCGTTGGTGAGCGACTCGCACCGCGTTGTTTAACGACTCACACCGCATTGCATAAACGACACTCAGCGCGTTGCTTTAACGACTCTCAGCGCGTTGCTTTAACGACTCTCATCGTGAAGCTGAACGACTCTCACCGGGTTGCTGAGCGACTCGCACCGCGTTAACGACTCACCCGGCATTGCATTAACGACTCTCAGCGCGTTGCTTTAACGACTCTCAGCGCGTTGCTGAACGACTCTCACCGCGGTTGCTTAGCGCTCTCACCGCCATAGCCATATCAGAACAACTTCAAAGCTTGTATTAAACCCTTGTAGTAACCACCAAGAAGCGAATGTGGCCTACAAGCCTGGTAAATATTTAAAAAAAAAAGCTCAGCAATGACCGCAAAACAATCAGACTTGTCCTCCTGTCAGTGCACCTTGCACTGACGACCAATTCTTACGAACTCCACCTACCCGGAGCAATCTGATTTTAGGAGCCAGAAACTCGCCTTTCACACCTCTGCCGTCGGTTTTAAACAGGGGTCGGCACGAGGAGCCAAGCAGTAGGAGTTTGGGTGGGCGGCTATTTGAGAGGCTGGCCATATGGGACATTAATGGTTTCAGGAAAGGCTCAATTTCCCCCCTCCATCCCAGCCATCCTAAATCCTTTGACCCCCGTGAGTGCGGTACTGCAGAGACACTGTACAACATCTTCATATTTGGATGCCAGGCACTAAAGGGTTGGTGATATTTTGCATTGAAATAAAATACAGGTCCTAATACAGATTCCCCCCTTTTTTCGCACCCCGAGCTGTCCTGACCTTTTAGCCTCGAGTCTTACACATCTTTTGATTCCAAAAACATTTTAAAAAATTCGGCGCTACCCACCGTCCAAACCAAATGTCCCTATATACCATATGTGCTTATGAATGATTAATTGGCCATAATTCCAAAACCCTTTGACCTATAATTATGAATTTTTGGGGGTATGTTTCTGTTAAAATGTTCTTTACAAGTACCGAGTTTCATAATTTTTCGTCACTCGATGACCGAGGTCTGCGAGGGGGGCGGAATTTGTGTGAAATGGCCCAAAAAAATTTTTTTTACATTTTCCATTTTCCCATGTTTTCTTCAGCAAAAACTATAAATACATTAATAATAACATTTATCATAATGGAGAAACTCTCAACCAAATATAATATGTGAGGTGCAAACCCTTCCGGAAGGCATATTTTAGGTGAAAATAAATGACCCATGAACTTTGACCTCAGGCCAAGGTCACTAAAGGTCAATAGAAAAAATGACCCATGAACTTTGACCTCAGGCCAAGGTCACTAAAGGTCAATAGAAAAAATGGCAACATCAATTTTCTTGTTTTCAGGACTCATGACATCAGATTGCATTTAATGGTTGCCTTAACATGAAATAATATGTTAAGTAGCATGTTAATATTTTAAAATATCCAAAATAATATACAAAGAGGCTTGTTTGATATGAATGATAACCAGATGCTTGTTTTGTTGACAAGCTCGTAAATTCAGGCTTTTGTTAACGGGGTGTTGGGTATTCACATAATACTAAGCAAGTTGCAAATTTTGCATAACTGACCCCAATTTTTTCTGCTATTTAAGTATTTTAAAAGTGCGGGGGGGGGGAGGAACCAATTTTTAAAATGATGAAACTGTTACAGGATAAAGGGTACAAGCTTAAACAAAGACTGACTTCAATAATTGATCAAAGGAAGATTTTCAAACTGTCTTTATTTGTTAGCCAAATTAGTCAGGCATTTAATAAATAATTCAAAGATGGATTCGACATTTTTTGGGGGGCAATTGAGGCTGTGACCTTCAATCAGTTACATAAGTTGTACAAAAAAGCAATCAAATAACATCAAGCTTACTATAAAATTGGAATGGTTCATCATTCACACAAATAATCACAAGTATTGAAAAACATATTTGTTGCAAAAGAGGGCATGCTTGTGGGGTCTTGTCCACATAAAGTAATGTAAAGGTTTTTAAGATGTTTATGCTTTCACAAAAAGCATCACTTTGATTGTCTCGGCCAAATAATTTTTAACATTTTCAAAGTTCAGTCTCTTAGCAGGATTTTTTTTTTGCTGCGAACAAAGTCTGCATGTTTAATGTAATATGTACATTGACTGAAAATGGATATCCTATTGAATCAAAACAGGGTTATCCAAGCCCAACCATAAAATTCAGGCCCGGAAGCTACCTAGAGGCCTTTATAGCTGTACGGTGCAAAGTAGAACTTGTGCGATCATCATTAAGTAATTTGTAAAGTTCATTCAAATGACATAAAGATGTGAGTTCATTCAAATGACATGTAGATGTGAGTGAATACGGTACATAATATCCATAATATCCAGATACTAAATAAAAACATCACTGTTCAGGTCCTCGGTTACCCCGTTCCGATGCACACGCCAATGTGTCTCCAAGCGACTCTTCAAGAATAAAAAGACGACGCATAGTACTTCAAAGTTGCCACTGAGGCTGCTCCTGGCACTGACAGCTAAAATGGGCCGTTATAGCTGGAAAAAAGAAAAAATGGGGTAATTATCCAGTTTTAAAACCACAATTTTCTGCTAGTTACTATCTTTTGGAAGGGGATATGGGGGCACGTGCGCCCCAGTGGAGGTTCATGCTCCTTCTTGTGCTTCCCTTGTGCCCCCCTTGGCCGCCATGATGACCATCAAAACCTGCTGAAGCTTGTCCAACACGCCCAGTTAGGTCACTTCACTTATACCAATCAGATATTCACTAGTTGGAACATTGATGACATTCATTTGCCGATTAATGGACTCATTAATATTTTTGGTTGTCATAGCTAAGTGGGTCAGGTGAGAAAAAAATGAATACAAAAGCAATACAAGTAATTATAAAAATATTGGTGAATTTGACAAATATAAATGTTCAGATTTTATTTACTGAAAGCCTTGGATTATCACTCCTTTAAGAAACCTTAAAGCAAGCCATATCGATAGACAGGCTTTTTAAGGACAAATCTAAGTAATTGTCTCCATTTGCATGGCCCAAGTTTTCTTGGACTGCTAAAGTAGGTGTTTTCCCCTCCTGCATTATTTTCACTCTAAAATCTGAAGCACTGAAATGGGAAGTTCATACTAGGCTTTTAACCTTTTTTTCACCAAAATGGGGAACATAGTTGCACTTGCTTCTTTTTAAGAGCAACCTCACGTACTTTGGATCAACAAAACGATTTCCTTACCGATATACAGCTTCCTCAAATTGTGTGTGTGCATAAGAAATACTTGCATAATCAACTAACCTTTTGGTGACTTTGTTGGCCAGTTGAAGTTGTTGAGTTGCTTGAAGGTTGTTAAGACGCTCCGGCATTTCCCACTGGATGACTCTTTGGTCAGGCCACTTCACTGCCTTAAACTTGTGCAGGAGGTTCCTTGGTGAGCTTGATCATATGAGATGGATCAAGGAACACATAGACTGATGTGCCTGGATGTGCAGGATGCTTGAAGTTAGGCTGAAGTTGACATAGCTACCATGACATGACATAGCTACCTCTTCACTGTAAAAATATTGGTGAATTTGACAAATATAATGTTCAGATTTTTTTTACTGAAAGCCTTGGATTATCACTCCTTTAAGAAACCTTAAAGCAAGCCATATCGATAGACAGGCTTTTTAAGGACAAATCTAAGTAATTGTCTCCATTTGCACGGCCCAAGTTTTCTTGGACTGCTAAAGTAGGTGTTTTCCCCTCCTGCATTATTTTCACTCTAAAATCTGAAGCACTGAAATGGGAAGTTCATACTAGGCTTTTAACCTTTTTTTCACCAAAATGGGGAACATAGTTGCACTTGCTTCTTTTTAAGAGCAACCTCATGTACTTTGGATCAACAAAACGATTTCCTTACCGATTTACAGCTTCCTCAAATTGTGTGTGTGCATAAGAAATACTTGCATAATCAACTAACCTTTTGGTGACTTTGTTGGCCAGTTGAAGTTGTTGAGTTGCTTGAAGGTTGTTAAGACGCTCCGGCATTTCGCACTGGATGACTCTTTGGTCAGGCCACTTCACTGCCTTAAACTTGTGCAGGAGGTTCCTTGGTGAGCTTGATCATATGAGATGGATCAAGGAACACATAGACTGATGTGCCTGGATGTGCAGGATGCTTGAAGTTAGGCTGAAGTTGACATAGCTACCATGACATGACATAGCTACCTCTTCACTGTAAAAATATTGGTGAATTTGACAAATATAATGTTCAGATTTTTTTACTGAAAGCCTTGGATTATCACTCCTTTAAGAAAACTTAAAGCAAGCCATATCGATAGACAGGCTTTTTAAGGACAAATCTAAGTAATTGTCTCCATTGCACGGCCCAAGTTTTCTTGGACTGCTAAAGTAGGTGTTTTCCCCTCCTGCATTATTTTCACTCTAAAATCTGAAGCACTGAAATGGGAAGTTCATACTAGGCTTTTAACCTTTTTTTCACCAAAATGGGGAACATAGTTGCACTTGCTTCTTTTTAAGAGCAACCTCATGTACTTTGGATCAACAAAACGATTTCCTTACCGATTTACAGCTTCCTCAAATTGTGTGTGTGCATAAGAAATACTTGCATAATCAACTAACCTTTTGGTGATTTTGTTGGCCAGTTGAAGTTGTTGAGTTGCTTGAAGGTTGTTAAGACGCTCCGGCATTTCGCACTGGATGACTCTTGGGTCAGGCCACTTCACTGCCTTAAACTTGTGCAGGAGGTTCCTTGGTGAGCTTGATCATATGAGATGGATCAAGGAACACATAGACTGATGTGCCTGGATGTGCAGGATGCTTGAAGTTAGGCTGAAGTTGACATAGCTACCATGACATGACATAGCTACCTCTTCACTGTAAAAATATTGGTGAATTTGACAAATATAATGTTCAGATTTTTTTTTACTGAAAGCCTTGGATTATCACTCCTTTAAGAAACCTTTAAGCAAGCCATATCGATAGACAGGCTTTTTAAGGACAAATCTAAGTAATTGTCTCCATTTGCACGGCCCAAGTTTTCTTGGACTGCTAAAGTAGGTGTTTTCCCCTCCTGCATTATTTTCACTCTAAAATCTGAAGCACTGAAATGGGAAGTTCATACTAGGCTTTTAACCTTTTTTCACCAAAATGGGAACATAGTTGCACTTGCTCATTTTTAAGAGCAACCTCATGTACTTTGGATCAACAAAACGATTTCCTTACCGATTTACAGCTTCCTCAAATTGTGTGTGTGCATAAGAAATACTTGCATAATCAACTAACCTTTTGGTGACTTTGTTGGCCAGTTGAAGTTGTTGAGTTGCTTGAAGGTTGTTAAGACGCTCCGGCATTTCGCACTGGATGACTCTTTGGTCAGGCCACTTCACTGCCTTAAACTTGTGCAGGAGGTTCCTTGGTGAGCTTGATCATATGAGATGGATCAAGGAACACATAGACTGATGTGCCTGGATGTGCAGGATGCTTGAAGTTAGGCTGAAGTTGACATAGCTACCATGACATGACATAGCTACCTCTTCACTGTAAAAATATTGGTGAATTTGACAAATATAATGTTCAGATTTTTTTTACTGAAAGCCTTGGATTATCACTCCTTTAAGAAACCTTAAAGCAAGCCATATCGATAGACAGGCTTTTTAAGGACAAATCTAAGGAATTGTCTCCATTTGCACGGCCCAAGTTTTCTTGGACTGCTAAAGTAGGTGTTTTCCCCTGCATTATTTTCACTCTAAAATCTGAAGCACTGAAATGGGAAGTTCATACTAGGCTTTTAACCTTTTTTCACCAAAATGGGAACATAGTTGCACTTGCTTCTTTTAAGAGCAACCTCATGTACTTTGGATCAACAAAACGATTTCCTTACAGCTTCCTCAAATTGTGTGTGTGCATAAGAAATACTTGCATAATCAACTCACCTCTTGGTGACTTTGTTGGCCAGTTGAAGTTGTTGAGTTGCTTGAAGGTTGTTAAGACGCTCCGGCATTTCGCACTGGATGACTCTTTGGTCAGGCCACTTCACTGCCTTAAACTTGTGCAGGAGGTTCCTTGGTGAGCTTGATCATATGAGATGGATCAAGGAACACATAGACTGATGTGCCTGGATGTGCAGGATGCTTGAAGTTAGGCTGAAGTTGACATAGCTACCATGACATGACATAGCTACCTCTTCACTGTAAAAATATTGGTGAATTTGACAAATATAATGTTCAGATTTTTTTTTACTGAAAGCCTTGGATTATCACTCCTTTAAGAAACCTTAAAGCAAGCCATATCGATAGACAGGCTTTTTAAGGACAAATCTAAGTAATTGTCTCCATTTGCACGGCCCAAGTTTTCTTGGACTGCTAAAGTAGGTGTTTTCCCCTCCTGCATTATTTTCACTCTAAAATCTGAAGCACTGAAATGGGAAGTTCATACTAGGCTTTTAACCTTTTTTTCACCAAAATGGGGAACATAGTTGCACTTGCTTCTTTTTAAGAGCAACCTCATGTACTTTGGATCAACAAAACGATTTCCTTACCGATATACAGCTTCCTCAAATTGTGTGTGTGCATAAGAAATACTTGCATAATCAACTCACCTCTTGGTGACTTTGTTGGCCAGTTGAAGTTGTTGAGTTGCTTGAAGGTTGTTAAGACGCTCCGGCATTTCCCACTGGATGACTCTTTGGTCAGGCCACTTCACTGCCTTAAACTTGTGCAGGAGGTTCCTTGGTGAGCTTGATCATATGAGATGGATCAAGGAACACATAGACTGATGTGCCTGGATGTGCAGGATGCTTGAAGTTAGGCTGAAGTTGACATAGCTACCATGACATGACATAGCTACCTCTTCACTGTAAAAATATTGGTGAATTTGACAAATATAATGTTCAGATTTTTTTTTACTGAAAGCCTTGGATTATCACTCCTTTAAGAAACCTTTAAGAAAGCCATATCGATAGACAGGCTTTTTAAGGACAAATCTAAGTAATTGTCTCCATTGCACGGCCCAAGTTTTCTTGGACTGCTAAAGTAGGTGTTTTCCCCTCCTGCATTATTTTCATTCTAAAATCTAAAGCACTGAAATGGGAAGTGCATACTAGGCTTTTAACCTTTTTTCACCAAAATGGGGAACATAGTTGCACTTGCTCATTTTTAAAAGCAACCTTATGTACTTTGGATCAACAAAACAATTTCCTTACCGATATACAGCTTCCTCAAATTGTGTGTGCATAAGAAATACTTGCATAATCAACTCACCTCTTGGTGACTTTGTTGGCCAGTTGAAGTTGTTGAGTTGCTTGAATGGTTGTTAAGACGCTCCGGCATTTCCCACTGGATGACTCTTTGGTCAGGCCACTTCACTGCCTTAAACTTGTGCAGGAGGTTCCTTGGTGAGCTTGATCATATGAGATGGATCAAGGAACACATAGACTGATGTGCCTGGATGTGCAGGATGCTTGAAGTTAGGCTGAAGTTGACATAGCTACCATGACATGACATAGCTACCTCTTCACTGTAAAAATATTGGTGAATTTGACAAATATAATGTTCAGATTTTTTTTACAGAAAGCCTTGGATTATCACTCCTTTAAGAAACCTTAAAGCAAGCCATATCGATAGACAGGCTTTTTAAGGACAAATCTAAGTAATTGTCTCCATTTGCACGGCCCAAGTTTTCTTGGACTGCTAAAGTAGGTGTTTTCCCCTCCTGCATTATTTTCACTCTAAAATCTGAAGCACTGAAATGGGAAGTTCATACTAGGCTTTTAACCTTTTTTCACCAAAATGGGGAACATAGTTGCACTTGCTTCTTTTTAAGAGCAACCTCATGTACTTTGGATCAACAAAACGATTTCCTTACCGATATACAGCTTCCTCAAATTGTGTGTGTGCATAAGAAATACTTGCATAATCAACTCACCTCTTGGTGACTTTGTTGGCCAGTTGAAGTTGTTGAGTTGCTTGAAGGTTGTTAAGACGCTCCGGCATTTCCCACTGGATGACTCTTTGGTCAGGCCACTTCACTGCCTTAAACTTGTGCAGGAGGTTCCTTGGTGAGCTTGATCATATGAGATGGATCAAGGAACACATAGACTGATGTGCCTGGATGTGCAGGATGCTTGAAGTTAGGCTGAAGTTGACATAGCTACCATGACATGACATAGCTACCTCTTCACTGTAAAAATATTGGTGAATTTGACAAATATAATGTTCAGATTTTTTTACTGAAAGCCTTGGATTATCACTCCTTTAAGAAACCTTTAAAGCAAGCCATATCGATAGACAGGCTTTTTAAGGACAAATCTAAGTAATTGTCTCCATTTGCACGGCCCAAGTTTTCTTGGACTGCTAAAGTAGGTGTTTTCCTCCTGCATTATTTTCACTCTAAAATCTGAAGCACTGAAATGGGAAGTTCATACTAGGCTTTTAACCTTTTTTCACCAAAATGGGGAACATAGTTGCACTTGCTTCTTTTAAGAGCAACCTCATGTACTTTGGATCAACAAAACGATTTCCTTACCGATATACAGCTTCCTCAAATTGTGTGTGTGCATAAGAAATACTTGCATAATCAACTCACCTCTTGGTGACTTTGTTGGCCAGTTGAAGTTGTTGAGTTGCTTGAAGGGTTGTTAAGACGCTCCGGCATTTCCCACTGGATGACTCTTTGGTCAGGCCACTTCACTGCCTTAAACTTGTGCAGGAGGTTCCTTGGTGAGCTTGATCATATGAGATGGATCAAGGAACACATAGACTGATGTGCCTGGATGTGCAGGATGCTTGAAGTTAGGCTGAAGTTGACATAGCTACCATGACATGACATAGCTACCTCTTCACTGTAAAAATATTGGTGAATTTGACAAATATAATGTTCAGATTTTTTTTTACTGAAAGCCTTGGATTATCACTCCTTTAAGAAACCTTAAAGCAAGCCATATCGATAGACAGGCTTTTTAAGGACAAATCTAAGTAATTGTCTCCATTTGCACGGCCCAAGTTTTCTTGGACTGCTAAAGTAGGTGTTTTCCCCTCCTGCATTATTTTCACTCTAAAATCTGAAGCACTGAAATGGGAAGTTCATACTAGGCTTTTAACCTTTTTTCACCAAAATGGGGAACATAGTTGCACTTGCTTCTTTTTAAGAGCAACCTCATGTACTTTGGATCAACAAAACGATTTCCTTACCGATATACAGCTTCCTCAAATTGTGTGTGTGCATAAGAAATACTTGCATAATCAACTCACCTCTTGGTGACTTTGTTGGCCAGTTGAAGTTGTTGAGTTGCTTGAAGGTTGTTAAGACGCTCCGGCATTTCCCACTGGATGACTCTTTGGTCAGGCCACTTCACTGCCTTAAACTTGTGCAGGAGGTTCCTTGGTGAGCTTGATCATATGAGATGGATCAAGGAACACATAGACTGATGTGCCTGGATGTGCAGGATGCTTGAAGTTAGGCTGAAGTTGACATAGCTACCATGACATGACATAGCTACCTCTTCACTGTAAAAATATTGGTGAATTTGACAAATATAATGTTCAGATTTTTTTTACTGAAAGCCTTGGATTATCACTCCTTTAAGAAACCTTAAAGCAAGCCATATCGATAGACAGGCTTTTTAAGGACAAATCTAAGTAATTGTCTCCATTGCACTGCCCAATTTTTCTTGGACTTCTAAAGGAGGCGTTTTCCCGTCCTGCATTACTTTCATTCTAAAATCTAAAGCACTGAAATGGGAAGTTCATACTAGGCTTTTAACCTTTTTTTCACCAAAATGGGGAACATAGTTGCACTTGCTTCTTTTTAAGAGCAACCTCATGTACTTTGGATCAACAAAACGATTTCCTTACCGATATACAGCTTCCTCAAATTGTGTGTGTGCATAAGAAATACTTGCATAATCAACTCACCTCTTGGTGACTTTGTTGGCCAGTTGAAGTTGTTGAGTTGCTTGAAGGGTTGTTAAGACGCTCCGGCATTTCCCACTGGATGACTCTTTGGTCAGGCCACTTCACTGCCTTAAACTTGTGCAGGAGGTTCCTTGGTGAGCTTGATCATATGAGATGGATCAAGGAACACATAGACTGATGTGCCTGGATGTGCAGGATGCTTGAAGTTAGGCTGAAGTTGACATAGCTACCATGACATGACATAGCTACCGCTTCACTGTAAAAATATTGGTGAATTTGACAAATATAATGTTCAGATTTTTTTTTACTGAAAGCCTTTAAGAAACCTTTAAGCAAGCCATATCGATAGACAGGCTTTTTAAGGACAAATCTAAGTAATTGTCTCCATTGCACGGCCCAAGTTTTCTTGGACTGCTAAAGTAGGTGTTTTCCCCTCCTGCATTATTTTCATTCTAAAATCTAAAGCACTGAAATGGGAAGTGCATACTAGGCTTTTAACCTTTTTTCACCAAAATGGGGAACATAGTTGCACTTGCTCATTTTTAAAAGCAACCTTATGTACTTTGGATCAACAGAACAATTTCCTTACCGATATACAGCTTCCTCAAATTGTGTGTGCATAAGAAATACTTGCATAATCAACTCACCTCTAGGTGACTTTGTTGGCCAGTTGAAGTTGTTGAGTTGCTTGAAGGGTTGTTAAGACGCTCCGGCATTTCCCACTGGATGACTCTTTGGTCAGGCCACTTCACTGCCTTAAACTTGTGCAGGAGGTTCCTTGGTGAGCTTGATCATATGAGATGGATCAAGGAACACATAGACTGATGTGCCTGGATGTGCAGGATGCTTGAAGTTAGGCTGAAGTTGACATAGCTACCATGACATGACATAGCTACCTCTTCACTGTAAAAATATTGGTGAATTTGACAAATATAATGTTCAGATTTTTTTTACTGAAAGCCTTGGATTATCACTCCTTTAAGAAACCTTAAAGCAAGCCATATCGATAGACAGGCTTTTTAAGGACAAATCTAAGTAATTGTCTCCATTTGCACGGCCCAAGTTTTCTTGGACTGCTAAAGTAGGTGTTTTCCCCTCCTGCATTATTTTCACTCTAAAATCTGAAGCACTGAAATGGGAAGTTCATACTAGGCTTTTAACCTTTTTTTCACCAAAATGGGGAACATAGTTGCACTTGCTTCTTTTTAAGAGCAACCTCATGTACTTTGGATCAACAAAACAATTTCCTTACCGATATACAGCTTCCTCAAATTGTGTGTGTGCATAAGAAATACTTGCATAATCAACTCACCTCTTGGTGACTTTGTTGGCCAGTTGAAGTTGTTGAGTTGCTTGAAGGGTTGTTAAGACGCTCCGGCATTTCCCACTGGATGACTCTTTGGTCAGGCCACTTCACTGCCTTAAACTTGTGCAGGAGGTTCCTTGGTGAGCTTGATCATATGAGATGGATCAAGGAACACATAGACTGATGTGCCTGGATGTGCAGGATGCTTGAAGTTAGGCTGAAGTTGACATAGCTACCATGACATGACATAGCTACCTCTTCACTGTAAAAATATTGGTGAATTTGACAAATATAATGTTCAGATTTTTTTTACTGAAAGCCTTTAAGAAACCTTTAAGCAAGCCATATCGATAGACAGGCTTTTTAAGGACAAATCTAAGTAATTGTCTCCATTGCACGGCCCAAGTTTTCTTGGACTGCTAAAGTAGGTGTTTTCCCCTCCTGCATTATTTTCATTCTAAAATCTAAAGCACTGAAATGGGAAGTGCATACTAGGCTTTTAACCTTTTTTCACCAAAATGGGGAACATAGTTGCACTTGCTCATTTTTAAAAGCAACCTTATGTACTTTGGATCAACAGAACAATTTCCTTACCGATATACAGCTTCCTCAAATTGTGTGTGCATAAGAAATACTTGCATAATCAACTCACCTCTAGGTGACTTTGTTGGCCAGTTGAAGTTGTTGAGTTGCTTGAAGGGTTGTTAAGACGCTCCGGCATTTCCCACTGGATGACTCTTTGGTCAGGCCACTTCACTGTCTTAAACTTGTGCAGGAGGTTCCTTGGTGAGCTTGATCATTTGAGATGGATCAAGGAACACATAGACTGATGTGCCTGGATGTGCAGGATGCTTGAAGTTAGGCTGAAGTTGACATAGCTACCATGACATGACATAGCTACCTCTTCACTGTAAAAATATTGGTGAATTTGACAAATATAATGTTCAGATTTTTTTTACTGAAAGCCTTGGATTATCACTCCTTTAAGAAACCTTAAAGCAAGCCATATCGATAGACAGGCTTTTTAAGGACAAATCTAAGTAATTGTCTCCATTTGCACGGCCCAAGTTTTCTTGGACTGCTAAAGTAGGTGTTTTCCCCTCCTGCATTATTTTCACTCTAAAATCTGAAGCACTGAAATGGGAAGTTCATACTAGGCTTTTAACCTTTTTTTCACCAAAATGGGGAACATAGTTGCACTTGCTTCTTTTTAAGAGCAACCTCATGTACTTTGGATCAACAAAACGATTTCCTTACCGATATACAGCTTCCTCAAATTGTGTGTGTGCATAAGAAATACTTGCATAATCAACTCACCTCTTGGTGACTTTGTTGGCCAGTTGAAGTTGTTGAGTTGCTTGAAGGTTGTTAAGACACTCCGGCATTTCCCACTGGATGACTCTTCTGTCAGGCCACTTCACTGCCTTAAACTTGTGCAGGAGGTTCCTTGGGGAGCTTGATCATATGAGATGGATCAAGGAACACATAGACTGATGTGCCTGGATGTGCAGGATGCTTGAAGTTAGGCTGAAGTTGACATAGCTACCATGACATGACATAGCTACCGCTTCACTGTAAAAATATTGGTGAATTTGACAAATATAATGTTCAGATTTTTTTTACTGAAAGCCTTTAAGAAACCTTTAAGCAAGCCATATCGATAGACAGGCTTTTTAAGGACTAATCTAAGTAATTGTCTCCATTGCACGGCCCAAGTTTTCTTGGACTGCTAAAGTAGGTGTTTTCCCCTCCTGCATTATTTTCATTCTAAAATCTAAAGCACTGAAATGGGAAGTGCATACTAGGCTTTTAACCTTTTTTCACCAAAATGGGGAACATAGTTGCACTTGCTCATTTTTAAAAGCAACCTTATGTACTTTGGATCAACAGAACAATTTCCTTACCGATATACAGCTTCCTCAAATTGTGTGTGCATAAGAAATACTTGCATAATCAACTCACCTCTAGGTGACTTTGTTGGCCAGTTGAAGTTGTTGAGTTGCTTGAAGGGTTGTTAAGACGCTCCGGCATTTCCCACTGGATGACTCTTTGGTCAGGCCACTTCACTGCCTTAAACTTGTGCAGGAGGTTCCTTGGTGAGCTTGATCATATGAGATGGATCAAGGAACACATAGACTGATGTGCCTGGATGTGCAGGATGCTTGAAGTTAGGCTGAAGTTGACATAGCTACCATGACATGACATAGCTACCTCTTCACTGTAAAAATATTGGTGAATTTGACAAATATAATGTTCAGATTTTTTTTTACTGAAAGCCTTGGATTATCACTCCTTTAAGAAACCTTTAAGCAAGCCATATCGATAGACAGGCTTTTTAAGGACAAATCTAAGTAATTGTCTCCATTGCACGGCCCAAGTTTTCTTGGACTGCTAAAGTAGGTGTTTTCCCCTCCTGCATTATTTTCATTCTAAAATCTAAAGCACTGAAATGGGAAGTGCATACTAGGCTTTTAACCTTTTTTCACCAAAATGGGGAACATAGTTGCACTTGCTCACTTTTAAAAGCAACCTTATGTACTTTGGATCAACAGAACAATTTCCTTACCGATATACAGCTTCCTCAAATTGTGTGTGCATAAGAAATACTTGCATAATCAACTCACCTCTTGGTGACTTTGTTGGCCAGTTGAAGTTGTTGAGTTGCTTGAAGGGTTGTTAAGACGCTCCGGCATTTCCCACTGGATGACTCTTTGGTCAGGCCACTTCACTGCCTTAAACTTGTGCAGGAGGTTCCTTGGTGAGCTTGATCATATGAGATGGATCAAGGAACACATAGACTGATGTGCCTGGATGTGCAGGATGCTTGAAGTTAGGCTGAAGTTGACATAGCTACCATGACATGACATAGCTACCTCTTCACTGTAAAAATATTGGTGAATTTGACAAATATAATGTTCAGATTTTTTTTACTGAAAGCCTTGGATTATCACTCCTTTAAGAAACCTTAAAGCAAGCCATATCGATAGACAGGCTTTTTAAGGACAAATCTAAGTAATTGTCTCCATTTGCACGGCCCAAGTTTTCTTGGACTGCTAAAGTAGGTGTTTTCCCCTCCTGCATTATTTTCACTCTAAAATCTGAAGCACTGAAATGGGAAGTTCATACTAGGCTTTTAACCTTTTTCACCAAAATGGGGAACATAGTTGCACTTGCTTCTTTTTAAGAGCAACCTCATGTACTTTGGATCAACAAAACGATTTCCTTACCGATATACAGCTTCCTCAAATTGTGTGTGTGCATAAGAAATACTTGCATAATCAACTCACCTCTTGGTGACTTTGTTGGCCAGTTGAAGTTGTTGAGTTGCTTGAAGGGTTGTTAAGACGCTCCGGCATTTCCCACTGGATGACTCTTTGGTCAGGCCACTTCACTGCCTTAAACTTGTGCAGGAGGTTCCTTGGTGAGCTTGATCATATGAGATGGATCAAGGAACACATAGACTGATGTGCCTGGATGTGCAGGATGCTTGAAGTTAGGCTGAAGTTGACATAGCTACCATGACATGACATAGCTACCTCTTCACTGTAAAAATATTGGTGAATTTGACAAATATAATGTTCAGATTTTTTTACTGTAAGCCTTGGATTATCACTCCTTTAAGAAACCTTTAAGCAAGCCATATCGATAGACAGGCTTTTTAAGGACAAATCTAAGTAACTGTCTCCATTTGCACGGCCCAAGTTTTCTTGGACTGCTAAAGTAGGTGTTTTCCCCTCCTGCATTATTTTCATTCTAAAATCTAAAGCACTGAAATGGGAAGTGCATACTAGGCTTTTAACCTTTTTTCACCAAAATGGGGAACATAGTTGCACTTGCTCATTTTTAAAAGCAACCTTATGTACTTTGGATCAACAGAACAATTTCCTTACCGATATACAGCTTCCTCAAATTGTGTGTGCATAAGAAATACTTGCATAATCAACTCACCTCTAGGTGACTTTGTTGGCCAGTTGAAGTTGTTGAGTTGCTTGAAGGGTTGTTAAGACGCTCCGGCATTTCCCACTGGATGACTCTTTGGTCAGGCCACTTCACTGCCTTAAACTTGTGCAGGAGGTTCCTTGGTGAGCTTGATCATATGAGATGGATCAAGGAACACATAGACTGATGTGCCTGGATGTGCAGGATGCTTGAAGTTAGGCTGAAGTTGACATAGCTACCATGACATGACATAGCTACCTCTTCACTGTAAAAATATTGGTGAATTTGACAAATATAATGTTCAGATTTTTTTACTGAAAGCCTTGGATTATCACTCCTTTAAGAAACCTTAAAGCAAGCCATATCGATAGACAGGCTTTTTAAGGACCAATCTAAGTAATTGTCTTCATTTGCAAGGCCCAAGTTTTCTTGGACTGCTAAAGTAGGTGTTTTCCTCCTGCATTATTTTCACTCTAAAATCTGAAGCACTGAAATGGGAAGTTCATACTAGGCTTTTAACCTTTTTCACCAAAATGGGGAACATAGTTGCACTTGCTTCTTTTTAAGAGCAACCTCATGTACTTTGGATCAACAAAACGATTTCCTTACCGATATACAGCTTCCTCAAATTGTGTGTGTGCATAAGAAATACTTGCATAATCAACTCACCTCTTGGTGACTTTGTTGGCCAGTTGAAGTTGTTGAGTTGCTTGAAGGTTGTTAAGACGCTCCGGCATTTCCCACTGGATGACTCTTTGGTCAGGCCACTTCACTGCCTTAAACTTGTGCAGGAGGTTCCTTGGTGAGCTTGATCATATGAGATGGATCAAGGAACACATAGACTGATGTGCCTGGATGTGCAGGATGCTTGAAGTTAGGCTGAAGTTGACATAGCTACCATGACATGACATAGCTACCCATTCACTGTCAAAATATTGGTGAATTTGACAAGTATAATGTTCAGATTTTTTTACTGAAAGCCCCTTTAAGAAACCTTTAAGCAAGCCATATCGATAGAAAGGCTTTTTAAGGACAAATCTAAGTAATTGTCTCCATTGCACGGCCCAAGTTTTCTTGGACTGCTAAAGTAGGTGTTTTCCTCCTGCATTATTTTCATTCTAAAATCTGAAGCACTGAAATGGGAAGTGCATACTAGGCTTTTAACCTTTTTTCACCAAAATGGGAACATAGTTGCACTTGCTCATTTTTAAAAGCAACCTTATGTACTTTGGATCAACAGAACAATTTCCTTACCGATATACAGCTTCCTCAAATTGTGTGTGCATAAGAAATACTTGCATAATCAACTCACCTCTTGGTGACTTTGTTGGCCAGTTGAAGTTGTTGAGTTGCTTGAAGGGTTGTTAAGACGCTCCGGCATTTCCCACTGGATGACTCTTTGGTCAGGCCACTTCACTGCCTTAAACTTGTGCAGGAGGTTCCTTGGTGAGCTTGATCATATGAGATGGATCAAGGAACACATAGACTGATGTGCCTGGATGTGCAGGATGCTTGAAGTTAGGCTGAAGTTGACATAGCTACCATGACATGACATAGCTACCTCTTCACTGTAAAAATATTGGTGAATTTGACAAATATAATGTTCAGATTTTTTTATACTGAAAGCCTTGGATTATCACTCCTTTAAGAAACCTTTAAGCAAGCCATATCGATAGACAGGCTTTTTAAGGACAAATCTAAGTAATTGTCTCCATTTGCACGGCCCAAGTTTTCTTGGACTGCTAAAGTAGGTGTTTTCCCCTCCTGCATTATTTTCACTCTAAAATCTGAAGCACTGAAATGGGAAGTTCATACTAGGCTTTTAACCTTTTTTTCACCAAAATGGGGAACATAGTTGCACTTGCTTCTTTTTAAGAGCAACCTCATGTACTTTGGATCAACAAAACGATTTCCTTACCGATATACAGCTTCCTCAAATTGTGTGTGCATAAGAAATACTTGCATAATCAACTCACCTCTTGGTGACTTTGTTGGCCAGTTGAAGTTGTTGAGTTGCTTGAAGGGTTGTTAAGACGCTCCGGCATTTCCCACTGGATGACTCTTTGGTCAGGCCACTTCACTGCCTTAAACTTGTGCAGGAGGTTCCTTGGTGAGCTTGATCATATGAGATGGATCAAGGAACACATAGACTGATGTGCCTGGATGTGCAGGATGCTTGAAGTTAGGCTGAAGTTGACATAGCTACCATGACATGACATAGCTACCTCTTCACTGTAAAAATATTGGTGAATTTGACAAATATAATGTTCAGATTTTTTTTTACTGAAAGCCTTGGATTATCACTCCTTTAAGAAACCTTTAAGCAAGCCATATCGATAGACAGGCTTTTAAGGACAAATCTAAGTAATTGTCTCCATTTGCACGGCCCAAGTTTTCTTGGACTGCTAAAGTAGGTGTTTTCCTCCTGCATTATTTTCACTCTAAAATCTGAAGCACTGAAATGGGAAGTTCATACTAGGCTTTTAACCTTTTTTTCACCAAAATGGGGAACATAGTTGCACTTGCTTCTTTTTAAGAGCAACCTCATGTACTTTGGATCAACAAAACGATTTCCTTACCGATATACAGCTTCCTCAAATTGTGTGTGTGCATAAGAAATACTTGCATAATCAACTCACCTCTTGGTGACTTTGTTGGCCAGTTGAAGTTGTTGAGTTGCTTGAAGGGTTGTTAAGACGCTCCGGCATTTCCCACTGGATGACTCTTTGGTCAGGCCACTTCACTGCCTTAAACTTGTGCAGGAGGTTCCTTGGGGAGCTTGATCATATGAGATGGATCAAGGAACACATAGACTGATGTGCCTGGATGTGCAGGATGCTTGAAGTTAGGCTGAAGTTGACATAGCTACCATGACATGACATAGCTACCGCTTCACTGTAAAAATATTGGTGAATTTGACAAATATAATGTTCAGATTTTTTTTACTGAAAGCCTTTAAGAAACCTTTAAGCAAGCCATATCGATAGACAGGCTTTTTAAGGACTAATCTAAGTAATTGTCTCCATTGCACGGCCCAAGTTTTCTTGGACTGCTAAAGTAGGTGTTTTCCCCTCCTGCATTATTTTCATTCTAAAATCTAAAGCACTGAAATGGGAAGTGCATACTAGGCTTTTAACCTTTTTTCACCAAAATGGGGAACATAGTTGCACTTGCTCATTTTTAAAAGCAACCTTATGTACTTTGGATCAACAGAACAATTTCCTTACCGATATACAGCTTCCTCAAATTGTGTGTGCATAAGAAATACTTGCATAATCAACTCACCTCTAGGTGACTTTGTTGGCCAGTTGAAGTTGTTGAGTTGCTTGAAGGGTTGTTAAGACGCTCCGGCATTTCCCACTGGATGACTCTTTGGTCAGGCCACTTCACTGCCTTAAACTTGTGCAGGAGGTTCCTTGGTGAGCTTGATCATATGAGATGGATCAAGGAACACATAGACTGATGTGCCTGGATGTGCAGGATGCTTGAAGTTAGGCTGAAGTTGACATAGCTACCATGACATGACATAGCTACCTCTTCACTGTAAAAATATTGGTGAATTTGACAAATATAATGTTCAGATTTTTTTTACTGAAAGCCTTGGATTATCACTCCTTTAAGAAACCTTAAAGCAAGCCATATCGATAGACAGGCTTTTTAAGGACAAATCTAAGTAATTGTCTCCATTTGCACGGCCCAAGTTTTCTTGGACTGCTAAAGTAGGTGTTTTCCCCTCCTGCATTATTTTCACTCTAAAATCTGAAGCACTGAAATGGGAAGTTCATACTAGGCTTTTAACCTTTTTTTCACCAAAATGGGGAACATAGTTGCACTTGCTTCTTTTTAAGAGCAACCTCATGTACTTTGGATCAACAAAACGATTTCCTTACCGATATACAGCTTCCTCAAATTGTGTGTGTGCATAAGAAATACTTGCATAATCAACTCACCTCTTGGTGACTTTGTTGGCCAGTTGAAGTTGTTGAGTTGCTTGAAGGGTTGTTAAGACGCTCCGGCATTTCCCACTGGATGACTCTTTGGTCAGGCCACTTCACTGCCTTAAACTTGTGCAGGAGGTTCCTTGGTGAGCTTGATCATATGAGATGGATCAAGGAACACATAGACTGATGTGCCTGGATGTGCAGGATGCTTGAAGTTAGGCTGAAGTTGACATAGCTACCATGACATGACATAGCTACCGCTTCACTGTAAAAATATTGGTGAATTTGACAAATATAATGTTCAGATTTTTTTTTACTGAAAGCCTTTAAGAAACCTTTAAGCAAGCCATATCGATAGACAGGCTTTTAAGGACAAATCTAAGTAATTGTCTCCATTGCACGGCCCAAGTTTTCTTGGACTGCTAAAGTAGGTGTTTTCCTCCTGCATTATTTTCATTCTAAAATTTAAAGCACTGAAATTGCAAGTGCATAGTTGCCTTTTAACCCTTTTTCACCCAAATGGGGAACATAGTTGCACTTGCTCATTTTTAAAAGCAACCTTATGTACTTTGGATCAACAGAACAATTTCCTTACCGATATACAGCTTCCTCAAATTGTGTGTGCATAAGAAATACTTGCATAATCAACTCACCTCTAGGTGACTTTGTTGGCCAGTTGAAGTTGTTGAGTTGCTTGAAGGGTTGTTAAGACGCTCCGGCATTTCCCACTGGATGACTCTTTGGTCAGGCCACTTCACTGCCTTAAACTTGTGCAGGAGGTTCCTTGGTGAGCTTGATCATATGAGATGGATCAAGGAACACATAGACTGATGTGCCTGGATGTGCAGGATGCTTGAAGTTAGGCTGAAGTTGACATAGCTACCATGACATGACATAGCTACCTCTTCACTGTAAAAATATTGGTGAATTTGACAAATATAATGTTCAGATTTTTTTACTGTAAGCCTTGGATTATCACTCCTTTAAGAAACCTTAAAGCAAGCCATATCGATAGACAGGCTTTTTAAGGACAAATCTAAGTAATTGTCTCCATTTGCACGGCCCAAGTTTTCTTGGACTGCTAAAGTAGGTGTTTTCCCCTCCTGCATTATTTTCACTCTAAAATCTGAAGCACTGAAATGGGAAGTTCATACTAGGCTTTTAACCTTTTTTTCACCAAAATGGGGAACATAGTTGCACTTGCTTCTTTTTAAGAGCAACCTCATGTACTTTGGATCAACAAAACGATTTCCTTACCGATATACAGCTTCCTCAAATTGTGTGTGTGCATAAGAAATACTTGCATAATCAACTCACCTCTTGGTGACTTTGTTGGCCAGTTGAAGTTGTTGAGTTGCTTGAAGGGTTGTTAAGACGCTCCGGCATTTCCCACTGGATGACTCTTTGGTCAGGCCACTTCACTGCCTTAAACTTGTGCAGGAGGTTCCTTGGTGAGCTTGATCATATGAGATGGATCAAGGAACACATAGACTGATGTGCCTGGATGTGCAGGATGCTTGAAGTTAGGCTGAAGTTGACATAGCTACCATGACATGACATAGCTACCGCTTCACTGTAAAAATATTGGTGAATTTGACAAATATAATGTTCAGATTTTTTTTTACTGAAAGCCTTTAAGAAACCTTTAAGCAAGCCATATCGATAGACAGGCTTTTTAAGGACAAATCTAAGTAATTGTCTCCATTGCACGGCCCAAGTTTTCTTGGACTGCTAAAGTAGGTGTTTTCCCCTCCTGCATTATTTTCATTCTAAAATCTAAAGCACTGAAATGGGAAGTGCATACTAGGCTTTTAACCTTTTTTCACCAAAATGGGGAACATAGTTGCACTTGCTCATTTTTAAAAGCAACCTTATGTACTTTGGATCAACAGAACAATTTCCTTACCGATATACAGCTTCCTCAAATTGTGTGTGCATAAGAAATACTTGCATAATCAACTCACCTCTAGGTGACTTTGTTGGCCAGTTGAAGTTGTTGAGTTGCTTGAAGGGTTGTTAAGACGCTCCGGCATTTCCCACTGGATGACTCTTTGGTCAGGCCACTTCACTGCCTTAAACTTGTGCAGGAGGTTCCTTGGTGAGCTTGATCATATGAGATGGATCAAGGAACACATAGACTGATGTGCCTGGATGTGCAGGATGCTTGAAGTTAGGCTGAAGTTGACATAGCTACCATGACATGACATAGCTACCTCTTCACTGTAAAAATATTGGTGAATTTGACAAATCTAATGTTCAGATTTTTTTTTACTGAAAGCCTTGGATTATCACTCCATTAAGAAACCTTAAAGCAAGCCATATCGATGGACAGGCTTTTTAAGGACAAATCTAAGTAATTGTCTCCACTTGCACGGCCCAAGTTTTCTTGGACTGCTAAAGTAGGTGTTTTCCCCTCCTGCATTATTTTCACTCTAAAATCTGAAGCACTGAAATGGGAAGTTCATACTAGGCTTTTAACCTTTTTTTCACCAAAATGGGGAACATAGTTGCACTTGCTTCTTTTTAAGAGCAACCTCATGTACTTTGGATCAACAAAACGATTTCCTTACCGATATACAGCTTCCTCAAATTGTGTGTGTGCATAAGAAATACTTGCATAATCAACTCACCTCTTGGTGACTTTGTTGGCCAGTTGAAGTTGTTGAGTTGCTTGAAGGGTTGTTAAGACGCTCCGGCATTTCCCACTGGATGACTCTTTGGTCAGGCCACTTCACTGCCTTAAACTTGTGCAGGAGGTTCCTTGGTGAGCTTGATCATATGAGATGGATCAAGGAACACATAGACTGATGTGCCTGGATGTGCAGGATGCTTGAAGTTAGGCTGAAGTTGACATAGCTACCATGACATGACATAGCTACCGCTTCACTGTAAAAATATTGGTGAATTTGACAAATATAATGTTCAGATTTTTTTTACTGAAAGCCTTTAAGAAACCTTTAAGCAAGCCATATCGATAGACAGGCTTTTTAAGGACAAATCTAAGTAATTGTCTCCATTGCACGGCCCAAGTTTTCTTGGACTGCTAAAGTAGGTGTTTTCCCCTCCTGCATTATTTTCATTCTAAAATCTAAAGCACTGAAATGGGAAGTGCATACTAGGCTTTTAACCTTTTTTCACCAAAATGGGGAACATAGTTGCACTTGCTCATTTTTAAAAGCAACCTTATGTACTTTGGATCAACAGAACAATTTCCTTACCGATATACAGCTTCCTCAAATTGTGTGTGCATAAGAAATACTTGCATAATCAACTCACCTCTTGGTGACTTTGTTGGCCAGTTGAAGTTGTTGAGTTGCTTGAAGGGTTGTTAAGACGCTCCGGCATTTCCCACTGGATGACTCTTTGGTCAGGCCACTTCACTGCCTTAAACTTGTGCAGGAGGTTCCTTGGTGAGCTTGATCATATGAGATGGATCAAGGAACACATAGACTGATGTGCCTGGATGTGCAGGATGCTTGAAGTTAGGCTGAAGTTGACATAGCTACCATGACATGACATAGCTACCTCTTCACTGTAAAAATATTGGTGAATTTGACAAATATAATGTTCAGATTTTTTTTTACTGAAAGCCTTGGATTATCACTCCTTTAAGAAACCTTTAAGCAAGCCATATCGATAGACAGGCTTTTTAAGGACAAATCTAAGTAATTGTCTCCATTTGCACGGCCCAAGTTTTCTTGGACTGCTAAAGTAGGTGTTTTCCCCTCCTGCATTATTTTCACTCTAAAATCTGAAGCACTGAAATGGGAAGTTCATACTAGGCTTTTAACCTTTTTTTCACCAAAATGGGGAACATAGTTGCACTTGCTTCTTTTTAAGAGCAACCTCATGTACTTTGGATCAACAAAACAATTTCCTTACCGATATACAGCTTCCTCAAATTGTGTGTGTGCATAAGAAATACTTGCATAATCAACTCACCTCTTGGTGACTTTGTTGGCCAGTTGAAGTTGTTGAGTTGCTTGAAGGTTGTTAAGACGCTCCGGCATTTCCCACTGGATGACTCTTTGGTCAGGCCACTTCACTGCCTTAAACTTGTGCAGGAGGTTCCTTGGTGAGCTTGATCATATGAGATGGATCAAGGAACACATAGACTGATGTGCCTGGATGTGCAGGATGCTTGAAGTTAGGCTGAAGTTGACATAGCTACCATGACATGACATAGCTACCTCTTCACTGTAAAAATATTGGTGAATTTGACAAATATAATGTTCAGATTTTTTTACTGTAAGCCTTGGATTATCACTCCTTTAAGAAACCTTAAAGCAAGCCATATCGATAGACAGGCTGTTTAAGGACAAAACTAAGTAATTGTCTCCATTCGCACGGCTAAAGTTTTCTTAGACTGCTAAAGTAGGTGTTTTCCTCCTGCATTATTTTCACTCTAAAATCTGAAGCACTGAAATGGGAAGTTCATACTAGGCTTTTAACCTTTTTCACCAAAATGGGGAACATAGTTGCACTTGCTTATTTTTAAGAGCAACCTCATGTACTTTGGATCAACAAAACAATTTCCTTACCGATATACAGCTTCCTCAAATTGTGTGTGCATAAGAAATACTTGCATAATCAACTCACCTCTTGGTGACTTTGTTGGCCAGTTGAAGTTGTTGAGTTGCTTGAAGGTTGTTAAGACGCTCCGGCATTTCCCACTGGATGACTCTTTGGTCAGGCCACTTCACTGCCTTAAACTTGTGCAGGAGGTTCCTTGGTGAGCTTGATCATATGAGATGGATCAAGGAACACATAGACTGATGTGCCTGGATGTGCAGGATGCTTGAAGTTAGGCTGAAGTTGACATAGCTACCATGACATGACATAGCTACCTCTTCACTGTAAAAATATTGGTGAATTTGACAAATATAATGTTCAGATTTTTTTACTGAAAGCCTTGGATTATCACTCCTTTAAGAAACCTTAAAGCAAGCCATATCGATAGACAGGCTTTTTAAGGACAAATCTAAGTAATTGTCTCCATTTGCACGGCCCAAGTTTTCTTGGACTGCTAAAGTAGGTGTTTTCCCCTCCTGCATTATTTTCACTCTAAAATCTGAAGCACTGAAATGGGAAGTTCATACTAGGCTTTTAACCTTTTTTCACCAAAATGGGAACATAGTTGCACTTGCTTCTTTTTAAGAGCAACCTCATGTACTTTGGATCAACAAAACGATTTCCTTACCGATATACAGCTTCCTCAAATTGTGTGTGTGCATAAGAAATACTTGCATAATCAACTCACCTCTTGGTGACTTTGTTGGCCAGTTGAAGTTGTTGAGTTGCTTGAAGGTTGTTAAGACGCTCCGGCATTTCCCACTGGATGACTCTTTGGTCAGGCCACTTCACTGCCTTAAACTTGTGCAGGAGGTTCCTTGGTGAGCTTGATCATATGAGATGGATCAAGGAACACATAGACTGATGTGCCTGGATGTGCAGGATGCTTGAAGTTAGGCTGAAGTTGACATAGCTACCATGACATGACATAGCTACCTCTTCACTGTAAAAATATTGGTGAATTTGACAAATATAATGTTCAGATTTTTTTACTGTAAGCCTTGGATTATCACTCCTTTAAGAAACCTTAAAGCAAGCCATATCGATAGACAGGCTTTTTAAGGACAAATCTAAGTAATTGTCTCCATTGCACGGCCCAAGTTTTCTTGGACTGCTAAAGTAGGTGTTTTCCCCTCCTGCATTATTTTCATTCTAAAATCTAAAGCACTGAAATGGGAAGTGCATACTAGGCTTTTAACCTTTTTTTCACCAAAATGGGGAACATAGTTGCACTTGCTCATTTTTAAAAGCAACCTTATGTACTTTGGATCAACAAAACAATTTCCTTACCGATATACAGCTTCCTCAAATTGTGTGTGCATAAGAAATACTTGCATAATCAACTCACCTCTTGGTGACTTTGTTGGCCAGTTGAAGTTGTTGAGTTGCTTGAAGGGTTGTTAAGACGCTCCGGCATTTCCCACTGGATGACTCTTTGGTCAGGCCACTTCACTGCCTTAAACTTGTGCAGGAGGTTCCTTGGTGAGCTTGATCATATGAGATGGATCAAGGAACACATAGACTGATGTGCCTGGATGTGCAGGATGCTTGAAGTTAGGCTGAAGTTGACATAGCTACCATGACATGACATAGCTACCTCTTCACTGTAAAAATATTGGTGAATTTGACAAATATAATGTTCAGATTTTTTTTTACTGAAAGCCTTGGATTATCACTCCTTTAAGAAACCTTTAAGCAAGCCATATCGATAGACAGGCTTTTTAAGGACAAATCTAAGTAAATGTCTCCATTTGCACGGCCCAAGTTTTCTTGGACTGCTAAAGTAGGTGTTTTCCCCTCCTGCATTATTTTCACTCTAAAATCTGAAGCACTGAAATGGGAAGTTCATACTAGGCTTTCAAGCTTTTACAATCCAAAATGGGGAACATAGTTGCACTTGCTTCTTTTTAAGAGCAACCTCATGTACTTTGGATCAACAAAACGATTTCCTTACCGATATACAGCTTCCTCAAATTGTGTGTGTGCATAAGAAATACTTGCATAATCAACTCACCTCTTGGTGACTTTGTTGGCCAGTTGAAGTTGTTGAGTTGCTTGAAGGTTGTTAAGACGCTCCGGCATTTCCCACTGGATGACTCTTTGGTCAGGCCACTTCACTGCCTTAAACTTGTGCAGGAGGTTCCTTGGTGAGCTTGATCATATGAGATGGATCAAGGAACACATAGACTGATGTGCCTGGATGTGCAGGATGCTTGAAGTTAGGCTGAAGTTGACATAGCTACCATGACATGACATAGCTACCTCTTCACTGTAAAAATATTGGTGAATTTGACAAATATAATGTTCAGATTTTTTTACTGTAAGCCTTGGATTATCACTCCTTTAAGAAACCTTAAAGCAAGCCATATCGATAGACAGGCTTTTTAAGGACAAATCTAAGTAATTGTCTCCATTGCACGGCCCAAGTTTTCTTGGACTGCTAAAGTAGGTGTTTTCCCCTCCTGCATTATTTTCATTCTAAAATCTAAAGCACTGAAATGGGAAGTGCATACTAGGCTTTTAACCTTTTTTTCACCAAAATGGGGAACATAGTTGCACTTGCTCATTTTTAAAAGCAACCTTATGTACTTTGGATCAACAAAACAATTTCCTTACCGATATACAGCTTCCTCAAATTGTGTGTGCATAAGAAATACTTGCATAATCAACTCACCTCTTGGTGACTTTGTTGGCCAGTTGAAGTTGTTGAGTTGCTTGAAGGGTTGTTAAGACGCTCCGGCATTTCCCACTGGATGACTCTTTGGTCAGGCCACTTCACTGCCTTAAACTTGTGCAGGAGGTTCCTTGGTGAGCTTGATCATATGAGATGGATCAAGGAACACATAGACTGATGTGCCTGGATGTGCAGGATGCTTGAAGTTAGGCTGAAGTTGACATAGCTACCATGACATGACATAGCTACCTCTTCACTGTAAAAATATTGGTGAATTTGACAAATATAATGTTCAGATTTTTTTACTGTAAGCCTTGGATTATCACTCCTTTAAGAAACCTTAAAGCAAGCCATATCGATAGACAGGCTTTTTAAGGACAAATCTAAGTAATTGTCTCCATTTGCACGGCCCAAGTTTTCTTGGACTGCTAAAGTAGGTGTTTTCCCTCCTGCATTATTTTCACTCTAAAATCTGAAGCACTGAAATGGGAAGTTCATACTAGGCTTTTAACCTTTTTGTCACCAAAATGGGAAACATAGTTGCACTTGCTTCTTTTTAAGAGCAACCTCATGTACTTTGGATCAACAAAACAATTTCCTAACCGATATACAGCTTCCTCAAATTGTGTGTGTGCATAAGAAATACTTGCATAATCAACTCACCTCTTGGTGACTTTGTTGGCCAGTTGAAGTTGTTGAGTTGCTTGAAGGTTGTTAAGACGCTCCGGCATTTCCCACTGGATGACTCTTTGGTCAGGCCACTTCACTGCCTTAAACTTGTGCAGGAGGTTCCTTGGTGAGCTTGATCATATGAGATGGATCAAGGAACACATAGACTGATGTGCCTGGATGTGCAGGATGCTTGAAGTTAGGCTGAAGTTGACATAGCTACCATGACATGACATAGCTACCTCTTCACTGTAAAAATATTGGTGAATTTGACAAATATAATGTTCAGATTTTTTTACGTCAGCCTTGGATTATCACTCCTTTAAGAAACCTTAAAGCAAGCCATATCGATAGACAGGCTTTTTAAGGACAAATCTAAGTAATTGTCTCCATTTGCACGGCCCAAGTTTTCTTGGACTGCTAAAGTAGGTGTTTTCCCCTCCTGCATTATTTTCACTCTAAAATCTGAAGCACTGAAATGGGAAGTTCATACTAGGCTTTTAACCTTTTTTTCACCAAAATGGGGAACATAGTTGCACTTGCTTATTTTTAAAAGCAACCTTATGTACTTTGGATCAACAAAACAATTTCCTTACCGATATACAGCTTCCTCAAATTGTGTGTGCATAAGAAATACTTGCATAATCAACTCACCTCTTGGTGACTTTGTTGGCCAGTTGAAGTTGTTGAGTTGCTTGAAGGGTTGTTAAGACGCTCCGGCATTTCCCACTGGATGACTCTTTGGTCAGGCCACTTCACTGCCTTAAACTTGTGCAGGAGGTTCCTTGGTGAGCTTGATCATATGAGATGGATCAAGGAACACATAGACTGATGTGCCTGGATGTGCAGGATGCTTGAAGTTAGGCTGAAGTTGACATAGCTACCATGACATGACATAGCTACCTCTTCACTGTAAAAATATTGGTGAATTTGACAAATATAATGTTCAGATTTTTTTAATGTAAGCCTTGGATTATCACTCCTTTAAGAAACCTAAAAGCAAGCCATATCGATAGACAGGCTTTTAAGGACAAATCTAAGTAATTGTCTCCATTTGCACGGCCCAAGTTTTCTTGGACTGCTAAAGTAGGTGTTTTCCTCCTGCATTATTTTCACTCTAAAATCTGAAGCACTGAAATGGGAAGTTCATACTAGGCTTTTAACCTTTTTTTCACCAAAATGGGGAACATAGTTGCACTTGCTTCTTTTTAAGAGCAACCTCATGTACTTTGGATCAACAAAACGATTTCCTTACCGATATACAGCTTCCTCAAATTGTGTGTGTGCATAAGAAATACTTGCATAATCAACTCACCTCTTGGTGACTTTGTTGGCCAGTTGAAGTTGTTGAGTTGCTTGAAGGTTGTTAAGACGCTCCGGCATTTCCCACTGGATGACTCTTTGGTCAGGCCACTTCACTGCCTTAAACTTGTGCAGGAGGTTCCTTGGTGAGCTTGATCATATGAGATGGATCAAGGAACACATAGACTGATGTGCCTGGATGTGCAGGATGCTTGAAGTTAGGCTGAAGTTGACATAGCTACCATGACATGACATAGCTACCTCTTCACTGTAAAAATATTGGTGAATTTGACAAATATAATGTTCAGATTTTTTTTACTGAAAGCCTTGGATTATCACTCCTTTAAGAAACCTTAAAGCAAGCCATATCGATAGACAGGCTTTTTAAGGACAAATCTAAGTAATTGTCTCCATTTGCACGGCCCAAGTTTTCTTGGACTGCTAAAGTAGGTGTTTTCCCCTCCTGCATTATTTTCACTCTAAAATCTGAAGCACTGAAATGGGAAGTTCATACTAGGCTTTTAACCTTTTTTTCACCAAAATGGGGAACATAGTTGCACTTGCTTCTTTTTAAGAGCAACCTCATGTACTTTGGATCAACAAAACAATTTCCTTACCGATATACAGCTTCCTCAAATTGTGTGTGTGCATAAGAAATACTTGCATAATCAACTCACCTCTTGGTGACTTTGTTGGCCAGTTGAAGTTGTTGAGTTGCTTGAAGGTTGTTAAGACGCTCCGGCATTTCGCACTGGATGACTCTTTTGTCAGGCCACTTCACTGTCTTAAACTTGTGCAGGAGGTTCCTTGGTGAGCTTGATCATATGAGATGGATCAAGGAACACATAGACTGATGTGCCTGGATGTGCAGGATGGTTGAAGTTAGGCTGAAGTTGACATAGCTACCATGACATGACATAGCTACCTCTTCACTGTAAAAATATTGGTGAATTTGACAAATATAATGTTCAGATTTTTTTTTACTGAAAGCCTTGGATTATCACTCCTTTAAGAAACCTTTAAGCAAGCCATATCGATAGACAGGCTTTTTAAGGACAAATCTAAGTAAATGTCTCCATTTGCACGGCCCAAGTTTTCTTGGACTGCTAAAGTAGGTGTTTTCCCCTCCTGCATTATTTTCACTCTAAAATCTGAAGCACTGAAATGGGAAGTTCATACTAGGCTTTTAACCTTTTTTTCACCAAAATGGGGAACATAGTTGCACTTGCTTCTTTTTAAGAGCAACCTCATGTACTTTGGATCAACAAAACGATTTCCTTACCGATTTACAGCTTCCTCAAATTGTGTGTGTGCATAAGAAATACTTGCATAATCAACTAACCTTTTGGTGACTTTGTTGGCCAGTTGAAGTTGTTGAGTTGCTTGAAGGTTGTTAAGACGCTCCGGCATTTCCCACTGGATGACTCTTTGGTCAGGCCACTTCACTGCCTTAAACTTGTGCAGGAGGTTCCTTGGTGAGCTTGATCATATGAGATGGATCAAGGAACACATAGACTGATGTGCCTGGATGTGCAGGATGCTTGAAGTTAGGCTGAAGTTGACATAGCTACCATGACATGACATAGCTACCTCTTCACTGTAAAAATATTGGTGAATTTGAAAAATATAATGTTCAGATTTTTTTTTACTGAAAGCCTTGGATTATCACTCCTTTAAGAAACCTTAAGCAAGCCATATCGATAGACAGGCTTTTAAGGACAAATCTAAGTAATTGTCTCCATTGCACGGCCCAAGTTTTCTTGGACTGCTAAAGTAGGTGTTTTCCCCTCCTGCATTATTTTCATTCTAAAATCTAAAGCACTGAAATGGGAAGTGCATACTAGGCTTTTAACCTTTTTTCACCAAAATGGGGAACATAGTTGCACTTGCTCATTTTTAAAAGCAACGATTTCCTTACCGATATACAGCTTCCTCAAATTGTGTGTGTGCATAAGAAATACTTGCATAATCAACTCACCTCTTGGTGACTTTGTTGGCCAGTTGAAGTTGTTGAGTTGCTTGAAGGTTGTTAAGACGCTCCGGCATTTCCCACTGGATGACTCTTTGGTCAGGCCACTTCACTGCCTTAAACTTGTGCAGGAGGTTCCTTGGTGAGCTTGATCATATGAGATGGATCAAGGAACACATAGACTGATGTGCCTGGATGTGCAGGATGCTTGAAGTTAGGCTGAAGTTGACATAGCTACCATGACATGACATAGCTACCTCTTCACTGTAAAAATATTGGTGAATTTGACAAATATAATGTTCAGATTTTTTTATACTGTAAGCCTTGGATTATCACTCCTTTAAGAAACCTTTAAGCAAGCCATATCGATAGACAGGCTTTTTAAGGACAAATCTAAGTAATTGTCTCCATTTGCACGGCCCAAGTTTTCTTGGACTGCTAAAGTAGGTGTTTTCCCCTCCTGCATTATTTTCACTCTAAAATCTGAAGCACTGAAATGGGAAGTGCATACTAGGCTTTTAACCTTTTTTTCACCAAAATGGGGAACATAGTTGCACTTGCTCATTTTTAAAAGCAACCTTATGTACTTTGGATCAACAAAACAATTTCCTTACCGATATACAGCTTCCTCAAATTGTGTGTGCATAAGAAATACTTGCATAATCAACTCACCTCTTGGTGACTTTGTTGGCCAGTTGAAGTTGTTGAGTTGCTTGAAGGTTGTTAAGACGCTCCGGCATTTCGCACTGGATGACTCTTTGGTCAGGCCACTTCACTGCCTTAAACTTGTGCAGGAGGTTCCTTGGTGAGCTTGATCATATGAGATGGATCAAGGAACACATAGACTGATGTGCCTGGATGTGCAGGATGCTTGAAGTTAGGCTGAAGTTGACATAGCTACCATGACATGACATAGCTACCTCTTCACTGTAAAAATATTGGTGAATTTGACAAATATAATGTTCAGATTTTTTTACTGAAAGCCTTGGATTATCACTCCTTTAAGAAACCTTTAAGCAAGCCATATCGATAGACAGGCTTTTTAAGGACAAATCTAAGTAATTGTCTCCATTTGCACGGCCCAAGTTTTCTTGGACTGCTAAAGTAGGTGTTTTCCTCCGGCATTATTTTCACTATAAAATCTGAAGCACTGAAATGGGAAGTTCATACTAGGCTTTTAACCATTTTTTCACCACTATGGGGAACATAGTTGCCCTTGCTTCTTTTTAAGAGCAACCTCACGTACTACTTTGGATCAACAAAACGATTTCCTTACCGATATACAGCTTCCTCAAATTGTGTGTGTGCATAAGAAATACTTGCATAATCAACTAACCTTTTGGTGACTTTGTTGGCCAGTTGAAGTTGTTGAGTTGCTTGAAGGTTGTTAAGACGCTCCGGCATTTCCCACTGGATGACTCTTTGGTCAGGCCACTTCACTGCCTTAAACTTGTGCAGGAGGTTCCTTGGTGAGCTTGATCATATGAGATGGATCAAGGAACACATAGACTGATGTGCCTGGATGTGCAGGATGGTTGAAGTTAGGCTGAAGTTGACATAGCTACCATGACATGACATAGCTACCTCTTCACTGTAAAAATATTGGTGAATTTGAAAAATATAATGTTCAGATTTTTTTTTACTAAAAGCCTTGGATTATCACTCCTTTAAGAAACCTTTAAGCAAGCCATATCGATAGACAGGCTTTTTAAGGACAAATCTAAGTAATTGTCTCCATTTGCACGGCCCAAGTTTTCTTGGACTGCTAAAGTAGGTGTTTTCTCAGCCTGCACTATTTTCACTCTAACACCTGAAGCACTGAAACGGGAAGTTCATACTAGGCTTTTAACCTTTTTCACCAAAATGGGGAACATAGTTGCACTTGCTTCTTTTTAAGAGCAACCTCACGTACTTTGGATCAACAAAACGATTTCCTTACCGATATACAGCTTCCTCAAATTGTGTGTGTGCATAAGAAATACTTGCATAATCAACTAACCTTTTGGTGACTTTGTTGGCCAGTTGAAGTTGTTGAGTTGCTTGAAGGTTGTTAAGACGCTCCGGCATTTCGCACTGGATGACTCTTTGGTCAGGCCACTTCACTGCCTTAAACTTGTGCAGGAGGTTCCTTGGTGAGCTTGATCATATGAGATGGATCAAGGAACACATAGACTGATGTGCCTGGATGTGCAGGATGGTTGAAGTTAGGCTGAAGTTGACATAGCTACCATGACATGACATAGCTACCTCTTCACTGTAAAAATATTGGTGAATTTGACAAATATAATGTTCAGATTTTTTTTACTGAATGCCTTGGATTATCACTCCTTTAAGAAACCTTTAAGCAAGCCATATCGATAGAAAGGCTTTTTAAGTACAAATCTAAGTAAATGTCTCCATTTGCACGGCCCAAGTTTTCTTGGACTGCTAAAGTAGGTGTTTTCCTCCTGCATTATTTTCACTCTAAAATCTGAAGCACTGAAATGGGAAGTTCATACTAGGCTTTTAACCTTTTTTTCACCAAAATGGGGAACATAGTTGCACTTGCTTCTTTTTAAGAGCAACCTCATGTACTTTGGATCAACAAAACGATTTCCTTACCGATATACAGCTTCCTCAAATTGTGTGTGTGCATAAGAAATACTTGCATAATCAACTAACCTCTTGGTGACTTTGTTGGCCAGTTGAAGTTGTTGAGTTGCTTGAAGGTTGTTAAGACGCTCCGGCAGTTCGCACTGGATGACTCTTTGGTCAGGCCACTTCACTGCCTTAAACTTGTGCAGGAGGTTCCTTGGTGAGCTTGATCATATGAGATGGATCAAGGAACACATAGACTGATGTGCCTGGATGTGCAGGATGCTTGAAGTTAGGCTGAAGTTGACATAGCTAACATGACATGTGACATAGCTACCTCTTCACTGTAAAAATATTGGTGAATTTGACAAATATAATGTTCAGATTTTTTTTACTAAAAGCCTTGGATTATCACTCCTTTAAGAAAACTTAAAGCAAGCCATATCGATAGACAGGCTTTTAAGGACAAATCTAAGTAATTGTCTCCATTGCACGGCCCAAGTTTTCTTGGACTGCTAAAGAAGGTGTTTTNCCCTCTTGCATTATTTTCATTCTAAAATCTAAAGCACTGAAATGGGAACTGCATACTAGGCTTTCAACCCTTCCCCCACCAAAATGCGGAACATAGTTGCACTTGCTCATTTTTAAAAGCAACCTTATGTACTTTGGATCAACAAAACAATTTCCTTACCGATATACAGCTTCCTCAAATTGTGTGTGCATAAGAAATACTTGCATAATCAACTCACCTCTTGGTGACTTTGTTGGCCAGTTGAAGTTGTTGAGTTGCTTGAAGGGTTGTTAAGACGCTCCGGCATTTCCCACTGGATGACTCTTTGGTCAGGCCACTTCACTGCCTTAAACTTGTGCAGGAGGTTCCTTGGTGAGCTTGATCATATGAGATGGATCAAGGAACACATAGACTGATGTGCCTGGATGTGCAGGATGGTTGAAGTTAGGCTGAAGTTGACATAGCTACCATGACATGACATAGCTACCTCTTCACTGTAAAAATATTGGTGAATTTGACAAATATAATGTTCAGATTTTTTTTTACTGAAAGCCTTGGATTATCACTCCTTTAAGAAACCTTTAAGCAAGCCATTTCGATAGACAGGCTTTTTAAGGACAAATCTAAGGATATGTCTCCATTTGCACGGCCCAAGTTTTCTTGGACTGCTAAAGTAGGTGTTTTCCCCTCCTGCATTATTTTCACTCTAAAATATGAATAACTTACATCGGAAGTTCATACTCGGCTGTTCCCCTTTTTCTGACCAAAATGGGGAACATAGTTGCACTTGCTTCTTTTTAAGAGCAACCTCACGTACTTTGGATCAACAAAACGATTTCCTTACCGATATACAGCTTCCTCAAATTGTGTGTGTGCATAAGAAATACTTGCATAATCAAGTAACCTTTTGGTGATTTTGTTGGCCAGTTGAAGTTGTTGAGTTGCTTGAAGGTTGTTAAGACGCTCCGGCATTTCGCACTGGATGACTCTTTGGTCAGGCCACTTCACTGCCTTAAACTTGTGCAGGAGGTTCCTTGGTGAGCTTGATCATATGAGATGGATCAAGGAACACATAGACTGATGTGCCTGGATGTGCAGGATGCTTGAAGTTAGGCTGAAGTTGACATAGCTACCATGACATGACATAGCTACCTCTTCACTGTAAAAAATATTGGTGAATTTGACAAATATAATGTTCAGATTTTTTTTACTGAAAGCCTTGGATTATCACTCCTTTAAGAAACCTTAAAGCAAGCCATATCGATAGACAGGCTTTTTAAGGACAAATCTAAGTAATTGTCTCCATTGCACGGCCCAAGTTTTCTTGGACTGCTAAAGTAGGTGTTTTCCCCTCCTGCATTATTTTCATTCTAAAATCTAAAGCACTGAAATGGGAAGTTCATACTAGGCTTTTAACCTTTTTTTCACCAAAATGGGGAACATAGTTGCACTTGCTTCTTTTTAAGAGCAACCTCACGTACTTTGGATCAACAAAACGATTTCCTTACCGATATACAGCTTCCTCAAATTGTGTGTGTGCATAAGAAATACTTGCATAATCAACTAACCTTTTGGTGACTTTGTTGGCCAGTTGAAGTTGTTGAGTTGCTTGAAGGTTGTTAAGACGCTCCGGCATTTCCCACTGGATGACTCTTTGGTCAGGCCACTTCACTGCCTTAAACTTGTGCAGGAGGTTCCTTGGTGAGCTTGATCATATGAGATGGATCAAGGAACACATAGACTGATGTGCCTGGATGTGCAGGATGGTTGAAGTTAGGCTGAAGTTGACATAGCTACCATGACATGACATAGCTACCTCTTCACTGTAAAAATATTGGTGAATTTGACAAATATAATGTTCAGATTTTTTTTTACTGAAAGCCTTGGATTATCACTCCTTTAAGAAACCTTTAAGCAAGCCATATCGATAGACAGGCTTTTTAAGGACAAATCTAAGTAATTGTCTCCATTTGCACGGCCCAAGTTTTCTTGGACTGCTAAAGTAGGTGTTTTCCCCTCCTGCATTATTTTCACTCTAAAATCTGAAGCACTGAAATGGGAAGTGCATACTAGGCTTTTAACCTTTTTTTCACCAAAATGGGGAACATAGTTGCACTTGCTCATTTTTAAAAGCAACCTTATGTACTTTGGATCAACAAAACAATTTCCTTACCGATATACAGCTTCCTCAAATTGTGTGTGCATAAGAAATACTTGCATAATCAACTCACCTCTTGGTGACTTTGTTGGCCAGTTGAAGTTGTTGAGTTGCTTGAAGGGTTGTTAAGACGCTCCGGCATTTCCCACTGGATGACTCTTTGGTCAGGCCACTTCACTGCCTTAAACTTGTGCAGGAGGTTCCTTGGTGAGCTTGATCATATGAGATGGATCAAGGAACACATAGACTGATGTGCCTGGATGTGCAGGATGCTTGAAGTTAGGCTGAAGTTGACATAGCTACCATGACATGACATAGCTACCTCTTCACTGTAAAAATATTGGTGAATTTGACAAATATAATGTTCAGATTTTTTTTTACTGAAAGCCTTGGATTATCACTCCTTTAAGAAACCTTTAAGCAAGCCATATCGATAGACAGGCTTTTAAGGACAAATCTAAGTAATTGTCTCCATTTGCACGGCCCAAGTTTTCTTGGACTGCTAAAGTAGGTGTTTTCCTCCTGCATTATTTTCACTCTAAAATCTGAAGCACTGAAATGGGAAGTTCATACTAGGCTTTTAACCTTTTTCACCAAAATGGGGAACATAGTTGCACTTGCTTCTTTTTAAGAGCAACCTCATGTACTTTGGATCAACAAAACGATTTCCTTACCGATATACAGCTTCCTCAAATTGTGTGTGTGCATAAGAAATACTTGCATAATCAACTAACCTTTGGTGACTTTGTTTGCCAGTTGAAGTTGTTGAGTTGCTTGAAGGTTGTTAATACGCTCCGGCATTTCGCACTGGATGACTCTTTGGTCAGGCCACTTCACTGCCTTAAACTTGTGCAGGAGGTTCCTTGGTGAGCTTGATCATATGAGATGGATCAAGGAACACATAGACTGATGTGCCTGGATGTGCAGGATGCTTGAAGTTAGGCTGAAGTTGACATAGCTACCATGACATGACATAGCTACCTCTTCACTGTAAAAATATTGGTGAATTTGACAAATATAATGTTCAGATTTTTTTACTGAAAGCCTTGGATTATCACTCCTTTAAGAAACCTTTAAGCAAGCCATATCGATAGACAGGCTTTTTAAGGACAAATCTAAGTAATTGTCTCCATTTGCACGGCCCAAGTTTTCTTGGACTGCTAAAGTAGGTGTTTTCCCCTCCTGCATTATTTTCACTCTAAAATCTGAAGCACTGAAATGGGAAGTTCATACTAGGCTTTTAACCTTTTTTTCACCAAAATGGGGAACATAGTTGCACTTGCTTCTTTTTAAGAGCAACCTCATGTACTTTGGATCAACAAAACGATTTCCTTACCGATATACAGCTTCCTCAAATTGTGTGTGTGCATAAGAAATACTTGCATAATCAACTCACCTCTTGGTGACTTTGTTGGCCAGTTGAAGTTGTTGAGTTGCTTGAAGGGTTGTTAAGACGCTCCGGCATTTCCCACTGGATGACTCTTTGGTCAGGCCACTTCACTGCCTTAAACTTGTGCAGGAGGTTCCTTGGTGAGCTTGATCATATGAGATGGATCAAGGAACACATAGACTGATGTGCCTGGATGTGCAGGATGGTTGAAGTTAGGCTGAAGTTGACATAGCTACCATGACATGACATAGCTACCTCTTCACTGTAAAAATATTGGTGAATTTGACAAATATAATGTTCAGATTTTGTTTACTGAAAGCCTTGGATTATCACTCCTTTAAGAAACCTTTAAGCAAGCCATATCGATAGACAGGCTTTTTAAGGACAAATCTAAGTAATTGTCTCCATTTGCACGGCCCAAGTTTTCTTGGACTGCTAAAGTAGGTGTTTTCCCCTCCTGCATTATTTTCACTCTAAAATCTGAAGCACTGAAATGGGAAGTTCATACTAGGCTTTTAACCTTTTTTCACCAAAATGGGGAACATAGTTGCACTTGCTTCTTTTTAAGAGCAACCTCATGTACTATGTAATAACAAAACGATTTCCTTACCGATATAAAGCTTCCTCAAATTGTGTGTGCATAAGAAATACTTGCATAATCAACTCACCTCTTGGTGACTTTGTTGGCCAGTTGAAGTTGTTGAGTTGCTTGAAGGTTGTTAAGACGCTCCGGCATTTCCCACTGGATGACTCTTTGGTCAGGCCACTTCACTGCCTTAAACTTGTGCAGGAGGTTCCTTGGTGAGCTTGATCATATGAGATGGATCAAGGAACACATAGACTGATGTGCCTGGATGTGCAGGATGCTTGAAGTTAGGCTGAAGTTGACATAGCTACCATGACATGACATAGCTACCTCTTCACTGTAAAAATATTGGTGAATTTGACAAATATAATGTTCAGATTTTTTTTACAGAAAGCCTTGGATTATCACTCCTTTAAGAAACCTTAAAGCAAGCCATATCGATAGACAGGCTTTTTAAGGACAAATCTAAGTAATTGTCTCCATTTGCACGGCCCAAGTTTTCTTGGACTGCTAAAGTAGGTGTTTTCCCCTCCTGCATTATTTTCACTCTAAAATCTGAAGCACTGAAATGGGAAGTTCATACTAGGCTTTTAACCTTTTTTTCACCAAAATGGGGAACATAGTTGCACTTGCTTCTTTTTAAGAGCAACCTCACGTACTTTGGATCAACAAAACGATTTCCTTACCGATATACAGCTTCCTCAAATTGTGTGTGTGCATAAGAAATACTTGCATAATCAACTAACCTTTTGGTGACTTTGTTGGCCAGTTGAAGTTGTTGAGTTGCTTGAAGGTTGTTAAGACGCTCCGGCATTTCCCACTGGATGACTCTTTGGTCAGGCCACTTCACTGCCTTAAACTTGTGCAGGAGGTTCCTTGGTGAGCTTGATCATATGAGATGGATCAAGGAACACATAGACTGATGTGCCTGGATGTGCAGGATGGTTGAAGTTAGGCTGAAGTTGACATAGCTACCATGACATGACATAGCTACCTCTTCACTGTAAAAATATTGGTGAATTTGACAAATATAATGTTCAGATTTTTTTTTACTGAAAGCCTTGGATTATCACTCCTTTAAGAAACCTTTAAGCAAGCCATATCGATAGACAGGCTTTTTAAGGACAAATCTAAGTAAATGTCTCCATTTGCACGGCCCAAGTTTTCTTGGACTGCTAAAGTAGGTGTTTTCCCCTCCTGCATTATTTTCACTCTAAAATCTGAAGCACTGAAATGGGAAGTGCATACTAGGCTTTTAACCTTTTTTTCACCAAAATGGGGAACATAGTTGCACTTGCTCATTTTTAAAAGCAACCTTATGTACTTTGGATCAACAAAACAATTTCCTTACCGATATACAGCTTCCTCAAATTGTGTGTGCATAAGAAATACTTGCATAATCAACTCACCTCTTGGTGACTTTGTTGGCCAGTTGAAGTTGTTGAGTTGCTTGAAGGGTTGTTAAGACGCTCCGGCATTTCCCACTGGATGACTCTTTGGTCAGGCCACTTCACTGCCTTAAACTTGTGCAGGAGGTTCCTTGGTGAGCTTGATCATATGAGATGGATCAAGGAACACATAGACTGATGTGCCTGGATGTGCAGGATGCTTGAAGTTAGGCTGAAGTTGACATAGCTACCATGACATGACATAGCTACCTCTTCACTGTAAAAATATTGGTGAATTTGACAAATATAATGTTCAGATTTTTTTTACTGAAAGCCTTGGATTATCACTCCTTTAAGAAACCTTAAAGCAAGCCATATCGATAGACAGGCTTTTTAAGGACAAATCTAAGTAATTGTCTCCATTTGCACGGCCCAAGTTTTCTTGGACTGCTAAAGTAGGTGTTTTCCCCTCCTGCATTATTTTCACTCTAAAATCTGAAGCACTGAAATGGGAAGTTCATACTAGGCTTTTAACCTTTTTTTCACCAAAATGGGGAACATAGTTGCACTTGCTTTCTTTTAAGAGCAACCTCACGTACTTTGGATCAACAAAACGATTTCCTTACCGATATACAGCTTCCTCAAATTGTGTGTGTGCATAAGAAATACTTGCATAATCAACTAACCTTTTGGTGACTTTGTTGGCCAGTTGAAGTTGTTGAGTTGCTTGAAGGTTGTTAAGACGCTCCGGCATTTCGCACTGGATGACTCTTTGGTCAGGCCACTTCACTGCCTTAAACTTGTGCAGGAGGTTCCTTGGTGAGCTTGATCATATGAGATGGATCAAGGAACACATAGACTGATGTGCCTGGATGTGCAGGATGCTTGAAGTTAGGCTGAAGTTGACATAGCTACCATGACATGACATAGCTACCTCTTCACTGTAAAAATATTGGTGAATTTGACAAATATAATGTTCAGATTTTTTTTACTGAAAGCCTTGGATTATCACTCCTTTAAGAAACCTTTAAGCAAGCCATATCGATAGACAGGCTTTTTAAGGACAAATCTAAGTAATTGTCTCCATTTGCACGGCCCAAGTTTTCTTGGACTGCTAAAGTAGGTGTTTTCCCCTCCTGCATTATTTTCACTCTAAAATCTGAAGCACTGAAATGGGAAGTTCATACTAGGCTTTTAACCTTTTTTTCACCAAAATGGGGAACATAGTTGCACTTGCTTCTTTTTAAGAGCAACCTCACGTACTTTGGATCAACAAAACGATTTCCTTACCGATATACAGCTTCCTCAAATTGTGTGTGTGCATAAGAAATACTTGCATAATCAACTAACCTTTTGGTGACTTTGTTGGCCAGTTGAAGTTGTTGAGTTGCTTGAAGGTTGTTAAGACGCTCCGGCATTTCGCACTGGATGACTCTTTTGTCAGGCCACTTCACTGTCTTAAACTTGTGCAGGAGGTTCCTTGGTGAGCTTGATCATATGAGATGGATCAAGGAACACATAGACTGATGTGCCTGGATGTGCAGGATGGTTGAAGTTAGGCTGAAGTTGACATAGCTACCATGACATGACATAGCTACCTCTTCACTGTAAAAATATTGGTGAATTTGACAAATATAATGTTCAGATTTTTTTTTACTGAAAGCCTTGGATTATCACTCCTTTAAGAAACCTTTAAGCAAGCCATATCGATAGACAGGCTTTTTAAGGACAAATCTAAGTAAATGTCTCCATTTGCACGGCCCAAGTTTTCTTGGACTGCTAAAGTAGGTGTTTTCCCCTCCTGCATTATTTTCACTCTAAAATCTGAAGCACTGAAATGGGAAGTTCATACTAGGCTTTTAACCTTTTTTTCACCAAAATGGGGAACATAGTTGCACTTGCTTCTTTTTAAGAGCAACCTCATGTACTTTGGATCAACAAAACGATTTCCTTACCGATTTACAGCTTCCTCAAATTGTGTGTGTGCATAAGAAATACTTGCATAATCAACTAACCTTTTGGTGATTTTGTTGGCCAGTTGAAGTTGTTGAGTTGCTTGAAGGTTGTTAAGACGCTCCGGCATTTCGCACTGGATGACTCTTTGGTCAGGCCACTTCACTGCCTTAAACTTGTGCAGGAGGTTCCTTGGTGAGCTTGATCATATGAGATGGATCAAGGAACACATAGACTGATGTGCCTGGATGTGCAGGATGCTTGAAGTTAGGCTGAAGTTGACATAGCTACCATGACATGACATAGCTACCTCTTCACTGTAAAAAATATTGGTGAATTTGACAAATATAATGTTCAGATTTTTTTTACTGAAAGCCTTGGATTATCACTCCTTTAAGAAACCTTAAAGCAAGCCATATCGATAGACAGGCTTTTTAAGGACAAATCTAAGTAATTGTCTCCATTGCACGGCCCAAGTTTTCTTGGACTGCTAAAGTAGGTGTTTTCCCCTCCTGCATTATTTTCATTCTAAAATCTAAAGCACTGAAATGGGAAGTGCATACTAGGCTTTTAACCTTTTTTCACCAAAATGGGGAACATAGTTGCACTTGCTCATTTTTAAAAGCAACCTTATGTACTTTGGATCAACAAAACAATTTCCTTACCGATATACAGCTTCCTCAAATTGTGTGTGCATAAGAAATACTTGCATAATCAACTCACCTCTTGGTGACTTTGTTGGCCAGTTGAAGTTGTTGAGTTGCTTGAAGGGTTGTTAAGACGCTCCGGCATTTCCCACTGGATGACTCTTTGGTCAGGCCACTTCACTGCCTTAAACTTGTGCAGGAGGTTCCTTGGTGAGCTTGATCATATGAGATGGATCAAGGAACACATAGACTGATGTGCCTGGATGTGCAGGATGCTTGAAGTTAGGCTGAAGTTGACATAGCTACCATGACATGACATAGCTACCTCTTCACTGTAAAAATATTGGTGAATTTGACAAATATAATGTTCAGATTTTTTTTTACTGAAAGCCTTGGATTATCACTCCTTTAAGAAACCTTTAAGCAAGCCATATCGATAGACAGGCTTTTTAAGGACAAATCTAAGTAAATGTCTCCATTTGCACGGCCCAAGTTTTCTTGGACTGCTAAAGTAGGTGTTTTCCCCTCCTGCATTATTTTCACTCTAAAATCTGAAGCACTGAAATGGGAAGTTCATACTAGGCTTTTAACCTTTTTTTCACCAAAATGGGGAACATAGTTGCACTTGCTTCTTTTTAAGAGCAACCTCATGTACTTTGGATCAACAAAACGATTTCCTTACCGATTTACAGCTTCCTCAAATTGTGTGTGTGCATAAGAAATACTTGCATAATCAACTAACCTTTTGGTGATTTTGTTGGCCAGTTGAAGTTGTTGAGTTGCTTGAAGGTTGTTAAGACGCTCCGGCATTTCGCACTGGATGACTCTTTGGTCAGGCCACTTCACTGCCTTAAACTTGTGCAGGAGGTTCCTTGGTGAGCTTGATCATATGAGATGGATCAAGGAACACATAGACTGATGTGCCTGGATGTGCAGGATGCTTGAAGTTAGGCTGAAGTTGACATAGCTACCATGACATGACATAGCTACCTCTTCACTGTAAAAATATTGGTGAATTTGACAAATATAATGTTCAGATTTTTTTACTGTAAGCCTTGGATTATCACTCCTTTAAGAAACCTTAAAGCAAGCCATATCGATAGACAGGCTTTTTAAGGACAAATCTAAGTAATTGTCTCCATTGCACGGCCCAAGTTTTCTTGGACTGCTAAAGTAGGTGTTTTCCTCCTGCATTATTTTCATTCTAAAATCTAAAGCACTGAAATGGGAAGTGCATACTAGGCTTTTAACCTTTTTCACCAAAATGGGGAACATAGTTGCCCTTGCTCATTTTTAAAAGCAACCTTATGTACTTTGGATCAACAAAACAATTTCCTTACCGATATACAGCTTCCTCAAATTGTGTGTGCATAAGAAATACTTGCATAATCAACTCACCTCTTGGTGACTTTGTTGGCCAGTTGAAGTTGTTGAGTTGCTTGAAGGGTTGTTAAGACGCTCCGGCATTTCCCACTGGATGACTCTTTGGTCAGGCCACTTCACTGCCTTAAACTTGTGCAGGAGGTTCCTTGGTGAGCTTGATCATATGAGATGGATCAAGGAACACATAGACTGATGTGCCTGGATGTGCAGGATGTTTGAAGTTAGGCTGAAGTTGACATAGCTACCATGACATGACATAGCTACCTCTTCACTGTAAAAATATTGGTGAATTTGACAAATATAATGTTCAGATTTTTTTACTGTAAGCCTTGGATTATCACTCCTTTAAGAAACCTTAAAGCAAGCCATATCGATAGACAGGCTTTTTAAGGACAAATCTAAGTAATTGTCTCCATTGCACGGCCCAAGTTTTCTTGGACTGCTAAAGTAGGTGTTTTCCTCCTGCATTATTTTCACTCTAAAATCTGAAGCACTGAAATGGGAAGTTCATACTAGGCTTTTAACCTTTTTTTCACCAAAATGGGGAACATAGTTGCACTTGCTTCTTTTTAAGAGCAACCTCATGTACTTTGGATCAACAAAACGATTTCCTTACCGATTTACAGCTTCCTCAAATTGTGTGTGTGCATAAGAAATACTTGCATAATCAACTAACCTTTTGGTGACTTTGTTGGCCAGTTGAAGTTGTTGAGTTGCTTGAAGGTTGTTAAGACGCTCCGGCATTTCGCACTGGATGACTCTTTGGTCAGGCCACTTCACTGCCTTAAACTTGTGCAGGAGGTTCCTTGGTGAGCTTGATCATATGAGATGGATCAAGGAACACATAGACTGATGTGCCTGGATGTGCAGGATGCTTGAAGTTAGGCTGAAGTTGACATAGCTACCATGACATGACATAGCTACCTCTTCACTGTAAAAATATTGGTGAATTTGACAAATATAATGTTCAGATTTTTTTTACTGAAAGCCTTGGATTATCACTCCTTTAAGAAACCTTTAAGCAAGCCATATCGATAGACAGGCTTTTTAAGGACAAATCTAAGTAATTGTCTCCATTTGCACGGCCCAAGTTTTCTTGGACTGCTAAAGTAGGTGTTTTCCCCTCCTGCATTATTTTCATTCTAAAATCTAAAGCACTGAAATGGGAAGTGCATACTAGGCTTTTAACCTTTTTTCACCAAAATGGGGAACATAGTTGCACTTGCTCATTTTTAAAAGCAACCTTATGTACTTTGGATCAACAAAACAATTTCCTTACCGATATACAGCTTCCTCAAATTGTGTGTGCATAAGAAATACTTGCATAATCAACTCACCTCTTGGTGACTTTGTTGGCCAGTTGAAGTTGTTGAGTTGCTTGAAGGTTGTTAAGACGCTCCGGCATTTCCCACTGGATGACTCTTTGGTCAGGCCACTTCACTGCCTTAAACTTGTGCAGGAGGTTCCTTGGTGAGCTTGATCATATGAGATGGATCAAGGAACACATAGACTGATGTGCCTGGATGTGCAGGATGCTTGAAGTTAGGCTGAAGTTGACATAGCTACCATGACATGACATAGCTACCTCTTCACTGTAAAAATATTGGTGAATTTGACAAATATAATGTTCAGATTTTTTTTTACTGAAAGAATTGGATTATAACTCATTTAAGAACCCTTAAAGCAAGACATATAGATAGAAAGGCTTTTTAAGGTAAAATCCAAGTAACTGTCTGCATTTGCACGGCCCAAGTTTTCTTGGACTGCTAAAGTAGGTGTTTTCCTCCTGCATTATTTTCACTCTAAAATCTGAAGCACTGAAATGGGAAGTTCATACTAGGCTTTTAACCTTTTTTCACCAAAATGGGGAACATAGTTGCACTTGCTCATTTTTAAAAGCAACCTTATGTACTTTGGATCAACAAAACGATTTCCTTACCGATATACAGCTTCCTCAAATTGTGTGTGTGCATAAGAAATACTTGCATAATCAACTAACCTTTTGGTGACTTTGTTGGCCAGTTGAAGTTGTTGAGTTGCTTGAAGGTTGTTAAGACGCTCCGGCATTTCGCACTGGATGACTCTTTGGTCAGGCCACTTCACTGCCTTAAACTTGTGCAGGAGGTTCCTTGGTGAGCTTGATCATATGAGATGGATCAAGGAACACATAGACTGATGTGCCTGGATGTGCAGGATGCTTGAAGTTAGGCTGAAGTTGACATAGCTACCATGACATGACATAGCTACCTCTTCACTGTAAAAATATTGGTGAATTTGACAAATATAATGTTCAGATTTTTTTTTACTGAAAGCCTTGGATTATCACTCCTTTAAGAAACCTTAAAGCAAGCCATATCGATAGACAGGCTTTTTAAGGACAAATCTAAGTAATTGTCTCCATTTGCACGGCCCAAGTTTTCTTGGACTGCTAAAGTAGGTGTTTTCCCCTCCTGCATTATTTTCACTCTAAAATCTGAAGCACTGAAATGGGAAGTTCATACTAGGCTTTTAACCTTTTTTTCACCAAAATGGGGAACATAGTTGCACTTGCTTCTTTTTAAGAGCAACCTCATGTACTTTGGATCAACAAAACGATTTCCTTACCGATTTACAGCTTCCTCAAATTGTGTGTGTGCATAAGAAATACTTGCATAATCAACTAACCTTTTGGTGATTTTGTTGGCCAGTTGAAGTTGTTGAGTTGCTTGAAGGTTGTTAAGACGCTCCGGCATTTCGCACTGGATGACTCTTTGGTCAGGCCACTTCACTGCCTTAAACTTGTGCAGGAGGTTCCTTGGTGAGCTTGATCATATGAGATGGATCAAGGAACACATAGACTGATGTGCCTGGATGTGCAGGATGCTTGAAGTTAGGCTGAAGTTGACATAGCTACCATGACATGACATAGCTACCTCTTCACTGTAAAAATATTGGTGAATTTGACAAATATAATGTTCAGATTTTTTTTACTGAAAGCCTTGGATTATCACTCCTTTAAGAAACCTTAAAGCAAGCCATATCGATAGACAGGCTTTTTAAGGACAAATCTAAGTAATTGTCTCCATTGCACGGCCCAAGTTTTCTTGGACTGCTAAAGTAGGTGTTTTCCCCTCCTGCATTATTTTCATTCTAAAATCTAAAGCACTGAAATGGGAAGTGCATACTAGGCTTTTAACCCTTTTTCACCAAAATGGGGAACATAGTTGCACTTGCTCATTTTTAAAAGCAACCTTATGTACTTTGGATCAACAAAACAATTTCCTTACCGATATACAGCTTCCTCAAATTGTGTGTGCATAAGAAATACTTGCATAATCAACTCACCTCTTGGTGACTTTGTTGGCCAGTTGAAGTTGTTGAGTTGCTTGAAGGGTTGTTAAGACGCTCCGGCATTTCCCACTGGATGACTCTTTGGTCAGGCCACTTCACTGCCTTAAACTTGTGCAGGAGGTTCCTTGGTGAGCTTGATCATATGAGATGGATCAAGGAACACATAGACTGATGTGCCTGGATGTGCAGGATGGTTGAAGTTAGGCTGAAGTTGACATAGCTACCATGACATGACATAGCTACCTCTTCACTGTAAAAATATTGGTGAATTTGACAAATATAATGTTCAGATTTTTTTTACTGAAAGCCTTGGATTATCACTCCTTTAAGAAACCTTTAAGCAAGCCATATCGATAGACAGGCTTTTTAAGGACAAATCTAAGTAATTGTCTCCATTTGCACGGCCCAAGTTTTCTTGGACTGCTAAAGTAGGTGTTTTCACCTCCTGCATTATTTTCACTCTAAAATCTGAAGCACTGAAATGGGAAGTGCATACTAGGCTTTTAACCTTTTTTGCACCAAAATGGGGAACATAGTTGCACTTGCTTCTTTTTAAGAGCAACCTCACGTACTTTGGATCAACAAAACGATTTCCTTACCGATATACAGCTTCCTCAAATTGTGTGTGTGCATAAGAAATACTTGCATAATCAACTAACCTTTTGGTGACTTTGTTGGCCAGTTGAAGTTGTTGAGTTGCTTGAAGGTTGTTAAGACGCTCCGGCATTTCCCACTGGATGACTCTTTGGTCAGGCCACTTCACTGCCTTAAACTTGTGCAGGAGGTTCCTTGGTGAGCTTGATCATATGAGATGGATCAAGGAACACATAGACTGATGTGCCTGGATGTGCAGGATGCTTGAAGTTAGGCTGAAGTTGACATAGCTACCATGACATGACATAGCTACCTCTTCACTGTAAAAATATTGGTGAATTTGACAAATATAATGTTCAGATTTTTTTTTACTGAAAGCCTTGGATTATCACTCCTTTAAGAAACCTTTAAGCAAGCCATATCGATAGACAGGCTTTTTAAGGACAAATCTAAGTAAATGTCTCCATTTGCACGGCCCAAGTTTTCTTGGACTGCTAAAGTAGGTGTTTTCCCCTCCTGCATTATTTTCACTCTAAAATCTGAAGCACTGAAATGGGAAGTTCATACTAGGCTTTTAACCTTTTTTTCACCAAAATGGGGAACATAGTTGCACTTGCTTCTTTTTAAGAGCAACCTCATGTACTTTGGATCAACAAAACAATTTCCTTACCGATTTACAGCTTCCTCAAATTGTGTGTGTGCATAAGAAATACTTGCATAATCAACTAACCTTTTGGTGATTTTGTTGGCCAGTTGAAGTTGTTGAGTTGCTTGAAGGTTGTTAAGACGCTCCGGCATTTCGCACTGGATGACTCTTTGGTCAGGCCACTTCACTGCCTTAAACTTGTGCAGGAGGTTCCTTGGTGAGCTTGATCATATGAGATGGATCAAGGAACACATAGACTGATGTGCCTGGATGTGCAGGATGCTTGAAGTTAGGCTGAAGTTGACATAGCTACCATGACATGACATAGCTACCTCTTCACTGTAAAAAATATTGGTGAATTTGACAAATATAATGTTCAGATTTTTTTTACTGAAAGCCTTGGATTATCACTCCTTTAAGAAACCTTAAAGCAAGCCATATCGATAGACAGGCTTTTTAAGGACAAATCTAAGTAATTGTCTCCATGGGCACGGCCCAAGTTTTCTTGGACTGCTAAAGTAGGTGTTTTCCCCTCCTGCATTATTTTCACTCTAAAATCTGAAGCACTGAAATGGGAAGTTCATACTAGGCTTTTAACCTTTTTTTCACCAAAATGGGGAACATAGTTGCACTTGCTTCTTTTTAAGAGCAACCTCACGTACTTTGGATCAACAAAACGATTTCCTTACCGATTTACAGCTTCCTCAAATTGTGTGTGTGCATAAGAAATACTTGCATAATCAACTAACCTTTTGGTGACTTTGTTGGCCAGTTGAAGTTGTTGAGTTGCTTGAAGGTTGTTAAGACGCTCCGGCATTTCGCACTGGATGACTCTTTGGTCAGGCCACTTCACTGCCTTAAACTTGTGCAGGAGGTTCCTTGGTGAGCTTGATCATATGAGATGGATCAAGGAACACATACACTGATGTGCCTGGATGTGCAGGATGCTTGAAGTTAGGCTGAAGTTGACATAGCTACCATGACATGACATAGCTACCTCTTCACTGTAAAAATATTGGTGAATTTGACAAATATAATGTTCAGATTTTTTTTTACTGAAAGCCTTGGATTATCACTCCTTTAAGAAACCTTAAAGCAAGCCATATCGATAGACAGGCTTTTTAAGGACAAATCTAAGTAAATGTCTCCATTTGCACGGCCCAAGTTTTCTTGGACTGCTAAAGTAGGTGTTTTCCCCTCCTGCATTATTTTCACTCTAAAATCTGAAGCACTGAAATGGGAAGTTCATACTAGGCTTTTAACCTTTTTTTCACCAAAATGGGGAACATAGTTGCACTTGCTCATTTTTAAAAGCAACCTTATGTACTTTGGATCAACAAAACAATTTCCTTACCGATATACAGCTTCCTCAAATTGTGTGTGCATAAGAAATACTTGCATAATCAACTCACCTCTTGGTGACTTTGTTGGCCAGTTGAAGTTGTTGAGTTGCTTGAAGGTTGTTAAGACGCTCCGGCATTTCCCACTGGATGACTCTTTGGTCAGGCCACTTCACTGCCTTAAACTTGTGCAGGAGGTTCCTTGGTGAGCTTGATCATATGAGATGGATCAAGGAACACATAGACTGATGTGCCTGGATGTGCAGGATGGTTGAAGTTAGGCTGAAGTTGACATAGCTACCATGACATGACATAGCTACCTCTTCACTGTAAAAATATTGGTGAATTTGACAAATATAATGTTCAGATTTTTTTTTACTAAAAGCCTTGGATTATCACTCCTTTAAGAAACCTTTAAGCAAGCCATATCGATAGACAGGCTTTTTAAGGACAAATCTAAGTAATTGTCTCCATTTGCACGGCCCAAGTTTTCTTGGACTGCTAAAGTAGGTGTTTTCCCCTCCTGCATTATTTTCACTCTAAAATCTGAAGCACTGAAATGGGAAGTTCATACTAGGCTTTTAACCTTTTTTTCACCAAAATGGGGAACATAGTTGCACTTGCTTCTTTTTAAGAGCAACCTCATGTACTTTGGATCAACAAAACGATTTCCTTACCGATTTACAGCTTCCTCAAATTGTGTGTGTGCATAAGAAATACTTGCATAATCAACTAACCTTTTGGTGATTTTGTTGGCCAGTTGAAGTTGTTGAGTTGCTTGAAGGTTGTTAAGACGCTCCGGCATTTCGCACTGGATGACTCTTTGGTCAGGCCACTTCACTGCCTTAAACTTGTGCAGGAGGTTCCTTGGTGAGCTTGATCATATGAGATGGATCAAGGAACACATAGACTGATGTGCCTGGATGTGCAGGATGCTTGAAGTTAGGCTGAAGTTGACATAGCTACCATGACATGACATAGCTACCTCTTCACTGTAAAAATATTGGTGAATTTGACAAATATAATGTTCAGATTTTTTTATACTGAAAGCCTTGGATTATCACTCCTTTAAGAAACCTTAAAGCAAGCCATATCGATAGACAGGCTTTTTAAGGACAAATCTAAGTAAATGTCTCCATTTGCACGGCCCAAGTTTTCTTGGACTGCTAAAGTAGGTGTTTTCCCCTCCTGCATTATTTTCACTCTAAAATCTGAAGCACTGAAATGGGAAGTTCATACTAGGCTTTTAACCTTTTTTTCACCAAAATGGGGAACATAGTTGCACTTGCTTCTTTTTAAGAGCAACCTCATGTACTTTGGATCAACAAAACAATTTCCTTACCGATTTACAGCTTCCTCAAATTGTGTGTGTGCATAAGAAATACTTGCATAATCAACTAACCTTTTGGTGATTTTGTTGGCCAGTTGAAGTTGTTGAGTTGCTTGAAGGTTGTTAAGACGCTCCGGCATTTCGCACTGGATGACTCTTTGGTCAGGCCACTTCACTGCCTTAAACTTGTGCAGGAGGTTCCTTGGTGAGCTTGATCATATGAGATGGATCAAGGAACACATAGACTGATGTGCCTGGATGTGCAGGATGCTTGAAGTTAGGCTGAAGTTGACATAGCTACCATGACATGACATAGCTACCTCTTCACTGTAAAAATATTGGTGAATTTGACAAATATAATGTTCAGATTTTTTTACTGTAAGCCTTGGATTATCACTCCTTTAAGAAACCTTAAAGCAAGCCATATCGATAGACAGGCTTTTTAAGGACAAATCTAAGTAATTGTCTCCATTGCACGGCCCAAGTTTTCTTGGACTGCTAAAGTAGGTGTTTTACCCTCCTGCATTATTTTCATTCTAAAATCTAAAGCACTGAAATGGGAAGTGCATACTAGGCTTTTAACCTTTTTTCACCAAAATGGGGAACATAGTTGCACTTGCTCATTTTTAAAAGCAACCTTATGTACTTTGGATCAACAAAACAATTTCCTTACCGATATACAGCTTCCTCAAATTGTGTGTGCATAAGAAATACTTGCATAATCAACTCACCTCTTGGTGACTTTGTTGGCCAGTTGAAGTTGTTGAGTTGCTTGAAGGTTGTTAAGACGCTCCGGCATTTCCCACTGGATGACTCTTTGGTCAGGCCACTTCACTGCCTTAAACTTGTGCAGGAGGTTCCTTGGTGAGCTTGATCATATGAGATGGATCAAGGAACACATAGACTGATGTGCCTGGATGTGCAGGATGCTTGAAGTTAGGCTGAAGTTGACATAGCTACCATGACATGACATAGCTACCTCTTCACTGTAAAAATATTGGTGAATTTGACAAATATAATGTTCAGATTTTTTTTACTGAAAGCCTTGGATTATCACTCCTTTAAGAAACCTTTAAGCAAGCCATATCGATAGACAGGCTTTTTAAGGACAAATCTAAGTAATTGTCTCCATTTGCACGGCCCAAGTTTTCTTGGACTGCTAAAGTAGGTGTTTTTCCTCCTGCATTATTTTCACTCTAAAATCTGAAGCACTGAAATGGGAAGTTCATACTAGGCTTTTAACCTTTTTTTCACCAAGATGGGGAACATAGTTGCACTTGCTTCTTTTTAAGAGCAACCTCATGTACTTTGGATCAACAAAACGATTTCCTTACCGATTTACAGCTTCCTCAAATTGTGTGTGTGCATAAGAAATACTTGCATAATCAACTAACCTTTTGGTGATTTTGTTGGCCAGTTGAAGTTGTTGAGTTGCTTGAAGGTTGTTAAGACGCTCCGGCATTTCGCACTGGATGACTCTTTGGTCAGGCCACTTCACTGCCTTAAACTTGTGCAGGAGGTTCCTTGGTGAGCTTGATCATATGAGATGGATCAAGGAACACATAGACTGATGTGCCTGGATGTGCAGGATGCTTGAAGTTAGGCTGAAGTTGACATAGCTACCATGACATGACATAGCTACCTCTACACTGTAAAAATATTGGTGAATTTGACAAATATAATGTTCAGATTTTTTTTACTGAAAGCCTTGGATTATCATTCCTTTAAGAAACCTTAAAGCAAGCCATATCGAAGGACAGGCTTTTTAAGGACAAATCTAAGTAATTGTCTCCATTTGCACGGCCCAAGTTTTCTTGGACTGCTAAAGTAGGTGTTTTCCCCTCCTGCATTATTTTCACTCTAAAATCTGAAGCACTGAAATGGGAAGTTCATACTAGGCTTTTAACCTTTTTTTCACCAAAATGGGGAACATAGTTGCACTTGCTTCTTTTTAAGAGCAACCTCACGTACTTTGGATCAACAAAACGATTTCCTTACCGATATACAGCTTCCTCAAATTGTGTGTATGCATAAGAAATACTTGCATAATCAACTAACCTTTTGGTGACTTTGTTGGCCAGTTGAAGTTGTTGAGTTGCTTGAAGGTTGTTAAGACGCTCCGGCATTTCGCACTGGATGACTCTTTGGTCAGGCCACTTCACTGCCTTAAACTTGTGCAGGAGGTTCCTTGGTGAGCTTGATCATATGAGATGGATCAAGGAACACATAGACTGATGTGTCTGGATGTGTAGGATGCTTGAAGTTAGGCTGAAGTTGACATAGCTACCATGACATGACATAGCTACCTCTTCACTGTAAAAATATTGGTGAATTTGACAAATAAAATGTTCAGATTTTTTTTACTGAAAGCCTTGGATTATCACTCCTTTAAGAAACCTTAAAGCAAGCCATATCGATAGACAGGCTTTTTAAGGACAAATCTAAGTAATTGTCTCCATTGCACGGCCCAAGTTTTCTTGGACTGCTAAAGTAGGTGTTTTCCCCTCCTGCATTATTTTCATTCTAAAATCTAAAGCACTGAAATGGGAAGTGCATACTAGGCTTTTAACCTTTTTTCACCAAAATGGGGAACATAGTTGCACTTGCTCATTTTTAAAAGCAACCTTATGTACTTTGGATCAACAAAACAATTTCCTTACCGATATACAGCTTCCTCAAATTGTGTGTGCATAAGAAATACTTGCATAATCAACTCACCTCTTGGTGACTTTGTTGGCCAGTTGAAGTTGTTGAGTTGCTTGAAGGTTGTTAAGACGCTCCGGCATTTCCCACTGGATGACTCTTTGGTCAGGCCACTTCACTATCTTAAACTTGTGCAGGAGGTTCCTTGGTGAGCTTGATCATATGAGATGGATCAAGGAACACATAGACTGATGTGCCTGGATGTGCAGGATGCTTGAAGTTAGGCTGAAGTTGACATAGCTACCATGACATGACATAGCTACCTCTTCACTGTAAAAATATTGGTGAATTTGACAAATATAATGTTCAGATTTTTTTATACTGAAAGCCTTGGATTATCACTCCTTTAAGAAACCTTAAAGCAAGCCATATCGATAGACAGGCTTTTTAAGGACAAATCTAAGTAAATGTCTCCATTTGCACGGCCCAAGTTTTCTTGGACTGCTAAAGTAGGTGTTTTCCCCTCCTGCATTATTTTCACTCTAAAATCTGAAGCACTGAAATGGGAAGTTCATACTAGGCTTTTAACCTTTTTTTCACCAAAATGGGGAACATAGTTGCACTTGCTTCTTTTTAAGAGCAACCTCATGTACTTTGGATCAACAAAACAATTTCCTTACCGATTTACAGCTTCCTCAAATTGTGTGTGTGCATAAGAAATACTTGCATAATCAACTAACCTTTTGGTGATTTTGTTGGCCAGTTGAAGTTGTTGAGTTGCTTGAAGGTTGTTAAGACGCTCCGGCATTTCCCACTGGATGACTCTTTGGTCAGGCCACTTCACTATCTTAAACTTGTGCAGGAGGTTCCTTGGTGAGCTTGATCATATGAGATGGATCAAGGAACACATAGACTGATGTGCCTGGATGTGCAGGATGCTTGAAGTTAGGCTGAAGGTGACATAGCTACCATGACATGACATAGCTACATCTTCACTGTAAAAATATTGGTGAATTTGACAAATATAATGTTCAGATTTTTTTTTACTGAAAGCCTTGGATTATCACTCCTTTAAGAAACCTTAAAGCAAGCCATATCGATGGACAGGCTTTTTAAGGACAAATCTAAGTAATTGTCTCCATTTGCACGGCCCAAGTTTTCTTGGACTGCTAAAGTAGGTGTTTTCCCCTCCTGCATTATTTTCACTCTAAAATCTGAAGCACTGAAATGGGAAGTTCATACTAAGCTTTTAACCTTTTTTCACCAAAATGGGGAACATAGTTGCACTTGCTCATTTTTAAAAGCAACCATATGTACTTTGGATCAACAAAACAATTTCCTTACCGATATACATGTGGGGAAATGATTATTTAGGGTGCTTGTTGTGTTAAACCTTTGTTAATTCCCGTGCGCTAATAATAGGCAGTGCACCTGGGGCCCACTGGCAGGGGTCATGGGTCAAAGAGCGAGACGCGAAGACAAGTTGTTACAAATGTATACATTGGTGGGGGGTACGGGTATGGGAAAATGCAAGGCAGAAGATTTGTGAGTGTGAGTTGTGTTGTTGGTGGTCGATGGAATAAAATGAGGAGCAGTTCCTTCCAATTAAGTTAAGAAAGATTTGAGCTGACTGGAGAACCCCTTGCCTAGTTTCTTCCTTTACCGGAGACTATAAGCTTTTGGGCAGGGCGAAATATCAATCAAAATACCGCTACAAATGGTAACACGGATGGGGTGTACATGAAGTCAGACACTCGGATGGTTTCAAGCGCAGCAAGGGCCTTGACTCGACCACCACGACCAGTGCAGTGCAGGCGGGACTAGCTTGACGTGGACCTGATGCCGGGGATACAGCCAAGTTAACGGACGGACGGTTCGGGACCAAGTGGAGTGTGCAGAGCTGAAGGGGACGGCTGGAGGCCTCGAGAACGCCGTAGTGAAACAACGGACGAACGGCGTGCGTAGCTGCAAGCTTGGCATGCGGCTGGAGTAGCAGGGAACGGCTGGCTGTACTACCGATACCCGGAGCCACGGAGGAGTAGCATCGGACGGACGGTTCGGGAGCAAGCAGAGGACTCCGTGGAGGAACAACGGCCTTGAACTGTGCAAGGACAGTGACGTTTCGTCAACTTTCAGTTCTGAACTTACAAGTGTACGATTGACACAGGTAGCCTTGTCTGGTGTGTTTACTTAAGCAATCGATTTCTTGGATACATTTTGATATTTTATTGAGTTATAATAGTGTAGGCCTAGGACGGTTAATATACTAGTGAAAGGAAAGGGGTTGTTAAGTTATATAGTGCCCTTGGTGTTCTGCTGGGAATAACAAAATTAACATGGCTACGGCTGAGGCAGACTTGGTCGCAAGGTTGGTGTCTGGGCTTACGGACGCTCTGCAGGGGGTCAAACCAAAAAGTATTGCACAACGTCCTATCAAACTTTCAAAATTCAGTGGGAAACCTGTTAAGGTGGGGGATCTGGCAATAGACGATTGGTTAGATGAAGTTGATGCTTATTTGCAGCAATGCAAAGTCCCCGTTGAAGAACAGGCGAAAGTTGTGGTCAGTCATTTGTCGGGTACGGCCCGGCAGGAAGTTAAGTGTCACCCAGAGAGTGTCCGTAATGACATAAAGGCAATCAAGAAAGTACTTCGGCACAACTTTGGGGAAATACAAACAGTTCAAGGGCTTCAAAAGGCTCTATTCGAATGTCACCAGCAGGAAGAGGAGTCTCTTATGGACTTCTCCAGGGCCCTAATTCGGTTACATGATAAAGTTCTAGAGGTTGCATCGGAAGAGGAAAAGGGGTCGCTACTGGCTTTGAGAGATCGAGTACTCATTGGGCAATTTGTATCGGGGGCGCGGAACCAGACAGTGCGTCTGGAACTACGGCGCTTAGAGCTGGAAAACCGAATCAAAAATTCAGTGAATTGCGCGATGCTGCTAGAGAACTTTTTCGCGATCTAGAAAAAGTACAGAAATCAAGGCGCAGTCATGTAAACCCGGTCCTAGCCGAACATGCCGGTAGCGCACTGGAAAACTGTCAAGGCATAGGCCATTGTGATCAAACAAGCGGTAGTGTTAACACTGCAAGCGCAGAAGTTAACGCTGTTGGTGGCACGGAACTACAGAATGTGCTTCAGCAGCAACAGGAGTTACTTAAGTGCATGCAACAACAACAAGAACAGATCGGAAAACAACAGGAGCAAATCACTACGTTGCTTCAGCGCGTACTAGACAGGGATAAATCATCAAGTGGGCGTGACAGCGCTGCTCAATTCGGGCCTGCACCAAAAGATCGGTCCCAGTTCTTGTGTTTTTACTGTCGCCGGCCAGGGCACATCCGTGCTGACTGTCGACTACGGATCGCGCGTGAACAAGCAATCGAATCTCAAGGGAACAAGGCACAACAAAACAATGGGCAATCGCAGCCTACACATGAGGCAGCGGTAAACTAACACTCTCCACGACTAAGGGCCAAGTTGTGGAGAGGGAACAAACAAAGGCCTCACCCAAAAAGGAACCAGTAGGGAAAGAGCAGTCACCGGAGGCCTCGGCCGACAATCTTTTAGCCAGGTTAGTGAGAGAAAGCCCGAAGGCTTGTATTATCCTTGCAGGTGTCTCTACAACGTGTTTGTTAGACACTGGGGCGGAGGCTTCCCTGATTAGCTCTTCATTTTATAAGAGAAACATTGAGGGCAAAATCAATGGAATTGATTCCCTTGGGTATGATATTCACGTATCGGGTGCAGGCGGCGAGTCAATACCGATTGAGGGGTACATACAGGTTCCACTGTGCGTCCATAACCTTAAGGTTAATGCCCATTTTCTTGTTGTTGATGATTCCTTTGGGGGTGGGGCATGGAATTGGGGTCGCTGTCCTGTGTTGCTGGGTTGCAACAATCTGCATTTGTTGAAGGATTTGGTTATACAACCTGCAAGTGACGATGCAGACGCGTGGGACATGACATTGCATTGGTATCGCATGGCCCATGTGGAGAAACCGGCAAGGGAATTAGGCAATGTTGGACAAGCCCCTGCCCGCACGGGCAGATGTCCAACAACCGTCCTGCCAAATGAGGTTCGAAGCCTTGTTTGCTACATTCGTGCGCCACCAGATAGATTTGAAGGCAAGACCGTAGTCGTTGAGGGTTTAAATGGCGGTCAAGACAGAAGTGCAGGGTTAGGGGAGTCATGCAGAGTGTATGACACCTGTGAGGTTACAGGGGGGAAAGTGGTACACGTCCTTGTTGCAAATGCTGGGATGAGAGCAGTAACAATACCTCCTCACACAAAGTTGGCAACTGTAACCACGGTTGCACCCACAGTAGATCTGGGGCTAGAGGAGAAGTCTGATGGGTTACATGTTTCAGTGAATCAGGTATTGTCGAATTGCGCTGGCGAAACGGGTTGTAAAATCCCCGTCGGAGCACAGGATGGGGAAGGGGTTAAAACCCCTGAACGTGAAACTTATGTTTTTGGTGATGGTTCGCAATATACATTGCCACCTGGGTTGGATTTGAGTTCTAGTCTCTTGAGCAGAGAAGATAGAGACAGTGTTGTTTGGTTGGTACAGAAACATGACTCTGTATTCTCCAAGCACCAGTTTGATGTAGGTTCATGTGATAAGGTGCTGCATAAGATCCATACTACAGACGAAGTGCCTATAAGCCAGCCTTATAGGAGGATCCCTCCCCACTGTCTTGGAGAGGTGCGTGACATGATACAGAAGTTGCTAGACATGGGGATTGTCCGCAAAAGTAGCAGCCCTTACGCCAGTCCCATAGTGTTGGTGCGTAAGAAGGACGGATCCTTCCGTCTGTGCGTGGATTATAGGAAACTGAATGCGCGCACTGTGCGAGACTCCTTCCCGTTACCGCGGATAGAGGAGTCGCTGGAAGCTTTGCGAGGGGCTTGCTACTTCTCTTCCCTTGACTTAGCGCATGGATACCATCAGGTGTTGATGGATCCGAGCTCGGTATGTAAGACAGCATTCAGGGTCCCATTTGGGCTATTTGAATTTACACGGATGCCTTTCGGCTTGGCCAATGCGCCAAGTACTTTCCAAAGGGTGATGGAAATGTGCGTGGGGGATTTGAACCTGACTCAGCTGTTAGTGTATTTGGATGACATACTGGTGTTCTCGCCTAACCTGAAGGATCATCTGTCTAGACTAGGTGATGTGCTCACGCGCATATCTGAATTTGGACTAAAGATCAAAGGCCAAAAGTGTCAGTTGTTTCAACATCAGGTACGATACCTGGGCCACATTGTAAGCGCCGAGGGTGCGTCCGTAGATGATGAGAAAATCCAACGGATAAAAGAGTGGCCTGTTCCAAAAACAGCAGAGCATTTGCGTTCATTTTTGGGTCTCGCTGGCTACTATCGCCGCTTTGTACCACAGTTCGCGAAAATAGCAGCGCCACTACATGCCATGTTGCCGCCTATTGTAAGCACTGTAGGTAAAGGAAGAGCAATCCGGAAGGCTGCAGCATATTTGTGGAACGCGGAGGCCCAGGCATCGTTTGATACTCTGAAACAAGCCTTGACGCGAGCACCAGTACTGGCTTACCCAGACTTTTCATCTCCATTCATCCTGGAGGTGGATGCATCACTCAAAGGGTTAGGGGCATGCCTGGCACAAGTAGGGGAGGACGGGGAGAAGCACCCAATAGCCTATGCTAGCAGGGGATTGCGGGGAGCGGAGGCCAAATATCCTGATTATAGCTCCTTCAAGTTGGAGTTATTAGCCTTGAAGTGGGCAGTGGTTGACAAATTTCGGGACCATCTGTTGGGGGTGCCGTTCACTGTCCTAACGGATAACAATCCGTTAGCTCACATCAACACAGCCAAACTAGGTGCATGCGAGATGCGATGGGTGGCCCAATTGGCCTCATTTGACTTCGAAGTGAAATTCCGGTCTGGTCGGAGTAATCGCTGCGCCGATGCACTGAGCCGCTATCCTGGGCATGTTTCCTCCGAGGTGGAGGGGGTGGTGCAGCAAGTTTCTCACACGAGTACTGTTCCATTACGTGCTGAGATAAATAAGATCAGTCCTGATCCTACGCGGCCAGCTACTGAAGCGCAGTCTGGTGGTGGGCCTCCTGGGTTGTTCCCCTCGTGGTCGGCGGAGCAGCTCGCAGCGTTGCAAAGGCAAGACACAGACCTGGGAATTGTGTGGGAACGCTGGGAGCAAAATGCAGTGCCGGGCGAAGTTGCACCAGATGGCAAGCGCGGTACGCGAGATCTGAAGCTCTGGCTCTGGCAGTGGCCACGATTTGTGGTCCGCGAAGGCGTGCTGCATAGAAAAGTCCAAGACCCACTGCACGGTGAAGTGTTTCAGATACTTTTGCCGCAAGTTCTTCAAACGCGTGCGGTTGAGGGTTGTCACGATGGTTGGGGGCACCAGGGGGTAGCCCGCACTTGCTCGCTGCTTAGGAGACGCGTTTACTGGCCGCGTATGACTGCAACAGTGCGACGGCATATTGCTCACTGTCAGCGTTGCATAACTGCTAAGGTTGCTCAGCCTCAACCAAGAGCTCCAATGAGACATTTAATGGCTTTTCGGCCATTAGAGGTTCTGGCAATCGACTTTGTCAAGGTAGACAAGGGAAGTGGGGGGTATGAGGATGTTTTAGTCCTGACAGACGTGTACACGAAATTCTCCCAGGCGATACCATGCAGAGATCAACATGCGGTAACGGTGGCCCGCGTTCTTCGCGACCATTGGTTCACAAAGTTTGGAATTCCAACGCGCGTGCACAGCGACCAGGGGCGGAATTTTGAAGGCAGTGTTATCAAAGAGCTATGTACCTTGTATGGGATCAGAAAATCACGCACTACTCCTTACCACCCGGAGGGAAATGCCCAGGCGGAAAGGTTTAATCGTACCCTCTTTGAGTTGATTAAGTCCATGGATGAGCGCAGCCGGCACAAGTGGCCTGATATGTTGGCCCATCTCGTGTTCGTGTATAATGCCACCCCACACAGTACTACAGGTATTGCCCCGTACACGCTCATGTTTGGACGTGAGCCGCTAATCCCACTAGATCAGATTCTCGGGCGTACAGATTCTGCTTGGGATCAAGATTTTGTAAAGTCGCAGTCCAAACTGCTCAAACGCGCAGAGAACCTAGTTAGGGAGAGAATAGAGAATCGGGCCGCGCGTAACAAAGCCATCCATGATTCAAGAGGGAAAATATGCGAGTCGTTCAAGCCTGGCGCAAGAGTTATGTTGAGAAACCTAGACCTCATGGGGAGGCAAAAGTTGACAAAGGCATATCACGATGACACGTTCATTGTTACCTGGGTGAATCCAGAGGGAGACGTATACCACATACGACCTTCACAGGGGGGAACCGAACGAACGGTGAATCGTAAACTCCTGAGATTGCATCCCTCTGAATTGCCAGATGGTAGTGCAACAAGTAGTTCCGAGTCAGATGATGAGTTCACATCGGGATTAGAATTGGGACAGTGTGATGATGCAAAGGGGGTGAGGGATGGCGCCGACGAAGTAGGGGAGCCACCCGGTCAGTCTCTTAACGTAACGTTACCTCTCAGAAGGTCAAAGCGGAACACCAGGGGTGTACATACCAATCCCTATCACTTGCCCCGTTCTTCAATTAAGTAATAGGTTTGGGGGTTTACCAACGGTTAAGGCTTTCCTTGTTGAAAAGACTAGGGGAATCCAGTTTTCACAGGGAAAACCTTGCCGTTTGTTGCCACCTGACTTTTTGGGTTATAACCTAAAGTGTAGGTTGTATTTACTTAAGTGTTAATTTGATTCATTTTGCTTACACCAAATAGGCAAGGCTGCCGACCAAGTCGTCAGGACTTTATCTTCGGGAAGTTTTGGGGTTTCCAGTTCCAAGGAGAAAAAGATCCTGACACCTGAAGAAGTAAATGATATCTTTTCTGTGCTATTCGAAGTAGTTTAGCCGATTGAGTGATTTTTAACTAGTTAAGCATTATTTTTAGTATATCTACGTTAGTACATTGTATATGCAATATGGCATTCGTCTTGTTTGGGCACAGCTTTGTGAGACGACTAGAAAACAGAAAGAGATTTGTACTTCAGATCGAGTTTCAGAATACCACAGTGTCTGTCCACTGCTTTGGGGAGGGAGGTCTGTCCCTTTCCCGTATCGAATCGAAAGGTAATCTCTACTATAATCGCCTTGGGGAGATGAACCCAAAAGTGTTAATAATTGATCTTGGGACAAATGACCTTTGTTCCAGGGAGTGTTGTGCGAGCGTCATGTATCAAAAGCTGTGTCGGTTTATTACGGGATTGGCAAGAAATGGTATCAAACCGGAAGCAATTGTTTTCTTGCCAATTCTACCTCGTAATTGTGGTCTACGCCCCAATCAGATTGACCTGGAAACATTCAACAGTCGGGCTGAAGAATTAAACATGTTGATCGAAGGGGGTACATTCCTGGAGGATCGTTGGTGGCTCTGGAGCCACAGGGGGTTGAATCATCCACGATACAACTTAGATGGTGTTCACATGAATAAATACGGGGAACATCAGTATAGAAGGACCCTTCGGCGACTTGTTGGATTTTTCCAGGCTCGCTTATGGTGAAGATCTACTTGCTGGTCTTGATTGAAAGAAGTTAATTAAAAGTTATAGTTGCTTAACCATTGTAAAAATAAAGGGTTATTAAGGGAGTAGTATCATACCATGTTTATTTCGGTTGACAACCACATTGCTGTCGTGTAAAAGGGGTGATAATCATTCACACGGGTTTCAAAATAAATTAAGGCTAACAAAAAAGGGAGGGCTAAAGAATTTATTTGGATGGTTTGTTAATCCCAATTGGATCGTTGGAGCTTAATTCTAGTGACCACAAATTGAGCCGGGATTGCAGAACAATGGGTTCGATCTCCAGGGGAAAGATCGATATAGTAGGGGAGAATGTGGGGAAATGATTATTTAGGGTGCTTGTTGTGTTAAACCTTTGTTAATTCCCGTGCGCTAATAATAGGCAGTGCACCTGGGGCCCACTGGCAGGGGTCATGGGTCAAAGAGCGAGACGCGAAGACAAGTTGTTACAAATGTATACATTGGTGGGGGGTACGGGTATGGGAAAATGCAAGGCAGAAGATTTGTGAGTGTGAGTTGTGTTGTTGGTGGTCGATGGAATAAAATGAGGAGCAGTTCCTTCCAATTAAGTTAAGAAAGATTTGAGCTGACTGGAGAACCCCTTGCCTAGTTTCTTCCTTTACCGGAGACTATAAGCTTTTGGGCAGGGCGAAATATCAATCAAAATACCGCTACATACAGCTTCCTCAAATTGTGTGTGCATAAGAAATACTTGCATAATCAACTCACCTCTTGGTGACTTTGTTGGCCAGTTGAAGTTGTTGAGTTGCTTGAAGGGTTGTTAAGACGCTCCGGCATTTCCCACTGGATGACTCTTTGGTCAGGCCACTTCACTGCCTTAAACTTGTGCAGGAGGTTCCTTGGTGAGCTTGATCATATGAGATGGATCAAGGAACACATAGACTGATGTGCCTGGATGTGCAGGATGCTTGAAGTTAGGCTGAAGTTGACATAGCTACCATGACATGACATAGCTACCTTTACACTGTAAAAATATTGGTGAATTTGACAAATATAATGTTCAGATTTTTTTTACTGAAAGCCTTGGATTATCACTCCTTTAAGAAACCTTAAAGCAAGCCATATCGATAGACAGGCTTTTTAAGGACAAATCTAAGTAATTGTCTCCATTTGCACGGCCCAAGTTTTCTTGGACTGCTAAAGTAGGTGTTTTCCCCTCCTGCATTATTTTCACTCTAAAATCTGAAGCACTGAAATGGGAAGTTCATACTAGGCTTTTAACCTTTTTTTCACCAAAATGGGGAACATAGTTGCACTTGCTTCTTTTTAAGAGCAACCTCATGTACTTTGGATCAACAAAACGATTTCCTTACCGATATACAGCTTCCTCAAATTGTGTGTGTGCATAAGAAATACTTGCATAATCAACTCACCTCTTGGTGACTTTGTTGGCCAGTTGAAGTTGTTGAGTTGCTTGAAGGTTGTTAAGACGCTCCGGCATTTCGCACTGGATGACTCTTTGGTCAGGCCACTTCACTGCCTTAAACTTGTGCAGGAGGTTCCTTGGTGAGCTTGATCATATGAGATGGATCAAGGAACACATAGACTGATGTGCCTGGATGTGCAGGATGCTTGAAGTTAGGCTGAAGTTGACATAGCTACCATGACATGACATAGCTACCTCTTCACTGTAAAAATATTGGTGAATTTGACAAATATAATGTTCAGATTTTTTTTACTGAAAGCCTTGGATTATCACTCCTTTAAGAAACCTTAAAGCAAGCCATATCGATAGACAGGCTTTTTAAGGACAAATCTAAGTAATTGTCTCCATTGCACGGCCCAAGTTTTCTTGGACTGCTAAAGTAGGTGTTTTCCCCTCCTGCATTATTTTCATTCTAAAATCTAAAGCACTGAAATGGGAAGTGCATACTAGGCTTTTAACCTTTTTTCACCAAAATGGGGAACATAGTTGCACTTGCTCATTTTTAAAAGCAACCTTATGTACTTTGGATCAACAAAACAATTTCCTTACCGATATACAGCTTCCTCAAATTGTGTGTGTGCATAAGAAATACTTGCATAATCAACTCACCTCTTGGTGACTTTGTTGGCCAGTTGAAGTTGTTGAGTTGCTTGAAGGTTGTTAAGACGCTCCGGCATTTCCCACTGGATGACTCTTTGGTCAGGCCACTTCACTGCCTTAAACTTGTGCAGGAGGTTCCTTGGTGAGCTTGATCATATGAGATGGATCAAGGAACACATAGACTGATGTGCCTGGATGTGTAGGATGCTTGAAGTTAGGCTGAAGTTGACATAGCTACCATGACATGACATAGCTACCTCTACACTGTAAAAATATTGGTGAATTTGACAAATATAATGTTCAGATTTTTTTTTACTGAAAGCCTTGGATTATCACTCCTTTAAGAAACCTTTAAGCAAGCCATATCGATAGACAGGCTTTTTAAGGACAAATCTAAGTAATTGTCTCCATTTGCACGGCCCAAGTTTTCTTGGACTGCTAAAGTAGGTGTTTTCCCCTGCTGCATTATTTTCACTCTAAAATCTGAAGCACTGAAATGGGAAGTTCATACCAGGCTTTTAACCTTTTTTTCACCAAAATGGGGAACATAGTTGCACTTGCTTCTTTTTAAGAGCAACCTCATGTACTTTGGATCAACAAAACGATTTCCTTACCGATTTACAGCTTCCTCAAATTGTGTGTGTGCATAAGAAATACTTGCATAATCAACTAACCTTTTGGTGACTTTGTTGGCCAGTTGAAGTTGTTGAGTTGCTTGAAGGTTGTTAAGACGCTCCGGCATTTCGCACTGGATGACTCTTTGGTCAGGCCACTTCACTGCCTTAAACTTGTGCAGGAGGTTCCTTGGTGAGCTTGATCATATGAGATGGATCAAGGAACACATAGACTGATGTGCCTGGATGTGCAGGATGCTTGAAGTTAGGCTGAAGGTGACATAGCTACCATGACATGACATAGCTACCTCTTCACTGTAAAAAATATTGGTGAATTTGACAAATATAATGTTCAGATTTTTTTTACTGACAGCCTTGGATTATCACTCCTTTAAGAAACCTTAAAGCAAGCCATATCGATAGACAGGCTTTTTAAGGACAAATCTAAGTAATTGTCTCCATTGCACGGCCCAAGTTTTCTTGGACTGCTAAAGTAGGTGTTTTCCCCTCCTGCATTATTTTCATTCTAAAATCTAAAGCACTGAAATGGGAAGTGCATACTAGGCTTTTAACCTTTTTTCACCAAAATGGGGAACATAGTTGCACTTGCTCATTTTTAAAAGCAACCATATGTACTTTGGATCAACAAAACAATTTCCTTACCGATATACAGCTTCCTCAAATTGTGTGTGTGCATAAGAAATACTTGCATAATCAACTCACCTCTTGGTGACTTTGTTGGCCAGTTGAAGTTGTTGAGTTGCTTGAAGGGTTGTTAAGACGCTCCGGCATTTCCCACTGGATGACTCTTTGGTCAGGCCACTTCACTGCCTTAAACTTGTGCAGGAGGTTCCTTGGTGAGCTTGATCATATGAGATGGATCAAGGAACACATAGACTGATGTGCCTGGATGTGCAGGATGCTTGAAGTTAGGCTGAAGTTGACATAGTTACCATGACATGACATAGCTACATCTTCACTGTAAAAAATATTGGTGAATTTTACAAATATAATGTTCAGATTTTTTTTACTGAAAGCCTTGGATTATCACTCCTTTAAGAAACCTTAAAGCAAGCCATATCGATAGACAGGCTTTTTAAGGACAAATCTAAGTAATTGTCTCCATTGCACGGCCCAAGTTTTCTTGGACTGCTAAAGTAGGTGTTTTCCCCTCCTGCATTATTTTCATTCTAAAATCTAAAGCACTGAAATGGGAAGTGCATACTAGGCTTTTAACCTTTTTTCACCAAAATGGGGAACATAGTTGCACTTGCTCATTTTTAAAAGCAACCTTATGTACTTTGGATCAACAAAACAATTTCCTTACCGAATATACAGCTTCCTCAAATTGTGTGTGTGCATAAGAAATACTTGCATAATCAACTCACCTCTTGGTGACTTTGTTGGCCAGTTGAAGTTGTTGAGTTGCTTGAAGGGTTGTTAAGACGCTCCGGCATTTCCCACTGGATGACTCTTTGGTCAGGCCACTTCACTGCCTTAAACTTGTGCAGGAGGTTCCTTGGTGAGCTTGATCATATGAGATGGATCAAGGAACACATAGACTGATGTGCCTGGATGTGCAGGATGCTTGAAGTTAGGCTGAAGTTGACATAGCTACCATGACATGACATAGCTACATCTTCACTGTCTTCTTCAGACAAGATACCCAAGTCAACATATCTGAATGCTCGCTTAAGACCTCCATCATATTTGACATGTTGATTACAGTAGCAGCAACCTATAAAAACAACAGCAGATGTCGTGAAAGTGGATCGTGTGGATTATTTATTGAATACTAAGATGGCTTCATGAACTTGCAAAAACTAAACAAATAATCCCTCAACTGAAATGTCTCATCTCCAGATGTACACTTCTGAACATTGAAAACAAAATTGAAATAGTGTTGACATTAAAAGATGGTCAAGCCTTGTTGCATTACCATCAAAGCCAATTTTGCACACACACAAAATGATTCGTAACATATTTTTCCTGAACCAATTCTGTTCTTAGAAGCAAATGCATGAGAATGTATAACATGTATGCTTGGAGGGGGAGGCTAATTTTACATAGTTTTTTGTAGTTGTTTCTGTTTAAGCCTGGTGGTTAGTGGTCTGGTTCACAGCTGTTACATAAGTAGTGTTGGGCTGTCCTGTTCTAAAACTACATGAAGCATATTCATCGTTAGAAAAAATACACTGAATTGCTGAAGGGTAGCGATGATGGTGCATACAACTTCTTTTTGGAAGGGGAAGTGTGCAAAAATCAACAGTAAATGTACCGAGTAACAAACCTCCCACATAGGTGATTTTGTTCAATACTATTCTTAGCAGTTGAAATTACAAAGATGTTTGGTTTAGACAAAACTAAAGAGAAAATTTGTCTATTGGCGATGTGTTTACAGGAAATAAATCGCAGATCCACGCTTTCGTCGAAAACATCTTCAGTTCTTCCTCATTTCTACTGCTTTTTGTGCTCTCTCCTCAAAACAATGACATGACCAGAAAATTCTTGTGTCGTCGGCATACATCAGGACCTGACACAACTGCACCTCCTTCCCGATATGATTGATGTAAGCCAGAAACAGAGTTGGGCCCACAGGTTGATCCTTGTGGCTAGCTCAGGACCGCATAGCTTAAGGTAAAGACGATAGCTGGGACGAGGTCAGGCCCAGGTTGCTTTGGTGATGTCTTAGGATTTTGGGTTCCAACAATTTTGGATAGAAGCTGACGTAGTCAAGGGGAAGTGCGGGGATGCAGGATCATCACCAGATTGGAAGATGCCGATCAGGTTCGCTCGACACCGATTTAGAGGAAAACAGCGAGTTGAAAAAAGGAGCCAACAACAACAAAGACAAACAAGGAGCCAGCAAGCAGACCCATCAGCGCTGGTTGCATAGGGTGTAGGCTCCTCCACCATTTGTTCAAAACCAAAGCCTTCCTCCCTGCGACATTGTTTGCTTTAGTGTGTTCGAGCCATCCTTCAAAATGCACACTGAGGTCACCCAACACTTGCATTAAGTAAGCGGGTGAATGTCACGAAATCGGTTTGTCTTCAGAAGACAGTAAAATATGCTTGACTGGCCTGGGGTGGAGGGGGTTGTAACCAAGCAGCAAACAAAAGCAGGTGTCTGTCGATCTTAACCTTCAACCACATCTTAACCTTCCCTGAACCTCACAGATTTACACAGAATGACTGTGCAATCATTGCTTTTACAAGTCATGGTTGATAAACTTTGGAAACTGGATCCTGGTTTTCAACGTTTTCAGAAGACAGTCAAATGCAGCAAACAGGATTAGATGTCATTCCAGGTAGAATCGGTATCAACATCAGCATCAACCACCAAGTGTGCAAATGTACAAAAGGACCTAATAGACACCTTGACTGACCTCTCCTATTCCACACGCTGGCTTATGCAGTTTTCAAATGCGTCTCTTTTGGAGGATGGAACGTGGCTGCTGTGGATGGGTTTGCAAGCCAAGTTCGCACAGCAGATTGACCAGAAGCTTGTACCTGCGGCCGCCATGATGACCATCAAAACCTGCTGAAGCTTGTCCAACATGCCCAGTTAGGTCACTTCACTTATACCAATCAGATATTCACTAGTTGGAACATTGATGACATTCATTTGCCGATTAATGGACTCATTAAGATTTTTGGTTATTATAGCTAAGTGGGTCAGGTGAGAAAAAAATGAATACAAAAGCAATACAAGTAATTATAAAAATATTGGTGAATTTGACAAATATAAATGTTCAGATTTTTTTTACTGAAAGCCTTGGATTATCACTCCTTTAAGAAACCTTAAAGCAAGCCATATCGATAGACAGGCTTTTTAAGGAAATATCTAAGTAATTGTCTCCATTTGCATGGCCCAAGTTTTCTTGGACTGCTAAAGTAGGTGTTTTCCCCTCCTGCATTATTTTCATTCTAAAATCTAAAGCACTGAAATGGGAAGTGCATACTAGGCTTTTAACCTTTTTTTTCACCAAAATGGGGAACATAGTTGCACATGCTCATTTTTAAAAGCAACCTTATGTACTTTGGATCAACAAAACAATTTCCTTACCGATATACAGCTTCCTCAAATTGTGTGTGCATAAGAAATACTTGCATAATCAACTCACCTCTTGGTGACTTTGTTGGCCAGTTGAAGTTGTTGAGTTGCTTGAAGGGTTGTTAAGACGCTCCGGCATTTCCCACTGGATGACTCTTTGGTCAGGCCACTTCACTGCCTTAAACTTGTGCAGGAGGTTCCTTGGTGAGCTTGATCATATGAGATGGATCAAGGAACACATAGACTGATGTGCCTGGATGTGCAGGATGGTTGAAGTTAGGCTGAAGTTGACATAGCTACCATGACATGACATAGCTACCTCTTCACTGTAAAAATATTGGTGAATTTGACAAATATAATGTTCAGATTTTTTTTTACTGAAAGCCTTGGATTATCACTCCTTTAAGAAACCTTTAAGCAAGCCATATCGATAGACAGGCTTTTTAAGGACAAATCTAAGTAATTGTCTCCATTTGCACGGCCCAAGTTTTCTTGGACTGCTAAAGTAGGTGTTTTCCCCTGCATTATTTTCACTCTAAAATCTGAAGCACTGAAATGGGAAGTTCATACCAGGCTTTTAACCTTTTTCACCAAAATGGGGAACATAGTTGCACTTGCTTCTTTTTAAGAGCAACCTCATGTACTTTGGATCAACAAAACGATTTCCTTACCGATTTACAGCTTCATCACATTGTGTGTGTGCATAAGAAATAATTGCATAATCAACTAACCTTTGGTGACTTTGTTGGCCAGTTGAAGTTGTTGAGTTGCTTGAAGGTTGTTAAGACGCTCCGGCATTTCGCACTGGATGACTCTTTGGTCAGGCCACTTCACTGCCTTAAACTTGTGCAGGAGGTTCCTTGGTGAGCTTGATCATATGAGATGGATCAAGGAACACATAGACTGATGTGCCTGGATGTGCAGGATGCTTGAAGTTAGGCTGAAGTTGACATAGCTACCATGACATGACATAGCTACCTCTTCACTGTAAAAAATATTGGTGAATTTGACAAATATAATGTTCAGATTTTTTTTACTGACAGCCTTGGATTATCACTCCTTTAAGAAACCTTAAAGCAAGCCATATCGATAGACAGGCTTTTTAAGGACAAATCTAAGTAATTGTCTCCATTGCACGGCCCAAGTTTTCTTGGACTGCTAAAGTAGGTGTTTTCCCCTCCTGCATTATTTTCATTCTAAAATCTAAAGCACTGAAATGGGAAGTGCATACTAGGCTTTTAACCTTTTTTCACCAAAATGGGGAACATAGTTGCACTTGCTTCTTTTTAAGAGCAACCTCACATACTTTGGATCAACAAAACAATTTCCTTACCGATATACAGCTTCCTCAAATTGTGTGTGTGCATAAGAAATACTTGCATAATCAACTCACCTCTTGGTGACTTTGTTGGCCAGTTGAAGTTGTTGAGTTGCTTGAAGGGTTGTTAAGACGCTCCGGCATTTCCCACTGGATGACTCTTTGGTCAGGCCACTTCACTGCCTTAAACTTGTGCAGGAGGTTCCTTGGTGAGCTTGATCATATGAGATGGATCAAGGAACACATAGACTGATGTGCCTGGATGTGCAGGATGCTTGAAGTTAGGCTGAAGTTGACATAGTTACCATGACATGACATAGCTACATCTTCACTGTCTTCTTCAGACAAGATACCCAAGTCAACATATCTGAATGCTCGCTTAAGACCTCCATCATATTTGACATGTTGATTACAGTAGCAGCAACCTATAAAAACAACAGCAGATGTCGTGAAAGTGGATCGTGTGGATTATTTATTGAATACTAAGATGGCTTCATGAACTTGCAAAAACTAAACAAATAATCCCTCAACTGAAATGTCTCATCTCCAGATGTACACTTCTGAACATTGAAAACAAAATTGAAATAGTGTTGACATTAAAAGATGGTCAAGCCTTGTTGCATTACCATCAAAGCCAATTTTGCACACACACAAAATGATTCGTAACATATTTTTCCTGAACCAATTCTGTTCTTAGAAGCAAATGCATGAGAATGTATAACATGTATGCTTGGAGGGGGAGGCTAATTTTACATAGTTTTTTGTAGTTGTTTCTGTTTAAGCCTGGTGGTTAGTGGTCTGGTTCACAGCTGTTACATAAGTAGTGTTGGGCTGTCCTGTTCTAAAACTACATGAAGCATATTCATCGTTAGAAAAAATACACTGAATTGCTGAAGGGTAGTGATGAAGGTGCCTACAACTTCTTTTAGGAAAAGGAAGTGTGCAAAAATCAACAGTAAATGTACCGAGTAACAAACCTCCCACATAGGTGATTTTGTTCAATACTATTCTTAGCAGTTGAAATTACAAAGATGTTTGGTTTAGACAAAACTAAAGAGAAAATTTGTCTATTGGCGATGTGTTTACAGGAAATAAATCGCAGATCCACGCTTTCGTCGAAAACATCTTCAGTTCTTCCTCATTTCTACTGCTTTTTGTGCTCTCTCCTCAAAACAATGACATGACCTGAAAATTCTTGTGTCGTCGGCATACATCAGGACCTGACACAACTGCACCTCCTTCCCGATATGATTGATGTAAGCCAGAAACAGAGTTGGGCCCACAGGTTGATCCTTGTGGCTAGCTCAGGACCGCATAGCTTAAGGTAAAGACGATAGCTGGGACGAGGTCAGGCCCAGGTTGCTTTGGTGATGTCTTAGGATTTTGGGTTCCAACAATTTTGGATAGAAGCTGACGTAGTCAAGGGGAAGTGCGGGGATGCAGGATCATCACCAGATTGGAAGATGCCGATCAGGTTCGCTCGACACCGATTTAGAGGAAAACAGCGAGTTGAAAAAAGGAGCCAACAACAACAAAGACAAACAAGGAGCCAGCAAGCAGACCCATCAGCGCTGGTTGCATAGGGTGTAGGCTCCTCCACCATTTGTTCAAAACCAAAGCCTTCCTCCCTGCGACATTGTTTGCTTTAGTGTGTTCGAGCCATCCTTCAAAATGCACACTGAGGTCACCCAACACTTGCATTAAGTAAGCGGGTGAATGTCACGAAATCGGTTTGTCTTCAGAAGACAGTAAAATATGCTTGACTGGCCTGGGGTGGAGGGGGTTGTAACCAAGCAGCAAACAAAAGCAGGTGTCTGTCGATCTTAACCTTCAACCACATCTTAACCTTCCCTGAACCTCACAGATTTACACAGAATGACTGTGCAATCATTGCTTTTACAAGTCATGGTTGATAAACTTTGGAAACTGGATCCTGGTTTTCAACGTTTTCAGAAGACAGTCAAATGCAGCAAACAGGATTAGATGTCATTCCAGGTAGAATCGGTATCAACATCAGCATCAACCACCAAGTGTGCAAATGTACAAAAGGACCTAATAGACACCTTGACTGACCTCTCCTATTCCACACGCTGGCTTATGCAGTTTTCAAATGCGTCTCTTTTGGAGGATGGAACGTGGCTGCTGTGGATGGGTTTGCAAGCCAAGTTCGCACAGCAGATTGACCAGAAGCTTGTACCTGCGGCCGCCATGATGACCATCAAAACCTGCTGAAGCTTGTCCAACATGCCCAGTTAGGTCACTTCACTTATACCAATCAGATATTCACTAGTTGGAACATTGATGACATTCATTTGCCAATTAATGGACTCATTAAGATTTTTTGGTTGTCATAGCTAAGTGGGTCAGGTGAGAAAAAAATGAATACAAAAGCAATACAAGTAATTATAAAAATATTGGTGAATTTGACAAATATAAATGTTCAGATTTTTTGTTACTGAAAGCCTTGGATTATCACTCCATTAAGAAAACTTAAAGCAAGCCATATCGATAGACAGGCTTTTTAAGGACAAATCTAAGTAATTGTCTCCATTGCACGGCCCAAGTTTTCTTGGACTGCTAAAGTAGGTGTTTTCCCCTCCTGCATTATTTTCATTCTAAAATCTAAAGCACTGAAATGGGAAGTGCATACTAGGCTTTTAACCTTTTTTTTCACCAAAATGGGGAACATAGTTGCACATGCTCATTTTTAAAAGCAACCTTATGTACTTTGGATCAACAAAACAATTTCCTTACCGATATACAGCTTCCTCAAATTGTGTGTGCATAAGAAATACTTGCATAATCAACTCACCTCTTGGTGACTTTGTTGGCCAGTTGAAGTTGTTGAGTTGCTTGAAGGGTTGTTAAGACGCTCCGGCATTTCCCACTGGATGACTCTTTGGTCAGGCCACTTCACTGCCTTAAACTTGTGCAGGAGGTTCCTTGGTGAGCTTGATCATATGAGATGGATCAAGGAACACATAGACTGATGTGCCTGGATGTGCAGGATGGTTGAAGTTAGGCTGAAGTTGACATAGCTACCATGACATGACATAGCTACCTCTTCACTGTAAAAATATTGGTGAATTTGACAAATATAATGTTCAGATTTTTTTGTACTGAAAGCCTTGGATTAACACTCCTTTAAGAAAACTTTAAGCAAGCCATATCGATAGACATGCTTTTTAAAGACAAATCTAAGTAATTTTCTCCATTTGCACGGCCCAAGTTTTCTTGGACTGCTAAAGTAGGTGTTTTCCTCCTGCATTATTTTCACTCTAAAATCTGAAGCACTGAAATGGGAAGTTCATACCAGGCTTTTAACCTTTTTCACCAAAATGGGGAACATAGTTGCACTTGCTTCTTTTAAGAGCAACCTCATGTACTTTGGATCAACAAAACGATTTCCTTACCGATTTACAGCTTCCTCAAATTGTGTGTGTGCATAAGAAATACTTGCATAATCAACTAACCTTTTGGTGACTTTGTTGGCCAGTTGAAGTTGTTGAGTTGCTTGAAGGTTGTTAAGACGCTCCGGCATTTCGCACTGGATGACTCTTTGGTCAGGCCACTTCACTGCCTTAAACTTGTGCAGGAGGTTCCTTGGTGAGCTTGATCATATGAGATGGATCAAGGAACACATAGACTGATGTGCCTGGATGTGCAGGATGCTTGAAGTTAGGCTGAAGTTGACATAGCTACCATGACATGACATAGCTACCTCTTCACTGTAAAAAATATTGGTGAATTTGACAAATATAATGTTCAGATTTTTTTTACTGAAAGCCTTGGATTATCACTCCTTTAAGAAACCTTAAAGCAAGCCATATCGATAGACAGGCTTTTTAAGGACAAATCTAAGTAATTGTCTCCATTGCACGGCCCAAGTTTTCTTGGACTGCTAAAGTAGGTGTTTTCCCCTCCTGCATTATTTTCATTCTAAAATCTAAAGCACTGAAATGGGAAGTGCATACTAGGCTTTTAACCTTTTTTCACCAAAATGGGGAACATAGTTGCACTTGCTTCTTTTTAAGAGCAACCTCACGTACTTTGGATCAACAAAACGATTTCCTTACCGATATACAGCTTCCTCAAATTGTGTGTGTGCATAAGAAATACTTGCATAATCAACTCACCTCTTGGTGACTTTGTTGGCCAGTTGAAGTTGTTGAGTTGCTTGAATGGTTGTTAAGACGCTCCGGCATTTCCCACTGGATGACTCTTTGGTCAGGCCACTTCACTGCCTTAAACTTGTGCAGGAGGTTCCTTGGTGAGCTTGATCATATGAGATGGATCAAGGAACACATAGACTGATGTGCCTGGATGTGCAGGATGCTTGAAGTTAGACTGAAGTTGACATAGCTACCATGACATGACATAGCTACCTCTACACTGTAAAAATATTGGTGAATTTGACAAATATAATGTTCAGATTTTTTTTACTGAAAGCCTTGGATTATCACTCCTTTAAGAAACCTTAAAGCAAGCCATATCGATAGACAGGCTTTTTAAGGACAAATCTAAGTAATTGTCTCCATTTGCACGGCCCAAGTTTTCTTGGACTGCTAAAGTAGGTGTTTTCCCCTCCTGCATTATTTTCACTCTAAAATCTGAAGCACTGAAATGGGAAGTTCATACTAGGCTTTTAACCTTTTTTTCATCAAAATGGGGAACATAGTTGCACTTGCTTCTTTTTAAGAGCAACCTCATGTACTTTGGATCAACAAAACGATTTCCTTACCGATTTACAGCTTCCTCAAATTGTGTGTGTGCATAAGAAATACTTGCATAATCAACTAACCTTTTGGTGACTTTGTTGGCCAGTTGAAGTTGTTGAGTTGCTTGAAGGTTGTTAAGACGCTCCGGCATTTCGCACTGGATGACTCTTTGGTCAGGCCACTTCACTGCCTTAAACTTGTGCAGGAGGTTCCTTGCTGAGCTTGATCATATGAGATGGATCAAGGAACACATAGACTGATGTGCCTGGATGTGCAGGATGCTTGAAGTTAGGCTGAAGTTGACATAGCTACCATGACATGACATAGCTACCTCTTCACTGTAAAAATATTGGTGAATTTGACAAATATAATGTTCAGATTTTTTTTACTGAAAGCCTTGGATTATCACTCCTTTAAGAAACCTTAAAGCAAGCCATATCGAAAGACAGGCTTTTTAAGGACAAATCTAAGTAATTGTCTCCATTTGCACGGCCCAAGTTTTCTTGGACTGCTAAAGTAGGTGTTTTCCCCTCCTGCATTATTTTCACTCTAAAATCTGAAGCACTGAAATGGGAAGTTCATACTAGGCTTTTAACCTTTTTTTCACCAAAATGGGGAACATAGTTGCACTTGCTTCTTTTTAAGAGCAACCTCATGTACTTTGGATCAACAAAACAATTTCCTTACCGATATACAGCTTCCTCAAATTGTGTGTGTGCATAAGAAATACTTGCATAATCAACTCACCTCTTGGTGACTTTGTTGGCCAGTTGAAGTTGTTGAGTTGCTTGAAGGGTTGTTAAGACGCTCCGGCATTTCCCACTGGATGACTCTTTGGTCAGGCCACTTCACTGCCTTAAACTTGTGCAGGAGGTTCCTTGGTGAGCTTGATCATATGAGATGGATCAAGGAACACATAGACTGATGTGCCTGGATGTGCAGGATGCTTGAAGTTAGGCTGAAGTTGACATAGTTACCATGACATGACATAGCTACATCTTCACTGTCTTCTTCAGACAAGATACCCAAGTCAACATATCTGAATGCTCGCTTAAGACCTCCATCATATTTGACATGTTGATTACAGTAGCAGCAACCTATAAAAACAACAGCAGATGTCGTGAAAGTGGATCGTGTGGATTATTTATTGAATACTAAGATGGCTTCATGAACTTGCAAAAACTAAACAAATAATCCCTCAACTGAAACGTCTCATCTCCAGATGTACACTTCTGAACATTGAAAACAAAATTGAAATAGTGTTCACATTAAAAGATGGTCAAGCCTTGTTGCATTACCATCAAAGCCAATTTTGCACACACACAAAATGATTCGTAACATATTTTTCCTGAACCAATTCTGTTCTTAGAAGCAAATGCATGAGAATGTATAACATGTATGCTTGGAGGGGGAGGCTAATTTTACATAGTTATTTTGTAGTTGTTTCTGTTTAAGCCTGGTGGTTAGTGGTCTGGTTCACAGCTGTTACATAAGTAGTGTTGGGCTGTCCTGTTCTAAAACTACATGAAGCATATTCATCGTTAGAAAAAATACACTGAATTGCTGAAGGGTAGCGATGATGGTGCATACAACTTCTTTTTGGAAGGGGAAGTGTGCAAAAATCAACAGTAAATGTACCGAGTAACAAACCTCCCACATAGGTGATTTTGTTCAATACTATTCTTAGCAGTTGAAATTACAAAGATGTTTGGTTTAGACAAAACTAAAGAGAAAATTTGTCTATTGGCGATGTGTTTACAGGAAATAAATCGCAGATCCACGCTTTCGTCGAAAACATCTTCAGTTCTTCCTCATTTCTACTGCTTTTTGTGCTCTCTCCTCAAAACAATGACATGACCAGAAAATTCTTGTGTCGTCGGCATACATCAGGACCTGACACAACTGCACCTCCTTCCCGATATGATTGATGTAAGCCAGAAACAGAGTTGGGCCCACAGATTGATCCTTGTGGCTAGCTCAGGACCGCATAGCTTAAGGTAAAGACGATAGCTGGGACGAGGTCAGGCCCAGGTTGCTTTGGTGATGTCTTAGGATTTTGGGTTCCAACAATTTTGGATAGAAGCTGACGTAGTCAAGGGGAAGTGCGGGGATGCAGGATCATCACCAGTTTGGAAGATGCCGATCAGGTTCGCTCGACACCGATTTAGAGGAAAACAGCGAGTTGAAAAAAGGAGCCAACAACAACAAAGACAAACAAGGAGCCAGCAAGCAGACCCATCAGCGCTGGTTGCATAGGGTGTAGGCTCCTCCACCATTTGTTCAAAACCAAAGCCTTCCTCCCTGCGACATTGTTTGCTTTAGTGTGTTCGAGCCATCCTTCAAAATGCACACTGAGGTCACCCAACACTTGCATTAAGTAAGCGGGTGAATGTCACGAAATCGGTTTGTCTTCAGAAGACAGTAAAATATGCTTGACTGGCCTGGGGTGGAGGGGGTTGTAACCAAGCAGCAAACAAAAGCAGGTGTCTGTCGATCTTAACCTTCAACCACATCTTAACCTTCCCTGAACCTCACAGATTTACACAGAATGACTGTGCAATCATTGCTTTTACAAGTCATGGTTGATAAACTTTGGAAACTGGATCCTGGTTTTCAACGTTTTCAGAAGACAGTCAAATGCAGCAAACAGGATTAGATGTCATTCCAGGTAGAATCGGTATCAACATCAGCATCAACCACCAAGTGTGCAAATGTACAAAAGGACCTAATAGACACCTTGACTGACCTCTCCTATTCCACACGCTGGCTTATGCAGTTTTCAAATGCGTCTCTTTTGGAGGATGGAACGTGGCTGCTGTGGATGGGTTTGCAAGCCAAGTTCGCACAGCAGATTGACCAGAAGCTTGTACCTGCGGCCGCCATGATGACCATCAAAACCTGCTGAAGCTTGTCCAACATGCCCAGTTAGGTCACTTCACTTATACCAATCAGATATTCACTAGTTGGAACATTGATGACATTCATTTGCCGATTAATGGACTCATTAAGATTTTTGGTTATTATAGCTAAGTGGGTCAGGTGAGAAAAAATGAATACAAAAGCAATACAAGTAATTATAAAAATATTGGTGAATTTGACAAATATAAATGTTCAGATTTTTTTACTGAAAGCCTTGGATTATCACTCCATTAAGAAAACTTAAAGCAAGCCATATCGATAGACAGGCTTTTTAAGGACAAATCTAAGTAATTGTCTCCATTGCACGGCCCAAGTTTTCTTGGACTGCTAAAGTAGGTGTTTTCCCCTCCTGCATTATTTTCATTCTAAAATCTAAAGCACTGAAATGGGAAGTGCATACTAGGCTTTTAACCTTTTTTTTCACCAAAATGGGGAACATAGTTGCACATGCTCATTTTTAAAAGCAACCTTATGTACTTTGGATCAACAAAACAATTTCCTTACCGATATACAGCTTCCTCAAATTGTGTGTGCATAAGAAATACTTGCATAATCAACTCACCTCTTGGTGACTTTGTTGGCCAGTTGAAGTTGTTGAGTTGCTTGAAGGGTTGTTAAGACGCTCCGGCATTTCCCACTGGATGACTCTTTGGTCAGGCCACTTCACTGCCTTAAACTTGTGCAGGAGGTTCCTTGGTGAGCTTGATCATATGAGATGGATCAAGGAACACATAGACTGATGTGCCTGGATGTGCAGGATGCTTGAAGTTAGGCTGAAGTTGACATAGCTACCATGACATGACATAGCTACCTCTTCACTGTAAAAATATTGGTGAATTTGACAAATATAATGTTCAGATTTTTTTTACTGAAAGCCTTGGATTATCACTCCTTTAAGAAACCTTAAAGCAAGCCATATCGATAGACAGGCTTTTTAAGGACAAATCTAAGTAATTGTCTCCATTTGCACGGCCCAAGTTTTCTTGGACTGCTAAAGTAGGTGTTTTCCCCTCCTGCATTATTTTCACTCTAAAATCTGAAGCACTGAAATGGGAAGTTCATACTAGGCTTTTAACCTTTTTTTTCACCAAAATGGGGAACATAGTTGCACTTGCTTCTTTTTAAGAGCAACCTCATGTACTTTGGATCAACAAAACAATTTCCTTACCGATATACAGCTTCCTCAAATTGTGTGTGCATAAGAAATACTTGCATAATCAACTAACCTTTTGGTGACTTTGTTGGCCAGTTGAAGTTGTTGAGTTGCTTGAAGGTTGTTAAGACGCTCCGGCATTTCCCACTGGATGACTCTTTGGTCAGGCCACTTCACTGCCTTAAACTTGTGCAGGAGGTTCCTTGGTGAGCTTGATCATATGAGATGGATCAAGGAACACATAGACTGATGTGCCTGGATGTGCAGGATGCTTGAAGTTAGGCTGAAGTTGACATAGCTACCATGACATGACATAGCTACCTCTTCACTGTAAAAATATTGGTGAATTTGACAAATATAATGTTCAGATTTTTTTTACTGAAAGCCTTGGATTATCACTCCTTTAAGAAACCTTAAAGCAAGCCATATCGATAGACAGGCTTTTTAAGGACAAATCTAAGTAATTGTCTCCATTTGCACGGCCCAAGTTTTCTTGGACTGCTAAAGTAGGTGTTTTCCCCTCCTGCATTATTTTCATTCTAAAATCTGAAGCACTGAAATGGGAAGTTCATACTAGGCTTTTAACCTTTTTTTCACCAAAATGGGGAACATAGTTGCAATTGCTTCTTTTTAAGAGCAACCTCATGTACTTTGGATCAACAAAACAATTTCCTTACCGATATACAGCTTCCTCAAATTGTGTGTGTGCATAAGAAATACTTGCATAATCAACTCATCTCTTGGTGACTTTGTTGGCCAGTTGAAGTTGTTGAGTTGCTTGAAGGTTGTTAAGACGCTCCGGCATTTCCCACTGGATGACTCTTTGGTCAGGCCACTTCACTGCCTTAAACTTGTGCAGGAGGTTCCTTGGTGAGCTTGATCATATGAGATGGATCAAGGAACACATAGACTGATGTGCCTGGATGTGCAGGATGCTTGAAGTTAGGCTGAAGTTGACATAGCTACCATGACATGACATAGCTACATCTTCACTGTCTTCTTCAGACAAGATTACCCAAGTCAACATATCTGAATGCTCGCTTAAGACCTCCATCATATTTGACATGTTGATTACAGTAGCAGCAACCTATAAAAACAACAGCAGATGTCGTGAAAGTGGATCGTGTGGATTATTTATTGAATACTAAGATGGCTTCATGAACTTGCAAAAACTAAACAAATAATCCCTCAACTGAAACGTCTCATCTCCAGATGTACACTTCTGAACATTGAAAACAAAATTGAAATAGTGTTCACATTAAAAGATGGTCAAGCCTTGTTGCATTACCATCAAAGCCAATTTTGCACACACACAAAATGATTCGTAACATATTTTTCCTGAACCAATTCTGTTCTTAGAAGCAAATGCATGAGAATGTATAACATGTATGCTTGGAGAGGGAGGCTAATTTTACATAGTTATTTTGTAGTTGTTTCTGTTTAAGCCTGGTGGTTAGTGGTCTGGTTCACAGCTGTTACATAAGTAGTGTTGGGCTGTCCTGTTCTAAAACTACATGAAGCATATTCATCGTTAGAAAAAATACACTGAATTGCTGAAGGGTAGCGATGATGGTGCATACAAATTCTTTTTGGAAGGGGAAGTGTGCAAAAATCAACAGTAAATGTACCGAGTAACAAACCTCCCACACAGGTGATTTTGTTCAATACTATTCTTAGCAGTTGAAATTACAAAGATGTTTGGTTTAGACAAAACTAAAGAGAAAATTTGTCTATTGGCGATGTGTTTACAGGAAATAAATCGCAGATCCACGCTTTCGTCGAAAACATCTTCAGTTCTTCCTCATTTCTACTGCTTTTTGTGCTCTCTCCTCAAAACAATGACATGACCTGAAAATTCTTGTGTCGTCGGCATACATCAGGACCTGACACAACTGCACCTCCTTCCCGATATGATTGATGTAAGCCAGAAACAGAGTTGGGCCCACAGATTGATCCTTGTGGCTAGCTCAGGACCGCATAGCTTAAGGTAAAGACGATAGCTGGGACGAGGTCAGGCCCAGGTTGCTTTGGTGATGTCTTAGGATTTTGGGTTCCAACAATTTTGGATAGAAGCTGACGTAGTCAAGGGGAAGTGCGGGGATGCAGGATCATCACCAGTTTGGAAGATGCCGATCAGGTTCGCTCGACACCGATTTAGAGGAAAACAGCGAGTTGAAAAAAGGAGCCAACAACAACAAAGACAAACAAGGAGCCAGCAAGCAGACCCATCAGCGCTGGTTGCATAGGGTGTAGGCTCCTCCACCATTTGTTCAAAGACCGTTGCAACAGCAAAACCAAAGCCTTCCTCCCTGCGACATTGTTTGCTTTAGTGTGTTCGAGCCATCCTTCAAAATGCACACTGAGGTCACCCAACACTTGCATTAAGTAAGCGGGTGAATGTCACGAAATCGGTTTGTCTTCAGAAGACAGTAAAATATGCTTGACTGGCCTGGGGTGGAGGGGGTTGTAACCAAGCAGCAAACAAAAGCAGGTGTCTGTCGATCTTAACCTTCAACCACATCTTAACCTTCCCTGAACCTCACAGATTTACACAGAATGACTGTGCAATCATTGCTTTTACAAGTCATGGTTGATAAACTTTGGAAACTGTATCCTGGTTTTCAACGTTTTCAGAAGACAGTCAAATGCAGCAAACAGGATTTGATGTCATTCCAGGTAGAATCGGTATCAACATCAGCATCAACCACCAAGTGTGCAAATGTACAAAAGGACCTAATAGACACCTTGACTGACCTCTCCTATTCCACACGCTGGCTTATGCAGTTTTCAAATGCGTCTCTTTTGGAGGATGGAACGTGGCTGCTGTGGATGGGTTTGCAAGCCAAGTTCGCACAGCAGATTGACCAGAAGCTTGTACCTGCGGCCGCCATGATGACCATCAAAACCTGCTGAAGCTTGTCCAACATGCCCAGTTAGGTCACTTCACTTATACCGATCAGATATTCACTAGTTGGAACATTGATGACATTCATTTGCCGATTAATGGACTCATTAAGATTTTTGGTTGTCATAGCTAAGTGGGTCAGGTGAGAAAAAAATGAATACAAAAGCAATACAAGTAATTATAAAAATATTGGTGAATTTGACAAATATAAATGTTCAGATTTTGTTTACTGAAAGCCTTGGATTATCACTCCTTTAAGAAAACTTAAAGCAAGCCATATCGATAGACAGGCTTTTTAAGGACAAATCTAAGTAATTGTCTCCATTGCACGGCCCAAGTTTTCTTGGACTGCTAAAGTAGGTGTTTTCCCCTCCTGCATTATTTTCACTCTAAAATCTGAAGCACTGAAATGGGAAGTGCATACTAGGGCTTTTAACCTTTTTTTCACCAAAATGGGGAACATAGTTGCACTTGCTTATTTTTAAAAGCAACCTCATGTACTTTGGATCAACAAAACAATTTCCTTACCGATATACAGCTTCCTCAAATTGTGTGTGTGCATAAGAAATACTTGCATAATCAACTCACCTCTTGGTGACTTTGTTGGCCAGTTGAAGTTGTTGAGTTGCTTGAAGGTTGTTAAGACGCTCCGGCATTTCCCACTGGATGACTCTTTGGTCAGGCCACTTCACTGCCTTAAACTTGTGCAGGAGGTTCCTTGGTGAGCTTGATCATATGAGATGGATCAAGGAACACATAGACTGATGTGCCTGGATGTGCAGGATGCTTGAAGTTAGGCTGAAGTTGACATAGCTACCATGACATGACATAGCTACCGCTTCACTGTAAAAATATTGGTGAATTTGACAAATATAATGTTCAGATTTTTTTTACTGAAATCCTTGGATTATCACTCCTTTAAGAAACCTTAAAGCAAGCCATATCGATAGACAGGCTTTTTAAGGACAAATCTAAGTAATTGTCTCCATTTGCACGGCCCAAGTTTTCTTGGACTGCTAAAGTAGGTGTTTTCCCCTCCTGCATTATTTTCACTCTAAAATCTGAAGCACTGAAATGGGAAGTTCATACTAGGCTTTTAACCTTTTTTTCACCAAAATGGGGAACATAGTTGCACTTGCTTCTTTTTAAGAGCAACCTCATGTACTTTGGATCAACAAAACAATTTCCTTACCGATATACAGCTTCCTCAAATTGTGTGTGCATAAGAAATACTTGCATAATCAACTCACCTCTTGGTGACTTTGTTGGCCAGTTGAAGTTGTTGAGTTGCTTGAGGGGTTGTTAAGACGCTCCGGCATTTCCCACTGGATGACTCTTTGGTCAGGCCACTTCACTGCCTTAAACTTGTGCAGGAGGTTCCTTGGTGAGCTTGATCATATGAGATGGATCAAGGAACACATAGACTGATGTGCCTGGATGTGCAGGATGCTTGAAGTTAGGCTGAAGTTGACATAGCTACCATGACATGACATAGCTACCTCTTCACTGTAAAAATATTGGTGAATTTGACAAATATAATGTTCAGATTTTTTTTACTGAAAGCCTTGGATTATCACTCCTTTAAGAAAACTTAAAGCAAGCCATATCGATAGACAGGCTTTTTAAGGACAAATCTAAGTAATTGTCTCCATTTGCACGGCCCAAGTTTTCTTGGACTGCTTAAGTAGGCGTTTTCCCCTCCTGCATTATTTTCACTCTAAAATCTGAAGCACTGAAATGGGAAGTTCATACTAGGCTTTTAACCTTTTTTTCACCAAAATGGGGAACATAGTTGCACTTGCTTCTTTTTAAGAGCAACCTCATGTACTTTGGATCAACAAAACAATTTCCTTACCGATATACAGCTTCCTCAAATTGTGTGTGTGCATAAGAAATACTTGCATAATCAACTCACCTCTTGGTGACTTTGTTGGCCAGTTGAAGTTGTTGAGTTGCTTGAAGGTTGTTAAGACGCTCCGGCATTTCCCACTGGATGACTCTTTGGTCAGGCCACTTCACTGCCTTAAACTTGTGCAGGAGGTTCCTTGGTGAGCTTGATCATATGAGATGGATCAAGGAACACATAGACTGATGTGCCTGGATGTGCAGGATGCTTGAAGTTAGGCTGAAGTTGACATAGCTACCATGACATGACATAGCTACATCTTCACTGTCTTCTTCAGACAAGATACCCAAGTCAACATATCTGAATGCTCGCTTAAGACCTCCATCATATTTGACATGTTGATTACAGTAGCAGCAACCTATTAAAACAACAGCAGATGTCGTGAAAGTGGATCGTGTGGATTATTTATTGAATACTAAGATGGCTTCATTAACTTGCAAAAACTAAACAAATAATCCCTCAACTGAAACGTCTCATCTCCAGATGTACACTTCTGAACATTGAAAACAAAATTGAAATAGTGTTCACATTAAAAGATGGTCAAGCCTTGTTGCATTACCATCAAAGCCAATTTTGCACACACACAAAATGATTCGTAACATTGTTTTCCTGAACCAATTCTGTTCTTAGAAGCAAATGCATGAGAATGTATAACATGTATGCTTGGAGGGGGAGGCTAATTTTACATAGTTATTTTGTAGTTGTTTCTGTTTAAGCCTGGTGGTTAGTGGTCTGGTTCACAGCTGTTACATAAGTAGTGTTGGGCTGTCCTGTTCTAAAACTACATGAAGCATATTCATCGTTAGAAAAAATACACTGAATTGCTGAAGGGTAGCGATGATGGTGCATACAAATTCTTTTTGGAAGGGGAAGTGTGCAAAAATCAACAGTAAATGTACCGAGTAACAAACCTCCCACACAGGTGATTTTGTTCAATACTATTCTTAGCAGTTGAAATTACAAAGATGTTTGGTTTAGACAAAACTAAAGAGAAAATTTGTCTATTGGCGATGTGTTTACAGGAAATAAATCGCAGATCCACGCTTTCGTCGAAAACATCTTCAGTTCTTCCTCATTTCTACTGCTTTTTGTGCTCTCTCCTCAAAACAATGACATGACCAGAAAATTCTTGTGTCATCGGCATACATCAGGACCTGACACAACTGCACCTCCTTCCCGATATGATTGATGTAAGCCAGAAACAGAGTTGGGCCCACAGATTGATCCTTGTGGCTAGCTCAGGACCGCATAGCTTAAGGTAAAGACGATCGCTGGGACGAGGTCAGGCCTGCAGTGAGATGAATCAATGAAGAACTCAGAGGAGATTATTCTCAGGTTCTGTGCCACTGCAGCTTTATTCATCAGACATAATGTAAGAGTGAGCGCGGGCGAACTGTTCACCTAATGTGCTTGCGCGCATACAAAGTAGTGCTCATGAAGTATCACAACATCCCTCCCCTTTTGAAAGTACAATTTCAGGAATAATTATTGGTGTACACATAAAACTGGAATTTACTTAATTAGCAAGCATTTACATGAAATGTGTAGTGATGGCTTTTCAATTGACAGGCATATGAAACATTGGTGGTCATATCTTACTGACAACTACAACTTTTGTTTCTCTGCAATATGTGGCACACAGTCTTAGTACCTTCTTTTCGAACGGTAACAAATTTAACTTTAACAGTAAATTTAACAGTAACAAAGTGAACTTTAGTATTCTTTCTTTTGAAATTTGACTTTGGTACTTTCTTGCTTTCTTCCTTTTTGAACGGTTAACAAATTTAACTTTAAACAACAATAAATGTACTGAAACGGGTTTAATAAACATATGAAACTTTGAGTTCTGTTTCAACTCGTGTGGGTTATTTTTTTGTTTCCATATGAAATTAAATGTGAAATATCGTTTCTGAACCAAATTGTTTGAAGTATCTGCTATGTATAATCTAGGTGTGTGATATTATTCAGTGTATCTGGCTGGTTTTCGGATTGTGCGTCCAGATTTTGTTTTGCGAGTGACAGTCGGAGACTTGTTTCGATCTGTGTTGTTTCGGTCTGTTTTGTTTCGGTCTGTTTGTTTCACAGCTTCTGTGTCTAGCTTCTTCTTGGACAGTGGAAGTGATTCATCAGCAAATCGAACTCGTTTGGGCGTAGCCAGGGATTTCATCTGGCTGGGCATCTCACGTAGGTGCGAACGGTTGCGACGTAGTCTGTGTCCATTGGGTGTGGTGACTTCATATGATCTAGGTTCCTTACAGACTGTTGTGACTTCACCAGGCAACCAAGTGTGGTTCTGCTGGTCCAGGATTCGCACTCGTTGGCCAACATAGAGTTGTGGGAGTTCTTTTACTGCTTGTTTGGCATCATGGTCGGTCTTCATCTTTTGTCGTCTTGCCTCTAGCTGGTCTCTGATATCCTCAGCTTTCTGAGGGTTTGTTTGCAGGTGGTTGTTTGGCAAGGTAGTTTGTATTGGTCTGCCGAAGAGAATTTCAGCTGGTGACGGTAGTTTGGAGTCCACAGGGGTTGCCCGGAGGTTCAAGAGTGCTATGTCGACATTTTGTCCAGACTTCTGGCATTTCTTGATCACTGACTTGACGGTTCTGACTGAACGTTCCACGAAACCGTTTGAACGTGGATAACGTGGAGACGAAGTTGTGTGCTTGATGCCCCATGTGTTACACATGTCTTCGTAGTGTTTGCCTACGAATTGGGGGCCGTTGTCTGACATAACCTCAGCTGGTGCTCCAAGGAGGCTGAATGTGTGTGAGGTGATGCCAGCAACTGCTGCACTGGTTGTGCTGTTCAACTTGTGAACGACAGGGTACTTCGAATGATAGTCAACTATCAGTAGATAGTTGTCTCCGTGGATTTCAAACAGATCAGTGCCAAGTTTGGTCCAGGGGGTCGAAGGTACCTGATGTGGCTCCAATGGTTCCTTTTGCTGTTTGGGTTGGGATTCCTGGCAGTAGGAACACGCTTTGACAAGTTCATCAATATGGCGATTGATGTTGGGCCAGTAGACCGATTCTCTGGCTAGACGTCTTGTCTTCTCTATACCCATATGGCCTGTATGGAGCTGTTGTAAGATATCCGTCTGAAGTGAGTCTGGAATGATGACCTGTCTTCCTTTGAAGATTATTCCCCAGGAGATACCAAGCTCATCCCTGTATGGCCAGTAGACCCGTAGGTCTCGAGGTAGTTCCTTGACGGAGTCTGGCCAGCCACTGTATATTATCTGACACAGTGCACTTAGTACAGGGTCTCTTGCTGTTTCTCTCTGCAGTTGCTCTTGCTTAGACTGCCCAAAATGCACAAGGTCCATGCACATGGCGTCTTGGCCTTCATAGACATCAAAACTGCCGACCAGTCTGTCTAGGGGTATGTCATCACTCTTTGTCGGGTTTGGCAATCTGCTCAGGGCATCTGATAGCGTCATTGTTTTCCCTGGTCTGTACTGTACGTCAAAGTTGTATCCTTGCACCTTAATTAGCAAGCGTTGCAGACGTGGTGGTGCACTCGAGAGGGGTTTCTTCCAGATCATCTCAAGTGGCTTGTGATCAGTGTGGAGTGTAAACTCTTTCCCGAAGAGATAGCTATGGAACCTGGTGATGCCGAACACTAGGGCTAGTGTTTCTCTCTCTATGTTAGAGTAGTTGGCTTGTGCCGGGGAAAGACTCTTCGACGCAAATGCTATCGGCCTGTTGTTTTGAAGGAGGCAGGCTCCCAGACCCTTCTGTGATGCGTCGACTTCCAGCACAGTGTGTATCTCTGGGTTGTAGTACTGGAGACACGCTTCAGTGGTGATGGAATATTTCAAGGCTTCGAATGCTGCTTGATGGTCATCCTGCCACAGATATGGCACATTCTTCTTCAGGAGATCCCTGAGGGTCGCTGCTTTGTCTGCCAGGTTAGGGATATATGCAGAGACGTATGTGATCAGGCCTAGGAATTTTTGCAGGTCTTCCTTGTCCTGAGGTGTTGGAATGCTGTGGATGTCCTCAATTCTGCCTGGGTCCGGCCGGATGCCGGTGTCGGAGTACAGTGACCCAAAGAAGTTGATTTGGTTGGTCTTGATGTGGCATTTGTTGCTGTTGAAAACTAAGCCTTCACGGCTGGCTGTTTGAAGTAGATTCAGGAGGTTGGCATCGTGTTCTTCCTCAGTACGGCCATATACAGCAACATCGTCAGCAATGCCGACGCATCCTGGAACCTGTTCTATGATGTCGTCCATGCACTGCTGGAAGATGTCTTGGCTGATGGAGAGACCAAATGGAAGGCGCTGAAAACAGTACCGGCCAAATGGCGTTCGAAAGGTGGTCAGCTCTTGGGATTCTTCCTCGAGCTTGACGGCCCAATACCCAGCTTTAGCATCAAGCTTCGAGAAGAACTTGGCTCGAGAAAATGCTGGGTTCAGTTCCTCCAGTGTGGGTATTTTGTGCGGACATCTCTTGAGGCTCTGGTTCAGCCGCTTAGGATCCAGACAGACCCTAAGTGTCCCATCTTGTTTCAAGCTCGTGGTTATCGAGCTACACCAGTCGGTGTGATGGGTGACCTTTCTAATTACACCTTGCTGTTCCATTTTGTCGATCTCTATTTTGAGCTTCGGCTTCAGGTGTATGCTACACTTCCTGGGTGCATCAATGCTCGGTTTAGCATCCTCCTTTAGATGAAGAGTTGCTCTGGCTTTGAAGTTTCCAATTGTGTCAAATTGGTTGGGGTACAACCTCATGAGGTCGTGGACCGACTTGATGGTGTCATGTGACAGATTTTGGGGTTCACCTACTCCTGGTTGTTTGGGTGATGCAGGGGGTTGAGGTGACGATTCAGTGGAGTGGATGGTGACCACTTCAAGCTCGCTGCACATGGGCAGGCCGGCTATGGCTGGTCCAGGGACATCTACGATGTAGAATCTGTTCTTTGTCCACTTCGGTGTCTTGTAGCGGCATAAAAGCTCAATGCACCCTAGGCATACAATCTCTGTACCGTTGTACGCCGTCAGCTTGGTCTTCACAGGCTGGACGAATGACTTCCATCGACTTCCATACATCTGTTTGATCGTACGGAGTGGCAACGTGTTTCCTCCGGCTCCAGTGTCAACTTTTGTGATTAGTCGGTGTGTGCCGATGAGGTCGGGGCAGATAACGTCAAGCGTTGTGTATGCCTCCCTGTTGTTGTCTATCGAGCTCATGCAGAGGTTCGAGACAGTAACTGTGTGGAATACTGTTTCATATTCCTCTGAAGCTTCTGCTGAATGGATGGGTTGTTCATCTCTGTTGGTGTCATTTGGCTTCTGCTTGCCGGCATGGGTTCGACTTTTGGATCTTGGTCTGCGAGTTGTATATCCTCGCGATGGGCTGCGGCCACGTCTGGACGGAGATTTGCCCTTGCGTTTACCCTGGCTTCGGGTCTTTCTGCAGAATTTGGCCCAATGGCCCTTGGAACCACATGATTTACATGTGTCCCGGTAGGCAGGACACCGTCTTGGTGGGTGGGATAGACCACAGTTGCCACAGGTTCTGCCAGTGGGTCGGAAAGCATGGACAGCTGTATGTGACGCCTCCAACGTCTCAAGGCACTTTTTGCCAGCAAGGATGGCTTCGTACTTCCGTCCCTCTTGTAGCATGTCATCGATGCTAAAACCAATGGGTTTGTCTAGAAGATCTTTCTGGAAAGATTCAGATGTGGTAGACGCAATCACTAATTCGATGATGCGTTCCGTCATTTCCTCTGGTCCGAAGTTACATTCGTGTGCCTTTGCTCGGCATCTGTTGACGAAGTTGTCCAGGGATTCATCTGGTTTCTGGCGATACCGCACAAGCTCCAGGCGATGTATGCGGAAGTTCACTTTGATGTGTAGCTGCTTCTCGAACAACTCCCATAACTGGTTGGGGATCAGTTGTTCTTCTGCTGACAGGCTTGAAGAATTTATCATTTTGAGGCCTCCAGTTCCGACTGCTATTTGTATCTTAACAGCACGCTTGGCAGGATCGGTGATTTCCTGGTCCCTGAAGCTCAGGTCCATCCGTTGTTTAAAAAGCTTAAACTCTTCTGCGATGTCTGTGGCACCCCAGTTCATTTCTGGGAACTTGGCCATGATGCAGGGCTGTGGGATAGAAATCTCTGGGATACAATTCAATATGCTACAGCAAACGAAATTGTAAACAATAGCAACTGCAATGTAGCTTACAGGTAAGTGCTACGATTAGTGATCACAATAAATCACAACAATATAATTATTTCAATAATAATTTTGACTATTCAACAATATATTTGTCAAAACACATATTATTGTTCATATATGAAATGTCCAGAGTTCTTTTGGTGAGCAGTCCTTTCTCCAAGAATGTCCAAACACAGTTTGTCCTGCTTTTCCACAGAAATGAGCGATGTACTGTCAGATTTCCAACTTGACTTGATGTCCCGTACAGGCCTCCGTAGATATGATTGATGCACAGTTCCGGCACTGGCGGATGAATACGGTGAATGTTCACTGTGATGAGCGGGAAGCGCACAGTTCCGGCGATGATGCGGAGTGATAGGGTCAAAGGTCACACTTGATGTAAAGATGCGTGAAGCGGTTCACAGGGCTTATGATGTTCACGGAACTATTTGTTCATACGCACAGCTACAAGAATGTGTGCACGATAGCGAAACAATGTTTAACAATATGAAGGTGATTCAAAGGTGTACATTGTTACGTGAACTGGCTGGGTGGGGGGGGGGGCTGATGATCACTCCCGTAGATCAGACTTTTGACAAAGTTATTGTAGTGACTTGCCTTGGTCACGCGATGGTGCGACGGGCTGGTCCCTGACCGGTCGACCGTGTGTACGGGTCGAGTAAGCTAGGTCGAGTCCCGGTGCGGTCGCGTCAAATCGGAGCTCGATCAGCTTTCACTCAGCTCCACGAAAAAGACGAAAAAGTCCTCTGTCGCTATGATGCCGATGGTCGACTCGGGGTGAGGGGTTTTCTCTTGTCCGTGCTGTCCACAGCACGGTATAGTGGTCCATCTCAGCGTTGGCTCGGTGATGGCTTAGGCTTGGCTCAGTCCGGCGATGACTCCGGGCTAGGCTACGTACGCAGCTGAGTTTCAGTTACGTTGCGTGCGGTGTGCAGTGGGCTTGGCGACGGTGGGTGTGCGGCATACAGTTGTGTGATGTGGTGCGCTGAATTTACGCACGCGGCGAGTACACATGGATATGTACAGTTCACACTGGCGATCAAAGCGGAAACGTTGTTGTCGCGGAGACAATTTCTGCTGCTTTCCGGTAGTTTTCAGTTACTCTGCTTAGTTGAGAGTGATGGGTGTTCTCTGGCCTTTTTCACCACCGCTGCCACCATGCAGTGAGATGAATCAATGAAGAACTCAGAGGAGATTATTCTCAGGTTCTGTGCCACTGCAGCTTTATTCATCAGACATAATGTAAGAGTGAGCGCGGGCGAACTGTTCACCTAATGTGCTTGCGCGCATACAAAGTAGTGCTCATGAAGTATCACAACAAGGCCCAGGTTGCTTTGGTGATGTCTTAGGATTTTGGGTTCCAACAATTTTGGATAGAAGCTGACGTAGTCAAGGGGAAGTGCGGGGATGCAGGATCATCACCAGTTTGGAAGATGCCGATCAGGTTCACTCGACACCGATTTAGAGGAAAACAGCGAGTTGAAAAAAGGAGCCAACAACAACAAAGACAAACAAGAAGCCAGCAAGCAGACCCATCAGCGCTGGTTGCATAGGGTGTAGGCTCCTCCACCATTTGTTCAAAGACCGTTGCAACAGCAAAACCAAAGCCTTCCTCCCTGCGACATTGTTTGCTTTAGTGTGTTCGAGCCATCCTTCAAAATGCACACTGAGGTCACCCAACACTTGCATTAAGTAAGCGGGTGAATGTCACGAAATCGGTTTGTCTTCAGAAGACAGTAAAATATGCTTGACTGGCCTGGGGTGGAGGGGGTTGTAACCAAGCAGCAAACAAAAGCAGGTGTCTGTCGATCTTAACCTTCAACCACATCTTAACCTTCCCTGAACCTCACAGATTTACACAGAATGACTGTGCAATCATTGATTACAAGTCATGGTTGATAAACTTTGGAAACTGGATCCTGGTTTTCAACATTTTTAGAAGACAGTCAAATGCAGCAAACAGGGTTAGATGTAATTCCAGGTAGAATCGGTATCAACATCAGCATCAACCACCAAGTGTGCAAATGTACAAAAGGACCTAATAGACACCTTGACTGACCTCTCCTATTCCACACGCTGGCTTATGCAGTTTTCAAATGCGTCTCTTTTGGAGGATGGAACGTGGCTGCTGTGGATGGGTTTGCAAGCCAAGTTCGCACAGCAGATTGACCAGAAGCTTGTACCTGCGGCCGCCATGATGACCATCAAAACCTGCTGAAGCTTGTCCAACATGCCCAGTTAGGTCACTTCACTTATACCAATCAGATATTCATTAGTTGGAACACTGATGACATTCATTTGCCGATTAATGGACTCATTAAGATTTTTTGGTTGTCATAGCTAAGTGGGTCAGGTGAGAAAAAAATGAATACAAAAGCAATACAAGTAATTATAAAAATATTGGTGAATTTGACAAATATAAATGTTCAGATTTTTTTTTACTGAAAGCCTTGGATTATCACTCCATTAAGAAAACTTAAAGCAAGCCATATCGATAGACAGGCTTTTTAAGGACAAATCTAAGTAATTGTCTCCATTGCACGGCCCAAGTTTTCTTGGACTGCTAAAGTAGGTGTTTTCCCCTCCTGCATTATTTTCATTCTAAAATCTAAAGCACTGAAATGGGAAGTGCATACTAGGCTTTTAACCTTTTTTCACCAAAATGGGGAACATAGTTGCACTTGCTCATTTTTAAAAGCAACCTTATGTACTTTGGATCAACAAAACAATTTCCTTACCGATATACAGCTTCCTCAAATTGTGTGTGCATAAGAAATACTTGCATAATCAACTCACCTCTTGGTGACTTTGTTGGCCAGTTGAAGTTGTTGAGTTGCTTGAAGGGTTGTTAAGACGCTCCGGCATTTCCCACTGGATGACTCTTTGGTCAGGCCACTTCACTGCCTTAAACTTGTGCAGGAGGTTCCTTGGTGAGCTTGATCATATGAGATGGATCAAGGAACACATAGACTGATGTGCCTGGATGTGCAGGATGCTTGAAGTTAGGCTGAAGTTGACATAGCTACCATGACATGACATAGCTACATCTTCACTGTCTTCTTCAGACAAGATACCCAAGTCAACATATCTGAATGCTCACTTACGACCTCCATCATATTTGACATGTTGATTACAGTAGCAGCAACCTATAAAAACAACAGCAGATGTCGTGAAAGTGGATCGTGTGGATTATTTATTGAATACTAAGATGGCTTCATTAACTTGCAAAAACTAAACAAATAATCCCTCAACTGAAACGTCTCATCTCCAGATGTACACTTCTGAACATTGAAAACAAAATTGAAATAGTGTTCACATTAAAAGATGGTCAAGCCTTGTTGCATTACCATCAAAGCCAATTTTGCACACACACAAAATGATTCGTAACATTGTTTTCCTGAACCAATTCTGTTCTTAGAAGCAAATGCATGAGAATGTATAACATGTATGCTTGGAGGGGGAGGCTAATTTTACATAGTTATTTTGTAGTTGTTTCTGTTTAAGCCTGGTGGTTAGTGGTCTGGTTCACAGCTGTTACATAAGTAGTGTTGGGCTGTCCTGTTCTAAAACTACATGAAGCATATTCATTGTTAGAAAAAATACACTGAATTGCTGAAGGGTAGCGATGATGGTGCATACAAATTCTTTTTGGAAGGGGAAGTGTGCAAAAATCAAGAGTAAATGTACCGAGTAACAAACCTCCCACACAGGTGATTTTGTTCAATACTATTCTTAGCAGTTGAAATTACAAAGATGTTTGGTTTAGACAAAACTAAAGAGTAAATTTTTCTATTGGCGATGTGTTTACAGGGAATAAATCGCAGATCCACGCTTTCGTCGAAAACATCTTCAGTTCTTCCTCATTTCTACTGCTTTTTGTGCTCTCTCCTTAAAACAATGAAATGACCAGAAAATTCTTGTGTCGTCGGCATACATCAGGACCTGACACAACTGCACCTCCTTCCCGATATGATTGATGTAAGCCAGAAACAGAGTTGGGCCCACAGATTGATCCTTGTGGCTAGCTCAGGACCGCATCGCTTAAGGTAAAGACGATAGCTGGGACGAGGTCAGGCCCACGTTGCTTTGGTGATGTCTTAGGATTTTGGGTTCCAACAATTTTGGATAGAAGCTGACGTAGTCAAGGGGGAGTGCGGGGATGCAGGATCTTCACCAGTTTGGAAGATGCCGATCAGGTTCGCTCGACACCGATTTAGAGGAAAACAGCGAGTTGAAAAAAGGAGCCAACAACAACAAAGTCCAACAAGGAGCCATCAAGCAGACCTATCAGCGCTGGTTGCATAGGGTGTAGGCTCCTCCACCATTTGTTCAAAGACCGTTGCAACAGCAAAAACAAAGCCTTCCTCCCTGCGACATTGTTTGCTTTAGTGTGTTCGAGCCATCCTTCAAAATGCACATTGAGGTCACCCAACACTTGCATTAAGTAAGCGGGTGAACGTCACGAAATCGGTTTGTCTTCAGAAGACAGTAAAATATGCTTGACTGGCCTGGGGTGGAGGGGGTTGTAACCAAGCAGCAAACAAAAGCAGTTGTCTGTCGATCTTAACCTTCAACCACATCTTAACCTTCCCTGAACCTCACAGATTTACACAGAATGACTGTGCAATCATTGATTACAAGTCATGGTTGATAAACTATGGAAACTGGATCCTGGCTTTCAACGTTTTCAGAAGACAGTCAAATGCAGCAAACAGGATTTGATGTCATTCCAGGTAGAATCGGTATCAACATCAGCATCAACCACCAAGTGTGCAAATGTACAAAAGGACCTAATAGACACCTTGACTGACCTCTCCTATTCCACACGCAGGCTTATGCAGTTTTCAAATGCGTCTCTTTTGGAGGATGGAACGTGGCTGCTGTGGATGGGTTTGCAAGCCAAGTTCGCACAGCAGATTGACCAGAAGCTTGTACCTGCGGCCGCCATGATGACCATCAAAACCTGCTGAAGCTTGTCCAACATGCCCAGTTAGGTCACTTCACTTATACCAATCAGATAGTCATTAGTTGGAACATTGATGACATTCATTTGCCGATTAATGACTCATTAAGATTTTTGGTTGTCATAGCCAAGTGGGTCAGGTGAAAAAAAATGAATACAAAAGCAATACAAGTAATTATAAAAATATTGGTGAATTTGACAAATATAATGCTAAGATTTTTTTTACTAAAAGCCTTGGATGATCACCCCTTTAAGAAAACTTAAAGCAAGTCATATCGATAGACAGGCTTTTTAAGGACAAATCTAAGTAGTTGTCTCCATTGCACGGCCCAAGTTTTCTTGGACTGCTAAAGTAGGTGTTTCCCCTCCTGCATTATTTTCATTCTAAAATCTAAAGCACTGAAATGGGAAGTGCATACTAGACTTTTAACCTTTTTTACACCAAAATGGGGAACATAAATAACTAGTTGCACTTGCTTATTTTTAAAAGCAACCTTATGTACTTTGGATCAACAAAACAATTTCCTTACCGATATACAGCTTCCTCAAATTGTGTGTGTGCATAAGAAATACTTGCATAATCAACTCACCTCTTGGTGACTTTGTTGGCCAGTTGAAGTTGTTGAGTTGCTTGAAGGTTGTTAAGACGCTCCGGCATTTCCCACTGGATGACTCCTTGGTCAGGCCACTTCACTGCCTTAAACTTGTGCAGGAGGTTCCTTGGTGAGCTTGATCATATGAGATGGATCAAGGAACACATAGACTGATGTGCCTGGATGTGCAGGATGCTTGAAGTTAGGCTGAAGTTGATCCTTATTGAAACTTGCACTAATGACATAGCTACCTCTTCACTGTCTTCTTCAGACAAGATACCCAAGTCAACATATCTGAATGCTCGCTTAAGACCTCCATCATATTCTACATGTCGATTACAGTAGCAGCAACCTATAAAAACAACAGCAGATGTCGTGAAAGTGGATCGTGTGGATTATTTATTGAATACTAAGATGGCTTCATTGACGTTTCATTGATATTCAGCAGATTGGGGAATCAGGTTGGCGTAGCGGTACTTTCCTCGCCTTCCACCGCTGTGACCCGGGTTCAAATCACACCTGGGGCTAATAGGTGGATTGGGTTTTCAGTCCCTACCTGATTCCGTGGGTTTTCCCCAAAATATTTGTCTGGGCTTTTCCTCCCACCTCTAAAACTGTAATATCTTCTCATTGTCTACTCTCTAAAGGTTTCGTCAGGCTTTCAGGCTACAGTGTCTAGGGCACTTTTGAGGAATCCTTGGTTTCATTACCAGAAAGAAATAAAATTAAAATAAATAAAATAGCAACATGCCCTGCCCCATGCAATTTGTGCAAACCTTTTGTGTTTAAAATACTACTGCATCAGTCCTTTTCACTGAAAATCCTGGAAATGGTACTGATCTGCAAATAAAACCTTTTACCCTTACAACACTCGTCAAGTCCAAATCTCCCCAACTATTCAATAGAATCAATAACTTGCAAAAACTAAACAAATAATCCCTCAACTGAAACGTCTCATCTCCAGATGTACACTTCTGAACATTGAAATAGAACATTGAAAACAAAATTGAAATAGTGTTCACATTAAAAGATGGTCAAGCCTTGTTGCATTACCATCAAAGCCAATTTTGCACACACACAAAATGATTCATAACATTGTTTTCCTGAACCAATTCTGTTCTTAGAAGCAATTGCATGAGAATGTATAACATGTATGCTTGGAGGGGGAGGCTAATTTTACATAGTTATTTTGTAGTTGTTTCTGTTTAAGCCTGGTGGTTAGTGGTCTGGTTCACAGCTGTTACATAAGTAGTGTTGGGCTGTCCTGTTCAAAAACAACATGAAGCATATTCATCATTAGAAAAAATACACTGAATTGCTGAAGGGTAGCGATGATGGTGCATACAAATTCTTTTTGGAAGGGGAAGTGTGCAAAAATCAACAGTAAATGTACCGAGTAACAAACCTCCCACACAGGTGATTTTGATCAATACTATTCTTAGCAGTCAGTTGAAATTACAAAGATGTTTGGTTTAGACAAACTAAAGAGTAAATTTGTCTATTGGCGATGTGTTTACAGGAAATAAATCCGAGTAACATCCGAAATAATACCGAGTAACAAACCTCCCACACAGGTGATTTTGATTAATACTATTCTTAGCAGTTAAAAGATTGATGCTTTAATTATCTAGGAGTGTCAAAGGTAATTTTGTACATATTGATAGATTGATTTCCGAATAACGTCACCAAATCATGTTATAGTTGAAATCTCAAAACTCAATGTGTGAAGGAACTACCTATAATTTGCACATGCAGTATCAACTTGTAGTTTACCACTATTTTTTTAACCTAAATAAATAAATACCTTGAGTTTATGCTAGCAGTTTTGTTTTTAGGAATTCTCAAGGTGTGTTGATCAGTCGCAAATTAAGTATTTTTTGTAAGGGATATCAATTTCGAACTACAGCCAAGGAAATTAGTTCTGGTTAAAAAGGGAGCACTTTCAAACTCGAAAACTTAAGTACACAAGAACAAAGACATTACTCCACAAAGATACAAATTCCAGAATGTGTGTCTTTGCGGGTTGACTATTTTCGGTTTGTATGGTCTTTTTTGTGGCTATGTGTCTTCCGTCTAGTGAGTGTTTATTCAGGTGATTGTTTGTACTTGTAGTTTACACTGCTGCGTATGTTTAATCTTTCATGTTGTGCAATATATGTGTTGTTTTTTTTATCTCTGATTTAATGTTTGTGTATACATATAATATATATATTTTATGTACATGTTTTACGTTTCCTTTGCCAGCATGAGGGCTGGCAAGTCTAAGGACTATAGTGATTCTTAAGACAAGATATGTTTGCGGTAAATAAATCTCTTTTGTGAGTATGTGTGGTTCTGAAAAGAACAGAAGGGACTCAACGTTTCGAATAGTATGCTCTGCCCGTCGTCAGGAGAATGAGGGATTCCAACGATGATGCGATGTACATTATAAGGATAGGTGCGGTGAGGCGTGGTAAGGATGCAAACAAGGCAAATATCTTGATGTTGGATATTATGGTTTTAAGCAAGGTTAGGGTTATGATTTTGTTTAAATTATTAACTTAATATATTTTGAAAGAGAAAACAACAGCGTTTTACAGAACATATAATATATTTAAAGTATTTTCCAGTATTAGAAATTTAGACATTTATATGTACATAAATGCATTTATTTAAATTACTATACAAGTAATAAAACAAAGTGACATTTAATTTCTTTGGTATCAATTTTTCTCTAACAGCAGTAGTTGACAAATCAACTTTTAATTTTAATTCAAATTCGTAACATTTTGAAGTGGTACTATTGATAAATAACAGTAGATTACAAAAGCACCAAGGTTTCGTTTAAACTTCCAGCAAAATTTAAAGGGAAATGCTAGTTATAAATAACAATAGATTACAAGAACAGCTCTGACTTTAAAGAATTTCGTGATAATTTGATCATTTTTTTTATGTTTGCAATAGTTGTACATTACAACCGTGTTCCAGCAAGTAACTATAGGTGGCAAGAATAACTTTTAATTTCAGAATAAAATAAGTAAGATTATTTCAAATAAAAAGGGTCATTTAATGCCAACACACATACAGTTGTAAGGTGACCAAACAAGTTTGTTATGTGTCTAGGTCCTATGTTAAGATGCAGATGCATTTTCATCAACAAAAACTGCCCAGAAAAGCGGGCCAGTAAATGACTCGGCAGCACTTTAAAAACAATCTTTTGGTTAAGTCATAACAGACAATTATCCTTTTAGTTGAAATTACATTTTAAATTTGTTTTGTTTTAAATGAATTAAATATAACCTGTCAAAAGAATAAAAATATTGTCCGAAACTTACGGTCTGAAATTATTCCTATGGCATGTATGGCATGTGCACATGTAAAGATTGCGTTTTTTTCCCTGATCGCTGCAACGTGCTACAATATTCAGGTGCGGATCCAAGGGTATGTGAAGGGGGGGGGGCACTGATGTTGAAACAAGAAAAATTGTGTACACAGGGCATGAAATATAGGAGGAAAATAGAAGCGTCACCCCTTGGCACCTTCCCCTGGATCTAAGCTTATAGTTTCCAGAAGTGCAAGTAGATTTTTAATAAGGGAATAACTGTGGACAGTATTAAAAACTCTGTTTAAGATTGGTTGGAGTCTGGATGGGTGATAATTACCAGAGGTGAAGCCGAGTTTTTAATACTGACCAAACACATATTTATTCCCATTCATAAATACCTTTTCGGTCAAAGAAATCACATCTTTTCGGTCCAACAAGTCAAAAACTACAAGTTGTCAACAGTTTTGCTATTGAAACAAGTTTACTTCATATGCTTTAAAACACCCCTCTGACTATAATGTGGAATTTCCCTCTGCCTAAAATCGAGAGTGCTAACGAGGTAAAAATCAACAAATTTTCACAGTTTTTCTTCTCTTTTTTCGGTTTACTTTGATAGTTGAAAAAAATTTTTTTGTGAGATTTAAAAAAAAAAACACGAATTCCGATTAAAACCGGAAAAGTGGCATCTCTGATAAATATACCATTGTATTGGCTTTGGGATAAATTTGCAAATTCTCCCTTTTGAACTGTTGAGATAGCATAGAAATAATTGGGTAAGAAAAAATCGAAAACGAAACCCAAATGTCGGGGCTATGGAGTACCAAAGTGAATTCACGCGCACAAAATGCATGTGAAAGACATTATACAAATATAACATGGTTAGAGGGTGGACAGTCGATATTCGCTCCCCGAGGTATTGGTAGTTGACAAACTAGTTCCCGAGGCGAAGCCGAGGGAACTAGTTTGTCAACTTCCAATACCGAAATAAACCATGTTATATTTGTTTTACTATACCTCATACATATTCAGTTGCCGAATTTTGTTTTATTATTATGCACCTAAAACAAAATTCGGGGAAACTTGTACAGCTCACCAAAAAAATTCAACTTCAATTACTAGTTCGGTTCGTTTGCAATATAATACAGTTATTACAGTTGTAAATACAGTTGTTTGCAACACGGTCTATAAATTTTCTCCAGTACGGCATCATTGAGCTCTGAAAATTAACATTTCCGCGAACCATGCAACCATGCATCTCTCCTGGGCGATGTTCGCGCGTGCGTACTGCACCCGTGCGACAGTTCCTCGATTGCTCTGTAAAGCGCATGCGTAGTAGACTGTCGCACGGGTAACCCATGCGACAGTCCACTACGCATGCGTATTTACAATGTGCGTGAATCCTCGCGCGCGCGTTTGGTAAACAGCAAGAATAACATCTGGCACGTGATGGTGAATTGACCAGTGAACGTTCGGCTCTCGATCATGAATATGTATGAGGTATAGTAATAGCGCGTGATTCAGCCCTTGAACCAACAGGCGCGTGAACTCCATTTGTTCGTGCTACACTTTCTGGTTCTAAAGGACGTCACACTTTGGGTACTCCATTGTTTTTGTGAAGGTCTCTGTGTAGCACTTTCAAAATCTAGGATATGAAAGCCCAATTCATAAGGGATGAGATGGGGTGAGATGGCCTAGCAGTTAAGAACTCTGGACTCATGCCCTGGTGTTTCAGAGGCAACAGTGGCGTGGGTTCAAGCCCGTGCCCCGACACTTGTGCCCTTGAGCAAGGCACTTAACCATTATTGCTTCGTATTTCGGATGGGACGTTAAGCTGTAGGTCCTGTGTGTTGTATAAAGAACCCAGCAAACACTCATCGCTAAGAGAAGGGGTTCACCCAAACATGGACGTCGCCAGGATTTTTTCTAGAGGGGGGGCCAAAAAAAAAATTGCCAAAAAAATGCTTGTATTTCTCAACACATTCTCGATATTCAGTTTTAGCAGGGACATTTTGCCCCCCCCCCTCCCCCCACTCATTAAATTACACCACTTTGTCTTCGCGCCTCTTTTTGTTTTCTTTTGTTTTCTTCTTTTTTTTTTTTTGCTTTTCTGGGGGGAGGGGGGGGGGCCAAGTGCCCCCCTTGCCCCCCCCCCCTTCGCGACGCCCATGCGCCCCAGTGTTTCTGGCAGTTATCCTCATACATGATACAGTATGAGGCTGTACGCCACACCAGGCGTTTGTACAGAAGCTAACAGATACCGATACAGATAAGCTTTCTTTTAGTACAAGAATAACTCAAATCACTCATGTACATGTACTTTTCAAGTTACGGATTTTAAACTCAACCACTGTTATCAAGTTTTGTCCATGGGTCACAAAAAAGGTGTGCCTTCTTTCAGCAAAATGAAAACAATTCACACACATCCCTATGTGATTTGTTTTCGTTTTGCTGAAAGAACACTTACCATTTTGTGATCCGTGGACAGAAGTATCAAACGGTGGTTGTGTCTAATATTCTATAACTTGAAAATTACTTGCGTGATTTAAATGATTCTTGTTCCAAAAGAAAGCTTATGAATTGGGCTTTCATATCCTACATTCTCCTACATTCCTACATTATCCTACATATCCTAAGTGCTACATGCAGAACTTCACTAAAATATTACCCCCGACATTTGGGGATAATTTGTTTTACTCATCCTGAAGAGTGCACACAATAAATATTTTAGGGGGCCTTGACATTACTTTTTAAGCAGGGACAACATAGCTTCCATTTGCTGTTGCTGCAAACGGAAGTTCTGCTGCTGCTGCTCACGCTGAAGTTGCAGTTGCTGCTCCTGTTGCACACTTTGTAGCCTTAGCCTCTCTTTCTCAATTTTTACTTTCTCTTCATCGATGACCATTTGTTTTGCGCGCAGGTCCAATTCTTTATCTTTGAGGCTGTTTTCTGACTGCTTGACTTCTTTCAAATAGCTCCAGACTGCTGCCTGCTTGCGTTGACGCTTAGCTAAAAAAAAAAAAATATAAAGATTATATAGTCAAAAGTAGGGTCATCGTTTGTTTTTTGTCAACGCAATGCTGATTTACAGGCAAATTATCAAAAATATACATTAAAAGTCACCTGTGAAGTTTCAGTTGAATACATTGTCTACTTGTTGAGAAAACAGGAAAAGTCTGTCAAAGTATTTTCATCAAGAACACCTTTTATCAAGATGTTGATCTCAACATTGCTCAAGTGAATCAAGATAAGCAAGATAACCAAACAAGCTTGATGCAACTTTATAAGTAAGCAATTTTAGCTTTACTGTTTCAGGTGAGTGTTTTGACATTTAATACAGATGTGTGGGATAGTCTACATTTTACTTGAAAGATACAAAATGCAGACTTTGCCATTATTGTCTGCGGAATGAGTAAGTGCTATTGTAATTTAATGTAGCTCTGAAGGCACATTTACCTTAGCATTTGCCAAATGTATGTTCTCTTTGTTTGCATAGCTTCCTCTTTAATTCTTTGTTTGCATAGCTTCCTCTTTAATTTATTTTAAGGAAAAACTAGGTTAGGCTCAATATGGTAGGAGAATGAAATTATTAAACTAAAGGAGAACATACCAGGAACAGATATCTCTGAAGTTTCCGTTTCCTGGCTTTCATCAGATACATGTAGCCCATCATCTTGTTCACATGCTGTACAATTAAATGTGTAAACATTTCATATTACAGGTTACTTTTTAATTATTGTGCATTAAATATTACAATACCAATAAGCACACACCTCCATGTGAACATTATTCCTCCATCAATGAATGCAAGGGATAATATAAACAACCCTTGTCTGACACAAGTTGAATCAAAATATGGTCAACTACAAATCTTGTGTTACAAGTACAGGTAAAGGTCACAAATCTGACTTTTATGTAACACAGCAATACTTCCCCAAATGTTGATATTTCCATAAAACTACTTGGCCTGATGCTTCCCTCTTGAAAAGGCAAGGGCACCAAGGCATATTCTCCTTGGTAAAGGGCACCTCTATGAGGAAAATGTAAGTTTCTATTGGAACATTTCAAGGGGCACCAAGGCAATTGCCTGTTGCCTCCCTGATGTGTCTTGAACTACAGCAAACAAATTATTGAAAAATACCTTTAGCCCTTTTAAAACCTTGTGTGGCTGCCTGCCGCAATTGAAGTCCAGCCTTTGTTGACTTCTTCTCCTTCATTTGACTTGAGTTGTTTTTGCACTTCTGCATCTCCTCTTTTCGGCTATTCCACAGATCGAAAATCTCCTGTAGAAAGGCGTCATCCTCGGTTTCATTAGCACCAGTTCCTGTACTGAAAGTATCAATATTGATTTGGAATATGTTACTTTTAGTACTTCTTTAGACATTTATGTCAAAACAAATCCAACACTCCTGTGCACTTCTCTCACTATATCTTGTTAGTGAGGTTTGCAGTAGCACCATGTAGTATTCTCTCTATGATTCAGATTTTGGAGTGGTTCTGAAAAGAAGTGTTTGTTTCAACTCGACATTTCCATCAGTATGTTCTGAATGATAGTCTTCAGGAGCATTTTCCCGAAGACAATCAGACCATACTAATTGAAACGTCGAGTTGATTATTACATGGTTCTACCAAAAAACCTTACTAGATCAGATTTCCACCATGCAAAGTTTCAAATCCTACTTTTATGTCTTGTTACAACGTACATGTGCAGCTAGTATTTGAAATTTGATAACAGTGTAAAACAAATCTATTTGTTGAAACTTGATGGAAATGAAGCATTGACAGGTTAAATGTTAAATTTTAACCACTTTCTCTTACGTCAAACTTTCCACTTCCATTCAAATAAAACTTCAAATTCAAAAATTCAAATAAAAATAGGGAAATTGACATGCATGTATCAACAAATTACAAATTTGTTCATAAAATGTCATCGGAGCATTTATTTTAAATAAAAGCAACAAGAGTTATTGATCAGGGATTTATGCAAGGAACTATTTTATTGTTTAAGTTGTTTTAACCTTACTTTTAGGACTTGACAAATACAGTCATTGCCTTTGAAAACATACATACGTTTTATCCACTTCAGTTTGGTTTTTTGCCACTCACGCAGCATCTCTCGCACATTTTCTCTCGCACATTTTGTTGTCAGCAACTGCCACTCTGGACCACTTGCTTTCAGTTTATCCACAAGAACATCCCATCCTTTAGAGGATTTACCCATCCCCTAAGGATTATCTGCTGCTACTTGGTTCAGTAGCTTTGTTTTCATACCTTTCTTGAAGCGAAAGACATTTCTTCCTAGCAGATCAGCCTGCAAAGATACATGAACATAATCAAAGTCATTATAAAAATGTTGACATAGGCCTACATGTATGCCTACAGCGAAAATAAGTTGAAATGTAGACTTAAGTTTCACGATGTTGTTTGTCTCCAACAAAATATCTACAGATCTTAAGTCGCAGACTTTACATGCAGATTACAGGCGATGTATAACCAACCCAACCATCATGCCAGCCTGGGCTATTAAAATTGGTATTAAAAACAATGAAATAACAAGAAAAGTGTGTCTTCCAACAAAAATGCCCCTCCACCATAACCGTCCCATAACTTGACACACTGCCACCCTCTTGATATGATAATTTAAACGAGCTATCTGGTTCTGTGGGACTATTCAGTTACATAACCATTGATTTGTTTAGTTAACACTGATCTTGACCTGTGGCACCCCCCTCCCTCTGAATTAAAACTGGTTTCACAGGGTAGGTATTGTGTAATTGAATGTGAAGTGAAAAACAACAAGATCCTACAGAATGAAGTAGAAAGAGATGTACCACTTGTAAGCTACCTGACAAGTTTCATGACAATACACCAAGTCTAAATTGAGTTATCGTGATGACAAGCGTTTCTTTTGTTTTAGCCATATTGACCTTGACCTTGTACCTGTAGCCCCGAAATTCAAAAGGCTTCTTGGAGAATCCACTATCAAACTACCTGCCAAGTTTTATGACAATCCATCAAGTCTTCCTTGAGTTATCGTGATGACAAGCATTTCTTTTGCTTTAGCCATATTGACCTTGACCTTTGACCTGTAACCTCCAAATTCAATAGGCTTCTTGGGGGTTCCACTAGCAAGCCATCTTTAAAGTTTCATGACAATACATCAATGCTAATTTGAGTTATCGTGATGACAAGCATTTCTTTTGTTTACGTTATCATAATGCATTTCTTTTGTTTTAGCCATATTGACCTTGACCTTTGACTGGTAACCCCCAAATTCAATAGGCTTCTTGGGCGTACCCCTAGCAAGCCACCTGTCAAGTTTTATGACAATCCATCAAGTCTTCCTTGAGTTATCGTGATGACAAGCATTTCTTTTGTTTTAGCCATATCGACCTTGACCTTTGACCTGTAACCCCCAAATTTAATAGGCTTCTTGGGGGTTCCACTAGCATGCCATCTTTAAAGTTTCATGACAATACATCAATGCTAATTTGAGTTATCGTGATGACAAGCACTTTTTTTGTTTACATTATCATAATGCATTTCTTTTGTTTTAGCCATATTGACCTTGACCTTTGACTGGTAACCCCCAAGTTCAATAGGCTTCTTGGGGGTTCCACTAGCAAGCCATCTTTGAAGTTTCATGACAATACATCAATGCTAATTTGAGTTATCGTGATGACAAGCACTTCTTTTGTTTACGTTATCATAATGCATTTCTTTTGTTTTAGCCATATTGACCTTTACCTTTGACTGGTAACCCCCAAATTCAATAGGCTTCTTGGGGGTTCCATTAGCAAGCCATCTTTGAAGTTTCATGACAATACATCAATGCTAATTTGAGTTATCGTGATGACAAGCACTTCTTTTGTTTACGTTATCATAATGCATTTCTTTTGTTTTAGCCATATTGACCTTGACCCTTTGACCAGTAACCCCCAAATTCAATAAGCTTCTTTGGGAACCCACTAGTAAACTACTTGCTAAGTTTCATGACAATCCATCAAGTTTATCTTGAGTTATCTTGATGAAAGCATTTTCTTTTGTTTTAGCCATAATGACCTTGACCTTGTACATGTAGCCCTCAAATTAAATAGGCTTCTTGGGGAATCCACTATCAAACTAAATGCCAAGTTTCATGACAATCTATCAAGTCTATCTTGAGCTATCGTGATGAAAGCAAAAGTGTGACATACACACACACACACACCCACACACACCCCCACCCACCCAGACACACACGGAAGGACATGACAGAAACAAGGGCGGATCCAGGGGGGGGGGGCCAAAGGGGGCCATGGCCCCCCCAAAAATGAAACCAATTTTTTTTTTTTTTATGTGACATCGCAATAAAGACACATCAAAATCTTTTCCTCAAAAAAAAAATGGTTAAAGTGGTCAGAAATTGCCTCAGATCGCACCATAGAGCATCTAGAATCCAAAATTTTTCGGGGCCCTTAAGCGGGCCCCGAACCCAGTGGCATAGCCACCGGGGGGGGCGTGGGGGGCGACCCCCCCTCATGAAACCTTGTCGCCCCCCCAGTCGCCCCCAGTCGTGAGATTTTGAGTTTCTAAAAAAATTATCATTGATCTACATGACGCCATGGGCCCTATTATGTACTACAATGTATCTTTTGCTTAGAAAATATTGGTTAAAGTGATCAGAAATTGCCTCAGATAGCACCACAGAGCATTTAGAATCCAAAAATTTTCGGGGCCCTTAAGCGGGCCCCGAACCCCACGCCTATAGCTCAGAATTCTGGTAGCTGATTCAATGACTCCAACCTCAAAAACAATGTTCACAAATTTTTCTTATGCCTTTAGCTGAGAAAACCTTGAAAATTATGTTTAAATTATTATCTTTTGTGCTAAGATAATTATTGGATAAAGTGGTAAGAAATTGCCTCAGATCACACCACAGAGCATCGAAAATCCAATTTTTTTTCGGGGCCCTTAAGCGGGCCCCGAACCCCACGCCAAAAGCTCAGAATACCGATAGCTGATTCAATGTCTCCAACCTCGAAAACGATGTTCAAATAATTATCTTTTGCCAAGAAAATATTAGTTAAAGCATGGAGGAAAGCAATTTTTTTGGACCCACTTTTTGGGGGACCCAAAATTTTTTTGGCCCCCCAAAAAATTGTGTTCTGGATCCGCCCTTGGACAGAAACAGTATGCCCTTCGGCTTCGCCGGGGCATAAAAAGTCCATACAAACATGAGGTCATGAACTATACATATACAATGCATATCCATAACTTTGCCCAAGCACACCCGCATAATGCATACATTACAACGCGTCCGACATTTTGAAATCCCACATTATACATACGTATAGACACATTTTCAGGACAATATTTGTGGGAGCTCAGCTGAAGACTGATTGTCGTTTTTCGGACAGATGGATGATGATTTCTAATTCTAGATAAAAGAACCTGTTTTCGAACAGGTATGAGTCCCTCTACAAAGGCTCTAGCCCCATAAATGTGGCCTATTTACTGGACTGCCTCCGTAAGCATAGGCCACACATCCACATGTACAAAAATCGTGTCGACTTTGCCAAATTTTGATTTTCACATTTAGGCTTAGTTTGTAGGATTTTTTTTCTTTAGAAGCATACTCACCCTCTTCATAGGCTAGTCAGAAAGTGCTGCCTTTTTCAGATGTCTAATTTTTGTGAAATTTCATGTTGAAATTTTGATACGCAAACTTTTAAAAATGAATCTGGAAATTTCACGAAAAATATACATCTGAAAAAGGCAGCACTTTCTGATTAGCCTATAAAGAGGGCGAGTATGCTTCTAAAGCAAAAAAAAAACCCTACAAACTAAGCCTAAATGTGAAAATCAAAATTTGGCAAAGTCGACACGATTTTTGTACATGTGGATGTGTGGCCTATGTTTACGGAGGCAGTCCAGTAAATGTTGTGTTTATGGGTCCTTTAAAACCAGTAAATAATGGAACGAACTCACCGAGTCTTCACACGAACTCGTGGCATGGGCGCCGCCATTTTAATACACACTGTAACTCATGGAACGTGTAGTTGGTGTCCCTCACAGAACGTATCATAATGCATGGACATACGACATCTCCCCCCTTTAAGCTGTCAACAAACAAAACTGGTTAAACACATTAACAATGAACAATAGTTAACAGTAAATAAATGGCAATGCTTTCTGGCATTAAAACATATGTTGTGAATGCTGCTGTGAAAGTGTGTTTCAGTTAAGGTTGTTTTGGTCTGAAATTATGTGAGATTATTCAAGTGCCAAAATCCTGAAATTTTCCAGATTTGTGAGCAATCTAGAGTTCAGTTCTGTGGAGTGTAGAGTTCAATGTTCCAGTTTAGTGTCAGGTTTAGTACACCACATAATCCTGGTGCCAGCGTGGAGGTTTTCCTGTGCGTCGTGGTCTGACTGTTGTTGTTGGCTTGGGATTCTGTGGGTGAATTGGGTCAGGTGGGGTCTGGACTTCAAGAACTGGTTCTGGTTCTGGGATAAGCAGCAAGTGGCGACGGTTACAACGATACTCGACGCCCTGAACGTTGACAATGTAGGAGCGCGGGGGACCTACTTTTCGAACCACCTCACCCACCGGACTCAGATGTGTTTTGTTGCGGATCCGCACCGTGTCACCTGGTTTCAGCTCACACAGCTGACGGACGCCATGCTTCTCGTTGAAGTAAGACTCACTCTTGGCCTTACGTTGCTTGTCGGCTGCCTTCAACTGGTGCGTGTTGATCATCCTGGGACGGAGATTGCGAGGGAGTGTTGGCAATGTTGTGCGTAGTTCGCGACCCATCAGCAGGCGTGCAGGACTAAGGTTGAGGCCTGGGATTGGTGTGGATCGGTAGGTCAGCAATGCTCGCAGAGGATCAGGCTGCCGGAGCATCGATTTAGCAATGTGGACTGCCTTCTCGGCCATTCCATTCGCCTGAGGGTAGTTTGGGCTAGATGTGAGATGTTGGATGTCATACTCACTTGCAAATTGGTTGAACTCGGTCAGGAACTGTGGCCCATTATCAGTGACGATAACCTCAGGTATGCCAAAACGGGTGAAAGTGGCCTTCAAAAAGTTAATGACGGCCAACGATGTTGTTGTCTGGAGATGATGGACCTCAATCCATCGTGAAAAGTAGTCGACTAGGACAATGTAGTGTCTCCCATTGACCTCTGCCAGATCACAGGCAAGACGTTGCCAAGGTCGTTCAGGAAGCGGAGTCGAGATTAGAGGTTCCGCTCGCTGTGCTGACTGCTTGGTCTGACAGAAGGAGCATTTCTCTATGTACTGGGCAATGTCGCTCCCAATACCTGGCCACCAAATGGCTTGAGCAGCTCGGGCTCTGGAGTTTGATATTCCCTGGTGACCTTCGTGGATCCTCAACAGAATCTCTTGGCGCATATTTGCCGGGATGACGATGCGGTTGCCATGGGTGAGGATCCCCTGGACGAAGCTGAGGTTGTCTTGGTTCTCCCAGTAGAGCTTCACTGTTGTTGATTCAATGTCGCGGGAGTACTTTGGCCAGCCACTGCGAATGTATGATGCGACTTGCACCAGCACTTCATCGAGGGCAGTTTCACGTTTGATCTCGTCCAATTTCCCCTGGGAGACTGGCCAGTGGCTTGTGACCATATGGACATGTGCTTCAACTTCGTCTGGAAGGTTGTCGCTTTCAGTGACCGATGACTTCAAGGGTGCGCGAGACAGGGTATCGGCCACAGTGAGGAGTTTGCCAGGTACGTACTCTGCGGTGCAGTGGTACTTCATGAGACGCATAAGAAGTCGTTGACACCTCAGCGGAGCGTCACACAGATCCTTATTGTTGATGAGTGGAACCAGCGGTTTATGGTCAGTCTGTATGGTGACGTGAAGGCCTCGAAGGTATACGTAAAACCTTTCGCATGACCACACCGAGGCCAACAGCTCTTTCTCTATCTGCGCATAGCGTCGTTTAGACGGAGTGAGGCTTCTTGAGCAGTACGCCACTGGCTTCCATTGTTTGTCATCTTGTTGCTACAGAATACATCCACCCAGTCCGTATTCGCTTGCATCAGCGCTAACCATGGTCGGCTTATTTGGATCATAGAAAGCGAGTGCAGGAGCTGATGTGAGGAGTGTCTTAATGCTGCGAAAAGCTGACTGCTGTGGTGATCCCCACACCCAGCTGACATCACTCTTCAGTAGGTCATTTATTGGTGCAGCGACTGAAGAGACATGGGGAATGAATCGCGCAAGCCAATTGATCATCCCCATTAGTCGTTTGACTTCGGTTTTGGTGGTTGGCGGTGGCATTTGGATGATCGCTGCTATCTTTGCAGGGTCGGCATGGATGCCGTCTTTATCGAGCTTCATGCCGAGGAAGTCGACCTTTGTTTGGGCGATTTTGCATTTGTCCTTGTTCAGCTGTAGTCCAGCGTTCTGCGCAATTTCGAGAACGCGCTGGAGTCTTTCATCGTGTTCTTCTTTTGTGCGACCGGTGATCAGTACGTCGTCCATGTACACCACGACCCCGGGTATGTCGGTAAGAAGGTCGCACATGATGCGTTGATATATTTCTGGTGCCGATGTGATGCCAAATGGAAGGCGTTTAAAGCAGTAACACCCGAATGGTGTAATGAAGGTAGTGAACTTCTGGCTTTCCTCTGTCAGTGGTACTTGCCAGAAGCCATGCTTGGCATCTAGCAGGGAGAATATCTGGGCGCCAGCGACTTTGCCGAGGACTTCTTCGACGGTTGGTATGGTAAACCTCTCCCTGAAAACTGCTTTGTTCAGTCCTCCGAGGTCTACGCATAGGCGAATGTCACCATTCTTTTTCGGCGCTATCACAATAGGCGAGCACCAATCTGTGGGGTCAGTGATACGCTGAATGATGTTCTGTTGCTCCATCCTCTCCAGCTCCTCTTTCAGTTTGGGCATGAGAGGAATGGGGATACGACGAGGAGTCATGACGCAGTAAGGCTTCGTCTACCTTGATGCTAACTGCTTGTCCATGCAGACATCCACCCCCTTCAAAAACACTCTCATGGCTGAGTAGAGTGTAGACTCTGTGGACCAATCCAAGCGAGTCACAGGCATGCTTGCCTATGACTGGTTCTCCCTGAGGCAGGATGAGGAACAGCACGCTTTGAGTTTTGCCCTTGACTTGGCAAATGAGTCTGGTCTGGCCGATTGGTGTGGATTTCCCGCAAAGAATCCTGTAAGGCGAGTTGAGGACGGCTGTAGGATCTTATCGGGGACATTCAGCGTGTTGAAGATGTCAAGCGGGAGGATATTGACCTCAGAGCCCATGTCAAGTAGGAATGACACAGTCTGTCCATGAACATGGAGGTCCTGTCTCCAAACATCATCGATGGGCAGTTGCTGTCGGCGTATGGCACCGACAAAGAACTCGTTCCCTGCAAAAGTACAGGTTTCATCCTCTTGTTCTGGATCTGTCTGGAGAACTGCTCGCATCTGTTTGGGCCTTGACCGGCAGACTTTTGAAAAGTGGCCGATCTTATTGCAGCTCTTACAGTGTTGTCTCTTGGCAGGACAAGTTCTATGGGTAGAGGCGTAGCCGCAATTCTGGCAAAGGGGACCACTCAGTCTGGGGTACGAGGATCGCTGATCCCTTCTCATGGGAGGTGTGTTGGAGCGTTGCTTCTGGCGCTGCTGCACCTGATGGACTGCCTGGACTGTAGTACATGTAGTATTACTATCTCCCCGGGCCTTAATGTCCTGCTGATCCTTTGTGGCTGTTTCAAGCGTTTTGGCAAGTTCGATGGCTTTGGAGAATGTCAGGCCATCTTTGGTGAGCAAGTGTTTCTGGATGAACAAACTGCGTATGCCGCAAACTAGCCGGTCGCGGAGGGCATCATCAAGAAAAGAACTGAATTTACACGGTCCAGCCAAGGTTTGCAATTCCACAGAATACTGTGCTACAGTCTCACCAGCATTTTGATTGCGCTGATAAAACCGGAATCGTTCTGCAATCACTAGTCGTTTGGGCCCGTAGTGCGATTTGAGCAGAGTACACAGTTCAGCGTAAGACTTTTCAGTGACTGCCACAGGTTCAGAAAGGCTCTTCACAGTTTTGTACACATTTGCTCCGATACAACTCAGCAGAACAGCAGACTGCTTGGCTGGAGAAATGTCATTGGCCTTGAAATACAGGTCCAATCGTTCGAGGTAGTTGGTGATTTCCTCTACTTGGTCATATGGATCGAGCCGTCCGATCAAAGCTGAACTATAGGGCGCCCCCTGTGACTGCGACATGATAGATGTACGTTAGACACACGTACGTACGTGGCGAATCGGACGAAAAATAACGGTTTGTTTTGCCACAAAATGTCCAACTACCTGACGTGATACAGTCTCAAAATGTCACTTATTATGTTCACAAACATTTACTGGGACCACCGCTGTCACTATGTTGTGTTTATGGGTCCTTTCAAACCAGTAAATAATGGAACGAACTCACCAAGTCTTCACACGAACTCGTGGCATGGGCGCCGCCATTTTAATACACACTGTAACTCATGGAACGTGTAGTTGGTGTCCCTCACAGAACGTATCATAATGCATGGACATACGACAGTAAATAGGCCACATTTATGGGGCTACAAAGGATCTAGTACTACTAGAGCCTTTGTAGCCCCATAAATGTGGCCTAGTAGTACCAATACCATGTCTACAACTACCATGACTACTGAACTAGGAACCTTAACTTTGGAAAACCAACGCCGCGCCACTCCAGATCCGTATGCTATCCTCCATGGATAGTGCAAGGCCAGAGGCAGTCGGGCCACGGGCTAACTAGGGCCTTAGGGGCTTATTCACTCAACATGTTCAAGATACTCTTTTTTCACGAAAAGGATGCAACGTGAAACAACGATTGAACAAAAACAAAAAAACTTTCGCTGATTTTAGCTTAAAAGTGAAGGCTCCAAAATCTCATAAAATCCCAACCATATCCTTGTTTTTCTTCATTTAATGACAGTAGTAACATTATCTGCACACTATACCTGAAATTCGTAAAATTTGGGAGTTCATAAGATAACTATTTTGGCCGTAATTTATCGAGGAAAATCCATACGTGAACTTACCATTTTGACGTGCGATGCAGAAACGCCGTGCGTGCGAGTACGTTGAAATTTGCCGCAAAAATTGATGACGTCATCCACAGTTTTACGGACCTGCACGCGCATCCCGTATCTGCACCGTTTTCTAATGGTCCCTACTGTCACCGTGCACGGTACGGACAAGTTGACCGGCAAATGCGCGCAAAAACGAACGGCGATGTGAATGGACAATCCGACGCTGCGCTATATCGGTTCTGTTATATCATGGTTTAATATATGCAACAACAAAAACCCTCATGTCATCATTCCCAAACGGCGATCAGCCGCCGTAAAAAAAAAAACGGTACTATCCCCAAAACTAGGTTCCAAAACATGCGAGGCGACTTGTCTGAACGGTCGACTTGTCTTCATTTATCGCACATGGCATGCGGTCGACTTGTCTCAACGGTCGAGTTGTCTCAACGGTCGACTTGTCCCGAGTCGAGTTGTCTCAACGGTCGACTTGTCTGACCCCCCATGCGGTTTACAAACCAGGGGTGCAGTGAAAGTAACTCGGTGCTTTGTGAAGACAGTTGATACTAGGGGGATGATGTACTGCTGCAGAACGAATTCTGCAGAAGTAACATTTTTTTAATTATCGTAATGTTTTATTTTTAATGTCGACAATTATCTTATATCCTCGACAAATCCTCTTTTTTTTCTTTGGACAAAAACATTAAAAAAAAAAACACGGGACGGCCCTCTGTACTAAGAGTTCCATGTTTCACCCAGGCAGCGCGATCGATGGGTACAGGCCTCAGAGAGTTCCGCGTTTTAAACAGGCAGAATGATGTACGGTATGTACAGTAATGGGTCCGATGCTGTGGGAGGGGGCATCTTTATCTCTACAGAACCAACATTAAAAATGATCACAATGTTTTAATTTTAATGTGGATAAGTGTATTATATCCTCAACAACTCGAAACCCTTACGGCGTGGGTTCCGGGCCCGCTTTTTTTTTAAACCTTCAAGTTCATGGCCCAGAAAATTCTCTTATATAGCAAAGCATTTCAGGGTACACAAATAGTGATTTGTAGGAATTTTTCGAACTATATTTTATACCGGTCTGCACCCATAAGCCGAAGCCGTAGTTGGCATCATATTTTGCCCCCCCCCCCCCAAAAAAAGGCACAAAACACCCCATTACATAAAGAAAAGGCATGTTTAGGAAGTACTTTGTTACTTTGTGCAGTGTTGGAACTTCCAGTTTGGAAACCGTCCACGCGTCATGTTGTAACATTAGGCCTAAAGAATAACCTTACTTCTAATAATGATACAAAAAGTTAAGCATTGATCGAATGCACTTGTATTTAGTATAAATAATATCACGGCAAACTTGTTTGCGGGTGGGTTTTGTATTGATCTTTTGTAGATTTATCATGACCCTGTCTGAGCGTGCGGTTATATTCTTTAAACAAAAGTTTTCGTAATATTTCGTAATAAGTATCGTAGAGTACCCAAAATTTGCGCTTACAAATATGCGCGCAACCAACTTTCTTGGCTCTTATCTTGTTTCCACGCAACACCGTCGTCAATATGTTATTCCCATATTCTGGTACATTAGTTTCAACTTTTTACTATAGGTTTTCCCGGCCACTTTCACCAAGTTTTCATTCAATTTAACGCCTGGCTCATTCGATTTAGATTGAAATTGAAAGATCACGCAGATGGGCATTCGACAATAAAAAGGAATCATTCAATTTCACTATCCGAGCATTCTATCGCCTTTAAGCTTCACTCGTCCCTATCCAAGATGCATTCATATTAAAAGTATCGCGTTGTTCATTCAATATCGTCTAAACCAGTAGTAAGGGGTTGATCGGGCATTCGTTTTCATTAATGGGCAAACATATTACACATTTTGTCAAACATCTTTTAAGACTTCATATACGTGTCCGTATTCCTTAGCGTATTAAAATCATATTTGATGTCTTCAATCCGTAGATACCTTTCTTTCTTAATTAAAGGGTATGTGCAATGAATTTTTCTCAGGATTTTTTTGTGCAACTCTTTACTACTGTGAAATGTAAGGAAACTACACATTTGACAACATTTTGTTGTTAAATCTTATTGCAAAAGTGCACTTTTTTAAACATTTAAAAGTGTCCATGCTTTGTAAGATTTGAGGCTTTGCATGGTGAAGATACTAAATAATGAAAGGTTTGCGGAAACACCATGTGCGAATAATTTCTCAACTAACAGAATGGTTCTGAAAAGAACCAGAGGTACATGCTTTTCCGGACTACGTATGAGCGCGTTGTTATTGTGATGTTATTTCAGGAAGACACTATTCGGTTTAGGGGTTTTCCTTTCATATTATTCATCCAAAATTGCTAATTGAAAACATTTGTGGGAAAGGGTTGCTCATTGGCTTACTGCCATGTACTGACACATCATAGAATCACCAAAAATTAAAAAAAATTCTGACAGCAAAATATCCAAAATTCTAGCAACTTTTTGTGCTGAAATAGCCATGTAACATTAATCATGCCCAGAATGCCATCATATGTTTTCTAATGAATATGAAACTTTGCATTAATAGCATAAAAACAGAAAAGGCACCAAAACACGCTTCAAAATGGAAAATTAAACTTGCAAATAAGGCTAAATGTTTGCATTGAAAACTTACTTTGCATGGGCCCTTTGAATACGGTAAGCGTTTAGTCAGACATACGCAAGGAAACATTCAAGAAATAACGCAAGAGAAGTGTTCCTGATGGTACAACCATTGCCAAACATACGTGTCCCGATGTCTTGCACGTCAAGAAATCGTCAACGTAAAGATGCCCCTTGCTCAAACGTTTAAACAAGTAGAAAAGATCAACAGTGAAAAAGAAATTATCTTAGTTTCTTTCAGTTGATTATTTCGTTACATCTTGTTTCCCTCATATCAGTTAATTAATTTGTAACATTGTAAATTTTACAGTCATCAAGATTTTTTTTGGAGGGGGGGGGAATGAACCTCGGAGGAGAATAGGAAAATATATATCGATTAAAAAAGGTTACTAATTTAAATGACCAAACGATGAAAGTGATTGCCCATAAACGAATAAGAAACGAAAAGCATGGTTGTACGTTTTAAGCGCACAGATGTTCGCTAATTTGAATGCATCAACCGTCAAAAAGTTGCAAAGACTCAATTTAAGACTGCTACAAGTTAAGTCGTGAATGCACCAAAACGAAATAGGCTGCCCGAAAATGAAAACGAACATTCAGAGCAAAATCTTGGCTGCCTAAAAATGAAATTGAATGAACCCAAAATGAAAAAGAAACCCCAATTTGACCACATGTGCAAAACTCACGCGAAATTGAATGGCCGATAATGAAAATGATTAGAAAAATTAGGAAATTCGCCGGGAAAACCTATATTACTGTTTTTGAAAAATCTATATTGGGGATTCTACGTACACATCCTTACTCGACATGTTATGACTTTATAAGCGACGACTTATTAGTCTGGCAGCTAGGTGGAGTTTAATACCAATTTGAGCACAAAAGGTTTTGTGGTATGTCGGGGGGTATAGTTCTGAAATGGCCATTCTTTAGTTGCCTTAGGTCGGATCAAGTGGGTCAGTGGACTTCGGTAAAAAGTCAAACATTAAGAGTTTAATTAACATGTTGCGCACAGGTGCGCTTTTTTGGATTAAATTGTTGAGACTCACCCCATGAGACCAAAAACGCAGCTCAAGAATGGAAGGAGTCGGATAACATTTTTTTTTTTTAATTAGGGTCATCGTCCACAGACCGCTAGGTCCGGTTTTCGAAACGGACGTCGTTGCATTTGTTTGGTTTCCTATACACGCGCTCATTCAATTAGGGTTAATAAGAAATGAGAATAAGAGGAATGGAGAGGTTCCTATTTTTTAATTCTAATATGAAACACACGCAATTAAAAAGAGCCGTTTCGGGAACTTCGTTACCAAAACAGCAAATTCTTAGCGGACTACCTTTCGTAAGTTGCACACCCAAATCAAACTGCGCGTAGGCTTGACCGTTAAACTTGAATAGCGCCCTCAATCAACTAAAAGTAATCACGCAACCCGATCGTCATTGCACACTTGTACAATTATTATGTAATCATTTACCATTCTTTCTAATCACATCAGCAAAGAACCCCTTTATCTATCTTAATCCTAATATGGATACACGTAACTAGCAGGAGCTGTTTCGGCGAGCTACGTCGCCGAAACAGCTAATTTTGCTCGAACTACTTTTCGTACTTTTACCCTAAACCAAACCTGCGTAGAGTTGACCGTTAAACTTGCATAGTGCCCTCAATTGTATTGATTGACTGCGAGTATCACCACAAGTAATCCTCATTGAACAATGTACTCGGTAATAGAGTTCTTTCCAATTGCTACAGTATGCCAAGGAATTCGAACACACCTTACTTTCTCTTTCAATATCGGGCGTTACACTATTGACAGCGCACTCTGTTTCCTAATGTTTTTCTTTTTTTAAGCGCGTTAATTGTTACGCCGAATTGCCTATTCAACTTCACTCTCGATGTAAGAACCACCCCTTTCTCAAACTATTTTTCTTTTGTTTCTTTTCTCTCAATTAACCATTCGTTTCACGTAGCACGACCGTTCAGTACTGGTACTGGTCTCGCACACATTGTATAAGGCCAAATCCACAACACAGCGGTTGTTTTTTTTTTAGGGTGGGCCAAACATTATTTTGTTCCCCGAAAAAGTGGATCCAAAATGTTCCGCCCCAAATTCGATATGAAAAGCAAGGGGGCACTAGGACTCTTCATGGCATCATTGCATGGTGGCTGGAATTTAATGCTGTACGTAACATGGCTGCCTTTTTTGCGACGTCACACTGAAAAAAAATAGTAAAATCCTTGGCTCTGTCAATGAAGATGCCACAGTGAAAAGGGACATACATACGCAACGGCGGATCCGGGCGGGGGCCAACGGGGGCAATGCCCCCCCCCCCTCTCAAAAAAAGAGAAATTACCAATTACCCATTTCTTTTCTTTCTTTTTTTACTCAGTGAGTAAAATTCCAGCAAGTTCAATATGCATGTTCTCCACTTTATAAAACTTGAGTTTGTCAACTCGCTATTAATACACAAAGCTGCGAAAAACGGGGGAAATTTTATTTCAAGAAATTAAAAGGTCATCGTATCCACGTTTAGGTATATAAATAGTCAGCGATCGTAATGCGGAAGAAATAAACCTATGAAGATATGAACACTATAGTAAGATATATCAAGTTCAACATTCAGCAAAATAGATTTGTAAAAATATAGAAAATTCTTCAGGGATCAGTGGAGAGTACTATCACTCGGTTCCCTCGTATTTTTGAAGCAAAAGAAGCAGCAAATGACGGATGGAGATGAATAGCTTGCCTAGTAGAGTGATGTACATCGAAAATTCCGAGAAACAAAATTAATGGATTGAAGAGTATAAGGTATTGGAATAGACCGATACTTTGCGGGGGGGGGGGGGAATACGGCAAATGTACCGCATATACGAGTACATAATTTCAGCCAAAGTGCATGTTCATGAAACAGGTTCGGTTTTTTTACAAGACATTTAAACCATTTGTTTATGACCGGAGTTTCGAAGTTTAGAGGGTTCTCTTTTACAGGCATGTATGAAGCCAAAGCGCAGACTGGAGCTGACAATCCTCTAAGTGTTTCCAACTATATATTAAGACTCTCAGTATGAAGACTGTATGTACAACAGCCTAGTGGTACCAGTCATCGTCCACAGACCGCGGGGTCCGGGGTTCGAAACGGACCGCGGTGCATTTTTTGGTTTTCAATACACGCGCTCAATCATTTACTTAAGAGTCTTCATTTCCCGTCGTCAAATACCAACCGACCTTAGCTCAATCAGTTAAGTCACCGGCTGGGACTGTCTGCGAAGTCCAGGTTATGCATCTACTCATAGGTACGGGGCTCTTTTGCTGTCTCGGCAGCAAGGCATAGGGTGTCGCCTCGTTTCCTCCCTTAACGGTGCTTGGCCCTCCGGGGTTACATGGATGGACAGGGAAGGAGGTGTGGTGGGCCGGGGAATCCGAGACCCAGGAAGAGTCCTATATGGGAGTTGGTAACCAATCGCGACCCCTGAATGCTTGGTCAACACCACATAACTTTTTGTTTTTTTCTTTATCTCATTATTGTTTTCATTGTCGAGGCTTTAGGCCTATAAGGTACAGTAAACACGAAAAGGTTTTCTTCAAAAAGAAATTCGCCCTTAACATTTTTCCAGTTGGGCTACTGAAACAGACTCTTAATTTTAACAAGCCCGCATGTTTTTCTTTTAGTATCTCTTGTAAACAAGATTGTACACACATGTAAGACATGGGGCTACTTAGGCTTGCGGGCCCCCGCTGAAGTCGAACCCTGAACTTATGTAACAGTTGTAGGCCTACTTGTACTGACATTTCAAACACAACTAGAGGTCAGGGCGTTTGTGAGTTACAAACGCAGAGTGGACACCGTTGAGGGCTTTGAACTTGATGTTAAAACAAAATGGGTGAAAGCCGTACACAGGAGTGTGAGCTCGTGTTTCTGTGATATTTGCATGAAATGGGGCCCAAAAGTTGCTCTATTTTGCGATGGAGCGCATATGCATTTTGCAAAATGGCGATGGGCCACAGGACTACTTTTTCGGAATTACATCATTTGATGGAATTTTCTCCCAAACGTTATAGGATAAATACACAAAAATAAACAGAAAATATAAGATTATGAAATAAGCTTTGATTTGGTGGGTGTCTCAAACGCACGGTTCTGCACCTTGGAGAGTTGTGGGTAACATAGACTGATTACAGAATCTAATGTATATATATTTTTCATTTGTTACATTACCAAGAATATGGATCTAGAGGTTCTAGGTTTTCCCCTGGTTGGGAGCCTATAATTAGAGCCGGTTACAAATGAGAATAAAAGAAATGCCTCGGTTGCTATTTTGAATCCTAACACGAAATACACGCAACTAGAACTGTTTTGGAGAATGACGTTACCAAAACAGCCAATTATACGCGAACTACTTTTTGTACGTTCAACTCCCAAAACAAACTGCGCGTAGGCTTGACCGTTAAACTTGAACAGCGCCCTCAGTCAGCTAAAGGTAATCGCACAACTGATCGTCACTGTACACTGTACAATTATTATGTAATCACAAACAATTCTTTCTAATCACAACAACAAATAATCCCTTTATCTATCTTTAATATCAATATGAACACATGTAATTAAAAGGAGCTGTATCGGCAAACTACGTCGCCGAAACAGCTAATTATCTGCGAACTACTTTTCGTACGTATAACCCCCAACCAAACCTGCGTAGGCTTGACCGTTAAACTGAAATAGTGCCCTCAATTGACTGAGAGTATCGCCACAAACATTCATCATTGAACAATGTACTCGAATTCCTTCCAATCACTACAGTACCAAGGAATTCGATAAACGCACCTTACTTTCTCTTCCAATATCGGGCGTTTACACTATTGTTACGTAATGTTTTTAGCGCGTTCATTGTGACGCCGAATTGCCTATTCAACTGCACTCTCGATGGAGGAACCACCCCTCACTCAAACTATTCTTCCTTTTTTTTGTTTCACTTCTTGCAATCAACAATTCAGTGCAATCGCGCGACCGTTCAGTCCGGTACTGCATGGTCTCGCACTCACGAATGTATCAGGCCAAATCCAGGACACAGTGTTTTTTTTTTTAGGGCGGGCCAAAACTTTTTGTTTGTTCCCCGAAAAAAATGTTGTTTTTTTTTTGTAATGTTGTACGCTGGTGGCTGCCTTTTTGCGACGTCATCTGCAAAAGATATGGTTTTGGTGATTTTTTTTTGGGGGGGGGGATGGCCCCTGTTGCCCCCCCCCCCCATCCGCCATTGTGTATGTACGGTATGTCCCTATTCATCTGTGGCATCTTGACAAAGCCGATTGGTTGTAACCGACTTTTTTTCCCATTGAGTAAAATTCCAATGCATGTATTCCACCTCATAAATCTTGAGTTTTCAACTCGTTATCAATTATGCGATCGAAGTCATCGATTCGTGTTTTACAAAATGTTTGATTCAGGAAATAAAAAGGTCACATATTTTGGTATATAAAAAAGGAATTCATCAGCTCTTGCAGAAGTTATTAACATATCACATCCCTGTCTAGTTTATGAACTGTAGGTTGTTCGATATAAGGAGGGGCTTGGAAAACAGTAATTGCTGGGCGTTTCTGTTTAGTTTCAATACCGTATCTCGCTTCCAATGCAACAGACCCGAATACCGTCTAAATGCAGGTTGATCGGGTAAAGTGGTGTGTGCCCTATTCGCTCTTTGTATCGCGATGTTGGAACAAAAGCGGAGAAACCTGAAATGGCGACTTCGCGTTCACACAAAAAAATTACGTAACGGGGGGAGAAGTCCGTTGCACCCAAAAGTAAAAAAAAAAACATGAAGTGACTTTTCCATGGTGAACCATTGTGCATGCATTATGTGGTTTGATCCTTCGGAAACAACGCTTCGAGTCGCTCGCGCGAGACCAGAACCTCTCTGTGCAGTCTCACAACAAACCAGGTATTGTGACGACGCGCCGTACGGTGAACCGGCCCGCCACCCGCCGCCCGCCGGTGGGTGCTGCTTTCGAACTTTCTTTGGACAGTCACTTAAAAAAGACCTTTTCGTATTCCACAGGCAACCCCCACGGGTGTGCACGGTTTATGGGATAAATGACAATAAAGATGACACCCGTGCTGTTTACATGCCTTTTTCATCAAGGCTAACTAGTTGTCGATGTGTTTCTTTTATTTTAAAGCTATAGTCCATCATTTGCAGCCATCCGAAAAGTAACTGGCGTAATTACTGTTGAAAAACAAACTTGGTTGAAAGATAGTAAGGGAACTAAACTCCCTGTGAAATTATTCTTTCTGGGAAGCTGTCATTTTGAAGTAATCAACGAAAGAAGGCATTTCCAACGGTGATTCTTAAGAAGCACCGTAGGAAAATTTAAATTAGTAGTTCGTTTTGTTATTCAGCGCAGCGCGCACAAGTATTGGAACGACGCACACGCGCGCGCGGTTGTTATAATTCATCGGATCAGTGCGCGACGCCGCGTATAGCTGCAATTCAAAACAATTCACAACATGATTCAGTAACTTTTGATTTGAAATTGAGATCTTAGAATGCTGCTTTTCTCGGAATGTACAGCTGAAGCTTAGCTGAAACTTCATCAGGTAAGTTGCTCAGTATCCTTCATTAGATTTTGAACACTTTTGTTGCTTCAACGAACAAAATGCACTAATTACAAATGATGGACTATAGCTTTAACGAGAACATTTTCTTTTATTCCATTTTGGGCGTCTGCAACCCTCTGAAAAAGGACTTTTCATTTTGCACACAAATGAACCCGACCTGCGTGAGCTGAATTAATATATGACAGCCATTAATTCGAAGAAATAAGTCCGTTTCTAATCGTCATTTTTCGAGGTGAAACGCAGCGAGGGGACGCATCTTTAATTATTGAACCTGTGATATTTTCGGCTTGTACTCGCTCCCCAACAACAAAACATTTCATTGTGAAATCGCTAATTTTCTGGCATTATAAATGTTCTTCACTTTTGCATATAAGACATGATATAGGTTGGTACCCAACACCCTATTATGTTCGAGAATGGATTGGAAACCAGTTCAGTTGATCGACAGGTCTGTTTGTTATGTGCGCAAACGCAACCTGAAATAAAACGCTACTTATTTGGACGCCCCCCTCCCATTAAAATAATAATATTAATAAACATACTTTGGGGGAGGTGAGGTTGAGCAGTACAGAGCAAAGAAAAACAGCTATAAAGAAAGAACTAGAAGATATGCCTAATTGGGTACATTTAAAGAAAACAAGCAGAAACACATTGTCCAAAGAATAATGAAATAATAGCATTTACAGGGAGCGTAAATAACACATTCTTATTGCTTTAATTTTGAGCTGCAGTATTAATTTCATCAGATTTAATATATCCAACTTCCGATTCAACTTTGGCGCTCGTAGCAAAGCGCACATGTAAACAAAGCGTGACGTCATTATGTCTTAGGTCTTTTGGGCGACATGCAGACACTTTCGGGTTTCAATACCGTATCATTCTTAACATGCAACAGGCCTACACCGCCCAAACACAGGTAAATAGCCGGTACTTGCCCCATTCGCTCTTGTATCACGAGAAGTTGAACATACGAAGGCTCCATTCACATTTCAATAACGTTTACGTTTTGAACAAAAACGTTACGTAACGGAGGGCTCGTACGAACAGTGTGCTGCAACCCGTCGTGAAACAAAGACCGTATCTTGATCTATGAAAGCAACTCTTCCACGGTGAAACCAATGAATTGATCTCTGCAAAGAAGCTGGTGAACAATAGTATTCGGAAACAAAGCTCAGGAGTCGCTTGCGCGAGACCGAAACCTCTCCCTCGGTCTTTAAACAAACTACACTAAGGAATAGACGACACACCGTGACCAACATAACTTGCTCCACACATGCTCACACTACTCCCGTCCCTCGACTATGTGATAATACGGGCACCCGTACGATGAGCCGGGCCCGCCGCTTTCACAATGCCTTCCGAACAAGATACTTTTGCGATACGTGTTAAAAAAAAAACACCGACACAAGGTCAAAGTGAAAGGACTTACCTGCATGTTCAAATGTTTCGTTATAGAAGTCAGTTCAGTTCAGTTCAGTTCATTTTATTTCCAGCGTTCACAAATCAGTGTATGGGTGCACAAAAATTGCACGAAAGTCCGTTTCGAACCCCGGACCCCGCGGTCTGTTGACAAGTACCCTAACCACTATAGGCTATTGTATGTACAGTCTTTAAACCACCGAGTCTTAATATTTAGTTGGAAACACTTGGAGGATTGTTAGCTCAATCTGCGCTTTGTATTTATACATGCATGTAAGAAAAACTTCTAAACTCCCGTAATAAACAAACGATTTAAATGACTTGTGAACGAACCTGTTTCATTAAGGCACTTTTTTTTATTCGTATACGGTACATTCGCCGTTTACAAAATTTATTCTGCTGAATTTTACTTTAAAATGTGGTACTATAGTTATTTATTCTTGACATTCTTTTGTTGGCTTATAAACTTATTGATATGTACCCTTGTTTTTCTTTGCATGTAAACATTTTGCTTGATTGTCACAATTAGTGTCTGAACATTAGGCCTACTGTGTTCTAGGTCCCATGCCTATTATACAAGCTGTGTTTTCTTATGGATTCCTCTACAATTTTTACTTGGACATGTACATGTACACCCTTACATACTGATTTGTGAACACTGGAAATAAATGAACAGAACCGACTTCTATAACGAAACATATAAGGTAAGTTCATGTTTCAGTATCCACTGACTTCTCGATGTCCTTTCCTCTTTCCTTTCACTTTAACCTTGTGTCTGCTTTTAATTTATTTTGTTGTAGAATTTCAAGCTAACATTTGTAAGACAGGTTCGATTTTTACCGTCGTTTTTTTTTATCACGTATAAAAAGTAAAAGTATCTTGCTAAGGCACTTTGAAAGCGGCGGGCCCGGCTCACCGTACGAGTGCCAGTATTATTATTATATAGTCTAGGGACGGTAGCTGACTAGAGCATGACTTGTGTGGAGCATGTTATGTTGTTACGGTCACGATGTGTCGTCTATTCCTAGTATAGTTTATTTTGAAGACTGCGGGGCGAGTTTCGGTCTCGCGCGAGTGACTCTTGCGCTTTGTTTCCGAATATACGAAAGCCCTGTAGTGCCATCAAGTATACATGTATATTTTGTCCAAGTTCGTTTTTATGAGATATATTTTTCCCAAAGTTCGTTTTTATGAGATACATTTTCTCGAAGTTCGTTTTTATGAGATACATTTTCTCGAAGTTCGTTTTAATGAGATACATTTTTTCGAAACTCGTTTTTATGAGATACATTTTCTCGAAGTTCGTTTTTATGAGATACATTTTCTCGAAGTTCGTTTTTATGAGATATATTTTACGGAGTTACGGAGTTTTATGAAGTTACGCAGCCCCTGAAGGGACATCCAAAATTATTTTTTATCTCGTGCGCACAACATAATATCTCTTGCGCACGAGATAATTATCACGTGTGCACGACATATATCTCGTGCACACGACATAATATCTCGTGCGCACGAGATATTACGTCGTGCGCACGAGATATTATGTCGTGCGCACGAGATATTATGTCGTGCGCACGAGATAAGAAAATAATTTTGGACGTCCCTTTAGGGGCTCCGTAACTTCATAAAACTCCGTAGCCCCGGAAATATATCTCATAAAAACAAACTTCGACAAAATGTATCTCATAAAAATGAACTTCGAGAAAATATATCTCCTAAAAACGAACTTCGACAAAATGTATCTCATAAAAACGAACTTCGACAAAATGTATCTCATAAAAACGAACTTTGGGAAAAATACATCTCATAAAAACGAACTTGGACAAAATATATACTTGATGGCACTACAGGGCTTTCGTACGAATACGATTGTTCACCAGTTTCTTTGCCGAGGATCAAATCATTGGTTTCAACGTGGAGGAGTTGCGAACAGTATGCGCTGCACCCGTCGTGAAACATAGGTACTTTTGGCAGAGTCCTCCGTTACGTAATTTTTTTTGTTCAAAAGGTATAGTTATTGTAATGTAATAGAAGCCTTTGCCCGTTCAACTTCTGCGCTTTTGTTCCAATATCGTGATACAAGAGCGAATGGGGCATATACCGGCTTTTATTAACCTGTGCTTGGGCGGTGTATGCCTGTTAACTCAGTGTCTGCATGTCGCCCAAAAGACCTATAAGCTTTGTCACGCTTTGTTTACATGTGCGCTTTGCAATGGGAGCCAAAGTTGAATCGGAGGTAGGATATGAATCTGATGAAATTAATACTACAGCAACAAAATTAATTAGAATGTGTTATTTACGCTCCCTATCAATGCTGTTATTTTAGGGTGTCTTAAAAACACATATTGCAAGTTCCGTCGATGGGAGCAGCTAAAAAAACACGTCATTTACGAGACATCTTTGGACGTGTTTGGACAATGTGTTTCTCCCTTTTTATCCCCCTGGCTGTAAGCCGGAGGGAGACGTTGCGATAGGGATGTGTTGCACGGTACCCTCTGGATACATGTGAACAACAGGGAACAAAAGATTGTACACGTCTCAAAAGAGCAATTTCTATAGGTGAATGTGTATGCACAAGATTATCACGAATCAGTTATATGGATTTTACTCAAAAACTAGGAATTTCCAATTGAGGTGTGTTGATGTGTTGCAAATTCGGAAGTATTTTGTGTAGGCCTAAGGGATATTAAGTCAAAATTTCTGCTCAGGAAATTCATTCTGGTTAAAATAGGAGCATTTTGAAAGTATACTTCTAAGCTCGAAAACTTTAGTACACGACAACAAAGAAATGACTCCACACGTACGGAATGTATTCCTTCTGTGTGTATTTCTTTAGGTATGTACACCATACTATGTCTGTATATATGCTTGCGTTTGTTTATGGTGTAAATCGAGAACACACACGTGCAACATCATCGGTGAATCGAGGACAGGAACCAAATCAAGGACCCCTCCGTTGGAAAACGTGTACAAAACCAATGAGAGCTGTTGCGAAAAAGTTAGTATACAAACAAAGGTAAAGGGAAGAGGAACAAAAGGAAATCATCGATTTCCACCATAAACAAACGTGGGTGTCTGCAGTTGTGTTATGTTTTGGTTAGATTAGCTCTTGTCAGCACGATAACTTGAGAAATGCTTTACTTAGGAACTTGAAATTTGGTTTGTGGGTTGTTCTTGGTAGTCTCAAGAAGCCTATTGCTTTTGGGGCCGACAGGTCAAAGGTTAAAGTCACTGTTGCTAAAACAATAGAAATCTTCCATTTTGGTTAGGGACACTGACTTTATAAAAAAGAAGAAGCTGCCAGCATGCCAGGGGATTGCGCAAGTCTCACTTGCAGTATTTGGGGTCTTCCTTTGTTCTCGTGTACTAAATTTTTTTCCAACCCACCTTGGAAATTCCTAGTTTTTGAGTAAAATCCATATATCTATTTCGTGAAAAACTTGTGGGGTACCAAAACGGTACCCCGCATGTCGGTGGGCATTCCTTATGGGGTACCTCCCATTGTTCCGGTACCCCATAAGGCAGTGTTTATACGTTCACAATGGTTCACCATGGAAACGTTACTTAATACTTTCTTTTACTTTTAGGTGCAACGCACTTCTCCTGCCGTTACGTAACTTTTTTGAACGCGAAGTCGCCAGTTCAGCTTCTCCACTTTTGTTCCAACATCGCGATACAAAGAGCGAATGGGGCACACACCACTTTACCCATCAACCTGTATTAAGATGGTATTCGGGTCTGTTGCATTGGAAGCGAGATACAGTATTGAAACTAAAACAGAAACGCCCAGGCATGTACACTCTTTCCAAGCTCCTTCTAAATTACCCAACAACCTACTGTTCATAAACTGGGCAGGGATGTGATAGGTTCATAGCTTCCGCAAGAGCTTATAAACAAAATTGTACCAAAATATGATGAACTTTTTATGTCCTGAAACAAAAATTCCCCAGTTAATCGCAGCTGTGTGTAGGCCCAAAAGCACGAATCAATTACTTCCATCGCATAATTATAGGGAGTTAAAAAACCTCAAGATTTATAAAGTGAAATAGGCCTGCATGCATTTGGAACTTGCTAAAATTTTACTTAATGAGAAAAACAAAATCGGTTAAAACCAATTGGCTCTGTCATCAAGATGCCACAGGTGACTAGGGACAATCATATGTAAAAACGTTGGGCAAAATGGATTGAAGACCAATGTTGGTCCAAACATTCAACGGGTTAAACTCTTGTGCAAACTCTTCCCGAGAGTTGGGGGGGGGGAATTCCCCCCCCCCCAAAAGGAAATCACCAAATCCATTTCTTTCTTTAAAAACAAAACAAACGCAGCCACCTGCGTACAACATTAAAATTGCGCCACCATGCACCGATGACATGAATGCTGCCCCCTTGCTTTTTTATATCAAATTTGGGGCGGAACATTTTTGGACCCACTTTTTTTTCGGGGGAAAAGGGCTGGCCCACTCTACTATATAGTCACTATGTCCTGGATTTGGCCTTACGTAGGCGCGAGACCAGTACCATGCCGGACTGAACGGTCGCGCGACATGCAACGAATTGTTGATTGCAAGAAGTGAAACAAAGAAGAATAGTGTGAGAGAGGGGCGGTTCCTCCATCCAGAGAGAAGTTGAATAGGAACTTATTCCTCCATGGCGTAACAATGAACGCGCTAAAAACATTACGTAACAGAGTGCGCTATCAATAGTGTAACGCCTGATATTGGAAGAGAAAGTTAGGTGTGTTCGAATTCCTCGGTACTGTAAGTGATTAGAAAGAATTCTGTTACGAGTACATTGTTCAATGACGATTATTTGTGGTGACGCTCTCAGTCAATTGAGGGCAGTATTTAAGTTTAACGGTCAAGCCTACGCAGGTTTGGTTTGGGGTTAAACGTATGACAAGTAGTTCGCGTATAATTTGCCGTTTAGCTCCTGTTAATTACGTGTGTTCATATTATGATTAAAGATAGATGACGGGGTTTTTTGCTGTTGTGATCAGAAAGAATTGTATTTGATTACATAATATTTGTACAGTGATGACTTCGAGTTTATTGAGGTCGCTATTCAAGTTTAACGGTCAAGCCTAAGCGCAGTTTGTTTTTGGTGTTAAATGTGCGAAAAGTTGTTCGCGAACAATTTTCTGTTTTGGTAACGTAGTCAAGGGCGTCAATCGCTTGATGATAATTATGTCTGCGTCAAATTATTTGTATTTACGGAGTAAATGTGCCAATTTTTTCCTCCACGTTAGGCAACCCTTCGCTGAATTCGCCTATAGTATAGACCTAGTGTTTGAATGTTTGGCTTTTCCGCAAAGTTGTAGAAAAACCTTTATTTTTTGTCAAGATTTTTGCGGCCTTCACTTTGGGCCTTAATCTTGCTGGAGTGCAGCAGAGGTTGCAAAAGGCAGCAGCAATACTCCAAGTGGAGTGAATTGGATGCAGTTGAGTCCCGGTGTCACGGTCTCACTTCTCCGGCGTGCTAGCTTCTCCGGGTGGATTCGGCGGACTGTTGAGCACGTTACAGTGCACGTTACATGAGCACGATTCATGCTCATGTGTCCGCTGTGCTTACTTTTCCTCGGGCTGTATTACCAAGCCTATATAACGCTAGTGAGGGACATCCAAGAATGTGTTATGTAACAGGTCTTGCAAGCATTCTGATTTGTACGGTGGCCCTGGAACGACATTTTAATATTGACCTTTTTAATATGAACCTTGTAACTTCTTAATATTGACGTTGTACCTTCGCAATATGCACGTTGCACGTAATTTAATATCGCATTGTGGAAGTTGTTCCTCCTTAATGTGAATGTTCCAACTTGTTAATGTACACCATTGATCATGCTTGATGTCCACGTTGCACCTTGCTTCTTCGCAATATGAACCATGTACCTTCGCATTGTGAACGTTTGACATGGCATCTTGTTAATATCATTGTTGAACCGTCCTCCTTCGCAATGTGAATCATGCATTCTAAAAAGTACGAAGTCCTTGTCAAGCCCTATAGTTATACAACCAGTTATGATGGAGTTTCAATCTGACAGCTGTTTAATGTCACTTAACCTGGGTCTACCTTGTAGTGATTTTAATCATGAATCAAGGCTCATTTCACACCTATTGTTGATCACTGTGTGCGCATATTAATTGAAATATTCTAATACAGGGAGTTTCCATAATATTATGATAGGGGCGCTGTTTAAGTTGCCGTGCATCGTGGAGTTGCAGCACTGCTGACATGAACTGACACAATGGACACCGCATGCAAGCGTGAAGTGTACACGCTTGCAGCCATTCAGATGTCCACATGAGCCAAGTTATCGCAACTGTAAAGTTCGCTCAAAATCGTATACAAAATAGTGGTTAACTATATAATTATTTCAACCACACAGAGAAAAAAAAGTGTTCATCAAGAACCATTGAGTTTTTAATTTTTCATGTAAACTTAACTGATCGAGACCTATACCGTAGTCTTTGCCCGAGGCTGGATGCTGTATTTTATTCTGTATTGACAAGGTAATGCGTGCGGAGTATATGCCTGAAATGTCCTGGGTAGCGCTGCCAAAGTTCTTAAGACAACATAACTGTTGACAGCGTCCTCTGCCGCACGCCATGGCAGCTTCAACGGCCTGTCAGTGACTAGCTGGGTTCCGTAATATCTCATCTCAACTGGAGCTGTCCGTTGCAGATTCGTCTTTGTCGTCAGTGCGTGATCAAGTGAATTATCACAGATATAATTATAACACCTCACCCACAGATTCTGTGTCTTGATTGGCCCAGAGCGAGTCACATGTTACTTTCTAATTTTGCTATCTTTCTGTGCACGGCCAAAAGTACTATGCGCATAGCAACCAGAGAACTAGACCATTAGCAACCAAAGTACTATTTCCACGGCGCGGTATTTGTGTGCAAATGCATGCTGGTGTGCGCGTTGTGCGTAGCGCGTATTATTCCAAAGAGAGCGCGCCGCAGACTTGGGTTCAAACATTTCGTGAAGGGGTAGTTTTTAAGAGAGAAATACATTTTTCACCAATTTTGTATTGAAATTGAAGTTTATTTCAACTGTGTTCAGATTTAAATAATTTAAAATATTAAAATCAAGCAGAATCTGTGGGTGAAGTGTTATAAAACAAATATTGAATGCTTTATCTCGTGGTGAAGTAAAACTACCCTCCCTCGGTGATCCATGGACCATTCTATTTTCCCTCGGCTTCGCCTTGGGAAAATAGAATGGTCCATGGATCACCTCGGGAGGCTAGTTTTTTACTACACCACTCGAAGCATTCAATATTTGTATAATATATACTCGGCCAGCAACACTCGCTGGTGAATAAGCTAGACCAAACGACTTGTAACGTAACGACACTAAAGGGAATATATAGTATGCGAACGGTGTCAATTATAAGCCTGCATTGATCCTAGGTATTTACTCGGAAATATTTCCGGAAATGTTTTGTCGTTTCGCTTTCGATGTTGGCCTCTTCCTCGAAATCTGACCAATTACATTTGAGGACGTGTAACCCAATATGATGTGGTTGAATAACAGGATGGGGTTAGACTAGAATTGGAACATTTTCTGGAAAGAAAGGTAATCTATACGGTGTAGATTACATTTCTTTCCAGAAAATGTTGCATGGATGGCTATACATAGAAAAAGAAAACCGGTCAAGATGTAAACCAAAACATACATTTTTGAAATTAAAGATATATTCGTCTCCCGATGGCAAAATATCGGTGTCTATTATTGCTTACTATATACAGGTGACCCAAACAAATGCGCAACCCTGAAACATTTGTCCTTTTTTTTTTCAAAAACGTTATCTATGAATTTTTAAGTTTTGGATATGAGATAAAAGCTGAGTTTTTTCTCTTGTATACTGAAAAAGTCATAAAAACAGTATATTGCGTGGCTGAGAAAATGTCAATTATGTAACACCACTCCTGGTCCATTTCAATGACATTACCTCAGTTAAGAAACATTTATTTTAATATGTCTTTCATTAATTGTGCAATTTCTTTAGTCTTTGGACATATTTATGATGCTGAAAAGGTTTAACATAGGACTAAAAGGATAAGATACCTGTTCGGGTGGAAAACAAGTGCACAAAAAGGTACAGTGTAAATCCCTTAACTGTGGTAATGCCATTGGAATGGACCATAAAGGAGTTGTGTTACATAATTTGCATTTTCTCAGTAACCCAATTTGCTGTTTTCATGTTTTTCTTTTCTGTATTTAATGAAAGAAAAACCTCTAAGCTTTAATCTGATATCCAAAACATAACAATTTATAATTCATGTTCAGGCTAATGAGCGCTGCTTCACTAGAAAAGATGTGTTCAATTCATGAGACTAATTAATTTCTTGACGGTATACTCTCCGTCAATTACAATAATGCAAAACAGTGTTCTGTGATCACGTTAAGAAGGCTTTTATCATAATACTTTACATCGTTCAAGCCCTATTCAGATTTTTTGTGTGTTTTTAATCATAGTTACGAGAGATTTCCGATGGTGTACATTGACAAGATCGAACGTGAATATTAACAAGTTGGAACATTCACATTAAGAAGGAACAACTTCCACAATGCGATATTAAGCTTCGTGCAACGTGCATATTGCGAAGGTACAACGTCAATATTAAGAGGTTTATGCAAGGTTCACATTAAAAAAGTCAATATTAAAATGTCGTTCCAGGGCCACCGTAGATTTGTGTTCCCAGCGTTCGTCATGCATGTGTGTGTGTTCATGGAGGAATAATTAAGAACGAACTCCTTGGTCCGTGGTCCTTGCTCGTTCGTGGTCCATTTTGTCTTTATTTTTGCAACCATGCGGCTTAAATAAAATGTGCATTTCAAGTCTTTTTTGGTTATTGGGAGTTGTGCGCGCCACGATCGTACGAAAATTCTGGATTCGACTGGTACCCTGTAACTATGCATACAAATATCCTATGATATTACGTGCACCAGTACAACCCCGAAGAACTCAGCACACAAATAAAGTTGACAAAAAATGTACACCACTGCGCAATTTTGTGCATGCGTGTTGAAGCGAAATTTCCCTTTCGGAGAAGCTAGCACGCCGGAGATGTGAGACCGTGACACCGGTCCTGACAAGCAGCCTTGATATAGTGTAGTGTTTTTGTCCTTGGGCAAGACACTTGACATTAATATTTGCTTCCCACCAACCCAGTAGCGAATAGGGACACGTGCAGGCAGAGATGATCATTGTGATCGTTGATCATTTTCTGTTTACACTAAAATGTTTATATATCTGTTTCATAATTTATATTCAGGGTTCGACTTTATCGGGGACCGGCAAGACTAAGTAGCCCGGCTGGCCAGTGATTATTATTGGGCTATGGCAAAGATGAAAAGACCAGAAGAAATTAATCATTCAATTCAGAAAGCAAACCTGCATCAATTTGTGTCTTATTTTATTATTTGTTTAGTGTAAAAAAATGCTCTGTTTATTTTAATCACTGACAAAAATGTATCAGGATACATGTTTTACATGTGTGTACAATCTTGTTTATAAGAGATACTAAAAGAAAAACATGCGGGCTTGTTAAAATTAAGAGTCTGTTTCAGCAGCCCAACTGAAAAAATGTTAAGGGCGAATTTCTTTTTGAAGAAAACTTTTTCGTTTTTACTGTACCTTATAGGCCTAAATCCTCGACAATGAAAAAAATAATGAGATAAAGAAAAACAAAAAGTTATGTGGTGTTGACCAAGCATTCAGGGGTCTCGGATTCCCCGGCCCACCACACCTCCTTCCCTGTCCATCCATGTAACCCCGGAGGGCCAAGCACCGTTAAGGGAGGAAACGAGGCGACACCCTATGCCTTGCTGCCGAGACAGCAAAAGAGCCCCGTACCTATGAGTAGATGCATAACCTGGACTTCGCAGACAGTCCCAGCCGGTGACTTAACTGATTGAGCTAAGGTCGGTTGGTACATGTATTTGACGACGGGAAATTAAGACTCTTAAAGTAAATGACTGCGCGCGTGTATTGAAAACCAAAAAATGCACCACGGTCCGTTTCGAACCCCGCGGTCTGTGGACGATGACTCGTACCACTATGCTATTGTACATACAGTCTTCATACTCAGAGTCTTAATAAATAGTTGGAAACACTTAGAGGATTGTCAGCTCCAGTCTGCGCTTTGCCTTCATACATGCATTGCAAAAAAAAAAAAACATCTAAACGTCTAAACTCCGCAAGAAGGCGCTATCACGACCAACCAATATCGCCCACGGAATTGTCAGAACAACGTCTAGGGAATCCGCTGAAATCCACCCCCCCCCCAAAAAAAATGGGGGAAACTAATGCGCATGCGACTTCTGCAGGCAATTACGGTGTCACGGTCTCACTTCTCCGGCGTGCCAGCTTCTCTGGGTGGATTTGGCGGATAATTGAGCACGTTACAGTGCACGTTACATGAGCACTATTCATGCTCATGTGTCCACTGTGCTAATTTTTCTTCGGGCTGTGTTGCTGTTGTAAAGTCTACCGGTGTCACGGTCTCACTTCTCCGGCGTGCTAGCTTCTCCAAAACGGAAATTTCGCTTCAACACGCATGTACAAAATTGCGCAGTAGTGTACATTTTCGTCACTGTATTAGTGTGCTGAGTTTTTCGGGACTGTACTTGTGTACGTAAGATATTTGTATGCATAGAATTTTCGTGGCGCGCACTATTCACTCCCAATATTAAAGACTTGAATTTGAAATGCACATTTATTTTAAGCCGTGGTTGCAAAAATAAGGAAAAAATGGACCACGAACGAGCACGGAACACGGACCAAGGAGTTCGTTCTTAATTATTCCTCCATGAACACACACATGCATGACGCTGGAAACACAAATCAGAATGCTTGCAAGACCATGGAATGACTTGACCCACAGGAAGTGTTACATAACACATTCTTGGGTGTCCCTAGTCCTCACTGTGTTATTAATGGCTTGGTAGACTTCAGAAAACAGCCCGAGGAAAAGTAAGCACAGCGGACACATGAGCATGAATCGTGCTCATGTAACGTGCACTGTAACGTGCTCAGTTATCCGCCAAATCGACCCGGAGAAGCTAGCACGCCGGAGAAGTGAGACCGTGACACCGGTCCATACCATACAGACAGTGAGGGACACCCAAGAATGCGTTATGTAACACTTCCTGTGGGTCAAGTCATATTGCAATCATTCTGAAGTTGTGTTCCCATCGTCATTGCGTGTGCGTTGAGGAAAAATTAAGAAGCGCGTGTTCCTTGCTCGGTCGTGGTCCATCACATGCATGTCCAATTTGCAACCACGTTCGTTCAACCACGGTTTAAAATAAATGTGCATCCTTCAAGTCTTTTTTTTTTATTATTAGGATGTTGGGAGTTAATTGCGCGCCCCACCATAGCCATGCCTAGGTCTGGATTCGATGGTACTCTTTGACGTATACATACAAACATCCCAAATTCTTACGTCTACCAGTACAACCCCAAAGAACTCAGCACACACATCAAGTTGGCGAAAGTGAACACTACTGCGCAATTTTGTGCATGCGTGTTGAAGCGAAATTTCCAACTTGGAGAAGCTAGCACGCCGGAGAAGTGAGACCGTGACAACGGTCAATTTTCAGTGCTATACACTTCTATACTACAATTAGTCTGGTTCCCAGACCAAAAGATTCCGACTATTCCTGATGAATCTTAGGTCAGGTAGCCTCCGGTAATACAATGTATTACAATTTACATCACGTGACTAAAACGGGAGGAATTCCTCCTTTTTCCGAAACTGTCCAAAGTTTGCCGAATTCATTTCGTCGACAATCGGATAGTGTCCGAGTATTTCCGAATGTAATATAGGTTTTATTAACTGCTAATTGCTTATTAAAAACTTAAAAAACTAGTTGATAATTAATATCCATTGCTTTTATTTAGAAAACTTGAAATTCGACGACGATTTTGCACTCGGATCGTATACGAGGGGCGAACTTTTTGCTGCGTCATGCACTAGTTTGAATTTGACGACCGTTACCGGCATTTTCCAAAACGCGGCGTGGTCTCAATTCGGCTCCGCCTGCTAACAGTGCTGTTTGGGTGTCCAACTTTGAAGATTCCAGGTTAAAATTAGTCAATGTTTATTTACAGCAGTATTAAACTGTATATCATAACTGTATGATATATGAAGCAAGTGATTTATTTTTAAAAAAATTATCGGAACATTAAAAGCTTTATGTGATAAAGCGAATTCGGAAACGGAGTCGAGCTTTGAAAAAGGGCCGTCAATGTCGTCATGTTTATTTGTAGCCACGGAGGCTGCCTGACCTACAATTTAGACGTGTAGACGTCGGGGGAAATTGTCAGGTCGGGGAACCAGACTATACTACAATCACGGAAATGATTGGGGGCGCTGCCATTTTCCCGACCGGTCTCCTGTCCCCATCGCGCCCGTTGGCTGCGGGGGAAGCGGAACGGGGCCCGGCTATTTCCACCCTATTTCCCATAATTCCCTTCCCCATTGAGCCGGCCGCGCCGGCCATCTTGCGTACGGGCCGGATAATTGACGTGCCACGTCGTACGTATACATGTACGTTCGTTATGAGAGCATGCAGCGTATGGGCCGGATAATTGACGTGCCACGTATACGTTCGTTATGAGCGCTGAGCATGCAGCGCATGCAACTTGCATGCCCCACATTTCTTCAGCACAGCGTTGTTGACATGGTTGATGTATCTGTTCCTTGCTCCAGTTTTCTCTTTGAACGGTAAGTCTCATTTATGATATGTATTGTTGTTTGTGAAAAGTAGTATTCTTTCGAACGCCACTGGCAATGAGAAGCATTGTTGTTTGTGAAAAGTGTGACTGTGAGTTCGTGAGTACGGGGAGGGTTGTACGTACGGGGGGAGGCCTCGGACATCGAGAGTTTGGCCGTGGGTTAGGCTTAATGTGGCCAATTTACTGCATGACCTCCGTAAATACAGGCCTCACTTGGAACATGTACCCGAACATGTTTGTAGAACTTTGCCAACTCTTGATTTCATAATTGGGCTTTGTTTGTAGTTTATTTTTGGATTTTGCTTTAGTATGTTTTAGGCCTAGGCCTATAGGCCTACTAGCTAGAAAAAAAACCCTGCTGCATTTGTATATAGGCCATGAAATGTACATTCATTCCATACAAATGATGCAAACTAAATCTTTGTGGTAATCTTAGAACACGGCAAATCATACGTAAAACTTCCTTTAAAGAAATGACTTTCATACTCATAAGTCATAGGCAAAACAAAATTAATTTACTGCAAATAAAAGACCAATAACCAACTTAATAAAGAAACCCTCAAATCAAAATTAAAGACGTGATCAAGTTCAAACCTCAGGCCAAAAACTAAAAAATACAGGCAAAGACTAAAACCTGAAACCAACACAGTTAGAATAGTGGATCTAGAGAATACACTCTGGCAAAAAATCAAATGACTCGACAACACACATGAACCCAAGCAGGATGAAGAGGAAACTAATACATTGATACGAAAGCCCTGTAGTGCCATCAAGTATATATTTTGTCCAAGTTCGTTTTTACAAGATTTTTTTTCTCGAAGTTCGTTTTTATGAGATACATTTTCTCGAAGTTCGTTTTTATGAGATATATTTTTCCCAAAGTTCGTTTTTACGAGATTTTTTTTCTCGAAGTTCGTTTTTACGAGATTTTTTTTCTCGAAGTTCGTTTTTATGAGATACATTTTCTCGAAGTTCGTTTTTATGAGATATATTTTTCCCAAAAGTTCGTTTTTACGAGATTTTTTTTCTCGAAGTTCGTTTTTACGAGATTTTTTTTCTCGAAGTTCGTTTTTATGAGATACATTTTCTCGAAGTTCGTTTTTATGAGATATATTTTTCCCAAAGTTCGTTTTTACGAGATTTTTTTTCTCGAAGTTCGTTTTTACGAGATTTTTTTTCTCGAAGTTCGTTTTTATGAGATACATTTTCTCGAAGTTCGTTTTTATGAGATATATTTTTTCCCAAAGTTCGTTTTTACGAGATTTTTTTTCTCGAAGTTCGTTTTTACGAGATTTTTTTTCTCGAAGTTCGTTTTTATGAGATACATTTTCTTGAAGTTCGTTTTTATGAGATACATTTTCTCGAAGTTCGTTTTTATGAGATACATTTTCTCGAAGTTCGTTTTTATGAGATACATTTTCTCGAAGTTCGTTTTTATGAGATACATTTTCTCGAAGTTCGTTTTTATGAGATACATTTTCTCGAAGTTCGTTTTTATGAGATACATTTTCTCGAAGTTTGTTTTTATGAGATACATTTTCTCGAAGTTCGTTTTTATGAGATACATTTTACGGAGTTACGGTGTTTTATGAAGTTACGGAACCCCTAAAGGGACATCCAAAATTATTTTTTTATCTCGTGCGCACGACATAATATCTCGTGCGCACGAGATAATTATCACGTGCGCACGACATATATCTCGTGCGCACGACATAATATCTCGTGCGCACGACATACATCTCATGGAATGTCGGACACTTCGCCCCATTTCCACGTCGCCCCATGTCACTTCGCCCCTAACCACATCGCCCCATCCCCACTTCGCCCCATCCCCACATCGCCCCATCCCCACTTCGCCCCATTCTCACTTCGCCCCATTTTCACTTCGCCACATCCCCAATTCGCCCCATCCCCACTTCGCCCCAGCTTTTACATGTAAAAAAATCTCATCTAAATGTATTTTATTGGCTTAAAAACAATTCCAACAGATTCACTAATTGCTAACCAACGGAAAGAATAAGCCCACCAATATTGACCAAATGAACAATTCATAACAAACCTCTCAAGCTATCACTCTCCCCTACCGAGAAAAAAAGCTTGAAGTAAAAGATCCAACTTTGTTCCCAACCCGGCTATACCAACCCGTCTCCCACTTATCTGAGAACGACAATACCAATCTACATGGGGCGAAGTGGGGATGGGGCTAAGTGGGGATGGGGCGAAGCGGGGATGGGGCGAAGTGGGGATGGGCGAAGCGGGGATGGGGCGAAGTGGAATTGGGGCGAAGTGGGGATGGGGCGAAGTGGTTAGGGGCGAAGTGACATGGGGCGACGTGGAAATGGGGCGAAGCGTCCGACACCCATCTCATGCGCACGAGATATATGTCGTGCGCACGAGATATTATGTCGTGCGCACGAGATAATTATGTCGTGCGCACGAGATATTATGTCGTGCGCACGAGATATTATGTCGTGCGCACGAGATATTATGTCGTGCGCACGAGATATTATGTCGTGCGCACGAGATAAGAAAATAATTTTGGATGTCCTTTTAGGGGCTCCGTAACTTTAACTCCGTAAAATATATCTCATAAAAACGAACTTCGAGAAAATGTATCTCATAAAAACGAACTTCGAGAAAATGTATCTCATAAAAACGAACTTCGAGAAAATGTATCTCATAAAAACGAACTTCGAGAAAATGTATCTCATAAAAACGAACTTCAAGAAAATGTATCTCATAAAAACGAACTTCGAGAAAAAAAATCTCGTAAAAACGAACTTCGAGAAAAAAAATCTCGTAAAAACGAACTTTGGGAAAAATATATCTCATAAAAACGAACTTCGAGAAAATGTATCTCATAAAAACGAACTTCGAGAAAAAAAATCTCGTAAAAACGAACTTCGAGAAAAAAAATCTCGTAAAAACGAACTTTGGGAAAAATATATCTCATAAAAACGAACTTCGAGAAAATGTATCTCATAAAAACGAACTTCGAGAAAAAAAATCTCGTAAAAACGAACTTGGACAATATATATACTTGATGGCACTACAGGGCTTTCGTACATTGATGACTGTTCAGCGTCTCTGCTGTTCTGCTGAGATAAAATCATATGGGGGGGGGGGTCACAAAAATACAACATATAAGACATGTTTCGTTGTTTGGCATGTTTGGTTAGTACTTCAGTAGTGCCTTCCGGTAATTTATTTGTAGCTATTGTTAGCTGATATATTTTTTTTACAAGTTTTCTTCACCTTAGTCGTTATTCTTTTCTTTCTAACTCCTTTACACAGGACTCTCGATGACACCCACATCACATGACCAGCTCCAACCATGCTCCAAGCATGCTCCAGTGCATGCTTCAACCAGTTCCCAAAGCAAGAATCTCAACTCAAGACGAAGACGTGACACACCTATTCTTTCCAGTTCAACTGCAAAATTCCTGCTTTTTCCCTTTACCCATTCAAAACACATTTTCCTTCTAGCCATAATTTTATTTTTAGAAGTCATGAAATAGTGCAAAAAAAATCACTCTTTTCTGCTGTTTTATGTCCATCCTTTTTTTAAATTATATCCTTGGCTTAGTTGTACCCAAGAATAATGATGGAATGATTACCCGATAATTACTGGCCAAGCAGACTTATTTGATAACATAACAATGTCTTTGATTACCGAGTTACATAATCACTCTTAAAATTTCACAACAAAATATTCATACTCGCATACCCCTCCATTTCTCATGAGTTTTCACCAACACTCATTAAAAAAAAATGTTGTCCTGTAAGTTACAATGCCACTGTCATTATTTATGATTACAGCTTTTAACACAAAAAAACTGCAATTGCACAATAACCTTTAGCCGTCTTGCTTGAAAGTCTTTCATGGAATGTTTGTGCCTATGGTAACAAGCCTGGACCGACGTCCCTTGCAAAAATTGCCCCGAAAACTGACTACAATTATATCCCCTGAGTTTTGTCAAAGTACTACCCTGTACAGTAATGAATGCTGCAAATACATTATTACTAAAAAAAATTCGTGTATACCTCATTTCATTTTCACAGTTTTGTAATAAATACATTTAACATGTGGTGCTTGACATAATTATGAAGTGCTCCAATATGTCCTTTCTTTTAGTTTTACTCTCTTCTGCAAATAAACGTGTTACAATACTTTGCTGTACAACCCCATCACCATAATAAAAACACCAACTGCTATAATGACATTAACTTCTACTTTAATAAGAAACACCCCCTTCACCATAACAAATGGAAATTGTTGCCCACTTCCCCGGAAATATAAGTGACCAGTTACAGGTGTAACATAAATAGGCATGGGCGTCACGGGGGGGGGGGGGCCGAAAAGCAACAAAAAAAAAAACAAAAAAAGAGGCGCGAAGTCATAGTGGTGTGAATTTAATGGGTTGGGGGGGGGTGGCAAAATGTCCCTGCCCCCCTCTAAAACTGATAAATCGAGAATGTGTTGAGAAAAACAGGCATTTTTTTGGCCAAAATATGTTTTGCCCCCTCTAGAAAAAATCCTGGCGACGCCCACACAATATCCAACCCCCACCCCCACTGGCTGCCCCCTCCTCTCCTCTGTAGTGAGAACGATGGATACGATGTTGTATAGGCCAAGATCAAACCGCGTTTCATCTGAATTACCTAATTGTACAGTTGGTGTATACGTCCTTAATGGTTTGGCACCTTGAAAAATCAATGTTCAAATTGACTGGACAATATTCTAGCACAACGTTTTTTATGAGCTATATATAATGAGACATCGCATGAGACAATCGGTCGGCAATAAATACTTAATTTCATTCAACTGTTGACAGCAAGACCTTCCTAATCGGCGCGCAATTTAAAACAACATTTAAACGGTATGCATCCCAGCACAAACATAAACCTCCACAATATCAGCGATTTCAATATCACCATCTCCCCTCTATAACAAAAACCATTTCTCCCCATCCCTGGAAATATTTCTTATCATCCCCGGAAATATTGGTGACATGGTTGACGGGTTTTACGGAAATTGGGCGTTCCAACTAGCACCCTTCATCCTAGCTAGCCCCTTCCCCTATATTGACAATATGTCCTGGACCCTCGCACAATCTCCGCAGGAAACGTTATGTGCACACACGTTGCTATAAACGCAAATACAACTTAGGCGAGACTGATGGCGAGTCCAAATAGGCTCGCGTGCAGCAGAGGGTCTGATTCTTTATTTGACTTAACAGTTGTTTGGAGTTATTAGAGTTTAAATTATCGAGATTTCATTGTATACAGTAATTATTACAAAACAGTCAACTCCACCCATCTAGCGGGTGCCGCGCGAAGCGCGGCATCCCGCTAGTACTACAGATAACAAAAGAGCTGCCCAGTGAAGTTGCACGGAGGTGCGCGCGCATTACAATCCCGGGACAATCAATCCCGGGACATACCGTTATTTCGTTTTACCATTTTGCATTTCCTCAAAAACAAAAACAGTAAACGCACCGTTGACCGTTTTTTCGTTTTACAGTTTTGTAAAACGGTCAAACGGTATTAGGTCACAAAAAACAATGACCTTTTTGTTGTTTTTCTTAATTGTTGAAAGCGATAAACGGTTAGTTGCTTCATTTCAGAGTGTTGTTTTACAAGAACATGACAATGAAAAAACGGTCAATAGTCCTGTCGACCATTTTTTGATTTAGGTTGGGCAATTAAGCAATGCACCTAGGAATGTTAATGCGTCCTCATGGGATCGAGTCTTTGCCTGGGACCCAAATTACCCTCCTCACATTTCGTTCTCATGACATAGTTTTCGAACTGGCTATTGAAGAGCCGTGCCGAACTCCAATTTCCTTCAAATATCTGCAACTTCTTCAAACGTATTACCATCCTGTATCCATTGTAAAAAGTACTGTCCTCCCTTGAAGTTTTCCAGCGCCATTTTTGCTTGCAACTCTTAAGCCCCACCAACTGAATTGCGTGAGAAGGGGGTCAGGGTCACGCCAGGAATCATTACACCACTCATTATGCCGAGGTAACACTTTTTCATGTAAAGCATGGTCCCCCTCCATCCCCCTTGCCCAGCACCACAAAATGCACCACGGACTTTTCACTATGACACTGAAATAAAAAACAGTCTGTGTTCAATACTGACCGTTTTGCTGTTTTTCAAAATTATTTGTGTAAAACTGTAAAACAAAAATCATTGATCATTATGCTGTAATGAATTTTACTGAACTGATAAAACAAAATAAACGTATTTATCTTAATACCGTTTGACCGTTTTACAAAACTGTAAAACGACAAAACGGTCAACGGTTTGTTTACTGTTTTTGTTTTGAGGAAATGCAAAACGGTAAAACGAAATAACGGTATGTCCCGGGATCCAAAAAAACAACAATTATCTTTTAATTATTTTTGTAAACTGTAAAAAGCGATAAATGGGGCTTTATTTTTAGAGTGTTGCTTTACAAAAACATGACAATGTCAAAACAGTCAATAGTCTTCATGTCGACCAATTTTTTTAAATTCAGGTTGAAGTTGGCAATTATAGCAATGCACCTTGGAATGTTAATGTGACCGTGTCCTTGGGACGGTCACTGCCTGTGAAATTGTCCTTACATTTATGTCGTTCTAGTTCTCGCAACAGAATTTGACAATATTAGCTATTGAAGAGCCGCGCTGGACTTCAATTTCCTCCAACCATGGAGCAATAATTGCTCCATGCTCCAACACATCTGCAACTTCCTCATACATCTTACCATGGACCATCCTGCATCCATTGTGAAATGCCCCCCCCCCAATTTTTTTGCTTGTAACTCTTCAAGCCCCACCAACTGAGTCGCAGTAGATGGGGGTCAGGGTCACTCCAGGAATCACACACGCACGAATTATGCCGAGGTAACACTTCTTCGTGGCCGTCATGGTCCCCCTCCATCCCCTTGCCCACCATAAGTACCGCCACAAAATGCACAACAGACTGTTAACTATGACAATGAAGTAATTATTTGTGTAAAACTGTAAAATAAAAATCATTGATCGTTATGCTGTAATGAAATTTATGAAACTTGTAAAACGGAATAACTGTATTTATCGTAATACCGTTTGCCGTTTTACAAAACTGTACAACGACAAAACGGTCATTGGTTCGTTTACTGTTTTTTTTTTTGAGGAAATTTTTGAGCAAAACGAAATAACGGTATGTCCCGGGATCCCGGGACATACCGTTATTTCGTTTTATCGTTTTGCATTTCCTCAAAACAAAAACAGTAAACAAACCATTGACCGTTTTATCGTTTTACAGTTTTATAAAACGGTCAAACGGTATTAACATAAATACGGTTTCTCTGTTTTATAAGTTTAATAAAATTCATTACAGCATAACGATCAATGATTTTTGTTTTACAGTTTTACACAAATAACTTTGAAAAACAGCAAAACGGTCAGTATTGAATACAGACTGTTTTTTTTATTTCAGTGTAATAGTGAACAGTCCGTGGTGCATTTTGTGGTGCTGGGCAAGGGGGATGGAGGGGGACCATGCTTTACATGAAAAAGTGTTACCTCGGCATAATGCGTGGTGTGATTCCTAGCGTGACCCTGACCCCCTTCTCACGCGATTCAGTTGGTGGGGCTTAAGAGTCGCAAGCAAAAATGGCGCTGGAAAACTTCAAGGGAGGACATTACTTTTTACAATGGATACAGGATGTTAATACGTTTGAAGAAGTTGCAGATATTTGAAGGAAATTGGAGTTCGGCGCGGCTCTTCAATAGCCAGTTCGAAAACTATGTCATGAGAACGAAATGTGAGGAGGGTAATTTGGGTCCCAGGCAATGACTCGATCCCATGAGGACGCATTAACATTCCTAGGTGCATTAATTGCTGAATTACCTAACCTGAATCAAAAAAATGGTCGACAGGACTATTGACCGTTTTTCATTGTCATGTTCTTGTAAAAAACACTCTGAAATGAAGCAATTAACCGTTTATCGCTTTCAACAATTAAGAAAAACAACAAAAAAGTCATTGTTTTTTGTGACCTAATACCGTTTGACCGTTTTACAAAACTGTAAAACGAAAAAACGATCAACGGTGCGTTTACTGTTTTTGTTTTTGAGGAAATGCAAAACGGTAATACGAAATAACGGTATGTCCCGGGATTGAAAGTCAATGGTCAACCCACCAAAAAAAGGAACAGAAAATGAAAGATCACATGTTCATCATTATTTTTCTGTGCAGCTTATATACATGTGAGAGTTCGGAGTATTTTTATAAGAATTTTGAAGTATGGGCATTTAGCACTGGTGTCTATGGTAATTTTAATACAAGATTGCGCCCTTAAAATGATTTCTAGCCCATTTTGACCCCACATGCCAAAGTTCATGCTTTTAAAACAAAGTGCACGAATTGGGCCAAAAAATTGGACCTAAGCAGCTCCACTATAAACACACCCATCGGAGTCTGCTTGGGCATGGCGAGGAGAATCAACAAAAGCCAACCAAAAGCAGCCGGAAAAAGATCTAACCAGTCCCGTAATTTGCAAAAAAAACCGTAAAAATGAGGCAAAGCAAATCACTGCTGAAGGCTAAAAAGCTGTCAATCATTGAACTGATTGCACTGGGCAGGGGATTTAACTTTATTCCTACCCTTAGAGACCTTAAAAGTCGACCATCCTTCGCTACTTCCCACTCATTCTTCATAATGAGGCTCAAAATGGGAGGGAGAGTAAGACCGTCTGACTCGCATCCATTCAAACTGCTGATGCCGATAACAAATCCTCATTTCCTTCCCCTTTAAATCAATTTTAATTCACGTCTTGTTATTGTCCACCAATTCCCTGATTTTTGCCAGCACGTACCGGTTCTTTTTTTACAAAAACACTTCTCTCTCAGAAAAAGGCAAAACTTGACAAAATTAATCACCGGTGGCGCCCCCCTAAAAAAAAAAGCATCCCCGTCCTTTAACTGATATGACTTGAAATGTATAGCGTAAAGCGCCTGACACGCTGCTTTCGTTACACACAAACTCGTCCACTGCACGTGCAGCAAGTTCCGTTAATACTTATAACTTATAATTATCCCGTGCGCACGAAATTATCTCGTGCGCACGAGATATATGTCGTGCGCACGGGATATAGTCGTGCGCGCGAGATAATTATCTCGTGCGCACGAGATATATGCCGTGCGCACGAGATATATGTCGTGCACACGAGATATTATGTCGTGCGCACGAGATAAAAAAATAATTTTGGATGTCCCTTTAGGGGCTCCGTATCAGTGTTGGAGGTCTCGAGGCCGGCCTCGGCCTCGAGGCCGATTTTCATGGCCTTGGCCTCGGAGGTGCAAAGCCTCGGCCTTGGCCTTGGCCTCGGAGCCTTCCGGCCTCGGCGAATCGGTCGAGGCCGGCTCGAGGCCGCCCATTTTGATGTGTTTTCTATTCTAATTAATTTTTATTTTTACCGTGTCAAACCCTCGAGATTCTGCCGCAGTGGGTTCCGTGAAACGAACGCATATACAATGTACGCACGAATGAACTGGAAATGGTTGCATTGAACGTACTCACGTACGTAGCATCTTCGCCTAGCCTGCGCTTCAGCTTTCCACGTGCGTGCAAGCGTTATAACAGCTACCGCGTGCCAGACTACATAAGTCTGGTACCAGTCCCATCTGCGTACAATAACATGTGGTAGTAGACTAGTAGTCTGGTTTCAGTGTTGTACAAAATATTTCTCGTTTCGCCTCTGTACCCCGACCTTTACAAATGATTTGCGGCAAGGTGCGGCAAGCTTAATCATTTCTTTTTATTGGCCACTGTTTCAGTAAAAGTCTGAACTTTCTGGGTACGATCGAATGTACTAGTCCGTACAATTTTTTTCATAAAGATATGATAAAAACAGTTACGATTTATCAAGTAGATTTTATTTTTACACGGTGATTTAAATGAAAGTTCCGGCTCACACGGTAATGTTTGGCGCAAATGGTCGATATGGAAAGCGCGATTTCAGAATTCGTTTTTCCATCCAAATGAATGCAAAGTTCTGAATGAGTATTCCTCGTGGTACCAGGAGGTTTGAAAGTGACTAATTTTGCGTGGTTACAGATATACGGCCAAAACCTCTGGACTCCCTACCTCTTGCCATGATGATCATGATCTTAAAATTCTTCGAAGCCATTGGATTCAAATCGGATGATCCGAGAATTCATCGTCATGAGTGATATCATGCACGCATGTTCCGTGTTGCCGTGTTGTTTGGAGCGGGATTGGCCATTGCCAGACTTTGTCTGGTACCGCGGTATTAACAGTGATAATGCGTGGACACTTATCCCGTTGTGTGGAGCGGGATTGGAACTATATGCATGCTTTGCCCGTGCGTAACGGCGGGCCGTCTGGCATTGTCTGGTCGCATCGCGGTGTTTGCTCGGTGTTTGCTCGATTCCAATGATATTAAGCATTTTGATAGGTTTTGAAAATAAGATTTATAAAACATGCTCAAAGTAAATAATGTAAATCTTACAGAATAGAAACTCAAAATTTGGCCATTTAAATTGTTGTATCTCCAAAGGACAAACACCTATGAGCCTGATTCAAACGCCATTGATTCTGTTGTGTAATTTGCTTTCAGTGATACAAAACAATTTCTTTCTTTAAAAAAATAAAATTCGCCGGACTCCCTACAAGAGGAAACCCATTGCAAGCTGTAAATTAGTAAGCCAGGCACTCCAAAACTCAGTGAATTCAACTAAAAAGATGTTAAAACTCCAACATAATCTTAGCCTTGTTTTAGTGATTTATATATTTTTATTACGTGTTTTGATAGCTGGCCTCGGCCTCGGCTTTGGCCTCGGAGGTGGAGGCCTCGGCCTTGGCCTTGGCCTCGCGGTGGTGGCCGCGGCCTTGGAGGTTGTTGCCTCGGCCTTGGCCTCGGCCTCGGAGATTGTGGCCTCGACTACAACACTGCTCCGTATATTCATGCTCATTATGGGACAATAATGTCCGACGTTCAAAGTGTGGATTCGTAATTCCTAATCCACACTTTACTCAAGATTCGTCGTTCCGAATCCACACTTTGTGAACAGTGTAAGAGATGCGTAGATCCGAATCCACACTTTTAACAATAGTGTGACGTCATAGCAATGGTTTAAGCGGGGTGAGACCACGCCGCGCGTTACTTGCATCCGCCATCTTGAAAAATAAACGAAAATGAGAAACGTTTGCAAAAATTAATGTTCACTCGGAACACTGGATTTAATCACAAGAAAATCTGAGGAACGCTGTAACGAACTAACAAGAACTCAATAGTAAACCAACAGTAAGTTTAAAAGAGAATAAACACTTCTGGATGAACTAGCAAAAATCGTATATTGAGAAAGCTTCAGTAGAATACAACTTCACATCGGAAAAGAGGATAGGACGATTATGGGCGTCGCCAGGATTTTTTCTAGAGGGGGGCAACAATTTTTTTTGCCAAAAATTCTTGTATTTCTCAACACATTCTCGATTTATCAGTTTTAGAGGGGGGCAGGGACATTCCCCCCCTCCAACTCATTAAATTTACACCACTTTGTCTTCGCCCCTCTTTGTTTTTTTTTGGGGGGGGCTTTTCCAGGGGGGGAGGGGCAAGTGCCCCCCCTTGCCCCCCCCCCCCTTGCGACGCCCATGAGGACGATGCCGCTGGCATCATGGGTATTTTAAATAGTTTAACGGGACAGCTTGAAGAAGGGGTTACCGTGTTCCCTCGGAAACCAACTTCTAATTGATGCATTAGATCAGAAAAAAATGCGTAGAAAATGATTTGCTGTGTTAAAAAAAATCAAAACAAATGTCCCACATATTGTTTTTATGCAAATTGGTGCCCATAGGCCTACTAACGGCGAAATCGATGTGTATTAGGGTGACCGTAAGGTCATGGCCAAATTCTGCTAAATGTACTTCAAAATCTGTCAAATTTATCACAAAATCTGCCAAATTTCCCACAGTTACTCGAAATACACTTTACCAGGCGCGGTTCTACCGGGGGGGGCTAGGGGGCTGTAGCTCCCCCAAAATTTGGTCTAGCCCGCCCCCCCCCAAAAAAAATAAATTCCGTAAAAAAAATTGCATTAGCAAAAAGGAGGATTGTGATGTACATGCGAACGGTCTCCCCCTAAAGAAGAAATAGCCGTGACGAGGGTGCATTGGTTAATTATAGTGTGACTGATTTTAGGATTTTATTGGCGCTCCCCATTGAAAATATGGCATGAGCCCCCCCCCCCCCCAACTATTGATTTTCGGAGGCCTAAGTGTCTGGAAAAAAATAACCGGTCAACATTTCAGCGCGCCTCCCTGAAAAAATTCTGGATCCACCGTGCTAGCCCCCAAAAATATTGGTTCTAGAACCGCGCCTGCACTATACACAATTAAAATCACTTGCAGATGTTGTAGAATTGCCTTAATTAAGGTTCACATTACATTAAAGACAATCAGTAGTCACATAAAGATGTTATGAAATTTTATACATTTTAGGGAAACGTGGTTGCGACACGACAAAACCCGGTTCCCAGTGAACCTCAGCACCTAGACTAGCCAACCTGTCCCATTATGCAAGGGTTTGTTTGAAAAGATTGAAGCTCTTTTAAACAATTTTTTTTGCAAATTTGCTATGTCTTCTCTGTCAAATAACCATTTTTGCCGAATTCAGAATTTCATAATGTTAGATTTTTATCAACTTCGTCCCCAGTGCTCACTTTATTTCCAACCTGTAGTGGTGGGCGTGTACTGCTCGACACCCTGGGACACGGTTGGATTTTTATATGATACCGGTTCGCTCGTACCCCCGCCCTGCAAACAGGACGCTGGGATACTCTGATGAATTCACGCTCTGATTGGTTGGATTTTGCGTAACCTTTGACCTGCGCGTCATTACGGTCATGACTCTGCAAGGTTTGAAACGGCCGTTAAGACTGATTCATTACTCTTTTATTCCAGTTTAGAGATTTTTTTTACGTTGACAAGCGTAATAATGTGGGAAACTCTGTAAAACCTATCTGTGTTGTAAATTTACAATTCACATCCGGTATGGAATGCGCGCATTTCTATAGGAAGTTTTCGGATAGCATTTGCGCACATTGTCTAACTGCGGTCTTAAACGGCTGCAGCCAGATGCTTTATACATAGGTACGTCATAGCACCGGCGGCGGAACCGGGGGGGGGGGGGGGCAGAGGGGGCAGTTGCCCCCCACTTTTGAATAGGTAGCTATTTTGCCCCCCCCCCACTTTTTACCAGGAGCGATTTTTAAAAAACGAAGTTAATTAAAATGATACAAGAGGTAAAAAAGATTTTTAAACACGTGTCTCATTTACAGGGCCCTATTAATAGTATTATGTACTACAATGTATCTTTTGCTCAGAAAATATTGGTTAAAGTGATCAGAAATTGCCTCAGATCGCACCACAGAGCATCTAGAATCAAAAAAAATGTCGGGGCCAATAAGCGGGCCCCGAACCCCACGCCTCAAGGGCTTCGCGCTTCACGCTCGCATCAGTTCTGATCAAGGTATGTTCCCTCACTTTTGAAAAGCGATTAACACCCCTGGTTGGGGTTGAAATTTGACAATAGGCCTTATACCTAAGTGAGTATGGCGACACAAAATTTGAAAACTGATACGAAAAATAGGGATATACCGTAATTTTCGGAATATAAGCCGCGCGGTGTATTTTATATAAGCCGCAGCACGCAAAAATCTGCAAATTAAGATCTGAAGTCGGCGTATATAAGCCGCACCCACCGCAGCGGTTTCAATTTTGTAAGGCCTCTAAATTCTAGTCAAAAAGCTCTGAACCTATATAGGGCCCCAAAATTTATATCAAATCATTTTCAATCGATACTCTTACAAACAAATATGGAAATTGATGATGAGAAATAAACACCGGGAACTGCTGCCGGCTGCCCCGTCCCGGTCCCCGGCCCTAAAAGTTAGTGCATGGCCGGCCAGGTAGCCTGCTCCGCGCCGGTGAAAGACAACATTTTCCCGCAGTACGTGAGATGAGAGTAAGCAACCCACCGTGTACGTGTTGTCTCTGACTGGAGCGCTACAAATCTTGCTTTTGTGGCAACAGATGCTGACTTGTTTTGTCCTAAGAATAAACAGGTCCGTTTTTACCTCAAAACTTTTCAAATTTTTGTGATTACTAGCGAATAGTAACGTAAAAAATTCAAGTTTCTATCGTAACTTTCTTCAAAAATAGTAAAAACCAAAGACCCTTTAGCGCCGTAGGAAACGATGCTGACATTTTTATGGACGAATCCATTAATTTTGTAAGGGGTGATTTAGTCCCTGTTTTGAGTTTTACATCGTTTCTTGAATTCGTTTCAAGAAAAAAAAATATATACTGTGACGTTAAACAACTTATTATCTAATAAAGAAATGTTTCGAACACCATTAAAAGTATTTGTCGTCTTTTTTCGGTTTTTTTTTAAATGCAGAAATATTGGTAATTGTTGTTCCTAAGAAAGAACACCCCCTCATAACCACAAATGGTGTGGTCCGCTGGGGGGAACGCATGCAGCTAGCTGCACACCACCCATGGTATCACGTACGGCTGGTCACAAGCGTCGAAGACAGCTTTTACCGTACTTTTTACCGCTCGGTACCTTGGTTTCGGTTTGTTAATGACTTTTTAATTGATAATTCATTTCAGCAACACCTCTCTTCTTATACCAGTACATTAACTACACATGTGAATCTTATTTGTTATTCTTCAAGGCTCAGCATATAAGCGCCGCAGTAAACATTTTCATGGGCAAAATCAAGCCGCGGCTTATATTCCGAAAATTACGGTAGGAATAGTCCACATGCATAGGTTAGCAGACATTACGTAGGTCACACTTTCGTTTCGGACCAACTTCACACTTTTCCCATTTGCTTTGATTTTGCTTTAATCCTGCTCCGGGAACAGTAACTGGACCTTGATCCCCACTTTTAAAAATGTTCCGCCGCCGATGGGTCATAGGCCACTTCCTTCACAAGATTCTGTGAAGCTCTGCAAACAGGACGCTGGGATAATCTGATGAGCAGTGGCGTCACCAGACTTTTCAGTCTGGGGGGCACAGGGGGGGGGGGGCACCAGCATTTGATGGGGGGCACTTAGGTGGATACGGATCGCCGTCCTGGGGGAGGGGTCTAAGGGGAGGGGGTGCCCCCCTCCCCTTTGGAAAATTTTCGCATACGGAGGATGGGCTAGATGCAAAATGGTGCCACATTTGATGCTAAATTCGATCTGAAGATATCTCCAGAAATTGCTATTTTTGAGGTAATGATTTTAACAACGCGCAGAATTTTTTTTTACCAACCCAAATATCAGATGGGGGGGGGGGCACTCGGGGGGGGCACTAGGTTTTCCGGGGGGCACGTGCCCCCCCTGGCCCCCCCCCCCCCTTGGCGACGCCACTGCTGATGAGCATAACAGAATCTTGTGAGCCCGCCCCGGCGTGAATGGTAACAGGTCACGCAAAATCCAACCAATCAGAGCGCGAATTCATCAGAGTATCCCAGCGTCCTGTTTGTAGGGCAGGGGGAACGAGCGCAACTATTCCTGAAGAATCTTAGGTCAGGTCAGCCTCGTCCCCAGGGTGTCGAGCAGTACGCACCCACCACTACCTGCTATCTCTCACCCTGTTGGATCATTTGCATGTGCAAGATTTTTGAGCACGTATGCAAATGAGGAATAGTCTGGTGCCTGCTGTGCGTTACTTTAGCGTTTGTTTTTGTATGCGGTGTCTGGGGGTAAAAACAGCATCAATTCGTCGCGTTAAACGCGATTTTTTTGGAAGTTAAAATGTTAGTGTTACAATCTGGCCCGCCAATATGCAGTATCACATCTCACATTGATATGAGCAAACTGGAAAGAAAAAAGGAGTATTATTGAGAGAAGGCGTGGACATTATAATTACAATGATCGTGAAAACACGTAATGCACATTGGAAATAACAACACTAACTACACGATATAAATCCATTATTAGCAAATCGCGGTATCGAATCACTGATCTCTATATAAAGACTGGATAGCGTATAGAGAGCCGCACAATGAATGAATTTGACGCCATATTGGTGAGACCGGTGAGACCGGCTGGTGATCTACAAAGGACAAGTTGCCGTCTTTATAGACAGCAGGATTTTTTTGTAACATGTTCACTTGACTTACATTTTGACCACCACCAACGACCAAGGTTTTTAACTTTGTAACGGGTAAATTAACTCGCGATTTATGAACGGGAGTGTTGAGAACTTGATGAAATTTCACTTTCTGTGAAATTTCAGTTAAAACTTTTGCTCTAGCTAGGTGCTACAGGCGAAAAATAAAAGTGCGCCACGTTAGGGGCCGCGCCACGTTAGGGTACATCAACAATACTCATTGCGGCTTGCAAACACATGAGTTTTGCCCATGTGATAATGATTGTACCGACAATGCTAAGTTATTGGTGGGTGGTCACACCCCACCCTCAACCCCAAGCAATGCCCCCGGGGTGGGGGAAGGGGAGGCTGTGAAAAGGAACTCTATGTTATTTCCAAAGTGTTCACTTGCATATTTACATTTGTTTCGTTATGCAACATACAAGTTCAAAATTCGGTGGCACAGGGGGAGTGGGCGGGGCCTAGCCAGATGTGTGTTTGTGAACACGACCTACTATTCATCCAATGGTCTAGAAATGATACACAGTCTAATTCTGTTTGTAAAAATGTGCTAGATTCATGAACAATACCAATTATACAAGTTATTACTCAAAACAAAGGAAAACACTGAAATTACACTTTTTAACGTTTTTGTGAAATTTACCATTTTTGGAGCGCTACTGCACAAAGGCTATACAATAACCCAAAATTTTCTCACCGGATATGAAAAGACCAATGTCTGAACTAACCATAGCCGAAGAGAAATTATTCTGAGTGCCCTGGCAAGTGCCATGGCCATTTTGGAGGGATAAAATGGGGTAAAAAATGCAGTTTTGCTAGTTGTAAAAACATGCTGTATTATAGGGTCTAAAAATAGTATAAAGATGATTTTTCAGAAGTGTTTCTATTTTTTTTCTTGTAAGGGTAAGGATGATACTTTGTCGTGATATAGTTACGTTTGTGACATTACTTTGCAGTTTGGCTGGATGACCTTTGAAAATAACGCGAAAAATGAATTTTTGCAGCCTCCAAATTGCCGAAAAATGGTCAACACATAATGGCCCGTAACCATGGCAGTCTATTTTGGTTACTTGCTCCCTAAGTCTTTTCATCCCATAAAGTTTTAGAAAAATCGATTTTTTGAGCGTGGACACTTATATGAAGTATTTACACGAAATTACTCTTAACAACCTCGTTCCCATGGGTACGAGATCTTGCTGCGCCATGTTGTTTCCCATCATGCCTTGCGCGAGTGAAGGAAAGCGCACGCGCCCATGGAGTCGAGGCTGGGTCTTCAACTAGACTAGCACTATGAGCACTATCCAAGGGAACCACCAGTGAACCAGTCTAAAAAGGTGCGTCGCAAAATGTAGATCCATGGAATTTCAACTCGGAAAATGTATGCGCCGTAAAGGATAACGAGTAATAAGATTGATTATTTGTAAATTATAGAATTTACGTAACATTGATATTAGAAGATGTGATTACGTTTTACTTAAGTTCCAGGACTAGGTTTTACTTTTTACTATTAGGGCATTTTTCTTAAGATGTTTTGTACACATGCGCAGTCTTGTGTACCACGCGTAAACATTATACTGTCCAAAATACAAAGAAAACAAAATTGTTACACCCTGCTTGGCCGTGTAGCCTAGTTGTACATGTACTGTAGGTCATGCATTGTCATGTATGTACTCGTATTCTCACTCTGAATCGGGGGAGTTGTGTAGGACCTTATGTATGGTGTGAAACTTGAAGAAAATTTGTTTTCCACTTCAGTGTCACTTTGTGCAGCAGCTAACGTTAGTGGGTACGGAAAGAGGAAGAGCTCAGCCGCAGAACCAGTGTGAGTATAACATTAGGCCTAGTCCCACCATGCCCACTAACTAACTGGGGCGCTAGAACTCCTTTTTTTGACGTTTGGGATGTTGGTTAGCCCAGGTTGGACGAAGTCTTCATTGCAAAACGACTAACGTCCAGGACAAGACTTTTCTACATGAAACCATACAACATTTTTACCAGAGTTTTGTTATGTTTTGCCTCGTTATAGAAGCTAATATTTCACGCCTACATACTCTATGTATCCTTATCTGTTAGCACGCCGGGTTCAGTGCGCACGCGCGATTTGCTTAGTAACCACCCTCATACGCACGCGCACTTACTTGAAGGTGCGGTCGCTAATCCAATGACCGAGAGTGTTTTCGCGCCAGTTACCAGAAACACGTTTCGGCTTTGGTCATTGGTTGAGCGTTTTCCTGACATCGGTTGGCTGGAGTGACGTCACGGTTCCAACCAAAACTAAACAAATGAGGGCGCTTAGCGTGCGTGCGTGCTTTCGGATTGTACGCACGTACATTTGTACATATCATGTACACTGTACATGACGTACGACTCTGGGAATAAACTGATGAAAAGCGACTACAAACACGTACAAGTTTAACGTTGCTTTGGAGTTTATTTTCCTGATTAACGTCAGTCAGCATTGCATATGGAATTCCTGATCGAGCGATGATTTTCGGTTCGCTCGGAGCGCGCCGCGGGGGGTACGGTACATGCACTTGTACGCATGCACATACTATCATTTCGCTTGTACCGTACCCCCCGCGGCGCGCTCCGAGCGAACCGAAAATCATCGCTCGATCATATGCATGCACGTTTCAAGTGTCAGGTTGGCTCAGTGCGGAAAGGGCATATTTTTCATCATTTTGGGTTAAAAACCGACAGAATCCACCTACGTTAGTTCCGCACAAGGTACGTGAGTATGTCAAGAGATAAAGTACGGAGTATAGGGGCAAACTGTGCATCGGTTCTGTGTGAAATGGCTGCATTTTGATGGACGTTTTTGTACTTTATTAGTGTTTTGTGCTGCAGACAATTTTGCGGGCTTCTTGATCTATGAGGCTCCGCTCACGCGGAGCCTCATAGTTCTAGGAGTAATGTACGACTAGAATAGACTCGGCGGTGAGAAACTGATGAAAAGAGACTAAACACGTACAAGTTTAACGATGCTTTCGAGTTTATTTTCCTGATTGACGTCAGTCAGCATCGCATATGGAATTCCTTAACCCAGCGTACTAACAGATAAGGACACATAGAATACTACGACGTAAAATTAGCTTCTCCAACAAGGTAAAAATATTGAAATTATTGGTCAGAAATGTTTTCGTTCGGTTGTGAGCACATGTGTACTCAGGACTCCCTCCTTAACGTAGGGAGGAAGGGAGTTAATGTAGGGAGGAAGGGAGTCCACCAGGGCTAGGATGTTGGTCTGTCGTAGCGACTAGCATGACTAGCGTCTCAGTACTACCAGACATGCCAGATGACTACGGAATTAGGCCTAAGTATTATTACAATTTCAAAGTTCACCACAAAAATCACGCAAAATACTTGACAAAAATACCTTTGAAAGTAGTCCGAGTAACTTGGACCAAACTTATCGCTTTTTTAACATTCGGACATGGTCAGTCTGTCAGTGGCGATCCCCAGACCATGTCCAAATGTTAAAAAAGGCGATTAGTTGGGTCCAAGTTACTCGGACTACTTTGAAAGCACCTACTGGCATTTCCACATGTCAAAGACGAAGTAGGAATGGGGCTTCAATGATACTCACAAATATTTTTTGGGTTGAAAATCCGTGAAATTTAACCGCTATTGTCTATTGAACAGACATCAAACAGCGATCATTCAAAAACATTATGGCTTTTATCTACTATTACTAATGCATTGTCTATGGTAGCTCTACTGAGTGGAGCGTTGAATTACGGGTACCCCTCCATACAAACGCTCCACCGATTTGCCATACTTTGGTGACGGTGTCACAGTAGCATAGTGTACATACCCACGCGAGGACAAAAATACCCCCCAAAAAAATGGTAAAGAGAATACAAATGAGAGAGACAGTTACCCTGGATTGATCTACACATTCATGACATTCCATCAGACCCCTTATATTGTTCCCAAACAGCGAAAAGTTAGGAAAAAACAGCAAAATAGTCTGAAAACTTACAGCTCAATGTGTTTGCCGTGAGGCTCAGTCCTTGCCCCGACTTGCCGAATGAGTGCGTCTGACGTGATGTCACCGTCGTTGCTCGATGAAGAAAAACAAGTCGCGCTTTATCAACGACTGTTTTGTGTAATGATACGTGCTCCTTGGGTGTGTTCAAAGCCCAAACTGTCGTACGGCACGGATCGGAGCACGTATCATGAATGACACAAAACAGTCGTTGATAAAGTGCGACTTGTTTTTCTTTGATCGAGCAACGGTGGTGACGTCACGTCAGACGCCCTCATTCTGCAAGTCGGGGCAAGGACTGAGCTTGTCCGAAAATTTGGGACTCTCAATACTGTGTATGAGAGTCCCAAAACTTAAGGTATCCATATCGTGCAAAACTTTGTGCTGCATGATAAAACCAGTGTGAATCAAATTTGCAAGCTTCTTACTCACTACAGTTTCTTCAATAATCCCCGAAACTTCTGCCTCGGCAGAAGTTTCGGGGATAGCATTGCATCACCAAAAATTCAGCTTTTAATTCTAATTTTGCAGAGAGTTATCAAAATCCATGCGTGAGACATCACGTTGATGTGTACTGCAATGCATTGTGCAAAAAGACTCCTCAGCTATAACATTTTCATCGTGTAGATAAAACAGCGCCCTCTTGTTGATCTGAGTGAATGCAAAATGTTTCATTTTTTAGCAGAGGGAGCTATGTTCATTTGGCCATTGATTAAAAAACAAGTAAGCTGCAAGGCTCTTCCTACACCTACCTAGCCCCATAAATGTGGCCAGTTTACTGGACTGCCTCCGTAAACATAGGCCACACACCGACCGTATGGGAAACTTACTCGGCGAAATTTTGAAAGTGATTTCCACATTGCGACTTCAGACCCAGTTCATTTATGCTTTAAAAGTACACTTACCCTCTTAATAACAAAATTAGAACCTGCTGCCAGTGTCAGTTGCCCAGCTGCTGCGTAATTTACGACATTTTCTGGAGCCTTCTTGGCAACTTGATCGGCACATGGTCCAATGCATGGAGCTATCTCCACCGGTCCAACTGAACAATGCCCTCACGCAGATCGTTCACCTGTCAATCACGCGTGCAGGACGCACGCCGCAGGCCCAGTGGTAGTCCGGGTTCCAGACCAAAAGATTCTGACTATTCCTAGGATCAGGAATAGTCAGCTGGGCAACTGACACTGGCAGCAGGTTCTAATTTTGTTATTAAGAGGGTAAGTGTACTTTTAAAGCATAAATGAACTGGGTCTGAAGTCGCAATGTGGAAATCACTTTCAAAATTTCGCCGAGTAAGTTTCCCATACGGTCGGTGTGTGGCCTATGTTTACGGAGGCAGTCCAGTAAACTGGCCACATTTATGGGGCTAACACCTACCCAGAATACATTGGGAATCACACCATATTTCCAGAGCATGGAGAATGACGTGGGTGGTTTTTGAACTGCCAAAACCTTGCCTTAAAATTGGATTTAAGGTCTCAAATTTTGCAGGTGACATGATGGCAACTATAGCATTTTGATGTATGTGTTGTGTGGGCATTGATTAGCCAAATGGTGAGTAAAAAAACGTCAGTAGTAATTTTGCACGTTTTTATGCACTCACGGTCCCAGTTTGGGACTGAGCCTCACGGCAAACACATTGAGCTGTAAGTTTTCTGACTATTTTGCTGTTTTTCCCCCAAAATTTTCGCTGTTTGGGAACAATTTAAGGGGTCTGATGGAATGTCATGAATGTGTAGAGCAATCCAGGGTAACTGTCTCTCTCATTTGTATTCTCTTTACCGTTTTTTTAGGGGGTCTTTTTGTCCTCAGGTGGGTATGCACACTATGCTACTGTATGGCAAATCGGTGGAGCGTTTGTATGGAGGGGTACCCGTAATTCAACGTCCCACTCAGTAGAGCTATGTCTATGGTATGGACGTACATCATGTACCCATACAAACATGTACGTGAAGCAGGGGACGGGATAGCTGGAGTTACCCAGTCCTAAATTTTATCATTGGGTTGTCATTTAGGGCTGGAGGACATTTTTCACGTGAACCAACAAAGTTGGCAGGTCCCAAAAAAAATTCGAGTAAAAAACGATCCACGATGAAGATTCAGCCTACAATTGCAGTGAAAAAACGAGGCATAAACCAACAACCGTGCGGTCATGGCGAGGCCCGCAATTGGATTTGTGCACAGCGCGTTTACCAGTTCGTTCTTGCCGGCTGCGCTGGCTGATGGCGCATGACGTCACGCGGAAGCGGATTACCCGACGACTGTTTCATGCACGATAACCGGCAAACTTTGGTTGCAGTCCAGTATCGCAGCTATGATGCGAGTGGTAAACAGTCGTCGGGTATTCCGCTTCCGCATTAGTGACGTCATGCGCCATCAGCCAGCGCAGCCGGCAAGAACGAACTGGTAAACGCGCTGTGCACCAATCCAATTGCGGGCCTCGCCATGACCGCACGGTTGTCGGTTTATGCCTCGTTTTTCACTGCAATTGTAGGCTGAATCTTCATCGTGGATCGTTTTTTACTTCACCTGTGTAATGGTTATTCCAGGCAAGGTTTGGGTGAGTTCCAGTTGAAATTTGTGTGTAACAGGGACAAAATTGCACATTTTTGAAATTTTTTCGAATTTGTTTTGGGACCTGCCAACTCTGCTGGTTCATGTGAAAAATGTCCTCCAGCCCTAAATAAATGACAACTCAATGATAAAATTTAGGGCTGGGTAACTCCAGCTAGGGCCGGGACACGACCGCGACCAGTGCCGAAAAACAAACTCCGCATGTAGATCGGGGGATGCGCCTACGACTGTTTCATGACAGGCGCGGTACAAGAATACAGTCGTAGGCGTATTCCCCGATCTACATGCAGAGTTTGTTTTTGCGGCACTGGTCGCGGTCGTGTCCCGGCCCCTGCTTCACGGACGTGTTTGTATACATGTGCACATGCTGTACGTCCATACTACCATAGACAATGTGTTCTAAAGTAGATAAAAGCCATAACATTTTTGAATGATCGCTGTATGATGTCTGTGCAAGAGTGGTTGAATTTCACGGATTTTCAGCCCAAAAAATATTTGTGAGTATCATTGAAGCCCCATTACTTCGTCTTTGACATGTGGAAATGCCAGTAGGTGCTTTCAAAGGTATTTTTGTCAAGTATTTTGCGTGATTTTTGTGGTGAACTTTGAAATTGTAACATTGACAATACTTCTGTAGTGGGACGCTAGTGCGACAGACCAACATCCCAAATGTCAAAAAAGGAGTTCTAGCGCCCCAGATAGTGGGACTACATTAGGCCTAATAATAACCCGAACATGAACGTAGACATGTAGGCTGGCTACAGTCCTGACAGTCGTTTTTCTTCCGGATTTTTCCTAGTTCCGGATACCTATAAAAACCTACCTCTTTTGGATTAGTCTCCAATATTTTTTTTTTCTGACTATATTTTGAAAGAAAAATGTAAGCTTCTTGATACACCAAGATTTTTCTGATAAAATATCTAGAAGAGGAATTTCGGCCAGATTTCAGACTCGCACTTCGACATGTTTGGACGGTTTGTAGAAAATCGCGGAAGCTGCGAATCTACAATAAATTTTCTCCGCGGGATATCACTTGTAGTTGCACCGTGTGATTTTGAATATTTTGCTCATACACTAAGCCTAGTCCGAGTAACTTGGACCCAACTTATCGCCTTTTTTAACATTCAGACATGGTCTGGCGATAGTAGGGTCTAAGCTAATCCTTATATGCCGAGCAACACAATTCTGTCATTGACCCAAAAACCCAACAAAGCATCGGATTTCACCCTCAAAAACGGCCTCCAAATTACTAGATACATGTACGCCACCTTTTTTCCCTCACTCGCTGTGTACAAAAGTATAGGAGATTTCCAAGGTTCAGCTTTTTTACACCTTTTTCAGCTGTTTTCAGCTATTTTTATCAGTGGTCACTCACACCCCTGATCATAATCGATGCATCGCGCACGCTTGGTTGCATCACGCGCGCTCGGTAACGGAATCGCACTTGGGATACGGGGACCATCGAAAGAACGCTGGGCATGAAGACCACATTGCAATTCAAACACGAGTCGGAAATTTAACGTGTTCACGATCGCGAGGGGAGCTCTCGGAATTGAACGGGAAATTTCACTTTTCATTTGAAGTCCGTTTTGAGGGTGAAATCTGATGTTTTGTTTGGCAATGTTAGGTTTTTGGGTCAATGACAGAATTGTGTACATGTAGCTCGGCATATAAGGATTAGCTTGGACCCTACTATCGCCAGACCATGTCCGTATGTTAAAAAGGCGATAAGTTGGGTTCAAGTTACTCGGACTACACTAGGTCTACAGTCATATAAACTCTTCCATGGAATGCTTGTTGAATCAAAATAAGTTGTAATGTCTTTAATTTTTGAAAATTCGCCAACGAATTACCGTATGCTTTTGCCTAGTTCCGGATAGCGCGTGCACTAAAGGCCTAAAAAAAAAAAAAGTTATGTTGGCGTAACGGGCCAGAAAAAATAGGGTAGGTACATGTAGGTCGGTTTTTTTTTTTTATTTTTTTAAATTTTTTTTATCCCAGCAACAAAAATGACATTAAGCCGGTAGTAGTACACGATAACAAAAGAAAACAAGGCTACACACAATATTTGTATACTTTTAAACTCATCATCAACCTTTCCAAAGGTACATATTAAAAAGCGGAATCCAAAATCAGACAAAATGTTAGCCGTTTCATCTGCGTCGACATCTTTATATGGACCCGATTCTTCCTTTGAAGTTTGTATTTTTAGCATGGTGTAACCCGCTTTTACACCCTCGGCACAGCTCTAGGCAATTACCCCCAGCCCTAGACTCAAATTTATCCGCATTAAACGGTCGAAAATGACCGAAGATCCCCATTTGCCCTTGATGGAAACACTGTACGCTTGGGTGCGGGCGCCATGATGCGACGGCGTACGCGCGTAACCACGGGCCGGGGGCCGGCCGGGTCGCGTCGGCCGCCGGGGTTACAGAATAGTTTACCATTTTTAGAATAAATATATATCAATTGTTATCGTGTAAAATAGTGGAAAATTAATTAAAATAATTTATATTATAATGAACTATTTTTTTTTAACATGGAATAAATAGCGAAGTATTTTCAATAGTGTATGTAGCAGTTCGCGCCGTGCAACAGTCTAGGACGAGGCTATACATGTACTGTACATGTACATGTGCATCTATCATGCATGCATCGTGCATCGATCTCCGCACGCGCACTGCCTGTAGGCCTAGCCTGCGTGATCTTCTGCGCTGCATGTTCGTTGTGTCATGGAGAGGAAGGTGCAAAACATTGTGCACTCCAAAGTTCCATGCGCGCCATCGTCATACAATTGAGGAGAAACGGTCAGAAATGGTTTCAAAACGTATTTAAAATTCATTTCTATCAATTTTAATTATATTTCTTCCCTTCAAAAAAATAAAAAATATCCAGGGTCGGCCGCATTTTTAGGGTCGGTCGGGTTACGCCAACATAACACTTTTTTTTTTTAGGCCTTACGACCCAACTACACGCATGTTAATCTATTTTGTGTGAGGTATTCTTTGCTGGGTCAAAGATTTTCAGTCCGTGCGGGAGTTTGAGCTGTTGCGCTGCAGACAAAAGTTTCAAAATCATTATGTTTTTTTCTCTTTTTAAAATTTGCTGGAATTCTCTTGAATGAACTATTTTTGGAAAATGAAATAATACTTTATCAGAAAGTAGGCCTATGCTTGATTCGGTTGGTTCTGGCTGAAAAAAAAAAAATTTCTCCTGTGATTTTTTTTTCTTCGCGTGAAGCAGTTTTGATTGATTCAGAACTGATTGAATCAATCCGGAACTAGGAAAAGTGACATCGGTACTTTTGACGTCGTAAAATCAAAATAAAAAGAGCTTACATTTTGAAAATTATTTCATGGTCTCTCCATAACTCAAGGTAAACTTTTTAATCAATGTCACTCGAATTCGTGGACTAGTTGAGCCGAAAGCAGCCTGAATGATGTGTGCTATCTGGAACTAGGAAAACGACTGTATCGTCTAGCCTAGCCCTACCTCAAGAATTAGAAGGCTTCTCTCCGTCAGCCTTCTAGCATGGTGATTTTTCGGGAGTCAGCTCGCTATGGCTTTTGGAAATGCCCTTTGATAGACGCAATACCTTTGTCTGAAATTCCACCTTCTGAAACACAAATCCACCCAAAAAGTTGAGCTGTTTGATCTATAAAGTTCTCTGAAATGTTTTAGAACAATTGACATTTGGATCATGGGACAACTTTTTGGGTGGAAAAACTGAGTTTTTACTCGCCAACCTCGTGTTGCCGATCTGACGTACACAGCTGTCATGTTCATGTGTGTTTACGTACGTTTACTGATGGATCTTTTCATCCTTTAAATTTAAAAAACAGTCCACCAAACATGCCAAAACTGACAACTTGTAACGACACAGCACAGCGTATTCAGCGTGCCAAAATGATGTACATCATCATGTTCATGTACTGTTTCACGATGCAAAGCATACAATTTCCCCTCTATCCCAAATGGTCGAGCCGAATGTAGAGTTGACCTGCTGAGGTCATGCAAAGATCAGCGCACGCGCAACGTATGTTAACACACATGAACATGACCGCTGTATTCGTCGGAATCAGCAACTCAAGGTTTGGTGAGTAAAAACTCAGATTTTCCACCAAAAAAATTGTCCCATGATCCAAATGTCAATCGTTAAAAAAAAAAAAAAAATCGCCATGCTAGAAGGCTGACGGAGAGAGGCCTTCTAATTGTAGAAGTAGCCTAGCCCTAGTCTATGGCCCGCACTGAGTAGACTCTACATGCTGGGCCATACGTGCATTAATTGCCAAAAGTGAGGATTTGAAAAAAAAACCAAACCAACAATTTTATTTCAATCATTCCAACTCAAACTTGGAAGGTGGGTTCACTTACCCCTACCTCTCAATATTCCCCCAAAATTACGACTTCCCCGTGCTTCCTTCTGGTAAAATTGGTCTCTTAATAAAAATTAATTTGTCAACCGAATTGAAAGTTCATGACAAGTACTGCCGCGAGTTTAAGTAGTCTGGTTCTCTGACCAAAATATTTCCCTTTCTTTAACATATACACGTGAAGGGTACCGCGTGTGGTATATCATATCCAAAAAACATCGCATACGTGATCAGAACAGCCAGCCAATCACAGTGCCGGCGCCTCGATTTAGCATATTATAATCAGTCCTTCATTTAAAGAAAATCCAGGAGAGCTATAAATCGCTCTCCTCAAATATTTGAGGAGAGCAAATCGCTCCTCTTGAGCTGCAAGTACATTTCGTTCAGAAGATTTGCTCTCGCTATCTCCTTTCTCGTCACTTTTGTCACCCAAAGAGCGAAGATTAAAAACATTTTTGTCAACCAAGTTCCTCTTGAGTTGTTCCTTGTTATCTGTAGTTTTGTAGGCGTTTCCCCGGGCAGCTTTCGGCAGGACTTAGGGCAAATGAGTTGACAAAAAGCGTACTTGAATTCACGAACGGTCACAACACAAATCGCAAAGCACGCATGGTAAACAACAGAGGTCTGGTTTTTTTTTTTCTTACTGCATCTATGAAAACTTTACGTTTCAATGCATAAACAAACGACACCATTGGGTAGCCAGTCTATGAAGCTAAAAAAAGGTATCAAACATGAGTCATCAGAGGGCGGCAAACAAAAAATCACAATATTCTGAAAATTTTGATTGCCGGTGATCGCTTTTACACAGGGCTTAGTTGAAAGGGTTAAGCAAGTTTGGATTGGCAGTAAAGGGCATGTCATGTTTCAAGACAAAGTACATTGTATCGAAGACATGTTGTGGGACTGTCATGTTCACCATGTTCAGTTCTTGAATGTGTCTGTCCATTGGAACCTCTATATCTCCCCCTCCTTGGTGCGTGACTATTGCTGTCTTTTTTTATCCGCGGCCGTGGATGCCATGTTTTCATTCACGAGCACAAGAACTTTCAACTTATCAAAATCAACTAAATGTATCAAGGTTCGACCTTAGCGGTGGTCCGCTGGCCAAATGCCAGTTGAATTGCCGGCGGACCAGCTGAAACACCTTGCCAAGTGGTCCGGCTGGCCAGCCGAAAAAATCTGTGTCAAATAAATGCTTGTTGTATTTATATGTTTTTTTACTTACATTTGCAATTTTTTTTTCAAAAGAAACATCCGTTATTTTTACAAATTCGCTTCGTGATATAACTACTTAGCAATTCTATGTCACGGTGACTATAATCATGTGCGTAAACCCAGCTCAGTGCTGCGATGACTGGTTCCCGCCGTGCCAATTTAGAAGACATGATGAAAATGCGGTAACTAGTCTGTGCACGGCTATGCGACCGATAGCGCTAGCATGGCTATGCATTGCGCAGGCACGTGCTCTGTCAACTGGTCGGATTCGACATCGTAAACATGCCAAGAAAACACCGATGGAGAAAAAAACATTTTTGCAAGTTAATTCACAGAATTGATCTACCGTAATTTTCGGAATATAAGCCGCGGCTTATACGTTGAATTTGCCCATGAAAATGTTTACTGCGGCTTATACACAGGGCGGCTTATACGCCGAGCCTTGAAGAATAAAAATAAGATTCACATGTGTATTTAATGTACTGGTACAAGAAGAGATGTGTTGCTGAAATGAATTATAAATTAAGAAAGTCATTAACAAACCGAAACCACGTCTCACGTAAAGGTACCGAGCGGTAAAAAGTACGGTGATGAAAGCTGTCTTTGACACTTGCGACCAGCCGTACGTGATACTGGTACAGTGCAGCAGCGATATGCAGCATGTTTTCCCCCAGCGGACCACACCATTTGTGGTAACAAAGGGGTGTTCTTTTTTGGGAACAATAATTACCAATATTTCCGCTGTTTAAAAAATAAGAAAAAAGACGACTAAAATTTGTATGGCGTTCGAAACATTTTTCTATCACATAATCAGTTGTTCAACGTTGCAATATATTTTGTTTTCTTGAAATGTATTCAAGAAACGATGTAAAACTCAAATGAGAGACTAAATCACCCCTTACAAAATTAATGGATTCGTCTATTAAAATGTCCGCTTCGTTTTGACTATTTCCGAAGAAAGTTACGATCAAAATGTGAATAAGTGGATAAGTTTTGAGGTAAAACGGACCTGTTTATTCTTAGGACAAAACAAATCAGCATCTGTTGCCACAAAGCAAGATTTGTAGTGCTCCAGTCAGACAACACACGGTGGGTTTCATACTTTCTCACGTGTTGTGGGAAAATGTTGTCATTCACCGGCGTGCGTGGCTCATGCTGCCGTGCTATGACGGGGCAGCCGGCAGCAGTTCCCGGTGTTTATTTCTCATCAATTCCCATATTTGTTTGTAAAAGTATCGATTGTAAATGATTTGATATAACTTTTGTGGCCCTTTTAATAGCTTCTGTAGTGTAAATGGAACTGGTTCAGAGCATTTTGACTAGAATTTGGAGCCCTTACAAAATTGAAACCGCTGCCGTCGGTGCGGCTTATACGCCGACTTCAAATCTTAATTTGCAGATTTTTGCGTGCTGCGGCTTATACGCTGCGCGGCTCATATTCCGAAAATTACGGTAGCTTGTCTGTGTATGTATTTTCCATGTTCAAGAGTTCATTTTGAGATCACACTACTCGTATTTGGAGTGATACAACGCAGCGTGTTTCCTGAAATTTTTGACCATAAAAACAAGGTCTATTGGCTGCGCCACACATGCACAGTGCATCACACACTACAGAGTTTTGGCCAGCTTCCCGTCTTGACTAGTGTTGTGCATACATGTAGGCTATGGTGCGAACAACCTGAATTTTCCATTATTCTTTACGAATTATCGAATGTAAATATATTGACAATAATTAAGGTAGGTTTTATTCACTTTTTGTGGCCATCATTTTGTGTATAGCTTTCGTAGTGCAATGAAAATAAATCTGGCTAAAACTTCGCATACTGAGGCCTAATTGAATACCCCATGGCCCAAAAAAATGGCCCAAAAAAACCCTAAAATCCGACAGACCGACCCTATTTTTAAAAGGCATGAAATCTGAAGCAGAAATATTTTTTTTTTTTTGCGGCCTCAGATCATGGAGGAAGAAAATAGACCTCTATTGCTCAGATGACGTGATGACATGGGTGTTGACTATAGTCTAATTATGACTTATGTGAAACTGATTTACTGGTGGGTACACGTTGTATAAGACGGACCAGTCAAAAACCTGGCGGACCAGTCAAAATTCTAGCTGACTGGTCCGGCTGGCTAGTAAAAAAAAAAGTTAAGGGCAACCCTGTATACTGGTGTACTTTGCTTCCACAAAATGGATCTCAAATTAAGGTAAAAAAAAAAATATTAAAAAAGGAAAACCATTCTGTCAGTGTTTCTGCAAACAATGATAAAGAACGCAAGCTTTGAAGACAGCAGGACTTTTCTGTATGTACAAAGATTTTTGTCAGAAAAGTACTGCTTGCTCATCCTCGCACAAAATACCTACAAGTACCGGAATGATATCATTGGCAAAATGACTTATGAACCTGCCTGCTCTGAGATCTGATGTTTATGTACAAAGTCGGTGTTTGTGTCTGCAGGAGTGGGAAATTTTAACATGATGCATGTACTAATTGTATTTACAATGAACTAATTTCTGGCGATCTTTACTTTTTTTTTAATATACCAGTGCGCATAATGGCAAACATAAAATATGGAATCTATGGAGATTTGGACAAATACAAGGATGTGGATGAAGATGAAATCTTGAAGTCTTTGACTGCGGAGGAACTTGAACAGTTAGCTGATTCATTGGATCCTGATGTAAGCTATGCGTTTTTGATTGTCTGAAGTGAACATGTAGTTTATTTGGTTTTTTTTTAAGCTCTGTTGTCAAGGAATTTTTTTAAATAAAAAAAGAAAACTATTTTATGTAAAAGCAAATTACTTCATCATGATAACGAGCCTCTAACATGGACATCGCAAAGAAAACAGAAAAAGAGAAACAAGAAAAGAAAAAGAGGCGCAAAGTAATCTATGTGGTGTAAATTTAATGGGTGGGTGGGGGGGGGGGCAAAATGTCCCTGCCCCCCTCTAAAACGGATAAATCGAGATAATGTTGAGAAATACAGAATTATTTTAGGAAAAATATGTGTGGCCCCCCTCCAGAAAAAATCCTGGCGATGCCCATCGCCTCTAATAGCTGAAAATTTCTTTTGAAATTTTATACAAAGAAAATATTGTGTTCATAAACTAATTGCATATGTCAGACATACAATTTGGTTCAAAATGTCATGTGTTTAAGTACCACTTTTGACTATTGAAGCACAATGTATTTGGGAACAATGGAAGGTCCTTTCTCTTTCATTGTGAAGTTGGGAAAACTGTTCAATACAATTCTCTGTGATTTTAATTTTTTTGACTGAGAGAATAGAATAACTGTAGCCAATTTCACGAAACCGTTTGCAATGGCGCAATTCTGCTTGCGCCAAAATTTGTTGCAAAGGTTGCGCAACATTTCACGCTGCGCAACATTTCACTTATGACATGCTTCACGAAAATCGGATAGTGCATAAGTCCTGGACTTGCGCAATAAATTATGGCGTAACTTGCGCAATCATTTTAGGTGGCGTAAGTTGTGGCGTAGCGACTGAAAATGACATATTTTACCAGCAAAACGGGACTGTCGTGGAGCCTGTTATTGCACAACTTATCAAGGTTGATACAAGACACTCACAACTTTATGTTTGAAGTAAATTAATTTCTATTTTACTCGTAACATAATTTTTTGAATTGCCGAATGATTCAGAAGAAAGTCGGACAAAATATTTTTCAAAATGGCGGGCTGAGGTGATCCAACGACTGTTTCGAGAATGAACAAATTCACACACAAACAGCCGTTGTAAATGCTGTTTTTATCCTCGTCCAAGATGTGTAAATTATTTAAACCGTTGGCAGCTCTACACCAAGTTTCTTGAATTAATCTAAGTTTACTGTGCAGCTGCTCAGCAAGTTTGTTGCGTGGTGCAAGCTGCGCACTTTTTGTGTGAAATCTGCTCCTGTCCATTATAATCCAAAAGCCTTTGTCGCAATGTTCAGGTCTTTTTCACTATTTTTTTACTTTGCTTGTCTCAAGCCAAGCCTTCTTTAGTTGACGAACTAACTGACTGACTTACTTGTATGGGGCAATTCCATGGGTAACAGACTGACATTTTGGGAGGGGTTTTCACAGTGTATCCCTTCTGTAAGGTTATTGTAGTAAGTTAGGACCAAAACTCGAGTACATTTTTGTTCATTGCAAGTGCCCCTATAACCTGTAAAGTAAAGTACTTGCAAAGTATCGTTTTTGACCGAAAACTTCTGGCGAAATGTTGTGATAATGGATGGATTGGTGACAAGTCTAATAAGCAATGCGGTCAAGCACCTGATAGACATCAATGCAGTGTGTGCAGTGGAGTATTTGAGGACCAGACTAAAAATATCTTTCAATGGTGTGCCATTTGTGTGCATCTCGAGGATGTGTGGTTGGGTGTGTACTGTATGTGTGAGTACTTTTCAATTATGATCGTGAGCACATTTGGTCGCTTATTGCCGGGATGAGACCCATCAGTGCGAGATTTTAATCATGGAATTTAATAAGAGTATGGTTGGAATAATTGGTAATAGAGTTTGAGTTTATCACAACGTCCAGAAAAGATAAATCAGCATGCGTTTGCAAGGTATGTTGGCAGGATATTTCTATTGCATACGGTGGCCCTAAATCATTGTGTGTAAAAACACGATACGAACTCGAAACTCAACATCGATAGCATGCATCTCAAAAAAAAAAAAAAAAATGCGCACATGTTATTGTTGTTATTATTTATTTGACTTCAACAAACAAATACAGACAGTAAAACAAAATGAATTAAAAAAATTATTATTATTATTATTGTTATTATTATTATTATTTTTAATTTTTTTTTATCTTTTGGCCTACAGTACATTATTATTTACAACAAGAATGGTATGCACATGTAAACCATGTACATGTATTCGATGTTGGTAAAGCTGGTACTTACACTTCTGATAATAGGAGCAGTTGAAAATGACCGCGCGGGTTGATTACTAATTGGGATTTTGAAAAGTTGGCAGCTATGCCTATAACTTATAAGTCATTCATACAAGTTAAAATCAGTCTTAAAATTAGCTGAACAAGAGATATTTTTTCCCCATATGCCCTAGACAGCCTAGTAGAAATACCCCCCCCCAAAAAAAAGTCAGCGGTAGATATAGGCTACTCAATAGTGTGAGTGTTTTTTGTTTTTTTTTGCCGCTGCCCAGCCGAAAAAGCGCAGCGTGTCTTGCCGCATAGCGCAAGCCCAGCCTACAGTTGACGGCCCCGATGTGGTCTCTGTGCGCGCACGGTGATATCGTTTTTGCCAGCGTGCGGTTTGTAGGCCGTTCGCCGTTTTGTGAAAAGTCTAATTTTTGATCCTTTTCATTTCATTTTCGACCCAAACTATATATAACTATATAAATATTATTGAACTATTGTATAAGATGTCAAGGAAGTGTTGTACAATAATTATTGTTACCACAGGGCCGTCTGGTTTATAAACCTTTGGTCGCATTATGCATTCGCGTACACACACGAGATTGGCGGGCTGCGTGTAACTCGGCCGTTTGACAACTCGAACGTTTGACAACTCGAACGTTGATCTCGACCGGTCGGTACGATCAAATCGAAAGATAACTCGTCCATTGAGACAAGTAGACTGCCAGGGTTTTTTGGGGGCAAGGCATTGGGGGCTGGTACCTTTTGCAGGTGAGATGGGTAAACAGGGGCCTGGGGCTCAGCCTCTTTTTTTGGTAACTTGGCAAACGGTCAAGTTTTCTCTGCAGTCGGGTCGTCTCAACGCTCGAGCTATCTCAACGGTCGAGTCGTCTCTAGTCGAGTTTGCAATTGGTCGACTTGTCCGCAAATTTGTTTACAATGCACACATGCATACACTCTACTTGGCCGGACATGGACAAGGAGGATCTAGGAAGGGATGAGGCTTGGACCATTTGATTCAATTAAATTCAACTCATTTATTATCCATCATGATTAAAACATAAAATTAGATCTGTTAAAAATAGAGCACAGGGTACCGGTAGTGACATACATTATAAACCTTTAAATGACACGATATAAAAATGATTAAATAAAGACTAAACAAACCCAACAGTTATCAAAAACAATTTACAATCACATGAAAGCAATACATATAACAGTATTTTATAGGCTTAGACAGTTTGAGCTGCTCCTTGATTTTGGATCAAGTAATAACTGAGAGTCATCATGGGGACACTGTTATTGTACAGTTAAGAGACTTAATCCTTTTTTGCCCTATAGATGTGACTCAGAAATGACTCAAGAATATCAAAAACGGGCACTGCGAAAGCTCTGCCGTATCTATGGCATGTGTAGGGAATCAAACAACACTAATAACTATGGGAATCCAGAAAACCATACAGCTGATTGTACTGATTACAGGAAAAATTTGGACACTGTTTTCACACTAGTTGAACGAGCCCTGTGGTTATCCTACTAAATTGTGCCGGTGATGTGTTGGGATTCTGAAACATGTCGAGTGCTAGACGAGAGAAATTAACAGTTGTGCAACCAGCTTAAAAACCACACTTTTTCCTGAATGACACAGGCATTCCCAAATAGGAAAGTGCAATATTTGTGAACTGTTTAAAAAACATGGCACATCCTGGCACTCTCATGGATTATGACAAAGTGGTACAACCATTTAATTTAGAACCTTGTATGACACCATTCACCACTTCACATAAACTGGAGATACATGTACTAGTCAAGGATCCCCAGGAAGAGACCATCTTCATCTGTACAATTTGCCAATGAATTTACTCAGTCCTCCTTCTGTACAAACCCCTTGCGAACAATGAAGCGTCATCATCTTGCCATGACTCCAGATGTGCAGGGAAAAGTCCTCACTGGAAGTTGAAAGAAGAAAAATAATGTCAGTTCAAATTTGTAGAATTTGAAAGAAATGTGGAATACATGTATTTGTTATGCACGCACCTTTTACTGGTACAGTCTTCAGGTTTCCTACCGGTACTTCATTTTGACAAGTAATTTTGTACATACTGTACATGTACACATATAAACAAAATTTTGTAAACTGATTTTATTTTTTAGAGGGATTTTTTCCCCATGCATGTCCATTACCACCCTATCTGTACACTGATAAAATTTGTCTGCATGGTTGGTCCACGTCCCGACATCCATAATCAGATAACCATCTCATCTTGAATATGTTGTAGACTGCAACTGTAAGGAAATGTGCAACGATGCAAACTAACATTTAAACATTTTTTGTCAGATGCGTTTGTTTACAGGCTACCGGTAGGCGTCAACAAACACAATCAATATCACTTTTATTAGCTACAAAAGAAATATCATGAGTTCTCATAGGTTGTATTTATATATGGGCGGCCAATAGGGCAAAAAAGACAAAAGCAAATATAAAACAAAACCACAAAATTAAACGAAAATACACAGAAATAAACGAATAACTCAGAAATAAATGAACGACTCAGAAATAAACGCATATAACTCATAAATAAACGAACAACTCAGAAATAAACGAACAACTCAAAAATAAACGAACAACTCAAAAATAAACAATCAAATCAGAAATAAACGAACAACTCAGAAATAAACAATCAACTCGGAAATTAACAACCAACTCTGACATAACCGAACAACTCAGAGTTAAACGACCAACTCAGAAATAAACGATCAACTCAGAAATATATACGAAGTAAGAAATAAACGAACAACTCAGAAATAAACAAACAACATCCCCAGGGTGTCCAGCAGCAGTACGCGCCCACCATGTACCATACAGTACAGTAGTAGTACATACAGACGACATGTTGTTTACCGCGGCATCCAAAATGGCGGACACCTTACATGGCTTCACGCGATGAACATGTAGAAAAAACGGAGGGTAAAAATGTAGTGATTTTTCGTCAACCACCTCCGAAGCCAGGAAGAAGTCTATTGAGAAAGGTTAGCCTGGGTTGCAGTTTAATTTTTATGATGAAAAAAGTTGACTTTGTAAACGTTTACCATGGCATTCCTTCATGTCTAGTCTGTACGTCATGTGTACAAACGGTATACATGTACCAATGCCGGCCGGGTTTGGCCACTGTACTGGGCTGGGTTTAGCCACTGTACTGGGCTGGGATGGTGCGGCGTGGCACTGCGCCATGACCACGGTGGTCAGACTGGAAAGAATTCCATATACGTATGTACGCTACTAGTTTTTCCCTTCAATGACTCATTAGCCATCAGAAAGCGGTGAAATGTCCTACAAAGTGAAATTTAGCAGGGGAAATATTGAAGTACATGTATTTAGTGAGAAAACACAAAATTTCCAGACCAGTCTCATACTCGTAGTCGTACTCCATGTACTCATACTTCATAGGGTTTGTACACAGGGTGCCAAGTGACGTCCATCTATGGAATTCTTTCCCCGGATGGGCATGGTCCATATGTCTTGTTTATTTTTTGAGCATTTTGCTGCTTTAAAGATCAAACAACTTCCGTGACTCTAAATTTTTTTTCATAATTCCAATAACAGAGACGTTTTACCCATTATTTTTCAGTTCGAGTTGATTTTTTTTTTAGTACCGTATTTTTACGCTTCAATTTTTACAAACGGAAAAGGCCCCTAGTACCATAATGTTGAGCGCGATTGGTTAATTGTGATGCTATCTGTCGATTGCGCTGCCACCAGTCAAACCGCTTCTCAAATGCTTAAAGCCATTGACATGGTTAGTTATTCTGTTAAACTGTTTCTATACAGTTAGTGTTTGTCACAGGGTGTGTGTGATGCGTCTAGTGCAGTAGTGTAGTTGTAGATAGTATTGCACACCCCACTTTCTACCTTCAGCTGCTGCCGCTGGCTAGCCCCCTTCCGGGGCGAAAAGGGGAGTCGAGTGCGTAAGTCTCCCTCTGCCAGTACATAGCCTCTTCACCATCAAGACTCCTGCAGTGCCTCCTCGTGGCAGCACACGGTAACTGGGCATCTTGCAACCCCAGGCTGAACTGCAGGGGATCTCGGAGCAGCAGTGGGCCCGCAGAGACATGACGTGCAGGCCCACCAGCTTGTGGACACGCCCTAGCGCCATGTCAGTCACTGCCCCAGCTATGGGTTAAATAGTCCTTCCATCCCAGCTATGGTTAAATAGTCAGGGCAGTCACCAGCCCTGCGGCGGAGGTTAAGTTCAACTTGACGAACGGCAAAGAGAGCGCAGAGAGGAGACCTTAAGTAGCGGCCAGTGACACCTGCAGCAAGATGTTTCCTGCGGCTGTCGCAGCTATAATGTGCCGTCGATACACAGAGCATCCTGCGAAGGGACACCACATTGCGCCAAGTGGTGTCGACATCTCAGGTACAGCCTAACATGGATTACAACGAAAGAAATGAAGCTAATGCTATCGCATTTGGGAAACCGATGCGCCACAACGTATGGCAGTGGTGACAAATATGCGAAGACCATATTAAGCTAACGCCTCCGGGGAAGCCGACGATCAAGATTGTGTCCCTAAGATCAAAGCCTCCAGAGGACAGCCTCTAACACTTGGAGCTTGGAATGTTCGTACTACCAATGATTCCAGCACCTCAATTAGACCAGAGCGTGCAACAGCAATCATCTGTAGGGAGCTGGAAAAAGCCGGCATTGACATCTGTGCGAAGTACGACGTCCTGGCGCTGGCAACATTGTTGAGAGGAGCCACAAGATCTTCTGGAGTGGTGGAGAAGACAAGACAGCTGGTGTTGGTTTTGCCATAACCAACAAACTAGCTGCCCAAGGTATTAATCCAATACCTATAAATGAGAGGTTGATGTCAGCCAGGATTGAGCTTAAGAATGGAAGCCACCTAACACTTATTAGTGTGTATGGGCCAACCATGCAGAGAACACCACAGGAGAAAGAGGCGTTCTACGAGAAGTTAGGCGAATGTATAACCAAAGCAAAGGATGACTCCATCATTGTTCTTGGAGACTTAAACGCTCGCGTTGCAAAAGACTGGCAAGCATGGCCATCTGTCATCGGTGAGCATGGTGTTGGCAAAATGAACTCAAATGGCCTCATGCTGTTGGAGCTCTGTACCCGCCTCCAGCTATCCATAATGGGTTCCATGTTTCAAATGAAGAACACCCTTAAGAACACATGCAGCACCTTAGGTCCAAGCACTGGCATCAACTTGACCATGTTCTTACTAATCAAGATGCTAGGCGATGGATCACAGTGACTAAAGTCAATCCAACAGCTGACTGTTTCACTGACCACAGGCTTTTGGTTTGCAAATGTCTGCTCTCAATAAAACCAAAGAAAAGAGGTACTAAGCCACCAAGAAAACCTGACACCGAACTTACAATAGAAAAGAAAGACTTGCTGTTCCAATTCATAACAGAGAAACTGAACGAATGTACAGACGAAAATTGGGAAGAATGTAAAAGTGTGCTCCAGAACGCAGCCAAACAAGTTTTTGGAAAGAAAAAGAAGCAACAGAATGATTGGTTTGACAACCAGGATGAGGAAATACAAAGGCTGCTGAAAGACAAAAAGATGAACAGGAATTTTTTTCGTGGGCGTATACGAAAACTCAAAAATGATTGGTTCCAGAAAAGGCGGAAGAGGCAGAACGCTATTCAAAGGATAGGAACTCCAGAGAATTCTACGCCACGCTCAACACCGTCTACGGTCCTAGATCTAAGAGCACACACCCTATTAAAACCAAGGATGGTGAGCTGTTAACATCTCCAGAAAAATGCAAGGACAGATCATCCAATCATGGATAGTCTTGATGACCCTCCCACTGAAGAGGATTTAGATACTGCCCTGAAAAACATCAAACTTGGAAAAAGTCCAGGTCCAGATGGCAATATTCCAGAAATCCTGGTTCATGGTGGAGAGCGTCTGAGAGCATTTCTTCTAACCCTGTTTACAATGTTCTGGACTACACCAGATAACATTCCTGCAGACCTGATAGATTGCAACATCACTATCCTCTTCAAGAAGGGTATCGCAGTCACTGTGGCAACTATAGAGGCATAGCACTACTTAGTGTAGTTGGCAAAGCATTTGCTGATATTATTCTACAGAGACTGCAGCGCCTAGCAGAGAATGTGTATCCAGAGTCTCAGTCAGGATATCGCAGTGGTGTAGAAGCACCATCGATGGCATCTTTACCCTTAGACAACTAATGGAGAAGAGCAGAGAGCATCGCAAAAAATCTCTGTGTTGCTTTTGTTGATTTTACAAAGCTTTTGATTCAGTCAACAGAGAACTTCTCTTCAAGATACTTGGCAAACTTGGCTGCCCTGCTAAGTTTGTACGGATCATTGGGAAGTTTTACACTGATGTTCATGCTCGTCTCATTGTTGATGGTGAGCTCACTCAAGCTTTTGAATATAACAGTGGCGTTAAACAAAGATGCAAGCTTGCACCAACCTTATTTGGCATTTATGCTGCTGTTCTTCTCTACCTTGCCTTTAAGAACATTAAGCACTCATGTACATTGTAGCATCAAAGTGCGCTTTCGTTATTGTCAGATCCAGTTAACCTTCCTCTTAAAATGTTCAAAGACAATGGTAAATAAGAGAATGTCCACAAATTATTCTGTTCTCCGAATTAATTTATTAATTAAAAAATCACTCCTACTTACAACAATACCTCAAGCTTGAGTTAATTACTCTCAAATGTACCACTTGTTAATTGTAATCAAATATATAAAAAGAAAATATCACAGCTGTGTTGGACTATCACATCCAAAGTACGAATGAATACTGGATTAATCACACTGGTCAAATATCCAACAACAAAAAATATTACACTATTACGAACGGTTGAATCTACCCAAGATTCACAACCTTCTGCACACTATTTAAACTTCCAAAATATATGAAAACAAAACTCCTTAATCTTCACTGAATAAGTGGAATCAAATTTCAAACTTCTCTCCGCAAATACTACCAAATTATTAGGTTCTCTGTAACTCCACTCCCCGCAGGGTCTGTGTGAACGAAGTCACAAATTTAAATTGAATATTTTATCCAACTTTTGGTGACGTTTCACGTCCTCACGTTACTACAAATTCAAAATACACTATTACAAGACTATCAAAAAACAATTACATAAATGCAGGCATAAAAACAACTGACTTCTTCCTGGTAGTTCTCGCCACCCACTCCACGGTTATAGACACTGGAAATGCTGCTGCTCAGTGCTGTAAGCTGCCTTCATGCCCTCTGGCTTGACTTCAGTGCCTAAGGCGTCGCCTTCGTGCGTCTAGCCTCGTCAGTTATAGGATCAGATTAGGCCGTCTGTAAATTTATAATTTTAATAAACTCTCACAATTATTTTGAGCCACTATACAAAATTCAGGCCGAATCACCAATCAAATGTTCTTCAAAGCTAATCCTACAAATGATATCAACTGTACTACTCTATACTTCGATCTCATGTCACTTAGACTTTTCTCATTCTTAAATTAACACAATTAAATCAACTTCTGATGTATACATCAGGAATGCAACAATCCTCATAATACATAGCCAATCAACTTTATCTCAGACAATTCAAAATTCTAGATTCAATCCTCAATCCTGGTGAATCTCACAACAATAAATATAATGAAGGGAAAACAATATTTTTTTTTTTTTTAAATTAATAATGAAAACAATTAAATCTTCAACTTACGGTTGCTGGTAACATCTTTGATTTAAAAAGACTAAAGGCCAAGTCCAAAGTTCTCAACAGCTACATACGTGAGCACAGTATGGGTCTCAAAATTAACACAGCTAAAACTGAGTGTATGTGCATTGGAAATCCAGCAGGTTTTTATGTTGATGGAGTAAAGTAGATAAATGTCGACGACTTCAAGTACTTAGGCAGTCAGGTCAGCAAAGATTGCTCAATGAAAAAGGAAATCATTGCTCGAATCGAAGCCACATCCTGTTCTTTTGGCAGACTCAGAAAGAGGGTGTTTGATTGTAGAGATCTAACAGTAGAAACCAAGATAATGGTCTACAGCCAATGTCTCATGCCCTTACTTTCATATGGAAGTGAGACTTGGACCCTGTACTACCATCAAGTTCGTCAACTACGTACTGCACGGCAAAGACATCTGAGGCTAATTTTAAGGATTAAGTGGGACGACTTTATCACTAATGATGAAGTCCTAGAGTTAGCTGGTGTTGAGGACATTGAGTTGAAACTGGTCAGGAACAGGCTACGCTGGTTTGGCCACGTTGCAAGAATGGACGACGAAAGACCAGTAAAGAGCATAATGTACTGTGAACTTGCCAATGGCTCAAGATCAGTTGGACGTCCCAAACTCAGGTTTAAAGACACTTGCAAAAGTGCACTCAAATGTGGGAAGGTACTTGACGAGTGGAGTAGTACTGCAGATAATCATCCAAAATGGAGAAAACTTGTAAATAATACATGTCAAAGTATAAATGACAAAAGACTTCAGCAAAACAAGAAGAAAAGAGCCAGAAGGCACATGAAGAAAGAATCTATGTTGAAACCCGTTTCGGGCAGATAGGCGATATATATGTTTCTATACCTTATGTTAAGCCTGAAATACTCAGTGAACCCCAAATAAACTGTGAACTGCTGTGCGCATAATGCATTATTTTGGTGAGTCACAGAAAATATCATGCATTGTGTGTTTCGAAGCAGAGAAAATGAAGAAAAAATATGAATTGGATTTACTTAAACAAAATCTGCAGTTCATATCAGTTCTTTTTGGTTCCACTGAATGTACAGGGTACAAGGGTAATGGTAGTATTCAGAACAGGATATCAGCATGATGATTAATTTCTAACTCTCAAATGTTTAGTTGGTTTGAGGACGATTCTAGTAACATGGAAGGGAAGCCTTTGATGAAACAAGATCCTGCCGAGAAGCAACCATGAAGCGGAAACTACAACTTTGATATGCGTCATTTTCTCATGGGAGCAGGCCAAATGCAGCCCCATCAGCTGGTTGAGTCTGTTGCAGTAGCAAGTGTGACAGTTCAACGGTAAATGGGAAAACAGTGACATTTTCTTGGAAAGAAGATACCTCTAACCTATATACCAAATGTTCAAAGTGCGCTGTATGCTATGCTACAATATTTAGCCCTCACTAAATGCAGTAGGCCAATTTTTTTTGGGTCTGTGTAGCCCACATGTACTTAAATCTTCGTTGTCACTCGTCTAAATCCATGTCACATTTTCAGTTCTACATGTAAATTGTAACTGTACGACTTCTGCACACAGAAACTAGAAGAGGTGCTACATTTGTTCTGCAAATATTTGTGAAAATTATTTATTTTTGACAAGATACATGTAATGTAGCATCCAAACTCAGATTTCGTCTTTTGCCTAGTGAGGGCGCTGTACCAGAGAGACGGTAACCAATCATTCAAAGCAACATGGCTTTAGCGTTTTAGAGTTTGCAACTTGTGTGTTAAATTCTTCGCCCAAAGCAATAATCCCGCTGAGGTTTATTACGTAAATGGTTGGTACAGCAGTTTACTCTTAAACAATTTATATCAATGATTTAGTGATTGGTGTGATATTAAGTAGGCCCTACTGTTTTATAAGCCTAAAAGTTGTATTTTCAACGCATTTGAAGGTTGCTAGTCACATGTTATTTTGGATCATGTTATTGTTTGAAAGCACATGTATTATACTGCGGGTCGAGATTTATACAGGGTGTACATAAACCCTTCTTGCATGTAGACATCAGTATTCTTTAAATGTGGAGTAGCTGGTATAAATGCAATTGTTGGACTGACACTGGATTTAGGTCAAAGTTAATACACTCTCCATGTACATTGTAGGGGCCTACATGTGTATTTACACTGTACATAAACATTGCTTTGGATGTGTGCATGTGTTTAGAAAATGAAAGTGATATGTAATGAGCTAATTCTGTTAGAATAAGGTTACACAAACACTGGGTAATTTCTTGTAACACATACATTTTATTTTCTATTTTATTGTAGTCAATCTGTGCCTGTGCCTGACATCATGTACCACTACAAAACTGTAACAGAAGTTGTGCTACACAATAAAGCTTCTGGATCTGCAGCACAGCATTCATGGCATTGTCATATTTAATCTTTGGCAGATTCATGTAAATTTTACAGAGAGTTGTGTTAGGGGCCAATCACAAGTTTAAACTTCACACTCCCCCTCATCCCCCACCCAATTCACCAAATGTCCCATCCTCCAGTGCCTCCTTGATGAAAAGCTACATTATTAAGCTACCTTTATTTTATAACTTTGGTTCTCTTGAGTATCCGAGGTAGTCAGGATCACACAAAAAGAATGTCTATTCCGAGTGCCCAGGTCATGAAAATAACACCGCTCTGAAAGCACGTGGGCGGCGGTTTCGTGCCCTGCTCCACACGTACACGGGATTACTATAAGTAAACGCGGAGTAAAGGTGCCTGACTATAATAAACTGGTTGCATGTCTTTTCGAAACAGGGAAGTAAAACGATGTTTCATGTAAACGCATTATAAACAGACTTCATCAGAGTCTCTTTTTTGGGGGGAGGGGGGTGGGGAGGGGGTCCTAAGTGTTTATACTCAGTGTTTATACTGGCAATGCAATAATTATTTCTTAACCATTGTGGGGATTTATTGGGAGGGATGGGTGAGTACAAATTCGCAAAATAAATCACTATATTTTTGGCTATATTTTTAGCTATATTTTTGGCTTTATCTTAAGTAGGAAAGTGGACATGAACCTGAAAACAAATACAATGTATAAAGAATCAAGTCGTCTCTTTTCTTGACTGAAATTCTGGGAAACACTTTATTCATCAAATCACAATTACATACTTTCAGCTGCATTTGGCTAAACATTAAACATTGAGGTATACTGAAACACTTCAATATTTGAACCACTTTCAGTTTCCAAGAAAAAAAGCTTTACAAATGAAAGTTTCTCACAACGTGGAATCATGGGCGTCGCGAGGGGGGGCAAGGGGGGGCACTTGCCCCCCCCTGGAAAAGCAAAAAAAAAAAAAAAAAAGAAAAAAAGAAAAGAAAAAAAAAAGAGGCGCGAAGACAAAGTGGTGTAAATTTAATGAGTTGGGGGGGGGGGCAAAATGTCCCTGCCCCCCTCTAAAACTGATAAATCGAGAATGTGTTGAGAAATACAAGCATTTTTTGGCAAATTTTTTTTTTGCCCCCCTCTAGAAAAAAATCCTGGCGACGCCCATGCGTGGAATGACTTAAAAATATAGAACTGAAAAAAAGTGAACATGAAAATTAAGGCACAGTTTCCTTGTTGTGTGTGAGGTTATTAATGCTCTGGAAAACACTGATACTAGTGATAGTACATGTACATATGTAGTAACTATACTCTTGCTACATGTATAGACCATGAGCTTATTAAATTCCACAACTTGTCAGCAATTCATTTTAAGACAATAACAAGATCATTCAACCGCTCCAGCCCTTGGCAACAACAATAACTATATTTCTTAATAATTACAAGGGTAAGAATGCAGGCGTATAAGAACAATAATAAATATTTAAGATTGTAATGGTAAAAAAAACTATCTAGCAATCAATTCTGTTCCGGCTAGTTTCCATATCAACGTAAGAAACGCAAAGTGAAACGAAAAAAAAAGGGACCAAAACTGCAGAACAGATAATATGGAAACATTTCATCTGGAAGTGTCCCCGACTACTCAGACAGACGCAAACTGTCTTGCAGACGATCAGCAAAGTTGCCAGTGGTTCATAATGTTACGCAGTCTGCGTATTTTCTGAACGTCGATATAGACTTCGAGTGCAGTGTACAGCCGTTCGCAGAGGTTTGTATTGTATTATCGGTTTTCAATATACAGCATAAAGGCTACTGACAAATTGATTAATTTTTAAAATAAAACTGGAAGTTGTTATTTAGAGAACTTTGATTGAACTGATTATATTTTTTTTCACTGTAATTCGTCATCTTGCGTACCAGGCAAATTTACATGTGTTGCAGTCTACATGTACACGCCATCAAACAAAACCTTTTGTGCTTCCAAGTCATCATGCGTTCATTCCAAAATGTGTCCATTTCAAAATGTGTCCGCATCTAGCAATGCTTGTTCTTTTTGCCATGTGAACAAGATGGCGCATATTACATGTACCATGAAAGTGCTTATTCCTCGTTTTTTTTAATCATCGAACAATACATGCAATATTCCATGCGACATGGCGTAAGAATCCCCAGCGCCTGATTCGTCAGTTTGTGAGTTGTTGATCACACGTCATTGAATTAAACATGCCAAATCATTATCCGGTCGCACCACAAAAATGGTATAGTTCAATCCATGGTAAAATAATAGAATTTCATTGAAATTGGTCATGTTCATCTTCCAGTACGGTTGTTGTGTCCAACTATCTTGACAGGGAAAATGGGTAAATCACTCTGCGTACTTGACCTAGGGTATATTAAAGAAAAGAGAAAGGAGAGAAAAAATTATAATCAATCAATATACATGTACATTTACTGGGAGAGAAATATTAGGTTTAGTCGTTGACATTGCAAAAATTTGAAAAACTAAATAGACATGAATCTGGGACTGAGATTTATGTGAGAATCATTTTCCAATTTTGTTAGGAAATACTTAAACAATTATTTTTCTTGACTCTTGATACTCATAGACTTTGTCAGACCTGCCAACCAGTACGCATTTGGCGTATTTAGTACGCAATTTTGATAAAAATACGCCAGTACGCTTTTGTCCCCATAAAATACGCACGGAAAAAAAATAAGAAACGACTGTGTGGAGTCTAATAATATTAGTCGCACAGAGCGGCTGCGAGCAAGACTACGCTGTGTGACACGAGGTTCAACAACCCTAATGCGTAAAGTAGGGCGATCGTGATTGGCGCACTTGATGTACATAAAGCCTTGTGGAGCGTACATAATAACCAATCGGAATCTCGCATAGAAAACGATCGGGATAACCTTTGCTGAAGGCCATTTTGAAGCGCTAACGTGTGTGATACTGACAGCGAGGGTTTTACCATCTCATGCGAACGATCGATTGAACGTAAAAACTTTGACTTCGCGGTAAAGATGGCATCAACTTCGAGTACCAAGCGGAAGCAGTCCTTCAAAAGAGAATACACGGAGACATTTAAATTGATGTACCTTGTGCAGCGTCGACTTCAGCATCGCCATGTCGAAAGCAGTAAACACCGCAGCATGGCGAACGTGAAGAACGCAAATCATAGCATACAACATTTCATGTCTTCCGAGGATTTGAGTGTAATCAATGTTTCTTTTGAAAAATACACATTTTCAGTAAAAAATACACATTTTGATGCCCCCAAATACACATTTTTGATTTTCAAGGTTGGCAGGTCTGCTTTGTACACAACCGCTGAATTAAGTGGCGTCCGGATACTACATGTACATTCTTTCCTAATGCATAGCCTACATGCACATGGGATGTGTATTTGTTTTGTTCGTACTTGATGCGACATGCAAAAGTAACGGGTAGGAACCTATTGTCGACATCAGTCGCGATGCCCCCACATATACTGTATGTACGTATAGTAGCGGTAATACACGTCCATACACTGCATACACGAGTGACGTCATCCAAATCAGACGTTGCCAACCGAAATCATGCAATTTTTGCGTATATTTCGCATCAAAATATAAATGGCCCACGAAACCTGCAGAGATGGGAATAGTACGGTTTTAAAGCATACATGTAACTCTTCAAGAGTCAAGGAATTTTATCCCGAGGTGATCCCGAGGTAGTCGGGATCACTGAAAACGTGCAGGTAGTGTTAACAAAAAAGGATTTTCATACCTCATTTTGCAAGCCTAATTTATCACCTTTACAACAATATAATCACTAAAAAATGGTATCATTCGACGCCGATAAAAATATTTTTTTCACTTACCCCTCCATGTTGGCCCAACACTGTCGCGAAAACGGGTTTCTCGTTGGTCTTCAGGGGCACTGCCGAACGCTCGCAAAACCTTGTGAATTCTCGAAGGTCCGAGACCATACAACTCCCTGCAAATAAAACTTCGTTGTGTGCCTCATTATCTAGCACGCTGCGCGCTGACTGCACGTCAATAATTTTTCCTTGAAAAGACCTACCAGCCATCAGAAAGCAATAACATGTTGCACTAAGTCAAATTTAGCAGGGAAAACATTGAAGAATTAAAAACAGATATTTTCAGACCACTCTCAAAGTTGTATACAGGGTCTCAAGTGACGTCCGTATATGGAATTATTTCCAAAATGTGGACTGCCGTATAATTAACAGTTTACATTCAGTCTATGAAGTTGGTTTTCAAAACTTGATGAAATACATTCAATCCTTGTACATATACATGTTAAGTTGCTCCTATTCTTAATGACACATTTAGCCCTGTAGAAAAACAAATTGCTTAGTAGAAAAATGTATTTGAACTGACCTACATGTAGGTGCATATATTTCACCTAAAATTGCACTAACTATTCATTGCAAAGTGTAGATTTTTAAAGATGACTAAAAAGTCTGCAATTGGTTGACAAAAATTGTTAATGTCTAAAATATAATTTCAATAACATGTGCATGTACATGCACTTTTACTCTTTGAACTATAGAGCAATCACATTTATGGCAAGACCAATTAACTAGTTTTGCCAAATAAAATTTGTGCAAGGTGTCTCGATAAAAATTGCAATCTTAACTTTTTATCCCCAAACCCTGGTTTATATGGTAAAACATTGACCTTTTTGAAATTGGAGGATTTTGTCCTCAATGGTTTTCAAAAATCCTCATTGAATGAAACATGTACAATGTACCTGTACTATATGAGCACATCACTGTATGTGGGCATAGGTGAAACTTTGAAGGTCACAACAACAAGGCACACTTACAACTGACATCTGCCTCTGCACTTGATGAAACTATGCATGATTCTCCTTAAGCATGGGTTTTGATTCCTTCAGTTGCAAGGGAAAGTTGCAGTCCTGTTTGGCTAGAATCACTTCCTTTAGTGTCACCTCTCTCAACCTTGACAGACTCTTCACCTCAAAAAGTCCTCAGACAGAATCCTCAATGACAACCTGGACAGGGGTTGCCGAGCAAGTTCCAAACTAATTGAATCATCTGCATAGATGCTCATCAGTGGTTGCGAGTGAACTTTCTCTCATAAATGTATTTGTGGATTTTCGGGGGTCTTATAATAAAAAAACTTTATAACTTTAACAGTGCATTTGCCTTTTTACAAGGTACATGTATTCAGGTAGCCGCAGCTACATTTTCTAGTAGCCAGCTGCTGTCTACATACTTGTACAAATTGTATGTAAGATCTGGTAGTTCAGCTAGAATTTCAGTCCATATTTGGCATGGGCTGTGGAACGCAGCACTTATCAGACAAGACTAAAGTTGCTTTCTTTCAGTTGAGTTTCTGTTGCTTTTCCATCTGGATCATTGATGTAGCCAGCTTGACCACCGTTCATAATATCCTGCACTCTGTTGGGACAAATGACAAAATAAGTGAAACGGTTTAGCGTGAAAAGTTGCCAAAATCTCATCACAACTATTTAAGTCAAGGCCTACAGAGATGTTAATCAAGTTGTAATCATGGGCCTGATGGTGGCAGTGTAGAGTAAAATACAGTGCAATCATATATCATAAAGCTATCCAGAAATAGTGTGATCCCTGGACATCTCCATGACAGTGACCATATGGTGACCCTGTGCACAAACATGGGCGTCGCTCAGATTTTTTCTAATGGGGGGCAAAACATATTTTTCCCAAAAAATTCCTGTCTCAAAATATTCTCGATTTATCAGTTTTAGAGGGGGGCAGGGACATTTTACCCCCCCCACACATTAAATTTACACAAATATGACTTCGCTCCTCTTTTCCTTTAATTTTTTTTTCCCCTCTTTTTTTGGGCTCTTGGGGAGGGGGTCCCCCCCATGCGATGTCCATGTGAACAAACCCTATAAAATGGTCTGAAAAAAATCAAAGTGTTTTCTCGGTAATTGCTTCAATATGTTCCCCAGCTGATGGCTGTTAGGTCACTGCAGGGAACACTTAGTGATGGGAAGATTCCCATACCTGGCCATCCCTGTGCACAAACCTTACGAGATTCAGTGGTCTGAACATTTCTATTTTAAGTGTTTCCTAAATACTTCAATATTTTTCTCCAGCTCAATTTTGCTTTTTAGGACATATAATATCACTTTCTGATGGATGATAAGTCACTGATGAAGGGAAAAAATAGCGATGGCCAGATATGGGAATCTTTCCACATCGGATAATCATGATAATCCACTGTCTGACCATTTATGGTCTGTGGTCTGACCACCGCACTGCCGCGCCAGTACACAGTGGCCAAACCCAGCCGTACAGACATGACAGGATACCATTGTAAACGTTTACAAAGTCGACGTTTTCCATCATGAAAATCAAACTGCATTACTGCAACCAGGCTAACCTTTCGCATAGACTTCTTCCTGGCTTCGGAGGTCGTCAACGTAAAACCACTACATTTTATCCTCCGTGTTTTTCTACGTGTTCATCGCGCAAAGCGATGCAAGGTGTCCGCCATCTTGGATGCCGCGGTAAACATTATGTCATCTGCACTTTTGTACTGCTACTGCTACTCAACACCCTGGGCACGTTGTTCGTTTGTTTCTGAGTTCTTCGTTTATTTCTGAGTTGATCGTTTATTTCTGAGTTGGTTGTTTATTTCTGAGTTGATCGTTTAATTCTGAGTTTTACGGTTATGTCTGAGTTGTTCATTTATTTCTGAGTTGATCGTTTATTTTTGAGTTGTTTGTTTATTTCTGAGTTGTTCATTTATTTCTAAGCTGTTCGTTTATTTCTGAGTTATTTGTTTATTTTTGTGTATTTTCGGTTAATTTTGTGGTTTTGTTTTTTACACATGTTGTATTTGTTTTGGTCTTTTTTGCCCTATTGGCCATCCATAGTATTATGCAAGAAGTTTGGTGAATTCACATCCACAATCCCACACGAAAAACGAATTTTTCTCGGCAACAACAATCAACATACATTGGACATATGGCGAGTGGGGGCCGCCATTTTTCTTTCTAATCATCCCCATAAAAAATACACGTGAAAATAGCCAAACAAATTCGCAAATATAAAAAATCTTCCCGCTGTACCTTGTGTTTTTTTCTACTCCAACAGAGTAGCCAACATCTCTTCTCCAGGTTGCAATCTTGATTTCTTGAGGGAAAACTCATATTTGTCTTTAAACAAGTAATTGTTGGCCTCTCCCACAAGCCACGTTTCACACGTAACTGTATGCAAACATAGACTCGCTACACGTCGCGTACGCGCTACAGCGCGAATCGCACTATCAATCTTTCACCACAGAGGGCGCACTCTTATATTTTTGTGAAACGGCCGTGATCTACAACACTTTTGGACACAGCACAAGCTAATCATAACAAAGCTGAAATAACCCTTTTTTAATTGTTTAATAGTGTTTTTAGAAAACTGAAAACATTGTACAAAGTTTTGTGTGCCTGGCAATTTCCGTCTGTTTCTACTAAAAGTTGCATGCTTGAAGCTTGAAAAAGCCATTGAAAACTCCTTAGCTGGGAGAGCATTTTCCTAAAATATCTGCTTCATGAAGCATTACTTTGTTCGTAGGATATATTGAATAGTCATTCACCATTTAAAATCAACATTTGGGGTAGGTAGGTTGGTAAAAACAGTTTCGAAAAAAGATTGACTTTTTTAACATTGCATTTCTATTGCAGTGCACTGTAAAACTATAAAATATCTTTTTAAAAATGACCATGTTGTTTTTCATGCTTGTAGAATGAGTCCTTACCTGCTTCTGAAAGGCAAAAAGACCAGACAAGGAAATGCCCTACAGGCACTTTTGATAGACAACATCTCATTGAGTTCCTGGAGAAGAAAGCTAAAGAAGAAAAAGACTGGGAAGACAAGGTTCCGTATAAAGCTGGAGAAAAAAGAGGTAAGATCTGAGTTGTTCTTCAAGATACATGTACTCGTAAGTTTGTCCTTGTATGGTCATTAAAGGATAACAATTGTTGTAATGTGCATAGTGATCGGAACTGAATGCTGGTCCACTGGGTATTGGCAGTGTTGTAGTCTTTTTTCCGAGTACCAAGTACTGCTGAATACTTATGTTACCGAGTACGAGTACTTTTACCTCTGGAGTACAAGTACAGGTCTACAAGTACTTGTATTTCCGAGTACGAGTACTTGTAGTTCCGCGTATGAGTACAAGTACTTGTATTCCGAGTACAAGTACTTCTATGTCTGAAAATGACCATACGGCAAATGGTTCATTGTGCGTAATTGGCCCAGGCCCAGTCAGACCGATATACAGACCCACTCACGGCTAGCTGTGAAATGTGTTTGTACGGACGTGCAGACGTTAGTATAGGCTTGGCCGTGTTTTCTGGAAAGCTGTTTTTGCGAATTTTTTTTTTTTTTTTTAAAGCAGCAATCCAGCAGTTAATCATATATACCTGCCAACCATTCCAAATTTGGCGGAATCATTACGAAAATACGAGCTGTATTCCAAAACTGTAATGCCGAAAAATCGGTGAAAACGACTTGGAACAGTGTGTTTGTCACACACACGCTTTTCGGTTTGTATACAGTATGGATATTATAGCAATATTATTAATGGAATTTGCACTTTTCTGAAACGGAAAATCATTGGCCCTAACATTGCCATGTGAGTATGTGTTTTCATCATGTTCGTAGTTTTTACGAAACATTTTTCGAACTTCTTGTGACATCATCATGACTTCCAAGGCAACGAAAAAGGGACAGTTTTATAGTGACAAGTATTGAAAGCAGTTTGAGTTTATCATAACATCCAGAAAATAAAACAACATGCGTTTTGCAAGGTATGTCGGCGGGATATTATTAGTTATCCTGCGAGAGCGAGTGGAACACGGAATAATGTAGTGCTTATGTGGGACACAGACGCAGTACATTTTCCGTGTTCCACGAGCGCGAGCGTGATAATCCATCAAATTACAGGCCAATTTCACTGACATCCATCCCTTGCAAGTTGCTCGAACATATCATCCACTCCAACATCATGTGTCACCTTGATCAGTACAACGTTCTCAACAATGAACAGCATGGGTTCCGCAAAGGTCGATTGTGTGGTGGTTTGAATTCCAGTATCCAGTGAAGCAGTTCAAAATTCAAAAACAACATTTGTAGGCCTTTTGTTTTCTGATAAAACGGAGGCCACGTCTGAATAAACCCTCCACGTTTCTGTGATTTCAACTACAATCACCGCCTGCCATTGTGATCGCCTGTACAATCATCCCTGCACAGCTAGCTAGTCCGCAACCCCAAGTGCCGCCCAATGCCCCAGTGACAAGATCGTCATCCAATCCTGAAGTTCAGTTCAAAAATTCTTCATTGTGATGAGTTGATAACTTGTGTCGTCGTTCAGCACAGATATTCTCACAGGCCTTTATCAATCCGAAAGCGCCCACTCAAAGAATTCCTGGCCCACTTACAGTATCTCCGAAAAAGTACATTGTTATACAAATGCAAGTCGACTGTCAATCATCGACTGGAAGCTCTTCTGAGAAGGAATTTATTTGAAAGACAGTCATTATTTTATTCCCAGGAAACATTATTCCTCTCCTGGCCCAAACTGTAATTCAACCCGTAATTAACCCAAAGAAAACGGGTCCAACATGTTCCAAACAACTAACATTTACATGTACCAAGTACATTTTTGTCTCTCTCCTCGTAGGAAACTGTCTAAAAAAAATATTAAAGAATAAATCCCCCAGTCTATTATTTATGGACCCCTTCAGTACAGAGACGCGGAATCAATTCCAGAGGTTGATTTACTGGAATTTATTTCTTCCGGCCCTTGTTTTTTTTTTTTTTTTTTTTACGGAAACAATGATAAGGGACTTTTAAAACTTAATTTTTTGAACTCCTAAATATGTTTTCAATAGATTTGAGGGGGAAATTTTTATACGATTTATGTCCGGTTTTTCTTGTATCTAACAAAAATGATCTATTATAAGATGGAATTTTTGTGTCGGGGTGATATAAATCAAATTAGGTTTTGCCCTTCACCGACGTTTTTTTTAAACACTGTATACTCAGTGTGTTACCTCCCGAGTGAAAGTTGGAAAAAATCACTCGGGTGGGACTCGAACCCACGACCTCCTGCTTTCTTTTCCAACTTTCACTCCGGAGGTAACACACGGAGTATACAGTGTTTAAAAAATGTCGGTGAAGGGCAAAACCTAATTTGATTTATATCACCCCGACGCAAAAATTCCATATTATAATAGTTTATGCGGTACCCGCTGCTATGTACATCAGATTCGAACCGGCCAACTGATCCCGTTAGCTCGGTGGTCGAGTGGTAAGACATCTGCACTAGAAAGCAGGAGGTCGTGGGTTCGAGTCCCACCCGAGTGATTTTTTCCAACTTTCACTCGGGAGGTAACACACTGAGTATACAGTGTTTAAAAAACGTCGGTGAAGGGCAAAACCTAATTTGATTTAATTATATCACCCCGACGCAAAAGTTCCATCTTATTATAGTTTATGCGGTACCCGCTGCTATGTACATCAGATTCGAACCGGCCAACTGATCCCGTTAGCTCGGTGGTCGAGTGGTAAGACATCTGCACTAGAAAGCAGGAGGTCGTGGGTTCGAGTCCCACCCGAGTTATTTTTTTCCAACTTTCACTCAGGAGGTAACACACTGAGTATACAGTGTTTAAAAAACGTCGGTGAAGGGCAAAACCTAATTTGAAAAATGATCTAGAGGCCTAATATACCCATGGCCATTAGATACAGGTCTTTAAATAACTCGTGGAGCATGAAAAAAGATAATATAACCCCCAGCCTATTATTTACGGACCCCTACTGTACAGAGACACGGATTAAATTCCAGAGGTTTATTTAAAGGGAATATACAACATTTGCAAACGTCGAAAAATAAAACTTTTTACGAAATACCTTACTTCGATGTTGGTAAATGACAGTCTAAAACTTCCTATAAAATTATGACCTCTGATGTGAAGTCATTTTCAAGAAAATGGTATTTTTGTATACATTTACAGCTGTGGTCGGCCGACCACCATTGGGAAACCTAACTATTTTTGAACTACTGCTCGAAATTTACCATTTTTTTCAGTCCAAATTTTGTTTGATATTGGTTACATGTTCATGAACGGGTGCAGGCCAGCTAGACTAGTTCCTTACCTTACAATTTTCTGGCATCTATAAATTGATACATTTCCTATTAAGTGGAGTTTTCAAGTAATTTTCAAGTAATTTTCAAGTAATCTGGTTCCCTGACCACATTACTTGAAAATGTTTGTTTTTATGCCCCGGCGAAGCCGAAGGGCATACTGTTTCTGTCATGTCCTTCCGTGTGTGGGTGTGTGGGTGGGTGGGTGGGTGTGTGGGTGTACATGTATGTCACACTTTTGCTTTCATCACGATAGCTCAAGATAGACTTGATGGATTGTCATGAAACTTGGCATTTAGTTTGATAGTGGATTCCCCAAGAAGCCTTTTGAATTTGAGGGCTACATGTACAAGGTCAAGGTCAATATGGCTAAAACAAAAGAAAATGCTTTCATCAAGATAACTCAAGATAAACTTGATGGATTGTCATGAAACTTAGCAGGTAGTTTACTAGTGGGTTCCCAAAGAAGCCTATTGAAGTTGGGGGTTACTGGTCAAAGGTCAAGGTCAATATGGCTAAAAAAAAAGAAATGCTTGTCATCACGATAACTCAAATTAGCATTGATGTATTGTCATGAAACTTTAAAGATGGCTTGCTAGTGGAACCCTCGAGAAGCCTTTTGAATTTGGGGGTTACAGGTCAAAGGTCAAGGTCAATATGGCTAAAACAAAAGAAATGCTTGTCATCACGATAACTCAAGGAAGACTTGATGGATTGTCATAAAACTTGACAGGTGGCTTGCTAGTGGTACGCCCAAGAAGCCTATTGAATTTGGGGGTTACCAGTCAAAGGTCAAGGTCAATATGGCTAAAACAAAAGAAATGCATTATGATAACGTAAACAAAAGAAATGCTTGTCATCACGATAACTCAAATTAGCATTGATGTATTGTCATGAAACTTTAAAGATGGCTCGCCAGTGGAACCCCCAAGAAGCCTATTGAATTTGGGGGTTACAGGTCAAAGGTCAAGGTCAATATGGCTAAAACAAAAGAAATGCTTGTCATCACAATAACTCAAGGAAGACTTGATGGATTGTCATAAAACTTGACAGGTGGCTTGCTAGGGGTACGCCCAAGAAGCCTATTGAATTTGGGGGTTACCAGTCAAAGGTCAAGGTCAATATGGCTAAAACAAAAGAAATGCATTATGATAACATAAACAAAAGAAGTGCTTGTCATCACGATAACTCAAATTAGCATTGATGTATTGTCATGAAACTTTAAAGATGGCTTGCTAGTGGAACCCCCAAGAAGCCTGTTGAATTTGGGGGTTACAGGTCAAAGGTCAAGGTCAATATGGCTTAAGCAAAAGAAATGCTTTCATCACGATAACTCAAGATAGACTTGATGGATTGTCATAAAACTTGGCAGGTAGTTTGATAGTGGATTCTCCAAGAAGCCTTTTGAATTTTTGGGCTACAGGTACAAGGTCAAGGGCCATATGGCTAAAACAAAAGAAACACTTGTCATCACGATAACTCAATTTAGACTTGGTGTATTGTCATGAAACTTGTCAGGTAGCTTACAAGTGGTACATCTCTTTCTACTTCGTTCTGTAGGATCTTGTTGTTTTTCACTTCACATTTAATTACACAACACCTACATGTACCCTGTGAAACCAGTTGTAATTCAGAGGGAGGGGGGTGCCACAGGTCAAGATCAGTGTTAACTAAACAAATCAATGGTTATGTAACTGAATAGTCCCACAGCCAGATAGCGCGTATAAATTATCATATCAAGAGGGTGGCAGTGTGTCAAGTTATGGGACGGTTGGGGTGGAGGGGCATTTGTGTTGGAAGACACACTTTTCTTGTTCTTGATTTTTTTCAGGATTCCCGAACATAAAACATCAAACATGTTAGTGTAACAATATTTGATCTATTATACTAACCCCTTAGTTCATTTCTGAAAATTACAGCAAAAGCCAATGAAGTACATTCCCTTGAAAGGAATTTATTTCTGGTTCCGGTCCTTGTTTTTTTTTTTCAGAAAAAGTAAGTGGTAAGGGTACGTTCAAACTTAATTTTTTGAACACCTAAATATGTTTTAAATAGATTTCAGGGGGAAATTTTATACAATTTATGTCCGGTTTTTCTTGTATCTAACAAAAACGATCCAGAGGCTTAATATACCCATGGCCATTACATTTACAGGTCTTTAATTAAGTTCACAAATATATCAGGAATACTCGTGTAGCATGAAAAAAATAATAAACCCCCCAGCCGAAAGTTTCACAGACATTCCCAATACATTCTGGTGACAATATTTATATAAGTCCATACCACATTTAAAAAGGAGCTACGATATTTATTTCAGGCGGGGCCTAGCAGGTAGGTGTCATAATGGCCAGACTCTGTGTAGACTCTGGAATTTCAGCAATTAATAATATATTTTTCTCTGGTATGATCCCAGTCTGGATGTTTGTTCGAAAGTATGTACCAAAATGATAACTCAGACCGCATTATTCCTGTCAATCAAATGTTTCAGTGACTGCTGCACATGGCATCGTTGGTTGATGGCGAGCTTTGGTATGCATTATACTTTCACAGTGCGGGTACCAATTACATTACAAGCCACACGGTCTCTGCATGTGACAAGCGTGCTGTCAGTGGCTGAAACTTTAGGTGAACACCTGGCTGTTTAGATGATCGGAATACGGAACAGAATTTTTTCACCCGACGTTACGAAGATATTCATAGTATGTAAAAAGAACACAAAAGTGAGATTTTTCTTTAACTTTGAATAGTTGCAAATGGAATGATGCTGGAAAAAAAAGCAGAAGAAAAATGTGACTTTCACTTTACACACCTTTGTCCAAATTCAAAATGGAGGGATTTTTATTCTTTCAAGAACTTTCATATTGTAACTTACAGGGGTGTGAATTCTCCGCTATTTAGCGGATTTCCGCTTTTTTGTTCAGCGTGCCACATTTTGTTTTCCGCTTTTTTTCTTCCGATGGTCCAGATTTCCCACCGCTTTTTCCCCCGCGCGTAAGCTTTGATTTTATTTCCGTTTATTTTATTTTCCGCCGCCGCCGAACGCACGCGATCCGCTTAATTCCTTCCTCCATGCTACAACATACACGTAGCTCTGAGATGGGGTGCGTGCAAGCGAGTATTCAATGTACATGTACATGTACATGTACATTTACGTACGTACGTGTGTACTATACGATGCCATGTGCATGCATTTTTCAGCTGGAAGCCGCGTGTGTACACAACGTGTAAACAGCATCCGGGGAACCAACAGTCATGGCGCTGTGATTGGCTGCAGATAAATATGAATATTCACACATGCGCCATGAAGCGCGTTGGGACTCTTTGCGGCCGTTCCTGTGTCTATGCATGTAGTGACACGCGATGATCTCCACAATAACTCGCTGTAAACATTGTCTTGTTGCAAATATAAAGCCTTGAAATAAGACAAGTAAATTGTCGCCGACGTGCCGCGCCGGTACGGTAGAGGGCTTCATGCGGGGCAAAGTTCATGTGTGCATTTCATTGCATGCACGCATCCTGCTGCGTATTCCGCTGCATACTGTACGTACGTACATTAGTGTGTCGTTTCAAATGTTTCGAACGTATTTTGACATTAATTCCGCAAGATGTCAGTGCAACACAAATGTGTTATTATCCCAAGAGGTTCGGAGTTTGATTAGCACATTGACAAGACCGATCCTCAGGTTATGAATCCGTGGAAATGGATTTGGATGGAACACATGGTTAACTTAATGGGCAGAAATTAGGCGACTCGATCAGAAGCCGGGACACGCGATGACGATGTGTATCAATCATCTGCAGTAATTAGGAGTTAAAATATGGACAACGGCGGTTGAATTTCCCAGTTTTCATATACAAGTTGGCCATTTAGGCAGTTTCCAGCCAATATGAAGGAAAAGTTAACTTAAAAACATGCATAAATTGCAAAGCATTTTCGACCAATAGTTGGCCCAGGCATGCCAGGGGGCTTTAAAATGCACCACAGAGCATCTACATTTCAAAATTTTTCCGGGGCCCTTGGGCGGGCCCCGAACCCCACGCCGTAAGGGCTTCGCGCTTCGCGCTTGCAGGTTCGGTTATTTACAGGTTCAGCTATTTTCAGCTATTTTTTTTGGACTCCACTCACACCCCTGAACTTATTTGTTATATTTTATGGTACTATAAATTTTACCCAGAAGTCTTGATTGTGAGCGAGTTCCCAAAACTAGGAACTGATTTCATGAAACTACATGCGCTGTGTTCGGCCAGGCCTTCAGAAAGCCCAGCTTTATTGATCTGCATTCCTTGTCTCATTCGTGATAGGACTCTGTCGGCCCCTCAAAGAAATTCCCATGTGTTAAATCATATTTAGTGAACAATACACCTCCAACAAAGGTCCTGAGATAATGAGCCATGCTTGGATGGGCTGGGGCTTGGCCAGGACGGCCAGACGCCCGGCTTTAATGATTGTCAGGCTACCTTTTGTTAGATGATTTAGACACACAAAGGGAGGATTAGGTGGCCGAGAGGCAGCGGCCAAGCTCGGCCTTTCAAAGACTTTCCTGCGTCAGGGTATCCGCCGTTCTCCCTAAGTATCGCTCAGTTTTTTTTAATTCAAAACCGCCCTTTTCTTAATGAAAAAAAGAGAGTTACACGTACACGTAAGTAATGGAAATATTGAAACATGATTTTCAGTCGGAACAGATATCAAGGGCTCTGAAGTTGGCGTTCAGTTCTGCAATGTTTTGTCATTTAGGTACATTAGGCAGATGTGTCCGTAAGTCCCACCATCTTCAAAATCCCATGCAAGGGCCAACAGCACAAAAAGGCCCTTACAAAGTGGATACAATTTTCCAAAAATGGCACATTTTTATTCAGTTATAATTGACAAGCTTTTGCTAAAAGCAGTGTTAAATGTGACAGGTTTGTGAACCATGAAGGTTTATCGCACACATGCTTATAGAACAGAATTAATCAGAACTAGAGGTTGTAGGAACAACCACACAGTGTTGGGCCATGGATTACCGCAAACCTTGCCACACACATCAACTCAAAATATGCATGTTTAAATCCATGTTTGACTTTTCAACATGCTGCCAGAGGGCGCTCTAACATTTGATGACGTCACCTGTAAAATTGTTGTACAGTACTGCCTAGGCAGACACTCGAATCGTTGAAAGCAAGTTCGCATCTTCTGCCAATTTCAATTAATAAGGCACTTCCGGTTTTGACCGGAAGGAAGGGTCACGTGATTTTGCACTTAAAACCAAAAATGAAGACCCTGCAATAATCGATTGCCATAAAAAACAAAATCAAATCTGTAGCAGTTGATTTCATATTGATTTTCAAAGATTAAATAGGGAAATATTTATTTGCTTGTAATATAACACTTGATGACATCATTGTGACGTCATCGCCAGAAACCTCCAGAGCTATATTTACTCTGCTATATATAGCCACATCTTGATTATACATGTATCTCTCACGGTTGATTTTTTAGCACTTGTTTAAGGTTTAAAGGTCTTTTCTTTATAACTTCCGGTATGATGACGTCATCCATTTTTTTTTCATGCACAGGTTTTTTCTGCATTAAGTTCATCATGTATGTTAGGTTTGAAGTGATCCCCGCAAATTTCGTCACATACATCAAGTGATGATGCCTTTTTCGACATTTTTTAAACTGCCGCTAGAGGGCGCTCTAACATTTGATGTCACCTGTAATATGTTTGTACAGTACTGCCTAGGCAGACACTCACATCGTTGGAAGCAAGTTCGCATCTTCTGCCAATTTCAAATAATAAGGCACTTCCGGTTTCGACCGGAAGGAAGGGTCACGTGATTTTGCACACGTTTTAATACCAAAACTGAAGACCAGGCAATATTGTATCGATTGCCAAAAAGAACAAAATCAAATCTGTAGCAGTTGATTTTACATTGCTTTTCAAAGATTAAATCTAGAAATCTTTGATTGCTTGTAATATGATACTTGATGACGTCATTGTGATGTCATTACCAGAAACCTCAAGAGCTATATTTACTGTGCTGTATACAGCCAAATCTTGATTATATCTATCACGGTATATTTTCTAGCAATTTTTTAAGGTTTAAAGGTCTTTTTATTGTAACTTCCGGTCTGATGACGTAATCATTTTTTTTCGCGCACAGGTGTTGTCGCCCCGGTGAAATGAACATGGACTTTTCATGAATGTTCATGAACTGTTCGTGATCGTTCATTGCTTAAAGTACATGAACGACCATCAAAGTTATTCAAAATATTCATGAACAGTTCATGAATGTCCTTGAACAACAAATGAGACAATCGATGTTCAAGAATTATCATGGACAACGATGTTTCATGAACACTTCATGAAACTAGTTCATCCAAATTTGTCAATTGAAATGATTGAAATGATGGACATATTTCATGAACAATTCACGAATAAAGGAAACAAAGTTCATGAACAATCCATGAAGACAACAAATTTCGTGAATGAGTAAAGGACACAGGTCATGAACAATCCATGAAGAAAGGATGTATTGTGTGAACAATTCATGAGTAAAGGAAACAGGTCATGAACAATTCATGAATAAAGGGCACATTTCATGAATAATCCTCCATAAGTTCATCAAAAGCAGTGTTCTTCAAAAGAATTTTCATGCAATGTTGATGAGTGAGCAAAATGAACCGTAAATCCAAAAAAACAAATAAAAAAAACAAAACAAAAGGAGGGGGAGTGTGTTAAAATTTTGTACCATTACCTTCAACATAAAGCAATAAATAACAAAATAAACAAATGTTCAAGTACAATTGGGCAATTCCACGATTACTCACGTTACATTTTTGATGTACATGTACTTTTGAGTTTCCTTGGGCTGTAATTACCTTACTGGAAAGGTTTAATGACTGTTATCCCCATGGTAGATAGAGCATTAGACCTACCTAAGCACCAAAGATGACATCCAGAAAAATTTGTTATGTATGATAAACAAGACGCACAAAATCGGTTACTCACGTTACGAAAATGTTGGAAGGAAAAAAGGGGGGGGGCCTCCAGAAGTCCTTCCTTTTTTTTTCAAAAAGGCAGGACGCCAAACATGTTTTTATTTTTTTATTCGGCCTCAGGTCATGTAGGGGGGAAACAAATTCCCATTTTTTTGTGTGAAAGGTAATAATTGGTGGTTTTGGGTTTTTTCCCCACTCATTTTTCGCACAAAACAAATTACGGTAGGGGCTGTCAGAATAGGGTAGGTAGGGAAACCGGAAGCAGAACTAATTTTGGGATCCCTATTCCTTTTATTTAAATTTCATCTGAAATGCCTAATTTCATTAAACAGGTGTGAGCGCCTGCGTAGATGTGATATAGTCCACCATATTTTAAGGAGCCTTGATCGGCAAATTTTGTCGTAATATGAATTCCCGATCAAGTGAACGTGCAAAGGCTGCATGCCAAGTTTGAGGCCGAAAGATTTTCTTGAAAAAACCCCCACCAAAATCAGTAACTTTTTGCTCACGGTCAAGGCAGCATGGGCAGTATGAGTATGGCCCCTAGCACAGAGTCTACTCTTCTGTGTGGCCATATTAACATGAATAGGAAAGAATGTATAGTATCCAGACGCCACATTAGCGGCTGTGTACAAAGTCTATGGAGAATCAAGAAAATTATAAAGTATTTCCTAACAAAAGTGGAAAAGTTTCTCAGTCCCAGATTCATGCCCTTTTAATTTCAACATTTGTGCAATGACTGACCAGCTTTAGTGAGATGATGTGAACTATTATGTTGAAGAAAAAAGTGGCGTCAGGTTGCAACATTCTTTCCAAAAGAGATTGCTTCGGGCTGCACACGTCATTTTGACAAAAAATTTGCTATTTACAAAAGTCATTTCTTAAAATGGAACAGGTAAAAAAAAAGGGGGAGGTGTCCTAAAATAAACTGCACCATTATTATCTGATGAAACATGCACAATGGTCAATGTATCCTGGAGTCACCATAATTGACGCAGATAAGGCTTGCAACGCACGCACCTTGTCCAACGCAAATTGAATGCGAGTGCTTCAAAACATATCCTCGTCATTTTTTTAGGGGGTCGTTTTAACTTTCATACGTGCTGCCCGATTAAATAAAATTTGGTTGAAATTAGTTGAAATATATCACCTAGGCCCTATCAACAATTTTCAAGGCAGTCACGATTCGTTTGGGTCACTGTAACCACTTTTGGCTGTGACAATTTTAACATTTAAGGCACCGCGCGCACGCAACATGTGCAAACATGGCGGCAAAGACGAAAGGCAACTCTGTCACAGTGCTACACAGCTACAATGTTTGTGCTACTTTTGCAAATGGTCATGACGTGCGCGCACATTGACAACTTTCCTTAACATTGCTTAATCCTGATCAAGGTACAGTAAAGATTATAATGCTAAAACATCCACCATTTCATCAAACAATATTCACATATTTACTTGAATGTCATAAGAAGTTACAAACGCATCAAAGTCATAAAAAGAGCGACAGGAACTACGCCTTACTTTGCTTTCACTCAGTTCAGCAACCATCACGATACGTTCGTGTGCTAATTTAAAACGTGTAGTTCATGACAAACTTCGTCAGGCTCTGTGCATTAACAATACCTGGAGACTTTTTTGACATCACCTACACGTAGTAATGAATATAAGAAGGATTGCACCATTATGATTTTGTGGGGGTTCTAAAGATTAAAATCGCAATTAAAGTAAAAATAATTATGATTTTGTTCTATAAAAAAGTAGTTTCATCTATTTAAATTTGCTTTTATTTATGAAATAGGCCTTAACATGTACTATTTCTTTATTCCAGGCTTAAAAAAACTTAGCAACATTACTGTTCAGAATTGACTTACCACGCAACTCACCCTTTTAAAAAATCATTTTCAGTCCTCCAAATAGAAAGCGCGATGTATAAAGTTATCTGCGCGGGAATTCGGAACTTGACAGAATGACCATTTGAGCCGATTTTCGGCTAAATTTGACAGATTTTTTTTGTTTAAAAACGAGTTTGACAGAAAATTTGACAGAATGGATTTTTTGGGTAGATTTCTGGCAGAATTCTGAAAAAAAAGGTTATTTTTAAAGTGTTTACACTGTATTTCGAGTAATTCTGGGGAATTTGGCAGATTTTTGATAAATCTGACAGGTTTTTGAGGTGCATTTAGCAGAATTTTGCCATGACCTTACGGTCACCTTGGAACTTGATACCACATGTCACAAGGCGCAGCAATGTACAATGTTGGCCACAGGCAACCAGGCACTTTCTTTCGTTTTTATGCAAAGTTTTACTGTCTTTACGCGCCAAAATTAAAGAAATATTTACTTAAAAATTAAATATTTTTGTATGAAGCATGCAATCATTAATAACTATGTTAGGCTAGAAATTTATTTGGGGGAAAATTTCATGGTGAATTTGCCCTTGTCTAGCCGGTCAAGTGAGATCCCAGTCAACTGGTCAATTTCCTTGGATCCACCTACCTCAACTGGGATCCCACCGCGGATCCCACCTGGAATTGGGATCCCACCGGGATCCCACTTCCATCCCGCTTTCATCCCACTGGGATGATGATATCCCAGTGGGATAGACCTATCCCGCCGGTTAAAGAATCCAAAGACTGTGATACAATCCATGAATTCTGCTGAACATTCTTGATTGGGGAACATTTGATGAACATTCATGGACATTAAATTTTTCAAAAACCTTAAATTTTTGGTCATGAATGTTCATCAAATGTTCACCAATCAAGATTTCAGTGAAGTTCAGTTCAGTGAAGTTCAGCGAAGTTCATGAACTGTACAAGAGGTTCATGAACATTCATGAATGTTCATCAAGGTAGCTGAAAGACTGTTCATGAACAAAGTTCACGAACTTCGATGATGAACCATTGAAGGACAACTGATGAACGTTCATGATCAGAACATGAACGTTCATCAAAGTCCATGAGTTCATGAACTTCATTTCGCCGGGGCTGCATTATGGTCCTCATGAACATTAATTTTGAAGCGATTACCGCAAACTTCGCAACAGACATCAAGTGAAAATGCGTTTTTGACGTTTTTTAAGCTGCCGCTAGAGGGCGCTCCGACACTTCATGGCGTCACCCATTATTTTTTTTGAAAGGTCAATCCAGGCAGACACTTAAATCGTTAAAAGCAAGTTCATATCTTTTTCCACAAATTATTAGGCACTTCTGGTTTCGACCGGAAGGAAGGGTCACGAGATTTTACGCGCTCAGGATAAAATGAAGATCATGTGTTACCATGTCGATTCCCGCAAATTTCAGGTTTCGGTCTCTCACGGTTGATTTTATATGGAATTTCAAAGATTAAATTTATTAAACTTTCGAGTGACGTCACGTGACCCATGATGGCATCATGATTACGTAATTGCAAAAAAACAACATCTGCGGTGGATTGGGCATTCATGTATTGACAAATGAAGTTCATATATGTTTCCATTTCTCCAAACAGTTCCGGAAACGAATTCCTGAGAATATGCTGAGAAGAATACAAACAGTAAAATCTTACAAAAACAATAGGTATTGGGCTCAAGGCCCAACACCTAATAAGAATATTAACTCAAATTGAGGCTAAATTCATACAATATATTGACATGATACAAATTCAACACCTGCAAACTAAAAACAGAATTCGCAACGAAGGTATCATTTATGAAAAAACTTGTGTAAAATTCACAACACATGTGTCAATGGTACATGTATATATTTCATTCTGTGGACATAATGAAAAGAAAAAAAATACCGTTTATAAAACAAATTTATACAATATAAAGACAAAAACGATATCAATCTAGTTTTATTTCATAACTTCATAATGAAAACATATAAAGTACGTAACTTAATAGATTAACAAAACATAAAAGTAAATGACAAAGATGAGTAACAGAGATAAATGAAAAGCAGAGAAGTTATAAGGAAGTTGTAAGAAGTCCAAGGACTTATGAAACACTCCCTTTTAAACCCCCACCCACCCGCACCCCCCGAGAGAAAATCCCAAGTGTTCCCTTTACGCCCAACTACCACACCCCAACCTAAGATGTTCCATTAACTTAATAAAGACAAGAATGTATGTATAAAACAATGTACAATGTAAACACTGTGAGAGTGTTAAAGGAGTAATAAACAAAATGAACAAAATCAATTTCCTTGCAAGTAGTTTCTATACAATGTTTTGAAAAGAGTTAAAGACTTCGCTTCAGAAATGAAAGATGGCAAACCGTTCCAGAGTTTGCAGCCTTGATAGCGAATGCTGTGTTGGAGAGCTGTAGTTTTACATTTAACTTGCGTGTATTTATGTTTCGAGGACCGAGTATTATATGTGTGGTTGCTAATTGAAAAGAAATTGTTAAAAATAACAGTCTCATATTCTTCAATACAAATGCTTTCGATGGTATTTCATGCTATGGATGTAATGGAAAAAAATTCACACGTAAAACAAGTACAAAAATCTTCATACATGTAAAATAGAAAGGATTGTATATATTTTAGTAATTAAACAGCGTTTTAATTAAATATTAAAATGCATGTGGTGTGTCCTGCGCGTGGAGTATGTGCGAGGAGATTTGCATAGTTATAACTTTAGGAGTACCATTTATGGAAAAGAGACACTCCAATTCAACAGATCATCTGAAATTTCAGAACAGTAACATTTGAAAACAATTTCAAAACAATCAAAACACTGTAACCTTACTTGTATTCATGGATTGAGGTCAAGTATTTTGGTATTACGTATAGTCACGGTATTAAAAAAACCGAACAGTACCGAATGATGTTGTCGCAATACTGAAGTAGGGACGAATTTAGTGTATGCAATTTCAATACCACGGTATTCTCCAAATTGTGGTTTGAATTCCACGCTCCATCCAATGAGGCAGTTATTCATAACCAACATCTGTAGGCCTTATAAAAAGGTGGACATGTCTGAATAAACCGTCCATGTTTCTGTGATTTCAACTACAGTCACTGCCTGCCATTGTGATCGCTAGGGTACAATCATCCCAGCACAGCTAGTGAGCAAACCCAGGTGCCGCCTGATGCCCCAGTGTCAAGATATTATCCAATCTTGAAGTTCAGTTTAAAAACTTGTCATTGTTATTGGTTGATAAATTGTGTCTTTGTTCAGTGCAAATATTGTTACAGGCCTTTATCAATCTAAAAGCGCCGACAAAAAGAATTTCCATCGGCCCGCTTATCTCCGAAAAAAGATACCGGTACATTGTTCATACCGGTAAGTCAGATGTCAATCACTGACTGGAAGCTCTTCGGAGCAGGAATTTATTTGAAGGACACTGGTAATTTTCATTCCCCGGATGACTTTATTCCTCTCTTGGCCCAAACCGTTATCCCAAGAAAAAGGGTCCAACATGTTCCAAAGTAAAATTGATGAAATGCATTTTCTCTCCTCGTAGGAAACTGTGTCTGAAAAAAATAAAATAATTCACAACCCAGTAAATTATGTGCTAATATATTTTCCAAATTAATTCTATTTTATTTATTTCACACAATGGCAAAAAATAACCAAGCCCATCCATTTAAAGACACCAACTAGACAAACGAATAAGTTACGGTCTCATCATATTTAAACAATCAAACCCTGAGAGTATTAAATTTACGGAACTCCCAAACGCATTCTCAACAGATTCCAGGGGGAAATTTAATAACGTTATGTTCAGTTTCTTGTGTCTAACAAAGACAATCTAATAATAACAATTGTCATTAAATTTACAGACCCTTAAGCAAAAGTTCAAAAACATACCTTGAATAATCGTGTAGCATGAAAACAGGTACAGAGACACAGAATATATTCCAGCGGTTAATTTAATGGAATGTATTTCTGGTTTCCTTGTTTTTACAGAAAACGTGGTAATGAAACTTCAAAACTTATTCTTTTCAACTCCTCAACATTTTCCCAATAGATTTTAGGGGGGAATTTAATACGATTCATATCTGTATCTAACAAAAACAATCTACACCCATGATCGTTGACTTTAATGGCCATTAAAAAAAAATTGCAAATATATCTGGTATACTCGTGTAGCATGAAAAAAACCCAACAAATCCCCCAGACTATTATCTACAAACCCCTTCAGTGCAGAGACACAAAATAAATTCCCGAGGTTGATTTAATGGAAATTAATAAATACCTTGGAGAGTTGATGGTTTCTGATTGGTCAAGACTCGATCACGTGACCGGGCATTAACGGTGATAATGACCGGCTTCAAAGAACAAGCGAATAAATGGCCCCTGAACCAGCATTGATCCAGCCCCATGGAAGGCAATGATTGGCCAAATTTACAACAGTCATACGGCAGCTTGTAACAATACAGCACTGCCCATGCGCTCAACCACCTTCGCGTGAGACTGACGCGCACGTACGCAACACAGTTGCTATGGGTGCGCGCGCGTAAGGAAGATTTGAAACGACATCGTACAGCGGCAGTGCACTATACTGAGGATGTTACGACGAAAGCGTAGATCTACGATTTATTTTCTGTAAATACTTTGCCCATCGACATAATTTTATTTACCTTGCCTAAACCAAGCATCTTTGTAATTCTGGACACAAGAAATGTGTAAACGAAAGGTAAAAATATGAAAACATTGTTGTAATTTTTTCGGCTATGGCAGCAGAAGTCGTACGCGTACGCAATGAAGACGTTGCAATTGTCCAGCGCAGCCTGGGCCCGGCTGTGGTGTATATAACAACGCTTATTGAAGAGACAGGGTACCATGCATAAGCTAAAAAATGGCCCATGAACATGAACACAAAAAAGTCTGGAAATATCGCCGGAAAAAAGTCTCAAAATTGGAGCATTTTAACTGTTTATTTCGTTAAAAAGGTATTTATTAATGGGAATAACAGTGTGAGGATCCGGTCTTCACTGCGTGATAATGACCGGGTTTGGGGGTGACCGCTGTTAATGGACCTCGACTTCGTCTCGGTCCATTAACAGCGGTCACCCCCAAACCCGGTTACCACGCCATGAAGACCGGCTCCTCACACTGTTATTCCCTTATTTAATAATTAATTTTAATACAGAAAATGTAGTAAGGGAACTTTAAAACTTAATTTCCTGATTTCCTAAACATTTTTTTCAATATATTTAAGGGAGAAATTTATTATGATTTATTCTCGATTTTTCTAATTTGGGAGGAAAAATGAATTGCCCAAACCCCACAACCATTTAGTTCATGTGTGGAATACAATACGGGCATTATATTCTTAGGCTAAATACGAATTAGGGTAATTTTTTACCCCTCAGCCGAGAGGCTCGAGGGGTATTGTCATGCCTAGGGCGTCCGTCCGTCCGCCCGTCCGCCCTGGCAGCTTAGTTTCCGGATGATAACTTGAGTTAGAAATGTTGTTTGGGGTTGTAACTTCGGTACGGGGTTGCCCTTAGGAGTAGGCAAGTTGGGATTAGTTTTTGGGGTCAAAAGGTCAAAGGTCAAGGTCACCGTGGTGAGTTAAAGGTAAATGGTTTTCGGATGATAATTGAGTTAGAAGTTAGATTTTGGTGTCTAACTTTGGTAGGGGGTTGCCCTTGGGAGTAGGCAAGTTGGGATTGGTTTGGGGTCAAAAGGTCAAAGGTCAAGGTCACCGTGGTGAGTTAAAGGTAAATGGTTTCCGGATGATAGTTTCAGTTAGAAATGAAATTTTGCTGTCTAACTTCGGTAGGAGATTTCCCATTGGTACAGGCATGTTGGGACTGGTTCTGGGGTCAAAGGTCAAGGTCACCATGTTGAGGTTTATGGTTTCTGGATGACAAGTTGACTCTGGCTGAGGGGTTTCAACAGCAACGCTGTTATTTTTTACCTCATGTCTTCCTGTTACCTGTTACCTATCCTGTAGTCTTCTGACCGTGAGGGCACCCCTTGAAGACTTGTCAACCAGATTCCTCCATCCCTCTCGATCCTCAGACTTTCTCAGGGAGTCACTCAGAGTCAGGCCTGTCCACTCCGAGATGTTGTCCTCCCACCTCTTTCTCTGCCTGCCTCTTTTTCTTCCTCCTTGCACAGTGCCTTGCGGGATCGTCTTACATGTAGCAAGTCCCGATGAACGTGAAATGTGCCCATACCACTTCAGTTTGCGCTTTTTCACAGTGGTCAGGAGATCTTTGTAGGATCCAATGACTGGCCTGATTCTGGTCCGTACCTCCTTGTTGGTGATGTGATCTTTGTAGGAGATGCCAAGAATCTTTCTGTAGCATCTCATTTCTGTGGCCTGAGTTCTCTTCTCTAATTCGGCTCTTAGAGTCCAAGTCTCACAGGTGAAGATGAAGAAGGAGATGACCAACGAGCACATCAGTCTGATTTTTGAGCTGATCATGATGTTCCTATCATTCCAAATAGGCATCTATTTTTCAGCGCTGCTGTTGTCTGCGCAATCCTGGAGCATATTTCTGGTTTACACCCTTGACCACTCACAACAGCTCCCAGGTACTTGAAGCTTTGGACAGTGTCAAGCTTCCTGCCATTGACGGTGATGTCAGTACTGATGCTGTTGATATTGTTGGTCATGAGTTTGGTCTTCTCTGCACTGATTTCCATGCCATAGGATGAGGATGTTTTGTCAAGGCCTTCCACTAGTTTGGCAAGCTCCTGTTCTTCTCTAGCTAGGCCATCGATATCATCGGCGAAACGCAAGTTGGTGACAGTCCTGCCTCCGATGCTGACTGTCCTTCATGGTCTTCCAGTGCATCCGTCATGATTCTCTCCAGAAAGATGTTGAAGAGCGTGGGAGAGAGTTGACAACCTTGCCTGACTCCAACTGTCGTCCTGAACCAGTCTCCTGTGCTGCCGTTAAAGTATACTGCACTGGTGGCCTTGTCATAGAGGAGCTCTATGACCCTGATCAGGTTGGCACTGATGTTGTACATCCTCATGGTTGCCCATAAGGCTGCATTCCACACCCTGTCAAATGCTTTCTTGAAATCCACAAATATGTGGTAGAGGTGTTTGCTGGTGTTGTAGGTATCTCTTGAACAGTATCCTGAGGTTGAGTATCTGTTCCGTTGTGCTGCGCCCTGTTTGGAAGCCTGCCTGCTCCTCGACAATGATCTCTTCTGCTTGAGGCTTCAGTCTGTTTAGCAAGACTTTCAAGATGACTTTGCTTGGATGACTTATAATGCTGATTGTGCGGTAGTTTTGACACTAATGTAAATGGCCTTTCTTGGGGGGAGTAACGATCAGTGACTGAGTCCATGGTGTCGGCTATTCTCCTGTCTGCCAGATCTTGTTGCAGATAGTTGTTGGTAAGGAGTCTGGCACTTTTTACATTGTTTTTGATTTCACAGACAAGTTTGGCATTATTGCAAAACTTATAACCTGAGGATTACATTGGTGCTAAAATTAGCTTTATACATGTAGCTTCTTCTGGTGAGGAGTTACGACAATTTTAATGACAATTTTTAGGGTGTACAGTAGTTTTCTGTCATCATTATTCACTCTGACTCCCAAAACTTTATAAAGCAATTACTTATGTACCGGTATTTTCAAAGAAATATACAACAGATTTGGTACGAACAGACAGAGCAGGAACTACCAAATACAGTGCTTTTTAAATTAGCCTCATACCTGTTTCATAGGCGGATTTAAAGGCTTTACAAGACCAACCAAATGTTAGGGAGGCTTTCAATTTCTCCATGTTTCAACTAAACATGGAACTTACGGATTACTTTATTAATATTATTGTTTCAGTTTGCAGTAACACCATGTGGTATTTTATTAATAGGCCCCCTGTTTGTTATTAAGTTTTTTTTTCATTTATTATTTTTTTATTAATATGTGGTATTTTATTAATATTTGCAGGTCTCTCTCTTAGTAGTCCTTCAGAAGCTGGTAGAAATGTAGGAATAGATTTTGTCATCACAGACATATATAATTTGTTGAACCAGTCTGGATGAACAATGAGGCAGGCACATAATGAAGATTTGTCTTACCAAATTGTGGATTCAGTGTTGTAACTTTCAAGTTCTAATGAAAACAAAATCACAAAATAAATTTATAAACCTAACGTGTTAGTTCAACAAATGATTTCACCGATTTAAGTAAGTATAAGATGAGTGCACACTTTCCAAGTATGCACAACTCCGTAAGAAATGTTAGGTGCCTATGCATAAAAAGTACTGAATGAAGACCATGCAGTTATTATCAACGTCAGTGTTAAGGATAAAAAGCATTCATTTTTTTTCAAGAATACTTGGGTGATGTAATATGAGATGTATTCAAAAAAAAAAAAAAAAAAAAAAAAATCAGCACTGCCAAATGCATATGTAGTAAACTACCCTAGTATTTAATACAAAAACATTTAATACAAAATACACCAAATATGTAGTCATGTGATTAAAGAACTTGCATACAACATGCAGCCATACCGGTACATGTACATGTGCATATTAATTAATAAATTTTCATTGATGAACTCATGTTGAATTGATAGGTTGCACATTATAAAGTGCGCATGGCCCAGAACACATTTGACAGGCACCATCAAATTGGACCCCTTTCCTAAAAGTCCTTTGCGGCATGAGTGCGACAATTTTTTTTTATTTTTAAGATTCCATAGGTTTTGGAAGACTCCAAAGTTCCCTAAAATCAACCTTACCAGCTCCCTTAACCCCATTTTGATCATTTTGATTCATAAAGAAGGTCTCAATTTCTGCTACACAATTTTTCACTAAAATTCAATTTTCCTACCTTAAAAATGCACCAAAATAGCCAAGTTTGGTACCATCAGAAAGCCAAATTCATTCTCAGTCCAAATCTCACAACAAAAAACTACATAATCCAAACTTACACATGAACAACATATAAAAACGAGAACACCGATCACCTGTTAAAAAACCCAAAATGGCCGCGTCCACGAAAAAAGTTTCTCATGCAAAATAGAATTTCACAGATCAAATTTTCTTTCAAATTACACGTAAGTTTCAAATTGAATATCAATTAAACAAGCATGTTTTCCTCTTCATTTTGGGTGAGTTTTCTTTGACTTTGAGGCAGTATTTATACTAGAAGTCAGATATTTAAAAAAGAACGTTTTAGTGTGGTGTCAGATTGAAAGGCGAAAATTTGCCCTACCGCTGGTCTCGCTATTATTAAGGCAGTAATTACAGCCTCTCCACCTGCCTGCTCAAGCCTGTTCGGTATGGCGATATTTCACGATATTTCGATTATATTTTCATATCGGAAATCGTATCGATCTCATTGTCTATCAATCAAATCAGTTTGGCGCGAACGTTTCCCAGCTCATCTCATTGGTGGTGAAATGTCGTCATGACGATAAACCTGTCTGTCTTGCGCAGCGCCGGTGACAATTTCAAGTTCCCACGCCCTTATATTTTGGCGAGTAGCAGTCCTTCATTTAAAGAAAATCCAGGAGAGCTATAAATCGCTCTCCTCAAGTATTTGAGGAGAGCAAATCGCTCTCCTTAAAATCTACGGATAAACAGCGGTAAAACGACGAGTTACCATTGTTTTTGTTTTATTTTGAATATAAGGATTTATTCAAGGGGCTGCATTATTATTAGTTTTTGCATAATAACATATGCTCAAGTTGCGTTACTTTTTTTGTTTTTGTAACTGTAAGACAAGGTAAAATTTATTTTAAAAACTAACTAAATGGAGATTAATAAAAGGTTTGACTACTGCTTAGGCTTTCATTTTTTAATACAGTTGCCAGTTGGTTCATTACTTGATTATACTTGGAAAATGTAGAGTTAATAAACGGCACATAAAGCAACTGAATATTTGCTTTCAGATTCGTTAAAATTATATAAAAGTTTCAGCCTGAACTATTTCAATTGCTCTACGAAAGCTATACAAAAAGGGCCCCAAAATGACACAAACTTGCCTTAAGTTTTATCGAAAATATCTGCCGTCGATAATCTTAAAAACAATGGAAAATGCAGGTCAAGTATGCCATATACACAATGCTAGTCACGACGAGAAACTGGCTAACAACGTCTGAACTTCGCACTAGTACGAGCGTTTGTGATGCACTGTGTGTGGTGGGCCGGCAATGAGACGCGTTTTAAGGTATAGGATTTCGGAGAAACACGCTGCATCGTTTCACTTCACATACCAGTAAAACTTCTTCAAAATAAATTCATGAACACGGGAAATACATACACAGACAAGAGAGATCAAGTTCTGTGAATAAGCTTGCAAAGATCGTCCTTCTCAATCATTGTTTTCTTGGCATTTTTACGATGTCTATTCCGTCCGGCCTGCACGCAAAACACTGTACGGCAGTGCATTGCATGCACCGCGCGCGCGCGACTATTACATTGACTGGTTACCACATTTTCATCATGCCTTCATTGGGATTTCGTGCGCGGCGCAGCGGGAACCAGTCATTGCTGCACTCGCACGTACGGGCCCACGTGTTTTCATGCAGCTGTAGCCGGCCCTATGCGATATGCAGATTGTGCACGCACAGTATACAACCGCTGTACACACACGATCTTATATGTACAGTACGTACGAGCGCCGTGTTCGTTCATTGTTAGCGATGTCCAGCGGCATATACATTGTATTAACGTGAGTTTGGGCATTATACCAACGAAAAATATGTGAACCTTAAGACTTAAAATCCTTTGCGTTTTTATCACTTCTTATTTTTAAACTTCCCGTGTTTGACGAGCCCTCTTTTGAATTTCTGAGGAGCGCTATTTTTGGCGCTCCTTCGAGACAGTCGAGGAGCGCAGTAGGAGCGCCTGCGCAATCGCGCTCCTTAAAAATGAAGGACTGGAGTAGCCAAACTGACCAGAATCCTTTTGCACCACATGCGGGCGTCGTTTGGAGCTGCCGACGGCTGTTTACTGTACAGGTTGTATCAGGCTACGTGGAGTTCGTGAACCTCAGCTGTGCTGCCGTCGTGTTCCCCGTGTCAACATACATCGACCAACGTATAAAGGTTGCATGGGACCTGACTTCCAGCGCAACGTGTGCTCAGATTAATAATGCCCGTTCCTTTGGAACTACTGACTGCGTATATTGGGCGCCGATATCAAGGCATTCCGAAGGGACGGCTGGTCTGGCGCAGTGTGAAGGGGAAAAACGGACGGTTGGCCATAAATTGTGACCATTTGGATTTTTTTTCCCGGAACAGAATTAAGATTTTTAAAACATGCTTAAAGTATACAAGTATAATGTAAACCTCACTGAATTGAAACTCCAAATTCGGCCATTTAAATTGTTGTAACTCCAAAATGCAAACACCTATGAAGCTAGCTGATTCAAACTCCATTGATTTTGTTGTGTAATTTTCATCATGGTGATACAAAATAGGATAATTTTATTTTTTGCTAAAAATGATATTCGTCGGACGCCCTAATCCAACATCTTTGAAGAATAATAAGTGAATTTGAAATAAAAAATAAAACCGCTCCCATTCATGGAAGTCTCGAAAAAGAAATGGTTTCGTGAATTTTTTTTTAACCATATTACCCATGTTGATTAAAACAATTATTGTCAAAAAAAGTATTATTTTATTAGATTATTTCGTTTACTGTCGGTGTCGTACAAAACAAAGCCGTAAAAATATCAAGACCTCCATATGACTTGTGCCCACTTATAGTAAAAAGAAATGCTGGAGGATTCGGCGACGAGAAGGGGAAAAAAAGTAATTACATTTGTATTGAGCCTTCAGAACAACATAAACAAGTAGTGAAGTACACGCATAGCATGCAGTGGCTTGGACGGTACACAATAGATAGTCTACAAGATTAGTGTGCACATCTGTGCTGCAGCATAGCACTAGAGTCAGTTCCCCCTGCGACCCTTACACGTTGGTTGATGTATTGATGCAGGGATCACGACGGTAGCACAGGTTCGCGAAGTCCGCGGCGCCGTAGCTGTCAACGAAATCAACCGGCTCGACGCATCGTAACCATAGAGAAGCACACAAATACATGTACTAGTTGATGTAGTTTGACACAAGACGTAAATAAAAGAACAAGTTCGTCCTTGCATTCCATGCTCTATGCTCCTTGGTGCAGTACCACACCATGGATGAATTTTCTGGGCTGCTTCCAGAGGTTGCTGATTTACTTCGTTTTACCCAGCGATTTGAACATGGTGCTAACTTGTTATCTACCAACACTAGCTGCGAAGCACAAATGTGCCAAAATGTTTGTGGGCGGCCGGACGCACTCAGACAATTTCGAGAAAAAAACACCCTCACGTTTCTCGTAGATGATGGATGGCGTTGAGAAAAACAGCTCACTCGTGAAATTCACCACAGTAATAGTTTCGTGAAAGTAGCTGTTCAACTAAACTTACCCATATTCAGTACAGTATATTTATTGTGGAAAATATTCGCAGCTTTTTATTAGTTTATTTCGTTTACGCTGTCGGCCTGAATGACAATAATTCATGTACATGAACAGCCATGTAAATAACTCGGGACTTTCCCATTTTGAGCACGCAATGCATGAGCACGCAATGCATGAGCACGCACCGTTAATAGTCAGCTCCAGGCTGAACAATGCACTGAGGTTATGGGAACATTGTGTGATAGGGCTCCCGCGAACATTGCAGAGTTCTGAGATATTAAAAAAAAAAGATTATAATAATGTACAAGCATGCCAAATCCACACCCCCCCCCCCCTCAAAATTGCTTTATTTCAGACTTATGAGTTCACCCGAACACAATAAAGAAAACAAAAAGGCTTCAGAATTCCATGGGGAGTAAAAATGCAATCATACATGATATAGAACAACATAAACGTTCAGTACATAACTACATGTAAATGCACATGTACTGTACATGTATGTACATGTACACGTTGTACTGTACAATCGCGCTTGAAGTCAGCTCCCATGCGACCTTTTACATGTTGGCCCATCCATTGATACAGGGATCACGACGGCAGCACAGCCAGCTAGCTAGCTGAGCATGAGGTTCGCGAACTCCGCGTTACGTTTCAGCCCAACAGCCTGCACATTAAACAGCCGTCGGCAACTCCACACGATGCCTGGCGCGAAACTGGTCTGGCTGGTTTGGCTCCTTGCCCAAATAAGAGCGTGGGAACTTGTGTAGCACAAGACAGACAGGTAGATCGTCATGACGACGGCGTGTCACCACCAATGCGACGAGCTGTGAAAACGTTCCCGCCAAACTGGAGTTCACTGATAGGCAATAAGACTCGCCCAAACATCCCATATATAGGTTGACTAGTGCAAGGCATTTCCATAGTAACATTATTGTCAAGGATATCTAGTGACGTGTGTCGGCTTCGTAAATATTCATAACACAGTTTCTAAACTGCATGGTCAAAGTTGATTTAACCATCCTCTTCAGTGTCTTACTATAATAATTTCTTTCCAATTCTGTAACGAAATGTTCATATACATGTATGTTTTGAAGAAACGGGAAATGATTTATTCTATCCTAATTGGACGCTTTTTATTATTCCTCTAAAATTATGGTTGATTTTTAAATTGTTTTTACGGTCATTAAGCATAAAGATTACTGATTGTTCGGCTAAAATATTTGCGTTTGGGTGCATTACCTCCTTCAAAAGAAAATTTGTTATGTATTGCTATGGCATTTCAAAAAAGACGGAAGTATTTATTTTCGGGGTGAAACTCTGAGCATGGCCGGGGAGATCCGCAGCAACTTGAAGTTGTTTTATTGATAACGTATTAGGCCTGATATACTCCTCTTCAATTCTACCTTGGAGGAAAAATAGAAAGGGCTACATGCAGAAAACATCTCCAGTAAATAAGTTCTACAAAATGCGGAAATCGGAAGCCATGTATAGTACACTTTTCCGTATCACGACAATCGGTGCTTAATTATATAAAAAAGTGCAGTTCATATACAAATAATATAGATCGTATTTTGAGGCGAAACGCTTTCTGAAAATACATTTTTGTAGTCTTTGTGCTTGATGAATACCGCAGGTGTGAAGTTAAAATATTACCCAAGAGCCAAGAAACTTGCGGCAAGGAATTTTCATTCTGATTTCAGGAAGTTGATTTCAAGTTGTCAACATTATCAAACGATGTGACGGAAATTTGCCACTTATCAAAAAATATTCGGGAACACAGCGCCTTGCTAGCTCCTGGTTTAACAAATACCGCCGACGCAACTTAGCCTGAATATTACCGGAGCACTGACAGGTAGCTTACGCGAACTCCGCGTACGCCAGTTTCGCGCACTTCGCGAACTCAGCAGCTGTAGCATATTAGCATAGTTTTAGCATAACAAAGGCGCATTGTCATGCGATGCAAATGAACCTGCACAGCTCGAAGTTTACTCCTAACTTGGAATCAAAATTACTTCGCGAACTTCGCTGACTTCGCGAACGCTCAGTTTTGAAGCCTGCCCTAAAAAAAATATTATTTGTAATTCTGAAAAGATGGAAATACTTGTAAATTGTTTTCAGTGAAGCACACCCTTGCCGCAACGGTGTGGGCTGTACTATGCGTGCGCGCACGTGTAGATCATGTCAATGCGGCGTGCAATTGCGTGCTTGTGCTCCGTTCTTTCCTCGATATGGATTTCTAATAAATTGCACATTTTTATCCAACATTTCAAGGTAATTTTGTTTTCGATGTTTGAATGTGGAATTTGTTTTCTACCTAAATTGGCAAAGAAAATGAGACTCTAGTCAAATAAACTTGACGATTTTGTTCAGGACATATTGGGTCTTTTTCGCGGCAGTGGACATGGTGGATCGTGACTTCGGTCGTGTTTTTTTTGTTGTTGTTGTTTTTTTTGGTTATTCCATTGTTCCATGAATGGAAAAATGACGTCATCACGATAATATCGCGATATCCGATATTTTTTTCACGATATGCCGATTTAAAAATAAATGGATATCGAACAGGCTTAGCTCTGCTGGAATGTTATCCACTCCTGCCGACTTTACTTTTTTCAGAGATTTCACCGTTGCCTTCACTTCTTCACGAAGGATGGGGTAGTTATCAGTGCTGGTTGCTGGAGGGACATTCAGTACAAACCTCTGGATCACCTGTGGCTCTGTGGGTGTACAGCTCTGAGCAGTATTCGTTCAATCCCTTTAGAATGTCCTGTTCTTCTGTAAGACAGTTTCCTGCTTTATTCTGTATGGTGGTAACTCGCCCTGGCTTTGTGTTTTTTCGGGTGTTTCACATTTTGGTAAGCTTTCTTACTATTGTTTTTTCAATTTTGATAAAATTGCTGCGCTTGTAGGTCCTGTTGAGCAATGAATGCACACCAATTTTTTGCCTGATCCGACCTACCATGTGGTCAGGGCTGAAACCACAAAAAATTGACATTTTTAGATCTACTTACCACCCTTTTGGTACAAATATGTCATAACCGTGTCCATATTCATCAAATATATGCAAATTTGGTATTAAAATAATAAGAATTGCATGCTCAAAAATCACCTCTTTTGTCAGAATTAAATATTGGGAAAAATAGGTCACCATGACCTTTAATATGATACCGTGACCTTTGACCTAATTTGTGTATAGCTGCAGAAAATATTTTTTTTTGGGGGGGGGGAATGGACTATTTTGACAGTGGCGCCATTTACACCCCTATTATACTACTGGAAAATAGGCCACATACATATCAACACTGTCAAATGGGGACTAAAGAAAATTGACCAAAACATATTTGAAAATTGACAACCTCTTGGGGAGGGGGGGGGCTCAGCCCCCCTTAGGTGTGCCACTGATTATTAGTGATGTTAGTTATACCTCGAGCGCGCTTGGAACACGGAATAATGCAGTGCGTCTGTGTCTCAATGCCACTAGGGCTGTGCCGAATATTCGAATATTCGATCGATAATCGAATATTCGAATATTTATTTTCGAATAAGAATATTCGGTGGTGATATGCAATGAAATAAAAAGGTGGAAAAAACTTTCTTTTAACAACAAAAGTGTATTCTCAAAGTTGAGTTTCAAGTTGCTGCCAAAAAACCCCCATAAAAGTAGCTTGTATATATGTCAAGCAATAATGCCATACATATATTACTTCTGCTTTGGGAGTGCTTGCAGTAAAGCCAACCCATTTTTTTAACGCCGGACTGCAACACCGATCGCTGATGCTTCCGACAAGATAAACAAGACATTTTGTCTTTCATGTCTTCACAAAACACTTCCTGACACCTTTTCATATCAAACCGCTAGCATGAGTAGTAACGTTTCCGTTGTCCATATTTTTGTTTGTTGTTGTCCTACTTACAATCCCTATTTTCAAAAGAAAACCGCCGCTGTTTTCCCCGATGCGATCCTGGCAAGTTTCCCCGCGCGTTGGTGTTACATGTACATGTGTGCAGCATAGGAAAATGCAGCGTGGCATTGGAGAGGAGCACGTGTTAATTTGCCCACGTGTGCAGTGGGAGGGGCTTAGTGGATCGGCTATTGACATCGCGAAAATGGCATGCCAACATCGATGTAGAAGACCTCTGCAATCTCATGCAAAGAACTTGATTTCTTTTTTCTGTGTGGGCCTTTGTATTTTCCGTTTTCATGTACTTATTTTGAGGACGTACTGCTCACACAAGATCGCACAAGAAGCGGTACATTACACTGATACAGCGAAGCCAATTCCCCCAAAAGTTTTCCATCGCCTGTTCAATCGTGTCGATTGCACGTGGTTATAGGGAATCACCTTGCACGCATGCTGCCCACAGCACGTGGCGGTGTTGTAGAAAACTTGTCATGAACCCCAACATTACATTAAAACGTTTTGAAAACCTTGGTTCATTTATACGGAAGCTTGAATTGCCTTCCGCGTTACCGCGTTACCGCGATAATTTATCGCAGAAATCCAGAAATCAGAGATAAATCCTTCCGCGATACTGCGTTACTGCGATAATTTATCTCAGAAATCCAGAAATCCGAGATACCTTTTCCTCGATACCGCGTTACCGTGATAATTTATCACGTGACACCGCGCACTCATCGATTGTAGAGAGGAGAAACATCAACCTCGTCCCCGGGGTGTCGAGCAGGGCGCCCACCACTACCTGCTCTCTTACTATTGGAAACACGGTTGGAAATAAAGTAAGCACTGGGGACGAGGTTGGAGACACATATGAATTTAAAGCTCCGTATACGGGTATCACGGAATAGGTATCTCTGATTTCTGGATTTCTGTGATAAATTATCGCAGTAACGCGGTATCGCGGAAGGAATTATCTCTGATTTCTGGATTTCTGTGATAAATTATCGCAGTAACGCGGTATCGCGGAATAGGTATCTCTGATTTCTGGATTTCTGTGATAAATTATCGCAGTAACGCGGTATCACGGAATAGGTATCTCTGATTTCTGGATTTCTGTGATAAATTATCGCAGTAACGCCGTATCGCAGAAGGAATTATCTCTGATTTCTGGATTTCTGTGATAAATTATCACAGTAACGCGGTATCACGGAATAGGTATCTCTGATTTCTGGATTTCTGTGATAAATTATCGCAGTAACGCGGTATCGCGGAAGGAATTATCTCTAATTTCTGGATTTCTGTGATAAATTATCGCAGTAACGCGGTATCGTGGAAGGAATTATCTCTGATTTCTGGATTTCTGTGATAAATTATCGCAGTAACGCGGTATCGCGGAAGGATTTATCTCTGATTTCTGGATTTCTGCGATAAATTATCGCAGTAACGCGGTAACGCGGAAGGCAATTCAAGCTTCCGTACATTTACGTTATGGACTCTGAGATTTTTCTAAAAGAATTTCTTGTTTACTTTTAGGGGTAAATTTCTTATGGCTGTTAGATGTTCGCCTCAATGCCTCCGTAATTATATACATGTACATGTACAAAATAATGTAGGTCTCTCAACTGATGATCAGAGCACCCTTTTATCGAACACATTTTCCAGTCATTCGCTGTCCGTCAGCTTTGTTCGCTGGGTTAGTCTGCTAATTGCACCCAATATTTGCACAAATAAAACATACATAAACACTTCAAAAACTAGTTCAGCAATTATACTTTCAGTAATAATAGCGGGAACCTCTGGCTTATGTCCTCCAAGTCGAGCAAAACGCAAGAAAAAGGGCAGACAACAGAGTGGATTTCAAACTCAAAAGAGCTCTCATTTATTTCGCCAGACAGACTTTGCGGTCAACTCACCGCACCGTACCCCTGATTCCCAGCATAGAAAACCACAGCTAGACAAAATGTATCAAAATTTTGCAAGTTGGAATATCCAAACCTTTTAGTGGCCTATTTATTAGAAAGTTATCTCCAGAGCACGCACTTAGCCAGACAAAAGAACCGGGTCAGCGCACCTGTGCCCTAATTAGCCCGCCAACAATGCGCCCGCCGGAGCTCGGCTGGCGATTTTTTTTTTCTTTAGGTGGGTTGCTGAAATGTCACCCTTCGTGTTTTGGGTACACACAATGCCACTGGCCACATAACACACGACACACTACATTATTCCGTGTTACACAAGTGCGAGTGGGATAACAAATTTAATTTTGAAGAAAATTGACATTGAATGCGTACATTGTACGTGGTGGGGATGTGCAAAGTGTTCGTGTAGCAGGAAAAGGCACACAACTTAAAGCACATCCATGTAATATATATGTACATTCGATATATGCGGGGTGCAATATACCGGTAGTCGTGCAATATCACTGTTGTTGCTATGGATAGACTGATCATGATCGAGGATTCAAGTTTTCTTGAAGATAATATCAGTTATCCCGCGAGCGCGAGTGGAACACGGAATAATGTAGTCATAGTAGTGCGTCTGTATCCCATGGTATGTGGGACACAGATGCACTATATTTTCCGTGTTCCACGAGCGCAAGCGTGATAACGAATTTATCTTCAAGCAAATTTGACGCACTAAAAAAAATGAACAGGCACGCTGTACACAAACTTTTCTGCGGTTATACTATTGACCTATCGTTGTTTGCTGGTTATCCACGCCCCTTAGACAACCCTATTGTCTGTTTTTGTGCAATAAGTTTTGTTTGTCTTAAATGTTGCGGGTGAATAATTTCCCGTGTGAATAATTTTGCGCAAGAATAATTTTAGTAACGTTTTAAACAGAAGAATAAGTTGTGTTAGTGGATTTCTAATGTAAAATCTAAAATTGACTCATTTTTAACCTACAAACTGTACAAAAATAGTCATACATGTACATTGTAAGTTGTACATTTGGAAGACCCCAATTTTTTTCTAGTGGAGTCTGATAGAGGAAGACATGCCCTATTAAGTCATTTTCATTTCATTGATTTTCGGAATGATGCATTATTACAAAAATTAGGTCAAAGGTCACGGTAACATATTAAAGGTCATGGTGACCTACTTTTCACAGAATTTAATTTTTACAAAAGAATTGACATGGTTATGGCAATTCTCATTATTTTAATACCAAATTCGCATATATTTGATGAAAATTAACATGGTTCTGGCATATTTTTTACCATAAGGGTGGTGTTTTAGGCACATTGATTTGGGGCCAATGTTTCAAAGATTCTGCAATTATATTGGCTTATCGTGTGTCTCTCTTGTGCAGTGGCCGTCTATCCAACTCACACTGGAGCTGGGCTTCATAATCAACATTGAGAAATCTTCCCTGATCCCCTCTCAGAACTTGATGTTCCTCGGGGCCTCCCTTGACATGACATTGGGCAGAGCCACCCCTTCCATCCAACTTTGTATGGCCTTGGAGGAGTGTGTCCATCTTGTTCTGTCATCAGTGACACTTCCAGCTTGAGGCTGGCTTTGTCTCATGGGCTTCATGGCAAGCATGGTAGACATTGTGCCTTCGTGCAGAATGCACATGCTCCCATTTCAACTTCAACTACTTTACCATTATCGTCCACGGAACCAAACCTGCCATCACCAAACCTTTTCCGATAAATCTGATGATTCGGTGCCATCTGAAATGGTGGCTCTCAAATCAGAATATTCGTTGGGGTTCGCCATTTCCACGACCCTTCCCATCACTGACTCCGACCACAGATGCATATTATTATTCATGGTTTATTTATGTCATTTAAAAGACACATGGCAGCCCGAAGGCTGAATTATGGTCATTTTACAATAGTTAAAAACATTAAAGTTAAAACAAAATCGACAATGAACAATGATCCTAAAAGCTAAAATCAGACTGGTATATAAATAGATGCACATGAAAACACTAGAAAATGTACTTTAAAATATATTAAGGAAGTGTGTGGGGGGAAGAGGTATGGAAAGCTGACCAGGGAATGGGTTTGGCTGGGTGAATGTTATCAGCAGTGCGAGATTTTGATCAAGGAATTTAAGAGAATGGTTGGAAGAACTGGTAATAAAGTGTCATTGTGGATGGAAATCAGTTTGAGCTGCAGTAGTGCTTTGAAAAATAGCCACCACCAACACAAAAGTGTTTTGGAAGCCTTTGAGTTTATGAGTAAGATTAGTAACTTAACACCATTAATATTTTTTGTGTGAATCGTTTCTTTCTCTTTGCAAACATGCAAAAGTAATAACATCACACACAGAAAAAGACATTATTGAATCAATCACGTATGGATTATATTATTTAATATCCATTTATTTTTTTCCTCATTTTCCCCCCCATTTGTTTTCTTTACTGAAGCGACAAAATTTCCAAACATTACAGAAATTATGGTACAGAAAATGTACATGTCATATACGGACATACGTGCATGTACATGTAATACATGTACATATATACAAGTAAATGCACAATAATACATGTACATGTAAATGTATACATGTCAACCGAAGTTCGTGGATTTTTCATTTTTGTCTAATCTCACCCCTGATTTACACAAAAAAGTAATATCTCTTTCAATCAAATTTTACTTTGTGACAGTAAGTGTATCATCATAATGACATTATGATGTCATAAACATGTACTCTGCATGTGGAAAAAATTCCCATACATGTACATGTATGTATATGTTTATTCTGATCACAAAACGTGAAAAGCTATTGTGTTGTACCTGTAGTTTGTTTTTTGTAATTGTTTTGAGATCTGTGTTTTTCTCACTGTGTGAAAACAAATTTTGGGTTTAAAAGTAGAACTGGTTTGAAGGTTTGAGGTTGTTTTTTTCCTCAGGCAAAATATATGAAACCAAGAAGGCAGAACTGATGAAGAAAACAGAAGAAAATGTGAAGCTAGATCCTGAATGGGAACATGCTCTAGAAGAGGCTACAGAAGAAGACTTGGTGAATCTTGCAGGTAATGCAAAATATGAAGGTCAGGTCAAAGATTGTATCCGTATTTACAGCTGCAACAGTTAAGATTTTGTAGTTGACATTCATACTATAATTCCGGGAATCTCTGTGTGTGTGTCTGTCTGTCTGTCTGTATTTTGATTATCTCCCGAACCGGGTGCTGTATGAGTTTGAAAATCGGCGGGCGTATTGCTTGGGACACCAGAATGTGCAGTGCCAAGTTTGAAGTGGTTTGGATGAGCGGTTCTCGAAAATCAAAAAGCTGCAAAAAAGCAGCATTTTTTGAGCCTCAACTTTGCAGATTATAGCCTAGAACACTCACAGTCCTTTTCAATTGTTTACGTCATGTTTGAGCTAAAACGCGCGCGCTCAATATGAAGCAACAATGGAAAAAGGATGGGCACACGCATTGTAGGGCGATCATTGCCCAGGGTATTGGTGAATAGCATGCACTGCGTACCATGTTTCCGTTACTCACTTACGTGAGTAGCTGCACGAGCACATGCATTTTGCAGGCGACTGAGCAACCATCACTGTTGGCTCATCCTTACTATAATTCCAGGAATCCTTCTGTGTGTCTGTCTGTCTGTCACTGTGTCTGTAATTCGATTATCTCCAGAACCGGGCACCGTATGAACTATGAAGTTGAAAATCGGCAGGTGTATTGCTCGGGACACCAGAATGTGCAGTGCCAAGTTTGAAGTTGTTTGGACGAGCGGTTCTCGAAAAAGCTGCAAAAAAGTTATATTTTCTGAGGCAAACGTGCCAGTATATAGCCTAGACCACCACGTACTGATGTTCTTTTCAATTGTTTACGTCATGTTTTGGCTAAAGCGCGCGTGCTCAATATGACGCAAACAATGCAAAAAGGACGGCACGCGCACGGGCATTGTCCAGTATGGGTGAATAGCACTGCATACCATGTTTCCGTATGTACACGTACGTGGTGGCTGCACAGGCACATTATTTTTGCAGTCGACTGAGCGACCATTGTAGGCGGTCGACTGAGCAACCTTATGCAGGGCGATACCAAGGTTCAGTAGGGGTGAATACCTGCGCTAGCTTTTTGCAGCGTTTTCGAGAACCACTCGCCCAAACAACTTCAAACTTGGCACAAACTTTGACTTGAGTGTGCTTCAATCTGTGAAAACAGCACCATTGAATCGCGTGCGTTGTTTGCACAAGCAGTTCTCAAAAAATTTGCAAGCATGCAACCACTACCAGCGGCCAAGCAATTTGCGCTTCCTGAACATGCACATTTAAGACAGGCACTCGCATTTAAAATCTTTGATGGAGATGCTCAAGTTATTCATTTTTTTAACTTACATTGGGGCAAATTTTATGGGTTCAATAACTAGTTCTTGCATTATGAGCAGTTTTTTGGAAGGCTGTTCTCAGCGATATGTTTTTAAGAACGTGCTCATCCTTTATAATTCCAGGAATCTCTGTGTGTGTGCGTGTGTGTCTGTCTCTCTGTACGTCGAATGTGCAGTTTCAAGTTTGAAGTTGTTTGGATGAGCAGTTCTCGAAAAAGCGGCACAAAAGCAGCATTTTCTGAAGCCTTAATGTTGTGTGATGTCACAATTAACTACACGCGTGTACGTACGTGTGCAAAGAGCTAGCTGACCCGGGGGCTATTCCATTATCAACAATGGGGAGTTCACTGGGGGGGGGGGGGGGGGGGCTATTCCATTACCAACAATGGGATTAACAATAGCACAGTTTTTTCTATGTTTTCTTACTATAATTCTGTCCATATTAAAAAAATGTGCGTTCAACCTGTGAGTGTACGTGTGCATTCAACCTGTGAAAACAACACCATTGAATCGCGTGCGTTGTTTGCGCGAGAAGTTCTCCAAAACGCTGCAAGCAACCAGCGGCCAAGCGATTTGCCCTTCCCGAACATGCACATTTTAGACGGGCACTGCACTAGTCATCAACAAAGAACAGAAACATTGCAAACAGAGATTTAATGGATATTAGCTAACTGATCACAAGGTCGAGTACACTCAAAGATATTAGCTACAAACTAGAAAGATTGGAAGTGGAGGAAGTCATTGACAGTAGGTTACTGTTCACATTTTATTTTGAATGTGGAAAATTTTAGGTAGAAGGGAAGCAAGATTCAGGTAAGGAGTTCTAAAGAGAAGGTAGTATTAGGGGGAAAAATATATCCCAAATGTGCTAGTTTTAGGAATAGTGAAGGGACGTGATGATGCAGGAAAGCCAGTAGATTACTTGAAAGAGCAATCAGGGGAATTAATGAAGAAACTTATGGAAGCCACAGATTGTCGGACATGGAGAGTTTCCAGGGAAGATGCCAGGTTATGCATGACTACAAGATTGGAGATAAGTCTCTAAATTTTGTAAAGTGATGTTTACAAATGTATGTGATATTTGTGATTATTTTGTAGTGTGCTTCACATTTTGTACTACATGTATGTAGACCTGTACCCACTGTTCATGTATCTTTTTACTCATTATTCCTTTTACATGAATAGCAAAACAAAATTCATTTTTAATTAAAGGGCCACTGGTTAAAATCATTATAAACAAAACAATGGTGATATAAATGAATGTTCCAAGGAAACCTGATGTTATAAGGGTGGTGTTATGTCATGGGAACAGACATGGTTGCAGGGAATTTGTGTAACTTGCATAACTCATTTTGGGTCCCCCTCCTCTTTTAAAATTTTTAATGGGAATTAACATGACGTTTGGGACTTTTTGTGATGAACCCAAACAGGAATTCTCGGTCTTCATGGTATGCTGAATCAAGAACAGTTTGAAGCCTCACAAAGAAATGAGAGACTTGTGGATAACCAGGGCAGATTTCAAGGTAATTCAGTCAACTTTGTTACAGTGTTCAGCTGGTGTCACGTTTCCAAAGTTTCCTCTAACGTTTCAGATTGTTTTTCAATTCCATTACAGAAAATACCTCACCTCTGTTTACCTACATTTGCATATCAGCGCGCATGCGCACAAACATTCGCTGAAAAGAATAGCGCCCAAGCCACACCCTAATTGTCCACTGCATGCCCCATGCCCACAAAGGACCCTGTAACGTAATAGCTGGTCCTAGTTTTTTCAGCGACGCGTAGCGTCAACACGTACAAATTAACCGTACTCGCTGTGCCTGTAAAAACGTGGCGGCCTCCGCAAAAATAGTAAACTATTACTGTTATTAGCTCAAGTCGTTCTTCTAAAGGAAATTTAATCACCCTCCATCGTACACTCCAAGCGTGATATTTCCGCCACTACGACCGGATTTAATTCCTGGGTTCGACAGTAGGAAATACCCCGGGAACAGGCACGTCTCTCTAGCGAAAGTCACTGCAAGATTTCCCGGAAAATCTCGCCACTACGACCAAGTCTAATTCCCGGGTTCGATGGTAGGAATCACCCCGGGAACAGGCACTTCTCTCCAGAGAGAGTCACTGCAAGATTCCCGGAAAATCCCGCACATTTGACAGTCTACTACAGCACATGCAAGCAGCAGAATCAGAGATCGCCACTCATGTGCTTGCGGGTAGGCGAGGCTTGGTGTTCGAAACCCAGAGGTCCCTCGGTAATTCGACCAGCCCGCCCGGTCACAGAGGCGGGGCACCACCCACCACCGCCTTCTTCATCAACACTACACGCAAGTACACACGTACACCATGATCAAGCTTTCCGGGCGAGCCCGAGATTTCTCTATCGCCTTCGACAGAATCAACACCAAGTGGACTTTTTCGTGTATTTTAAATATTTTATCGTGTTCTTACGCTCAAAATACAAGTAATACGGTTTGATTTACTTTATTGTGAACACTGGATTTAAATGAACTGAAATTTCAAATTTTGAGAACATTTCCAAGGACAGCTTGCACTGCACTGCCATGCATGCCACGCGATATCGACACGTGGTGCTGCTACATGTACACACATGGAACCAGACTTGCCATACGTTCGTGATTTTACCCTACAGAGGGCGCACTTCCTTAACCAGTTAAGCAACCTTCATGACCTTGTGTTACCGATGGGTACTCGTCGATCGTCATGGGATTTCTCCACACTCTTTGAAGGATTTTGGGGTTCCATTTTAACTTGGAGACTAGGATTCCATTCTACCGTGGATTTTTCATCCAATGTATGCACCGTCGTGAGGTTTTTCAACATGACTTCGGCGGTTAATCTAACCAACTGCTCGACTGTCCACGGCGCTGGGAATTGACCCGGCGCGGACTGCCTCCCGAGCCCAGCCTGTTTGCGGTTCCAACTTGCGTTTTCAATTGGACTCGGACGGAGGATTGACTTAGGACATTCGGGCCGATTGGTTTGTGATTACTTATTCATTGGAATGGTCTCCCATGTTCGAAATTGCCTTCTGGGTTTTCTCTTATAATTCCATTTATTCAGTGAAATGCGTGATAACAGCCTTTCCATTAGCAGCTCTCGACCGGCTAAGGGTAAGCTTTCAGTTTTTCCATCCTATAACAGTGGGTTGGTCCTTTTGAGCATGTTCATATTACAGGCTCACATGTATCTACGCTCAAGCTACCTACCTGATGCCACTTTAGTTTGATATCATTACAAGATTGTTAAAAAAAAAAAAAAAAAAAAAAAAAAGGCTTGACTCTCCATAGACTGGTAGTCATGGTAGTGGTACTCAAACGTTACTGGCATCTGGATACAGCATTCTTTCCCTGCTTCTTCCCAATAGATACGATTGTGTTGGGGTATGCAGGGCTCGAAATATCCACTGGACCGTGGACCGTGTCCAGTGATTTCGGTGTCGGTCTAGTGCTGTGTGTGACTGCACTAGTCCGGCTGTCTAGTGTTTTTTTCTTGCACTATTTAAGCAAAATGACGCCTAAGTATACTAGCAGTTGAGGTCTGATTAGCGTGCTCTGAGTTCATTACTTGATTGATTAAAACTAAATTACCGACCTAAAAACTCCCTGTGCTGTGCCGAAACGCAACGAAGCTGCTTGGCCAACGCGGCAGCCGGCAGTCATGCCAGTTGCAGACATGCGTATGTGTACACAGAGCTGCATCGATGTACATGTATATAAACACGTGGGCCTGTAAGTGCTAGTGCAGCAGTGACTGGTTCCCGCTGCGCCGCACACTAAGGGCCAAAGAAGGCATGATGGAAGTGCAATAACCAGTCAATGCAAAAGTCGCGCGCGGTGCATGCACACTGCAGTGCAGTGTTATGCATGCTGGCCGGATGGAATAGACATCGTAAAAATGCCAAGACAAAGACGATCTTTGCAAGCTTATATTCACAGAACTTGATCTCTCTTGTCTGTGTATGTATTTCCCGTGTTCATGAATTTATTTCAAGGAAGTACTACTGGTATTTGAAGTGAAACGATGCAGCGTGTTTCACCGAAATCTCCTACCATAAAATGAAGCTATTGCCGGCCCATTGCTGGTCAACAACACACAATGCATCATCGCAATCTCGTACCAAGCAAAGTTCAGACATTGTTAGCCAATTTCTCATCGTGACTGGCATTGTGCACAAGGTATAATTGACCTGTATTTTCCATTATTTTAAGATTATTGACGGCAAATATTTTCGATAACACTTAAGGCAAGTTTTTGTCATTTTCAGGCCATTTTTGTGTAGCTTTCGTAGTACAATGGAAATAGTTCAGGCTGAACATTTTCATAAAATTTTAATGAATCTGAAAACAAACATTCAGTTGCTTTATCATTTCTATGTGCCGTTTATTAGCTCCACTTTCCAAGTATAATTAAGTGATGAACCAACTGACAAGTGTATTAAAAAATGAAAGCGTAAGAAGAAGTGAAACCTTTTATTAATCTCCATTTAGTTAGTTTTTTTAATTTAAATTTTACCTTGTTTTAAAGTTACAAAAATGAAAGAAGTTACGCCACTTGAGCATATTATTATGCAAAAACTAATAAAAATGCAGCTCCTTGAATAAATCCTGATATTCAAAACAAAAAACAACAATGTTTACCGTCGTTTCACCGCTGGTGATCCATGGATTTTTAAGGAGAGCAAATCACTCTCCACAAAGATTTGAGGAGAGTGATTTATAGCTCTGCTGGATTTTCTTCAAATGAAGGACTGCTGTGCTTGCAGGCAAGAGAATAAGACTAATTTTCCATTGGAACTAGCCAAGTGCACACACGAAACTACATGCTTCTACATGCTTCATCCCGGGAACTCGCTCTTTCTTCTTGCCTGTCCACTTTAGAGACACCCAGTTGGCTGTTGCTTCTAACGTTTCACCTAGCCAGAAAGAAGGTGTTGAATTCACCTAACAGAATGATTTCTTCCCCCTTCAGTATTCAGACAAAGGTCTTCAACATTCTCAGTATGCTACCAGTACTTGCACCTATCTACAGGTATTTACATCCCTTTCAGGCTACCAGCTTCCAATTCCAGCCTTTCGCCAAGTTTATACTCGTCCTGTAGTCTTCTGGTCTAGAAGAATCCTTCAGCTTCAACGCGGCAGGAATTCATGCATGTATGGTACATGTAGCTCCTTTTTGGCTACAGCAGCCATAATCCCTTTACTCCTGGACCAACTTGGTCTCACAACAATAATTCTACACGAAGACACAGCTACATGTACTCTCCATCTTGTACCTGGATGCTTTCATTATCTGGGGTATGATAGTAGCTGCCAATCCCCGATCTGCATCTACACCTTCATTTGGGATTTCGCTGACAGTCTTTCACTCCAGTTTCAGATACTACTGTCCAGGGTTACTGATGAGCCATAATTGCAGTCCTCTATCAGGGTTCCAATGATACATCTACAGTTTCCTCAAAATCACTCTGATGCACGGCAGGTCATCAGTTAACCTCCTACTGTAAAGTAACGGTAGATAGGCCTACCATCTTTGGATCCAAGTATTGTCATTGGGTCTCTCGCCTTAGCCCGATGCGGAACCAACAGGTACATTGTAACTCTCCTTTCTGTCAGGTTGCGAAACCCATATTCTTACTGGCTGCTGCAGTAGCTTGCCTTAAGAAGGGAATTTCACCAAGTTACCAGGTCATAGCCATTGGCACATGACTGCATTTACTTTATTCCATAGGTGAAGTTCAACACACGGAATAAATCAACTTATTTTCAGACCAAATATTTCCGACCAAGTTGACATCCTCTTCATTAGTAGCAAAGGATATGGTGGTGCCCCATGCAAGCTCTGCGGAACTACAATGCTCGCACTGATGGCCTTCAAGAGGCTTCATCATCAAGCAAATGCTCGTACAGTCATCTAGCATTATCTTCAAGCCTCTGTGACCATGATCGCTCGATTGTCGGTGCCACCAAAGAGTGCCCTCCCGAAATCGAGGATCAAAATCTCAAGCTCAGGAAACACCCAGCATGACAAACTTCCTGAACTCAACTGCTTGGAGCTTCCTTTTCAGATACAGGGAGGGAACAGGACTCTCTTTTTCAGGTATCAGAAAAGCGGACTGCTGGAAGAACCCTTACACTGTCACACCTTGCTTATAGCTGTTGTGCAAGCAGAGGGTTGCATTAGCAGAAAGTTTTCCAGGAAACTGCACAATCACCAGCCCGCAAAGCCCGCAAAGCTCCTTTAGAATAGATAGGCAGCACCCAGGTATGTCTAAGCAACCTTTTCATGCCATTTAGAATTGCATGTAGGCCTAGTTTAGACTTTCAAGTACCACTGCATGTTCCTTCCGCCCCTTGAGACTTTCGGTGCTACTCTGCAAATGTAGGTAAACAGAGGTGAGGTATTTTCTGTAATGGAATTCCTAAAATCCAAAGGGATTTTCCATTCTAGTAAGAAAATACTCACCTCTGTATACCATCCCTCCCTTTAAAAAAAACAAAAAAAAAACGCTACCTTTGTGGGCATGGGGCATGCAGTGGACAATGAGGGTGTGGCTTGGGCGCTATTCTTTTCAGCGAATGTTTGTGCGCATGCGCGCTGATATGCAAATGTAGGTAAACAGAAGGGAGTATTTTCTTACTAGAATGGAAAATCCCTTTGGATTTTAGGAATTCTATTAGTGAAAATACCTCACGTCCGATACCTACAAATGAATTTCCAATGGACATGCAGAAACACTTCCACTGACAATAATGGAAGAACATTCTGTCACCACGCATGCACACAGTGTACATTTATGCCCAAGAACTACTTGGTAACTCGCACCTTTTTTCCAGCGTGCGCGCTGCTGAGTGTACACAATGCAAATTAGTTGGCTCTCAAGCATTACACAACACAGGCCTGTTCGACCTTATTTCTGACAGTTCCGTGTTACTAAAACAAAGAAATGGACATTTAGGGAGACCACAAAAAGGTCTTGTGAAATGTGCAGGATCTCCATCCCCTGTGGAGTCTGACATTCACACAACATACTTCAGATGCCATCTGTGCTCACAGGAAAACCCTTGTGGAATTTGTGTCAACTGGACTTCTGAAGAATTGAAATCATTCACATCATTGCAGGCCAGTACTATGTCATGCGTATGCTGAACTTTTTCTTACTTCACATGTCAGGCTTGAGTATACTCAGCCGTACATCTACTTGAACTGTCCACTTTACAACAGGGACTCACCACTTTACAACAGGGACAGTGTGAACCACACTTCAGCTGGGATTTAGGCATACAATAGGATATATCAGGCCGATATGCTTTGAAAAAATCGTACGCACCTGCAATTCTCTCCATGAAAAGCGTGCTCTTTTACAGCGCAGCCAATATAATTCCAGTGTGATGTATTCGTTCGGACCAAACCATTTGCAGTGAAGGGTGTGCTTTCCTCGGCACAATTTACCAGCATTTTCAATTTTTTTCACCGTGTCCAAATAACAAATAATACGTTTTATGGAGTCAGAAACCTTTCCCTTGTTCAGAATCGTCGCAGTATATTTTTTTTGAAAAAACGATGTAATCTTCCAAAAGAGGGAGGAGCACCCTTTTACAAAATTAATGGATCTGTCCACAGAAAGAGAATATGATGAAAGCCGCGAATCAAAATATTGATTGTTTTTTAGGGTATAGCTACCGGTATTTGTCAGCTTGTTGCAAAAATAATTATGATTTCTTAAGTTTAGTACAGTAAAAGGACCCGTTTGTTGTTAGAACAAAACTAATCATCAATAAGGCCAAAAAAAAAAAAGTTTCTTCTGGGATGGAGCCCCAAAGTTGCGGTGGGGATTTTTTTTTTTTTTTTTTTTTTTTTTTTTTTTTTTTTTTTTTTTTGTCGTTCAGCTGATGACTGCAATTTGTGCCCGTCTAAACTAAGTGCAAATATATGGAGTCAGAGAGGCCACATAAAGCTTATTCTCGATCATAACCCCTTCTAAAAACACGTTAAAATTGTGCAGCAGCAGAATTCCAGTCAAACCAGTGAGTTTGGCGGTTTTGAAACATCATCTTGTATTGAAAAAAAAACTTTTTCATTTTGCCGACGCGCATGGCTACGGTGACGCGCGCGCATACCAGAAACCGGAGACTTTTTTTTTTTGGCCTAATTGCCATGAAGCAAGTTTTTAGTGCTCGGGGCATGCTCAGACCATGCTCGGATCAAGTCATTACGTGTGGGAAAATTTTGGGCATTGATAAGGTAACATGTAGCAATTTACGATGTTCATTTCTCAACATCATAAACTCAAATTACTACAGTAACAAAACCGAGATTCCTCCTTCGACTTGTGTTGTATAGCATGTTGAAATTGCGGTGCCTATTTCTGTCAGACGTGCGCGGCACACACGTGTTTGTTCGATCAGGGGAACAGCCTATATGCTTTTCATTGTAGCCCTATACATTGTACCATGGACATGTACATGTACATTACCGGTATGTATGCACTTCCGTAGCCGAACCAAACTGAACTTTTAGGATCAGTTGCAGCACTATTTACCACTGTTCTTTCAGGATTGGAACACTCCCGCTCCCGTTCTCAAATTCAGCTATGTTCTGTGTCTCCTGTTTTAGTTCCCTCAATACCTGGAGGCAACAGTCATTCTGGATCATTTTCACTGATCTCCTGCAATTCAGACCAGGAACTTATGTAGTTGGACAGCTTTTCCGTGTCCCAATAAGATAATCTGGTGATTCCTATAGTGGGTAGAATTTTACAGTTACATGTACAGGTACCTCCTCCCCCACTGAAAGATCCTTTTCACGCCATGCCTAGTCTTAAAGTAGACATATTAAGCTTTCTAATGATGTATGATGTAGGTGTATGTGGTGTTGGGCAGTTGACAAATAACAAACATTTTACCTTAGTGTTGCTGTTAGAAACATGATTTTGAGAAAAATGCACATTTTTACTCAATATTGCCAATAGTTACTGTACATTTTGTAATCTTAATAATTATGGTAATTGTGAATTTATAGAACGTCAATTTGGTCTAAAACTTGCCTCGACAGTTCAGGCTGGTCCCATATTCAATTTGTAAAATCATATTTTTGACCAAAAATGTGATTTTTAGACCAAAATGAGCAAAAAAAACCTCCTGAATTTCTCCCAATTTTACAGCTCCACATCATGCCTAATCTGAAAGTAGACATGTTAAGCTTTCAAATGATATATATTGTAGGCGTGTGTAGGGTGGGGCAATTAAATCGACCAAAATTTGGATTCCGGCCGCTCGCCTATAAGTTCTTAATCGTCGCAATATTTATTTTTTTTGTAAAGAATTTACCAGTATACGAAAAACGATGTAATCTTCCAAAAGAGGGTGGAGCACCCCTTTACAAAATAAATGGATCCGTCCACAGAATGAGAATTTGATGAAAGTCGCTAATCAAAAAGTAGATTTTTTTTTAGGGTATAGCTACCGGTATTTGTCAGCTTGTTGCTAAAAATAATTATGATTTCATAAGTTTAGTACAGTAAAAGGACCTGTTTGTTCTTAGAACAAAACTAATCAGCAATAATTGCCACGAAGCGAGTTTTTAGTGCTCGGGGCATGCTCAGACCATGCAAGGATCCTTTTTATAGTTCCATGCTGGGACGGAACTCGTCAGAAAAACGTCAGCACGTGTGGGAACATTTTTGGTCGTGATAGGTAACATGTAGCAATTTACGATGTTCATTTCTCAACATCATGCGAATCCTGTTTTCTCCACCAAAATGTACTGTTCCTTTTGGAAACTTTTCGTTCAGATATATATTGTTTCTGTGGACAGTTGTTGTTCAGATATCTTGGAGGAAGCTTTTACTAAGGTTCAGTAAATTATGATATCACTCTGAATTGCTGGATACATGTATGAGATGTTGCTTTTTAAAGCCAACACAGATGGCACAGCCATGGAGGAAGGAATAGACTATTCCTTCCTCCATCATGTCCATGGCACAACCACTGTTTCACAGTGCCTACATTTTTTTTGTGCAAAGTTAAAGCCACATTTTTTATTTATTGGATATAGAGTTTTAAAAACTGATAAATGGGACATTGAGCTATCCATGGGTGCAAAAGTTATTTTAAAAAAAACACGCGCAACGGCACCAATCTCCAAAAGGGAAATTGATTGCGAAAAAGTAGTAACGTGACCAAGCATGTAATGAATGCTGCGGAAAATGTGGTATTGCACTTACGATTCGGACACTACTAATGTACTGCTCGTGTGTACATTTCATTGTGGGTTTCGAATAAATTGGATACACGAATTGAAGGACCACGACTCAAAATTTCAATGCCATTTTTCCAAACAAATTTCCGCTCCAGCCTGAACAAGGTTAAACTCATCAAGGAAATAGCATGGTAATTACCAGGAGCAGAAATTTTTAGCAGTAAAAGTTAGGGGCCATTCGATTGTTTTTACATTTCGATTTTTGACCCACCCACCCACCCCAATTTTTAATCTCAAAATATTGATTTTCCATTCAATAAAAATCATAACGAATGTCCAGTTCAGTGACGGCGGAATGCAGCTGCAGTCTGTATACGGTACCTTACCAACAACACGGCCCACTAGCATTCCTGTAGGTACGTATAGCCTAGGGAATCCACCTGGAAACATGTTAAACTAGTCCATTCTAAACGGTTATAATAAGGCCAAACAAAAAAATGGTGTGTTTACGGTAACGGCCTGAAAAAAATCCAGGTAGGTAGGTAGGGAAATAATTTTATTTTGTAATTTTTTTTTTCTTTTCAGTTCTGCATGCCCATGCGTGTTCTTTCGCAAAAAAAAATGTATAAAACCACTATTCAAGCATTGAAGATATTCAATCGATACATTTCAATCCAAATTAATTTGTATCGTCGGCCAGGGTTCTCCCCAGGATTTTTTCAAACTTGTGGGGAAGATTTGCTGTGATTCAACAACCCGAAAATGTTTGAACTTTAGAAGCTCTCTTGTGCATTTTAGAGCAAATCTGGGGGTCTTTATCTTAAGATTTGTCCTTGAAATTCAGAGGAGATCTTGTAGGTCACTAATATTTTTGTAATTAAAGAAAAAAAATCAAAATTGTTAACTTAAAAGAAATTAACATTTCACAACCTGTGTTTCATCATTACTTCCTAACTAGAAAAGTATGAATTACATTTACATGTAAGTTTCAAATTAAGAAATTAAGGTGGAGAAAAAAACACCTTTTGCTTCCGATTACATGCCTTTCAAATTGGCGTCAGTAGGTCGGAAAATTATTTCGCCAATTTTCTTGGGGTGTTGATTAATGGAGCATCATTCGTACTAAAGAGCAAGGAATCATGTTTCTTTTGTGCCAGGATTATTTTCATTTGTGCCACGAAAGTTATCAAGATCAACTGGCTATCAAAAGTGATTAAAACTTGCCTCACCTAATTAACAATATATTTGAGGTCGGTGATTCCACTTCATGCTTAACATACATCACGGCCGCTGGCACCGCCAACATTCCGCCTGGCTGGCCGAACATTGCGCCAAACTCACGGCCCACGTGGCTGAAAATCTTGCACTACTGCAGAAACACGCTACGATGTTTCGCCACAAGTTCGAGCTTTGCAATCTCATCATTTTAATGGAAAACATACACAGAAAGTAAAGATCACGTTCCGTGAATTAATTCGCAGAAATTTTCTCTTTCTCCAGCGATATTTGTTTGGTAATATTTTTACGATCCAACTTCGGCCCACTACATCAACATGCTGTATGATACGAAGTATGGACCGGAGAGAGGCAGTAGTCACTGGTTCCGGTCCTTCATCATAGCTTTGATTCCGTTAGCTGGCGAAGGGAACCAGTGTACCATGCTGTATGTTAGCTGGGTGCTACTGGTGGTCGACAAAACACGTCATCGTGTACATTTTGATCACACATGCATCGGAAAAACAGGATTTTGGTCAAGATTTTGCATGTCAAGATGAAATAATGGCGTATGTAACGATCAAATTGTGCATTTTAATGGCGTGTATGATAATTATATACAAAATGTGATCGCCATTTTTTTGTCGGCGTATCGGGCCGGCCGCAATTCCAGCGTATCGGACCGATACGCAGTACGCACGTTTGTACGTGGGGAGAACCATGCTGTCCGCGATCCGTCGGACAGCCAGGCGTACCCCGATGCGTTTGTGCAAAAATAATCGTACTTCGTAGTTTGAGAAATCAAGTTTTGAGATCGTCGCGATTTTCACACGTTTAACACAGGTATGTTTGTGTCAAATCATGGTCAGATTCAAGTGTGGAAAATGGTTTTTGTTCGTGGCAAATAATTAAAAGTACTTGAAATGTTTGAAATTTGTCGATTATCAACCTTCAAAATGGCAATAAAAAGTTTGAGGTCGGCAATTTTGCCGAAAAAATTTCAGGTCGGTCGGGTTACCGTAAACACACCATTTTTTTTTGTTTGGCCCAAGTATCAGCTCACTCTAAAAAAAAATTAACTTTTGTCTTTTCATAAAGAGGTGTAGTGACTCCCATTATTCATGAAGTTTGTTCAGAAATTGCAGTCATTTTTGATAGAAAAAATATTTGAATTCTCAACTCACGTTTTCCAGACATGTGGGCGCTGCTGCCATGTTCATTGCACGCAGATACCCTGCGCATAGTGCATGCAGGTTGCCTAAGTAGTCTGGAACACAAGTAGCTTTATTTCGTTGTCGCGATTCGTAACCCGATTCGTAACCGACACTCGTGGCATGTATTAAGACAAAATGAACCCAGTATCCCGCTCCATTTGCACGGCCCACCGATTTTACGCATGCTTTAAGTCTAATTTCACTGGTCCCCATGCATATGGTGCTCCGATTGACCTACATGTATACATAATACACAGTACATTGTACATGTACCGGATGCATTCTATACCCGTACGGTACGGTAAGGGCAAAGGTTTACGAAGTGGAACCCAGAGAGTTGAATTGGGAAGTCCAAAGAGCTTTTATTTTCTAGTTTCTATCTTTTTAATTGAAAAAAGTGACTTTCGATTGACAAAAAACGTCAGTAAATTAATTTGACCCACCCACACCACATTTTCGGGGAAAAAAATTGAAACTCTGTATCCAAATTGTGTTCTTTTTGGATAAAAAAAGAGTGATTTTTCAGAACAGCTCTGACATTCCCATGCATTTTAGTTTTATGTTACGGATTTTCAGTCTGGGTCACGTGAGCCCCCCCCCCCCCCCAAGCCATTGCGCAATCACGAATTCAAGCAAGATGACGGTGTCCGCGAAACGGATTATGGCCGTTGACATTTACAGATTCGTCTTTTAAATCACTTTTAATACTAATTTTTCAAATATATATTTTTTTCATTTGGGGATTTATGTTTTGTTCAGATTTTGTTCTGGTATTGTTTTGTTTGCTGTCAATGTTACTTGTTTTGTTTCATTACAATCACAATCATGACAAAAGGCCTAGAAATAATAATTGTGAACATAATTTTAATGTCAAGTTTCCATGGCAACAGTTTGAATTCAGCAGAGGAAGAAATTTGAAGTTGTAGGCATTTGTCTGTTTTGTTGACAATTTTGGGAAAATTGGATATTCAATAATTTCCTAAGTCGGACATTCACCATTTTCCAATTTGTTTCCCTAAATGTGCTGAAAATGGTGCCATACCCTTTATATCACAGGGCAATCGGTCATCCGATAAAAAACCTCACATTTTTTAGCTGTTTCGGTGTACACATTGAAACAGATCTTGTTTTCGTTGAGATTTTTTTTCCCCTCCTTTTTCAGACTTTTTCTCCATAAGTTTTGCACACGTTTCTTCTACCAGTCCACTTTGGCACTTTTTTAAATCCAATAGATTTCAGACAGATGGTCCTAGAAGAAATTTGTGATTGTGACGTCATCAGGTGACGGGTTACGTCACATTAAAGATGCATTTTCCCCATATGTTCTGTACACGTTTTAAAACACTCCACTTTGGCACCTTCGTAAATCCGATCGACTTTAGACTTGATACATACTTGGACCACCACTCACAGATGGTCCTAAAGGAAGTTTGTGATCATGACATTATCAAGTGTCAGGTTACATCACATTAAAGATGCATTTTCCCCCAAAGGGTTTGTACACGTTTTAAAACACTCCACTTTGGCACTTTCATAAATCCGATCAACTTCAGACTTAGTACATATATAGACCAGCACCCACAGATGGTCCTAGAAGAAATTTGTGATTGTGACTTGTGACGTCGTCAGGTAACATCCATTAAAGATGCAATTTTTCCCCATAGGGTTTGTACACGTTTTAAAACACTCCACTCGTAAATTCGATCGGCTTTAGACTTGGTACACACTTAGACCACCACCCACGGATGGTCGTAGAAGAAATTGTGACCGTGTCGTCATCAGGTGTAAGGTTACGTCACATTAAAGATGCAATTTTTTTCCCATTGGTTTTGTACACATATTTCTTCAAACCATACACTTTTGCACTTCTATTACATGTATGTCTGATTGACTTAACACTCGGCAGACACTTAGACCAGCAGCCGAAGATGGTCCCAATGATTTTTTGTAACGATGACGTCATCAGGTGTCACATGACGTCACATAAAATGTGCATTTTTGTCAAATTGCTCGCTGTAACTTCAGAAGTACAAGTCTGATTGGGTTTTGATGCACATTTACATGGATGTGTTACAGATGGAATTTGAAGTGACGTCATCATGACGTCATCACTTGTCATGTGACGTCACATTAAAATGGCAATTTCTAAGGCCAATAGCTACAGAACCATAGGTCTGATTGGATTGTTACTTGATATGTACACATTACTGGGATGTTTGATAGATGAAAATTCAAGTGATGACATCATCAAATGTCATTCGACATCAAGGAGTATTTTTCTATTCATTTTTCTATTTGGTTGTTACTTGATATGTATGTATAATGTACAATGTTATAGATGACATTTGATGTGACGTCATCAAGTGTTCATCACGTGCACAGAGTATTTCAAATATCCGAAACAGCTTGTGTTTGTCCACAAACACATTTCTAGTTGGCTTTTCCGCATTGTTGCGGAAAAGCCTTTCTTTTTGTTTTGATTTTTTTCTTTCTTCTTCTTCCTCTTCTTTTTTTCCCCCCAAAAGCCCATAGACTTTGTACACGTTTATTCTACATGCCACTTTTGCCATTAAACTTTGTTGCATATTGCTCAAAGTTTGAATAGGCATAGTCCATACAGCATAGATGTATGCGGACGAGCGACGTCATGATGACGTCATCATTAGTCATGTGACATCATCGCAAAGTTGCATATTTCAAAGCCCTATATCTACAGAACGGTATGTCCAATTGGCTTGAAACTCAGCATGTGGTTAGACCGGGAAGTGTTATAGATAAAATTTGAGATGACGTCATCATGTGATTTATATTTAATTTTGAACTTTTGAAGACTTTTGCCATATCTCACTAACGCAATATGATAAATTCAAAATTCTTTTTGTATTAGGTTTGCTGGGCAATAGATATATGCACAAAATTTGGAGAAATGTGTGACGTCATGATGATGTCAGCAAAAATGTGATTTTTTTTTTAAAAACCACATATAAGGGAATGTCCGATCGTCATGAAACTTGGTGGGTGGGTAGATATTAACACTAGTACACAACATCTTAAATGACGTCACGATGACGTCATCGGTCGATTTTTAAAGATTTTTTTAATATTGCCAATTATATTCTGCTTACAAAATGTAACACTTTTATTAATCCATTTGTTTTCAAACTTGGTACAGACTAAAACCACAATAAAATAATGACCACTGCCAAGTATTGTTACGATGACGTCATCATTAGAAATGTGACGTCATTGTTAACTTGTATATTTTAAGCCCCTAGAGCTTCAGGCCATAGTCAATGCCTTACACCACTTCCAAACAGACGTAGTGGGCCGGTCTGTTCTAATCAAGACCAACAACACGACGGTGGTAGCACATATCAACAAACAGGTTGGTACAAGATCACCTCAGCTATGCAACCTGACTTGGGAGATGTTTCAGTGGCTATTGAGACACAAAGTTGATCTACGGTGCCATTCACATTCAAGGTGTGGAAAACGACATGGCAGATGCTCTCTCCAGGGGCAATACACTGCCCATGGAGTGGTCATTAAACAAGAGGATCGCAAGTCAAATCCTCTCGATCCTGGGTTGTCCACACACAGATCTGTTCGCCTCAGCGATCAACACCCAACTCCCAGTGTTGTGCTTGACATCCCATCATCCTCAGGCATAGGCCTCGGACGTGCTATCAATAGACTGGACAAACCTGTTTGCCTATGCCTTCCCTCCGATCTCGATCCTTACAAGGGTCAACGAGAAACTGTAGAGAGACAGGTGCAAGATCCTACTGATTGCCCCCTTTTGGCCGCGTCAGCCCTGGTTTCCGCGACTGGTGAGGCTCCTAGTGGGCTCCCCTCTAATCCTCCCAGATCGTCACGACCTACTCGTTCAACCTCAGTCCCTGTTTCGACACCTGACTTCAGGAGATCTCCATCTAGGGTGCTGGCCACTTTCAAGCGTGCTTTCCGATCAGCAGGTCTTTCTGAAGACGCTGCTGCCATGGCGGCAAAGGGACGTCGTCTTTCAACACGACAAATCTATGACAGTCAACTGCGACACTATAGTAGGTGGTGCGAAGAACAGACTTTGGATCCACTCTGTGCTTCTTTAAATCATCGTTCGGAATATCTTCTGTCATTGTTCAGAGCCAATTTGTCAGTAGGAACAGTGTGAAACTGTCGATCAGCCATAGCAGCAGTTCACGTATGCTTCGCTGATGGCTCATCCATTTCCTTTAATGTGGCGATCATTCGCCTACTCCGTGGGATTTTCAATGAGAGGCCAATAGTCAGGGAACTAGTGCCATCCTGGGACCTGGGTGAGGTCCTGAACCTTTTGGCCAAGGCTCCATACGAACCCTTGGGCCAGGTACCTCTCATTCATCTGTCAATAAAGTTAGCCTTTCTGCTCGTAGCAGCTACTGCTAGGCGTAGCATCAAAATCCACACACTGAGAATCAGGCAGGGTCCGTCTGATCCCTGGAGCATCCTTTCTGAGGAAAAATTAGACAGGAGGGTTTCTCTCTCCTGATATTTTGGTCCCAAAAATTTGGTCCACCTCCTCTGTCTCCTCAGATAAATGTGGTGTCCCGTGTGATCTCTAAAATGGTATTTGGCACGCACTAAACCACTAGGGGGTGGTTGCCCGCAGCTTTTTATTACAGCAACACAGCCACATGGCCCCTCTTCAAGTGATACCATTGCGCGTTGGGTAGTCTCAGCAATCAAATTGCTTACTCTGACTGGCTGTCCAAAAGGGACGCTTCTGTCCAAGGCCTTGTCCGGGCCCATGACCTACACGCCATAGTGACGTCCTTGGCATTTTTAAAGGATCTCTATCTCAGAAATTTCACAGGTAGCATGCTGGAAGTCAGCCTCGACATTCACATCCTGCTACCTACGTGACATACTCCAGACCAAAGGTAACACAGGGAAGACGATACTGACATCTCAGTAGTCCTGGTCTAAGAACCCTACCCTGTTCAGTGGTCCTCCCCAGCCTCGCCAGGAGACCAACTGAGCAATCAATAGGTGGCAGGTGGGGTGGGGCGTGCAGGCTGAGGATGCGTCCTCAGGTTTAGATCATGGTTTAGATCATGATGTATAATTGTACTGTTGATTAACCATTTATTGTTTTAAGGGCCTATTGCCTACCCAGCCACCAGTTATTGGTGCCACTCTATGCATATGTAGTAGCTATTTGGGTAAGTGAATGAAGTAGACTCTCCCTTCAAAGAAGTATGGGACGAGTCTACGAATGCTACTTACCCAAATAGCTTCCCGCCCTCTTCCCCACTCTCGACTCGCGTTACGATGGTTTGTCACCTTTAGGGCACGAGAAGAAAGAGGAGTATAATGGTGGATTCATGACTTGGCATGACGGGTTAGCATTCGAGCCTGTCAGCTGAATAATATGCATATGTAGTACCTATTTGGGTAAGTATCACTCGTAGACTCGTCCCACACTTCTGTGGGGGAGAATTCATCTTTCAAAAATTCTCATGAACCTTAAAAAATCTGAAGTCAGCATCATGTTACTTGTTTTTATTACTCACACAAAGTCAAAGTTAAGTGTACTCTTCAAATTAAACATTGGCTCGTAATCTACATTTTGTATATGTATATAAGAGCAAGTTTTACTCGGCCTCTGAGAAATGTTTGCTCCTGAAAGGATCCAAGGCTGTGGTCTCCTGGGGCGTCAAAATCGCTCCACCTCCGTGAAAATATGTGGAGGGTGTCTTCCGCCAGGTCGGACACTTCCGGTCGTCCTAATTTTCCCGTATAGACCGGCGATCCATTTCGTCGATTTTTCGTGACTGTGTTTTTGCACAGGAATGGCCGCCGTGTGCGCTTACACGTTGACTGCCTGGCCGCCCTCTGTGTTGGTTTTTCTGCGAGTCAAGTCCGAACGTGGTCAGCGGCTTCAACGTAGGGGTTCCGTTTATGTGTTCCACTTGCCCGTTCTACAACAGAGTTCACCAAACAGCAGTCTGGGGTGACCTTGGCAAAATATTGTGTCCCCATTGTTTCCTATGCTTTGCTTGCCGCCCCTGCCCTAAGTGCAATGAATACTTAAAAGGACTACACATATTTATACCGTGCCCGGTCTGACGAATTGAAAGCCTACACTGCGTACTTCCGGGCTATGCATAAAACCGTCGATGGCAACACGTACTGCAGCCTGCTCGACAGCCTGGAAACAAGGTGGGTCTCGATCTACGGTGCTCGCTATTTTAAGTACAAGCATATGACGTGATAGAGAGTGCTCTTGCTTCCATCATGGCTGAGTGTTGTGAGTTCGCTGCCTGCCACGTATAATTCAGTGTCGTGTTATAATTTCGGAGGCCTGTTTTGGGGATCAACGAAGGATCGATGCATTGCTTCAAATATCGCAATCTTTGAACTATGTTGGGTTGGAATAATGAAGAGTGCATAAATAATAATATTGGTGTTTGTTGGCTGTTTGGCCTTGCTTTATGATGGACCAACTTGAATAAAAGTTGAATCAACTTTTTTCTTCCCCGAATAAAAATTGTAGCCTGTACTATTATGATTATATTGCTCAGAATAGCTGATTCAATGACTCCAAACTCGAAAATGATGTTTAAAAGATAATCTTTTGCTCAAAACAATGGGTTTTAGTGGTCAAAAATTGCTTCAGCATCGCACCACAGAAATTGCTTTTCTATAACTGCATGTCTTCTCAACTAAATCCCCCAATTACATTTAATTCCCCACATTTTCAACCCCAAAACAAATACGCCCTACCCAATCTATGATCAGGTAAATCAGCTTGTAAGCTACATGTATAAGACGCAACTAATACTGGTGGGTCATTGCGTGTCAAATCACCCAATGGGTTAAACCCCACCCCCTTCAAATTTGCTCATATTTAGTATGTGGGGTAATTTGGGCTGAAAAAGCTAAAATCTTAAGTTTTAGTGCCATTGGATGAAAGGCTTTTGCGCTAGCACCCACTATTGTTTGGCAATTTTAGTCAAATTCAAGGTCAATGTAAAGGTCAAAAGGTCATCATACCGGTACTTTAAATTACTCTGACATGGAAAATAATGCTAAATTTGGAATTCTTATCATGTAACCTTTCCAAAGAAACCAAGATTAACAAATTTGGCCCACAGATTATGGAGATATGGTCATTTGATAGTTGGCCGCCACACCCATTCTAACCAAAAGTGCCAAACAATGGCGGGCGGTAGTGCGGAAACCGTTTGTCCAATGACGCTAAATCTCAATATTTCAATATTTCAAATCCCAATATTACCCCATATACTAAATATGACCCAATTTGAAGGGGGTGGGGTTTAAAGTTTCCATTTTTTTGGGTGATTTGACACGGAATGACCCTGGTATATATATAAATGGAAAATAAAATATGATTCGGGATAGGATTCAAACATATGCGCACACTAACCAAAAAAAATTGTTTGATAATTTATAATTACCTGAAAGTTTTCAGAAAATCATCATCATCATCATCAGTCTCCAAATCCAGCTATGGGACGTTGAGCCAACCACGACAACCGATCAGTCAAGATGAGCCACAGGGCAGGGGCTGTCAGCCTCAAGCTGTCACACCCAGGTATTTCGGGGGCGGCAGCGTGGTCGTGACTAACCAGGATCAGGCTTGACTCCTGTAGATGCATCAACGGCCAACTTGAGGGCGGCGTGTGCTGGGGTGTTGCTAGGGAGTCGATGAATGTGCCCGAAGATGGAGTGACGCCGTGAAGATATAGTGCAGCGAATATCCTCCAGCCTGGTTTTCTGAGAGATGGCCTCGTTGGTGATGAAATCAGACCATCTCACCCCACGTATGCGGCGTTGACAACGCATATGGAAAGCTTGGAGTCTACGTCCATCCTCCTTGAGCAGCGTCCATGTCTCAGATCCATATATTGAGGATTGGTAGGATACAGGTGGTGTAGATCAGGGTTTTGGTGCGGAGAGTGAGGAGTTTGTTTCTCCAGACACGGTCCTGCTGGCCCAAGAAGCCAAACCAATTCGACGATGGATATCTTGTGAGGAATATCCATCGGAGTGAATGTCGCATCCAAGATATGTAAATTTCTTCACTGCATCAACTGCCTGCCCTGCCACAGTGATTGAATCGGGGGATGGTCCTGAACCAGTGTTTTGGATCTTGGTTTTTGCCCAGGAGATATGCATACCCATGGTAGCAGCCTCTTCCTCAAACGGGAGAAGCTTGGATGACCACTGGTTGGGGTTATCTGTGAAGAGAGCTGCGTCATCTGCATAATCCAGGTCAGTGAAGAGCACATTGCCAACTGTGGTTCCTAGATCACCCTGACACCTATCAATTATCCAGTTGATGGCACGACAGAAGAGTGTAGGAGCAAGGATACATCCCTGACGAACACCTGAAGATGTTGAGAAGGCTTCAGAAATGTCATTGCCAAGCCAAACTCTTGATGTAGTGCCGTTGTGGAGATCCTTGATAAGGTTGAGTAGTAAGGGGGTGTTCCAGAGGCCGCCAGAGCCATCCACAGAGCGTTCCTGTCTACGGAGTCAAATGCAGCCTTAATGTCAATATAGGCCACATTGAGACGTAATCAATTTTTTTGCGCACAGGTCTTGTCTGCCTTAAGGTCATCATGTATATTAATTATGAAGTGATTATCAACTGAAAATGCATGTTGGACATTTCTTAACCTGCTGCTAGAGGGCGCTCCAACACTTCTTTGCGTCACCGATCATTTTGCTGGAAAGATCAACCAAGCCACAGACTAACATCGTTGAAAGCAAGTTCATATCTTTTTCCACTTTCAAATTATTGGGCACTTCCGGTTTCGACCAGAAGGAAGGGTCATGTGATTTGACGCACAAGATAAAATGAAGATCATATATTATCATGTCGATTCTCGCAAAATTCAAGTTGCGGTCTCTCACGGTTGATTTTATATTGAATTTCAAAGATTAAATGTATTATTTTTTGAAGTGATGTCACGTGACCCACGATGACGTCATGATGACGTAATTGCAAAAAAGCACATCTTCAGTTGGTTGTGCATTCATGTATTGACAAATGAAGTTCACATATGTTTCCATTTTTCCAAACAGTTCCGGACAAGAATTGTGTCTTGAGAATAATAAGAATAAGAACTACAGGTTGTAGGAAGAACCACACAGTGTTGGGCCATGGATTACCGAAAACTTTGCCACACACATCAACTCAAAATATGCATGTTTAAATCCATGTTTGACTTTTTCAACATGCCTCCAGAGGGCGCTCTAACATTTGATGCCGTCACCTGTAAAATGTTTGTACAGTACTGCCTAGGCAGACACTCACATCGTTGAAAGCAAGTTCGCATCTTCTGCCAATTTCAAATAATAAGACACTTCCGGTTTCGACCGGAAGGAAGGGTCACGTGATTTTGCACTTAATACCAAAAATGAAGACCCTGCAATATTGTATCGATTGCCATAAAAAGAAAATCAAATCTGTAGCAGTTGATTTTATATTGATTTTCAAAGATTAAATCTAGAAATCTTTGATTGCTTGTAATACAATACTTGATGACGTCATTATGACGTCATTACCAGAAAGTTCAAGAGCTATTTTAACTGTGCTATATACAGCCAAATCTTGATTATATCTGTCACGGTATATTTTCTAGCAATTTATAAAGGTTTAAAGGTCCTTTTATTGTAACTTCCGGTCTGATGACGAAATACATTTTTTTTCGCGCACAGGTGTTGTCTGCATTATGGTCATCCTGTACATTAATTTTGAAGCGATTACCGCAAACTTCGCCACAGACATCAAGTGAAAATGCGTTTCTGACGTTTTTTAACATGGCGCTAGAGGGCGCTCCAACACTTCATGGCGTCACCCATTATTTTTTTGAAAGGTCAATCCAGGCAGAAATCGTTAAAAGCAAGTTCATATCTTTTTCCACTTTCAAATTATTAGGCACTTCTGGTTTCGACCGGAAGGAAGGGTCACGTGATTTTACGCGCACAGGATAAAATGAAGAACATGTATTACCGTGTCAATTCCTGCAAATTTCAGGTTCCGGCCTCTCACGGTTGATTTGATATGGAATTTCAAAGATTAAATTGATTAAACTTTGAAGTGACGTCACTTGACCCGCGATGACGTCATGATTACGTAATTGCAAAAAAGCACATCTGCGGTAGGTTGTGCATTCATGTATTGACAATTGAAGTTCATATATGTTTCCATTTTTCCAAACAGTTCTGGAGAAGGATGTGTCTTGAATAAAAAAAAAATAATAGTAAACCCTTACAATAACAATAGGTGTTGGGCTCAAGGCCCAACACCTAATAATAGTAAATTCATCAATAGGACTAGAGTTTGTGGTACAAACACACAGTGTTGGGCTAGCACGTTTGTGTTTTTGATGTTGATTGTTGATGTTGATTGTTGATTAGTTGATGTTGATTGTAGATGTTGATTGTTGATTGTTGATATTTATGTTGATGTTGTTGTAGAATTTTGCTTGTTGATGTTGATTGTTGATGTTGATTGTTCATGTTGATTGTTGATTGTTAAAACTAAAAGTTGATTGTTGATGTTGATTTATGATAATTGATTTTTGATGTTGACTGTTGACATCGATTGTTGATGTTGATGTTGAGAGTTGAGGGTTGAGGGTTGAAAAATAGCGCGTGTAGTACAACGAACTCTCAAACTATTTAACAGTCAAACATGAAACAACATCAGGACGATCCAACGATATAACTACTGCGATAAGCGGGTTGAGGGTTGAAAAATAGCGCGTGTAGTACGATGAACTCTCAAACTATTTAACAGTCAAACATGAAAGAACATCAGAACGATCCAACGATATAACTACAGCGATAAGCGAAGTATTTGCAAATATTTAAGCGACGAAGAAGCAACCAGTGCAAAACCAAAATAGCACTTCTTACACAACTATTCAAAGTGATCTTACTCAGCTGATCGAAAAGACAATTATAAGTTCAGTTTGTGGCCTCAAACTACTACAGTTCTCCCAAAATGAAGTGATTTCGATCAATGATTCTCTACAAAATAACAGCCGTCTTGTCGACGCTTTTCACTTCAGTGTTCGTTACTTGGTTACTGAAAGAGCGCCCTCCATCGGCACTTGCAAGGAATGTAAACAAACGTTCATTCATTTTTCTGTCCGAAACAAACATTTTTTGCGTAGGCGTCGTCAACTTCATATTTCAAGGGGGCTGTAGAACATCTGAAAGTTCACTTATTGCCACAAACATGGGGAAGTTTTAGACCTATTTCTAAATTGCCATTTAACTGACAAATCGATATTAAATCCCTCAGGGTTTATTTTCCATGAATTTTTTAAAGGTAAAGTTCTGGTCTGACATAATTAATTTTTTTTTCACTCACAGGTCTTGTCTGCATTAAGGTCATCATGTATATTCATTTTGAGGCGATTACCGCAAATTTTGCCATAGACATCCACTGAAAATGCCTTTTGGATATTTTTTAACCTGTCGCTAGAGGGCGCTCGAACTGTTCATGGCGTCACCGAGCATTTCGTTTAAAGGTCAACTATCCAGACACTAACATCGTTGAAAGCAAGTTCACACCTTCTTCTGCTTTCTAATTATTAGGCACTTCCGGTTTCGATCGGAAGGAAGGGTCACATGATTTTACGCGCACAAGATAAAATCAAGAGTATGTATTATCATGTAGAGTCCCGCAAAATTCAAGTTCCGGTCTCTCACGGTTGATTTTATATTGAATTTCAAAGATTAAATGTATTATTTTTGCAAGTGACGTCACGTGACCCGTGATGACGTCATGATGACGTAATTGCAAAAAAGCACATCTTCAGTGGGTTGTGCATTCATGTATTGACAATTGAAGTTCATATATGTTTTCATTTTGACAAACAGTTCTGGAGAAGATATGTGTCTTGAAGAATAAAATTGAAAAGAATAATAGTAAATTCCTACAATAACTATAGGTGTTGGGCTGAGGCCCAACACCTAATAATTTAAATTTATAATGCGCCTTTTGCATATAAATGATCAAAAGCTCATTACAGAATCAACAATAAATGTAAAGTACATCATAGTGAATGAAAAGACAGAAAGATTACGGTATTATACATGTATAAAGTCATGTCACCGCACCAGTGCCCAAAACGTAGTATGGGGATATGTCTGTCTCACCAACAGGGAGAATATATTACTTAAGCCTAACCCTGCTGACATCGGTGATGTCTCGATCTTTCCCGGAGACAGATGCCTCTAACCCTAAATTGTACCTACGAATTAATTAAGCAAGGAAATGATAGAGCAAGGAACATGATTACACTCATCATTATTCTTACATTCTAGATTGCAGAAATAAACACTCTAATACCTCGCACAATCAAATTAAATTTATGAAAATTAAAATGCATATTGAACTTCGGTAGGATAATTACTTTTTTGGGGGTGGGGTATTAATTCTTCGAATGCTTTATTACTCCACATGGATTAATTACAAATAAATATATTATAATGAATACTGAAGGGTCTCTTGATGAAGTCTAAAGATTTTTGAACAACATATCATATCATTACTGTGACGTGGTAACTTGTGATGGTCTCCCCATCTCATCAAGTAAATGGTGGCTTCTTGAGTACTTACTCAGAAATGGGGGGGGGGGGGCCCGACAAGGAAATGTAAATACATATGTACATATATGTATATTAGGCCAAAGAAATTTTCAATACCTAACAGAATGTTTGATGTCAAATGAATCCACATTTAATAAACAATAAGTTGATTTTTAAGTCAGGTTTTTACCATTCAAAACAACACAGCCCACCGCTCGTTACGCGTTTGGCACGGTCAATGTATAGATCAGATCCCGCGCCACACTGCACAACGCAGCAACAGGGATAATATGTGCACATTACCACATGTCAAACAAGTCTGGCAACAGCCGATCCCGCTCCACACAAAATGCCATCCGCGTACAATAATACATGCGGTAGTAGACTATCAGTCTGGTTGCAACTCACGCGACCGTTGTCGGCCACAATTTTGACTTCGCTTTGCGTGAATTAGGTTGTGTATATGGTCCGTGGTTGAGCCGTTTAACCCGTATACATGTACCGGTACATGTACATTACTGCACAAATATAATACTAGTCACATCACATTCCTTCATGTGCTCACGAGGCAAGGGTCGGTATTCTGCAGACTGTCCTGCGGGTCTGCAGAAGATCGGGCATATTTATACCTTTTGTTATTTAAATGAAGCAGTCTGGACTGTGCCAGGATGGGTTGTCAAGGGCTCTTTTGTTAAAAAAGTCTGCAGGATCCTGCAGAAAGAACGGGGTGCAGACGCTCACTCATTTTCGAGATGCGGCAATAGCTCTTGAGCTTTCTGGTAATGACGTCATCAAGTACCGTATCATATTAGAAGCAAATAAAGATTCCTATATTTAATCTTTGAAAATCAATATAAAATCAACTGTTACAGATTTGATGTTGTTTTTTTATGGCAATTGATACAATATTGCAGGGTCTTCATTTTGGTATTAAGAGCAAAATCATGTGACCCTTCCTTCTGGTCGAAACCAAAAGTGTCTCATTATTTGAAATTTGAAGAAGATGCGAACTTGCTTTCAAGGATGTAAGTGTCTGCCTAGGCAGTACTGTACAAAAATATTACAGGTGACGTTATCAAATGTTAGAGCGCCCTCTGGCGGCATTTTGAAAAAGTCAAACATGGATTTTAACATGCATTTTGAGTTGATGTGTGTGGCAAAGTTTGCGGTAATCAATGGCCCAACACCTTGTGGTTGTTCCAACAACCTCTAGTTTTATTTATTTATTTATTTATTTTTATTTTTAAATTTTTTTTTCACCAAACCAGTATACATGTGCAAGTTTAATCACTCACTAGAGTATTAGGGGGCCTATACACTGTTTATACATGCTTTTTTAATAAAAAATGTGGCTTCTCCGCCCTTTTTTTTTGGACAGTTATGTTTTTAATTGAAATGATGTAATACCACATCCAATTTGGCCTTTGGGCCACGATTTGTGGCTTAATAAACAAATCATTAATTCCTAGTTTTCCCACCATAACACAAACAAAACTTTTCATACATGTATCAACTTAAAACTTGGTGTTTCGGTTAGTCTGGGGATCTTCCAGAAACCTGTCATATTTTTTTTAACCCTTAGGCCAAAGGTCAAATTTATTATGATTAAAACAACAGAAAAAGTTTTCTTTACTTAATCAACTTGAGACTTACACCGTAGTACATGTATGTGCAGCTCCGTGGGTTGTTCTTAGGATTTCGAGTCACTTTCGGACCCCATAGGCCAACTGTTCTCATTATTAAAAACAAAAGTAATGATGTCATGATGATTACTTAAGCTTATTCAAATAACCATATTTTCTTTTGAATATTTAAACATTCTTATTTCCATGTCATATAGGCCTTATGCTCAAATCATTATGCTCAAAGGATTCGCCTTTGAGAAATGTCTTGCTTTATAAGACTGAAAATATCCAGTCAGTTTGCTTAAATCACATACAATGACTTCCACACAGAAAAGCAAAAAAAAAAAAAAAATATATATATATTCTGGGATCATAGGCATCAATACATTACATATAAACTGGTAACCTACAGAGAACAAAAACCATGCCAATGAACGTTACACGTGACCCAGGTAAGTTGATGTTAATTGAGTGGTGTTATGTCATGGGAACAGTCATGGTTGCGAGGCATTTCTGTGTTTTTTAACACTACTTTGGTATTTTGATGTGAAGGATGTCATTTTTATCACATTTGTGTTGTTCTTTTCAGGTATCGCCAAGTTTAGTATTCCTAAACCAGTACATGGAAATGAGAAAAATAACACAGATGTTGAAGAATCCCTTAAACTTCTGAAGAGTAATGATGCCTCTCTGAAGACGCTCAATCTCAACAACATCATTGTAAGTGTTTATTTTAACGCACATTTTGTTTAACAATGACACAGGCACATTATTTATTAGTATACATTTACATGTGCATTTGTGGGTGAAAGTCTGATTGTTGGATCTCAACCCAGTATCTTGTGAAATGAGTTGTGGTTGCTCCCTTGAAATGAAACCAGATAAGGGCCAAATGAAGCCAAATACTGACCGTGTCCCTATTCAGTTTTAAACCAGATGTACCATTTTTGTAAAAGTTCCAAAGATTAGCCAAAAAACCCCAAAATTCCATCAGTGTTCTGTTGAAAAATTTTACATGAAATGCTCTTCATGTTCAGAAGCTATTTCTGTGAACGGAGCATGTAAATAGAAGCATTACTGTTTACACCTCCTCCCCAATCCCAAAATAACATCCTCAAAGACCAATTTTGAGGATGTTTTAAATATTGAAGTCCTTTTTTTTCCTCTTACATTTATTTTAATTTTAAGGTTGAACAAAGAAAGTGACTGGAGCAGGGTTTAAACCTACAACCTGATTACCATTTCGGTGTTCAACCTTAAAATAATTGTAAACAATTTAGCCTCTGAAGAAGAACTTGCTAAGTTCGCAACGTCAGGCCACATTAATTTTTAGATTTATACATTTCAGGTCCATCCAGTCAGTAAGCAGTTTGCAGCAGTCTTACTTTTTTTCTTTTTTTCATTTTTTTTCATGTTAAAATAATTGTAACGCACCTGGTCAGTTTCCCTGTATGGTTTCTTTGTAATAAAAAAGTGTATCCTCTCTGAGTGATCCCCGGTTTATGGCTTCTGATTAGCGTCTCTTGAACAAAGACATTGACTAAATGGGGAGCCAATAGTAGGGCTGGATAGCTCAGTTGATAGAGCACCAGAACGGTAATCCGGAGCCTGCAGGTTCAAACCTCGCTCCAGTCAATTTCTTTGTCGACCTTAAAATAATTATAATACACCTAGTCAGTTTCCCTGTGTGGTTTCTTTGAAAACGGTTATTTTAGGCATGCTTAGGTGGGCGGGTGGCAATTTTCTATTCAGTAGCAGACATTGTCAATCCCGACAAATTATAATCAATCACATCATGCTCTCTCCTTGACATGAGAAGTTATCACACTGTGTGGAAAACACATAGTTACTCGGGGTCTTGTTTTCCATTAAAATTATCCCAAAGATGAACTTGGAGAACAAATATAATTGATAAACTAGATTTATGTTTGTGGACAAACACAGGGCTGTTTCAGTAACTTTTTGTGACATATATATGTTTCAAGTATAAGTCCCATCCAGGAAGGATGTGTGGTTATGTATATATTACATGGTGGCATATAACTATGCGATTTCATTCTCATAGGGCTTTGAATGATGACGTCCCATGTCACGTGATGACGTCATGATGACGCCACATCAAAAAAGAAAACAATTTGTTATTGTATTATTATGTCATGTAAGGCTGATAGGACAACATGTGCGGTAGAGTGATCAGGACCAATACAGTTCTGAAAATATTGGCCTTCAAAATATGCACGTCACATGTCGTCTTTAGAATGACGTCACATGTCACGTCATCATGACGTCACTTCAATTTTCATCTACAACAGATCCCAGTCTAGGTACGTACCAAGTTTCAACCCATCTATCCTATTTTGTCGTTAACGTTAGTGCGAAAACAAAATGGCGGACATGAATTTCACTTCGGCCAGCTGATGTGTGTGACGTCATGGGATTGGCCTGTACGGCTATTGCATGTTTCTTCCAAGTGTGGCAGTGGCGGTGCATTATACGACTTGACTGTGATGAAGTTAAATACTACGTCTGTACATTGATCGGCCGTTGATAAAAATAACAATCTTTTGGGGGCAATTTTCAATCAAACGACCATTTTATTATTGTCTTGGAATTATTTTCTGTGTACATGGTATATGTTTTAATGCCTTTTTATATATTGAATAAATGTAAACGGAATTTTTCAGCCTGAAATGGAATTTAGGATTTTTGAAAACGGAATTTCCACTTTTCTGAAACGGAAAAACATTGGCCCTAAACTAGTTGATGGTGTGACGTTATTGTTCTTTTCTCATGGATAAACATAACTTTCCCATCAAAACTACTGAATTCCATTACAGAAAACACCTCACCTCTGTTTACCTTCATTTGCATATCAGCGCAAGCGCACAAACCTCGATCAATAAAAAGGCGCCCAACCCACACCTTCCGCGCCCACTGCATCTGCCTCATAAGGCCCTGTGACACAAAGGCTCGATGTAGCGTCCACTTAGTGTGAACCTAACTCAAAAAAGCCATATCCCGTTGTGCTTACAACAATGGCGGACGTCGCCAAAATGAAAAAGAAAAGCTCAAGCTCAAGCCGTACAATTCATCAAGTAAATCTTCTTCCAGTACTTCAAGCGTTATATTTCCACCACAGCAAACCAGGTCTATTCCCTCGGGTTTGATGGTTGGAAATGCCTCGGGGAAGAGCCTTAGAGTCAGTGTTACTCCCCAGGAAATCCTGCACATCTTTGATAGTCTACGAGAGCACATACAGGCAGCTGAGTCGGAGGTTGCTTCACTGTCAAATGTGTTTGCTGGACGGCGGGGGCTGGGCGTTCGACACCGTGGGTCACTCGGTAATTCGACCAGCCCCGCCCGGTCACAGAGAGGGCTGAGGCACCACACCACCACCAAGCTCACCACAGTCATCACGTTTAATCGAGTTTCCTAGGTGAGACAGAGTTTTCTCCACATATTTTCCGAAACACCCACTTGTTGGGATTTGTTGCTTCCTGCTACGACGTTCACTTTGTAAGTGACGGGCTCGGACGCATACCCAAGTGTTTGTTGACTGGAAGTCAAGTCTATGCTTATCGTCCGACCGTCAGTTGTTGTTGTATTCGAGCGGTTGTTAGGCACGTAGAACATGCGCGTATATTCCAGCCAATTTTGTTACATTGCATGCTACCGCCATGTGTAGGCGACACTTTGTAAAGATTTAGGCGAAATATTGGCTTGTTATTGCCCCTTGAAGTAATAATGGGTAAAAAAAGTTCCTTTATTTGTTGTACTATGTAACAGAGATATTGCTTGTTTAATCACCTGCATAATCTGGTAAAATGTGTGCTCAATTTACGGTATATTGTGTAACTTTCCGAGACCACATTTGGTATTTTTCAGTCAGCATGGTCAGTGCACATAACATGATGTGTTTTGCGTTACGTTTAACATGTTTTATGTAAGGTAACTCTAGGTTTGTTCTATTATATGTTTAACTTTAGGCTAGAAGTAGATAGAGTTGCAGTATCCATGCATGTCAGTGACCAGAGTTGAGTGTAGGACGTTAAAAGCTGGTCTAAGGCGTGAACGGTAGGATTTTCATCTGCAGTAATAATTACAAATGTATTCTGTAAAGCCTCATGTCATTTATTTAGAAATGTACCTGCTTTGTTTTGGATGCTGTGCAATACTTTTAGGATTCCAGGAGAATTGTGATAGATTCTGATGATATTTGGAAATGTCTGCCTTAATGTTCATGATTATTGCAGACCCTTATTTTCTGATCGAAGTGACAAGTTTTAGGGATTTTGTGCTCACATTACAGCTAGTTGTACTGAATGATTTTGCATTCATGGCATTTGGTTTCATTGATTCTCTAGGGAATTTTGTCTCTAAATTTGCTCTATGTAATTCCATCTCATTTTGAGGACAGAAATTGGATTGTAATTTGTTTTCTGTAAATTTATGTCTCTCCAGTTTTCACGGTGATTTTGGGTGATTTGGATCAACAATAAACAGCTCAAAACATCAGTCAGAAATCGTCTTGTCATCCATTTAATCAAGTTCTATATAGACCAGCCCCCTCGAGCGCTTAAGTGCGCTATTCACTTGTCCTAGACAATTTGTTCCTCCTATCAGTCGACTCCAACGACTGCCTGCTAGATTTTCCCCTGAGAGGGGGCGATTGGTTTAATGACAGGTTCGGCAAGAGTATGAAGCAGGAAGCCACAATGCCTCGAGACAAGTTGGATCTTCATCAGTGCTCAGCCAAATGCCTTTCTACCTCTGTTCCCAGCCAGGCCATTAAGAAGAAGCAAAGGCATGTTTCAACTGACCAGGGCTCTTCTTTTCAGCCCAGGAGTGACGTAGATCGGTCTTCCACAGCCTACCTTTGAAGACGGCCCCCCCCCCAGATCTTCATGGCCCTTCCAGTCTTGGAGGTAACAAACTAACAAGGGCTTCTGACTGCAGCAGAGTTTAAATCCCTCTGCCTCATGTCCAGTAGGTGGTTGTCCTGCAGGGTCCAGTCAGGGGTGGTTTCATGTATAAACCTCAGACATCTAGATTTTTTAGACAGTTTCTTTGGAATTCACTAGCAACACCCCGCTATGTTTCTTTCTGACCACAAACTCATGTTCCAACAGAATTTACAGGCCGGGCTGCTTTAGAGAAGGAAATCTTTTCCGTGGGGGAAGAACTACGTCAATCTACTTCCAACTGGAACTGGCCTCGGCTTACCTTCAGCATTTTTCGTCACTCTGTAAACGTCCGACAAATGGCGGCCCATTATAAAACAACCTGCAACTGCTCAACTATTATCAAAACTGCCTTCAGTTTATTTACCAGGGAATCTTGTACCTGAGTTTCGTTGTCTACCCATTGGGCTTTCCACAGTTCCTCTGGTCTTTTACAAGAATCGCAACTGTTGTGGTAGCATTCTCTCATCAAAGACAGATTCATTTGTTCTTGTACCTAGATGATTGACTTTATATAATGGGCTCTACTTTCCAGATTATGTAAACAGCCTTCTTAAAGACTGCCCAACTGACCTTCGATCTTGTTTTCATCTTCAACATTGAGAATTCTTCTGTGATTCCTTCACAAAAATCAACGTACCTTGCAGCAGTTCTCAACTTGGCTACAGGTGGGGCTACTCTAACTGGGGAACAACGTCAGACACTATGTGATTGGGTCAGAGTTTTCAGGTCTTCTTCAATCCTCCCAGCCTAGGCATGGCTTTGGCTTTTTTTGCCTTGTGGTGAGTCTGATAGATCTAGTCCCCTGGTGCAGGATGCACACGCACTCCATGCAGCATCTGCTGTGTCATTTCCATCTACACAAAGATCCATCTTCAAATGGATTCTAGTAACCCAGCTTATCCAAAATCAGCTGCACTGGTGGCTATTTCAGGACAGCCTACTAAGGGGGTGGTCTTTTCTCAACCTCCTGCATCATCTACCCTCACAATGGATGCCTCGGGCAGGGTTGGAGAGTCCATCTGTATGGCCTATCAGTGCCTGGCACTTGGTCACCTAAGAGAGTCAATTACATATCTGTCACCTGGAGCTTGTGGTAGTGCTCAAAGCCCTGCAGTTACTTGAATCCAGAGTCCTAATTAAGCTAGACGGACAACTCCACAGTACAAAATGTAGTGTTGTACATCAACTATTAAGGGAGAACTCACTCTCTGTTTCACTGCCTTGCCACTTGGGAGCTACTCAGTTGGTGCAATCCACAACAAATCTCCCTTTCAGTGGCCCATCTGTCGGAAAGAATGTCCGTGCCAGCGCTCTTTCCAGAGGTCAAATCACTGCAACAGAATGGTGTCTTCACCCATCAGTACTCAAATATGTCCTCAACATTCTCAGAATGCTTCTGGACCTGTTTGCATCCCATTTGAACAACCAGCTTCCAGCTCTTTGCTCACGTCATACTCCATATCCTATGGTCCTATGGTCTGAAAAGCTTTGCCTGGACGGGAATTCATGAACATACATTACTAACGATATACTCTCATACAAGTATGTATACGCTGATGATATCGATATCGTTGAACACCAGCGCATCACTACGATATATAGAAAGGAAGCTATCAACAGACCTCACATCACTTAGCACCTACTTCCATAATTGGATATTTAAACTCAACACCACCAAAACAGTCTGTAGCCTGTTCCACCTGGCCAATCGTCTTGCCAACGCAGAACTTTCGAGGTGCCGAAATGAAAAGATTCCCTTTGAGAAGTCTCTAAAGTACCTGGGAGTCATTTTAGACAGAACGCTCTCATGCAAGGAACACCTGAAGCAAGTCTCTGCCAAGGTGCAAGCAAGGAACAACCTGCTCTGTCGCCTTGCTGGAATAAACTGGGGCGCAAGTTTCTTTGTTCTCCGCACCTCATCCCTCGCATTTGCCTACTCTACTGCTGAATGTTGCGCACCAGTATGGTGCAGGAATAGCCATTGCCAACTAGTGGACAAGGCCCTGAACAACACAATGCGCCTTGTATCTGGGTGCATTCGATCTTCACCTGTTGACCATCTGCCAATCACTAGTGGCATAAGCCCACCAGCCATCAGATGATAACAACGACACCATCAACTTGTGCTAAGAACACTTTCAAATGGGAACCACTTACTCCACGATCTACCCACTGACCAAATCCAGAATCCAAGACTGAAGTCTAGAAAACCACTTGGGAATCACCTGCAAAACCTCCTAATAGCTGCTGACGGTCACACCCCGGAAACCTGGGCGATTTGCAATGGGAGGAACAATGGTCCATGTCCACATCAAGGCTTCATGGCTACATCGACAAAGCCAACAACAAGCCGCTTGGATGTTACCTACGCAGAGTAGCTTGGTGCAGATTAAACAGTTGCCGTACTGTTTATGGTCGATTCAGGGCAAACATGTTCCGGATGGGCCTGATTGCTAGTCCAGCTTGTGAGTGCGGAGCTGCCTTCCAAACGGCTGCTCACATCACCAGCAACTGCCTGCTCCACAACTGCTCGGGCGAGGAGACCTTAAAGGAACTAGACAATCTAGCCATACAATGGCTTACTAACACCAATTGTATTATTTAATTGTAGATTTATTTGAGACATACGCATATATATAATGGGTTCTGGCAAAGATTGAGGCAGTCATATCCAAGATAATCTTCATAGCTTCATTTTGGCCACGACAGCCATGGTTCCTTCGCTTCTGGGCCTCCTTGTTCGCACATCAATCATGCTTCCCAACCACCCAGACCACATTCTCACATACTACAATCAGACACAGCCACTCTTCATCTTTGTGCCTGGATTCTGAGCTGAAACTACAGCCTTGACAGCCAGGAGCAGATAGGATTCCACCAGGAGAACGTATGATAGTAGGCTTCTCCACTTCACCAAATGGTGCAAGAAAAGAGCTGTCAGTCCCCATTCTGCATCTGTAGCTTCAATTGGGGATTTTCTTCTGCAATCTTTCAGCACCAGTCTTCAGATCTCCACCATCATGGGTTACAGATCAGCCATTGTAGTTCCCAATCAGGGTTCCCGTGGTGAACGATCTCCTCAAAAACATCCCAATCACACCCTCTACTTGGAAGTTGATACCATATATCTTGGGATCTGGGTACCATCCTTTTTTTCAGCCAGCAGGTAGCTCTCCTCTCTATCAGCTTACAGGAAAAACCATATTTTTACTGGCTGCTGCAACAGCTCACCATAAGAAGCGAACGTCACGCTCTGTCAATAGAACCAGGTCATATCCGTTGGGAACCTGGCCCTGGCGGCATTTATTTTAATTCCACAGGTATAAGTTTGACATCCTCTTCATCAGTGTCAGAGGATATATGGTGGTGCCCTGTGTGAGCTCTGAAGTACTACAATGCTCGCACCCAGCCTTTGAGAGGTGACATCAAGTAGCTGCTCATTACAACCAGCCTCACCTTCACACCTCTGTGACCATGATCGCTCAATGAATATCGGAATCCAATAAGTCCTTCCGATAATCGAGGATCGAAATCTCAAGCCCAGGAAACACTCATCGTGTCAACGTATTGGGCCCAGCTGCTTGGAGTTTCGCTTTCAGATATCAGGAAAATAAAGTTTCTTTTTCAGATATCAGGAAAGCGGCCTGCTGGAAGAACCCTTGCACCATCACATCTTGTAACAATATTTGGAAGATGTTGTGCAAACAGGGGGTCACATGGGCAAAAATTCCTCCAGGAAACTGCACGATCAGCAGCCTGCAAAGCTCGCAAAGCTCCTTTTGGAATAGATAGGCAGCTCCTGGGTATGTCTAAACAACCTCTCCATGCTATTTAGAGTTGCATGTGGGTGTGTAGTTGCATGTAGTGCCTTGGAGCATGATTTTCTTCATGGATGGGCGCTATATAAATGTTAACTTATTATTATTATTATTATTACAATGTATGTAGTTAAGACTTTTCAATTGCCGCTGCATGTCCCGCCCCTCCCTAAAACTTTGTGGTGCTACTCTGCAAATGTAGGTAAACAGAGGCGAGGTGTTTTCTGTAATGGAATTCCTAAAGTCCAAAGGGATTTCCCATTCTAGTAAGAAAACACTCATCACTGTTTACCATCCCTCCCATTTTTTAAGATTATTTATAAAAAAAAATTAAACAAATTTAAAAATACTACTCGTAGTACGAGCCTTTGTGTTATAGGGCCTTATGAGGGACATGCAGTGGTCGAGGGTGTGGCTTGGGCGCCTTTTTATTCAGTGAGGTTTGTGTGCTTGCGCGCGCTTATATGCAAATGTAGGTAAACAGAGGTGAGTGTTTTCTTACAAATCCGTTTGGATTTGAGGAATACTAAATCACGATTCCATTGACAATGTGTGCTGCAGAAAAAGGAAAACATATGCAAGCGGGCATGAGCTGACAAAAATTTACAGCAACTTTACTCTTTTTACCCCTCAGCCGAGAGGCTCGAGGGGTATTGTCATCGCCTACAGCGTCTGTCGTCCGTCTGTAGGGACGTTCTGACCATACCCCCATTGTGGGGTGATGTTCCTTTCAGAACACATCAGACATGTTGGGATTGGTTCTGTGGTCAAAGGTCAAAGGTCAAGGTCACCGTGTTGCAGGGTTGGCGTGTTTTTTTTTATTGAAAAAAATAAAAAAATATCGGATTTATTTGATTTAAATCAGATTTTTTTGATTTTTTTTTTTACTTTCAAAATATTGATATGTCTAAACATGTGTCTAAATCTCCCCATGCACTATTACACCCATTACAAAGGAGTTTACAGGTTTCTATAATACTCATCCACAAAAGTCAATAAATTGATAAATGCTTTTGAAATTTTTTTTATTGAATCAGTGATTTAAAAAAAATCACTTGATTTCTTCTACATGTAGTCTACATCATTGGTTCAATGGTACATTAATACTGAAGACACTTTAAAGGTGCATTGCTTGATTGATACAGCTGAGATACGTTATGTGTGGATACGAATGAAAACTTGATTTATGGTACCTGTATACATGGTATACAAAAATAAATACGACAGTTCTCCATGGGCATGTTGATTTCAAAAAATGCTTCTAATTTCAAAACTGGCAGCACTGATCCTTGTGAAACTTATAGTGTTTGATTGATGGTCCAAGGTGGAAAACAGAAATCAGGCCTCGCACCTTTAAAAGGTTTTATATAAATCTCAAACTAAATATGTAGGGAGAAACATTGGGACTAAGACTATCAATTGGGACTTTCAATACACTTTTTGATGGTTCATGTAAGCCTACGCCAGTGCAGTTGATTCACAATATTACTGTAAATAGATCAAGGAATGATTAAAGCAAATGTGAGTGTGCTCTCTTTAAAATTAACAACTTTGAAGAAAAACTTTTATACTCAGATCTTGACTTAATCAAAACAATGATTTTGTATAATTATGCAAAACCTAAATTGAGTCGAATGGTGAAGAAGTAGGGGTGTTTGAATGTGTTAACATCATCTTACACTTTGTAATTAAGTGGAATCAGTTGATTTAAATGATTAAAGAGACCTCAATCAATTGATTTTGCCGAAAATATGATTTTTACAAAAAAGTGATTTAAATCAGTGATTTTTATTAACAAAATCATTTGATTTAAATCGCGATCTAAATAAATCAGTGATTTAAATCAACGTGATTTAAATCAGCCAACCCTGCCATGTTGAGTTAAAGGTTAATGGTTTCCAGATGATAACTTGACTCTGGCTGAGGGTTACAACAGCAATGCTGTTATTTTTCCTCGGTGTTCTTTCATAACAGCTGCCGGTCACCCAGAGACATGTTTTGTTGCAGTTTTCCAATGGTGTCCTTTGGGACCAATACTTGTCTTAAAGTTGGAAGTGACCTGCATGGGCTGGCTATATCACCTGTTGTCAGCTGAGGTCACACATGTTCTGGGTGCACACATGTTCTGGGTGTATTTTATGGTCGGATCCTTAGCGCAGGGAGAATTCACTCCATTTATTTCACACTATATCTTTCACCCCAAGATGAGTATTGGCTTGGTATTGAGAATTTCAACCCTGGTCCCCAGCAGGGTTGAGAATGTTAAGTATGAAATGTCCCCTGGCTCACCCTGGGCCCCTTTCAAGGTTTTGTTAAGTGTGAAAAGTCCTCAAGTGTACTCAGTAATTTGTTTGAAGGCAAAACAAAAACCATTGCATCATTTAGCTTGTTTAAATTTATTGCTAAAAGGTTTAAACTGACTCAACCTGCTGCAGCTTACTGTAAACAAGTGGAATGGACTGGTTAACGGGTATTTGAAATTAATAACATTTATATATTTATTTTATTTTTATGATTTCAATAGAATATGTCTATTGAACAAATGAAGAACATCTGTTCAGCTCTTGGATCCAACACACAGCTTAAGGAGTTATTCATGGCAAACACACGTCTTACTGACCCAGTTGCAAAGGTAGGTATGTGTATTAGGATCACTTATGATATTCATGTTAATATTGGCTTTTACCCTCCAGCACTGTAATTTTATAAGTGCAGTACTGTCTTCTGTAAATGTTTTCAGAGATTTTGTGGAAAAAAAAAAAAGTTGTAAGCTTTCAAGGTAGTCGAAATGATAACATACCGGTAGTAGGTTTACAAACCACCCAAATAAGCTGAGGAATTTTTTCTCCCTTGCTATCAGAAAGCATTGTACTGTACATACAGGGCTTGAAAACATGTCAGTAAATGGCGAAATATTATTGCACATGTATTTGTACAGCTTGTACAACATGTACATTATTAGTTATCCCGCAAGTGCAAGTAAACACGGAATAATGTGTCTGTGTCCCACATGCCACAAGGCCGAAGGCCGAAGGCTGAGTGATATGTGGGATGCAGATCCATCACGTTTTCTGTGTTCCATGAGTGGAGTGGGATAATGAATTTATCTTCAAGCAAACTTGATGTACAGTAAAGACGAAACACACATGCTGTACATGTTTCCAGCAGTTATCCTATTACACGTCCATGCAACAGGAATGACACGTGTATCTTGGAATAGCCTGTATGCAGAGTGTGATATGGGACTGTGGTATTAGGTATAATACCAAACTATTGTTGCCATTGATCGACCAATCAGGATCAATAATTCCAGGTTGCTTGAAGACAAGTACATGTACAGTGAGATTGTATATTCTACACCTGCCTTGCATGCATGAAATGGAGAAAAGTCATTCAACAATCATAAGCGAAAGACCTGTAAGCTGAGCCTATAAAACTACTTGTACCTCTTGGGTTAATAAAATCTGCAGAGATTAGACGTTCTTAACGTTAAGGCCAACTGTCGAGCATTTCTATAAAAATGCACAAAACAATTAGATCGTAAATTTACATTAAAATGGATATTAGAACCCACCATAACCTTGTGGTCCAAAATCACGCCCTTATCCAACCCGGCTATGGTACTGCTCGACCAATCATGGAAATTCATGGCATTAAACAAGTACATGCGTAGGTATCATAAAACTATTGAAGATGGCGCTCATGTTTAATAGATGTAGTTTGGGAAAACAACATTCGCTACCCCACCGACAGAGGGGTTGGGAATCAGTGGGTTAGGAAATGAACACAATACTGTATTTAGTTCAAATCATATAACGCAAACTATTTTGTCTAAATTTGCCCTTAAATCGCTTGTCATTTGATGTGACAAAATGTATAACATCTTCGTAACATGGTACAAGTTCACACAAGGTTTTGTGATCATACCGTAAACCGTTTGGAAGAAAATGTGCTTTGTTTTGATTTCAGGCTAATGTCTTCATTTTGAATTCACCTAACCTTGACCTTCCAGTAGAACCAGAAGTAAAGGTCAAGCGAGCATTATTTGTAATGAAGTTCTATGGAAAAAAACCATTTGACAGCTGGGGGTTTTGACACCCCCCCATCTGTGCCTGGACATGAAAATCCCAGCTGCTGAAAGATCTGGCTTGTTTGGAAGGCACTTGACCACCTTTGCACCAGAGTTGTCCGATACATGGGGATACGCTACAGGTCCAGCAACAGTGACTGTGGAACAGAATGTCAGACAATTGCGGAACGCCAAAGAGGCATTTAATGTGATCATCGAATCGGTGATGCACTTTTGCAATTGGTGATGCATATTCACGATCGGTGATGGACTTCTGCGACTGGTGATCAACTTTTACTGGTGATGCATATTCACGATCGGTGACGGACTTTTGCGACCAGTACAACTTTTACTGGTGATGCATATTCACGAGCGGTGATGGACTTTCGCGATCGGTGATGGGCTTTCGCAATCGGTGATGGACTTGCACGACCGGTGATCAACTTTGCAATTGGTGATGGACTTTCGCGATCGGTGATGGACTTTCTTGATCGGTGATCAACTTTGCAATTGGTGATGGACTTTCGCGATCGGTGTTGGACTTTCTTGATCGGTGATCAACTTTGCAATTGGTGATGGACTTCCGCGATCGGTGATGGACTTTCTTGACTGGTGATCAACTTTGCAAACGGTGATGGACTTTCGCGATCGGTGATGGACTTTCTTGATTGGTGATCAACTTTGCGATCGGTGATGGACATTTGCGATCGGTCATGATGGACTTTCGCGACCGTGTGATCAGTTTTGCAAATGCAATCAGTTGTGTGTTGCGTTATAATCATTTGCATTTATCACACTGATTTTTCAGTTCCTAGCTCCATGATATCACTATGGCTTTATGATATCACCAACTTTAGAACTGGAGTAATTTTTACAAATTTACATCATTTGTAGATTTTATTAAACTAGTTAATGCATTAATGTGGCCATTGCGAATGTGCAGAGACTTATTTTGTCAGTACGACTACATAGGTTACTGTTGTGGTTGTAGTCCTATTCGGAAATTTTATTTCGCTTTTTTTAAAAACATTATTTAATGTTTTTCTTTGAAACTCCGATGTGTAAGTACCCCCCCCCCAAAAATAAAAAGACTATGAAACAAGCTCGGCCAAAATACTGATGACTCTGGGTACATGTTTAATATTTCTGGGCTACTGAAAAAAAATCCAACAACAGCTGTCATACAAGCACGGGCATACATTACTTTACCTTAAGATCTTGGAATGTAAACACAACCACACAGAGTTGAGTTCAAATTTCCACGTGTTAAGTGCAATAATTGAGCTCAGTCCTTTTTTCTTTTTTTTTTTTACACAATATAAATAAAAGCCAATAACACACACAAACAGGTGATGATTTATCATTTTTAGAGGCCAGCCAGTAAAAAAAAAAAAAACATCATGTGACAAAAATGTGTGTGTGTGTGTGGGGGAAACACTTAACAACAACAACTTCCAGTCAACTTTATCGTGGAATATGATTATGAGTGAAAAACGATTTTGATCCATGACAACAGAGCGCAGCCAGTGCTGTAAAAACCCTTCCCTTTTAAGAAACTTTACACAGTGTGTTCTGTTGTTGGTGGCTAAAAAAACAAAACGGATATTACTCCAGCTTGACCCCTCCATAGATCCACTTGATGTTTGCTTGGCCTCGCATTCCTGGGCAAACCACAAAAGGATAATGCAGAGGCTGGGGTAATAAAACAAAGTCAGTCAGCTGGAAGAAAACCTTATATGAATAATAATGAAGTAGTGAAAGTTGATATGGAAGTATTCTGCAGAGAATTGCAATGTTGGTAGTCTTGTCAGAGGGCCAAAACAACAGATTTTCCCACAGTGGTCTTAGGGGCCATTCAGAATTTTCAATGTTTTAAAATTTCGACATTTTTCCCAAATTTTTTTGACCCACCCATCCACCCCTAATTTTTATTAATAAAAAACTTAACATGTACATGTACATGGACTTGCATATACTTGAACATGAACATGTTTACCCCTGTACATGTGTGTTTTGTTCAGTGACGGCGTGAAGTTGTCGGTCTTCCTCTTTTGCACTGGTGACCTTCAGTTTTCTTGTGTTTTGCCAGCTGATAATTGCTGTTGGGAAAGACAGGTTGCAGTTTTGGAAGCCACAAAGATGACCGTGGATTTGTCGTTTTCCGGATGAGGTGGATGACATGTGACATACGAGGTTGTGCCTGTCACGTGAGGTAGCTGAGAAAAACATTCGCTCGTACCCCCCCCCCCCTCCCTGTTCGCAGGGCGGGGGGTACGAGCGAAAGAAAAGCATCATGTTTGGGCAGACATCACATCACAGGCTGCGGTCCTCGTAGTCTTGGAGTCCAGTGGTTGAATAGTCCAGTTTTTATAGTGATTGGTAATCGACCCCCACTGCGTGTTATAGAGCCAATCTAGTACACCTGGTACCCTGCTGGCTCTGCACGGCCTAACTGCTACAAACGCCCGGCGTCCAAGTCTACTGAAAAACCACCTCCCTGTCATGCCACAGTGGGTCTATATACGTGTACACGTACATGACGTACATGTACAGTACGTATAGGGGACCAAGTTGGAAAAGAAACACGCATCGCGATATCGGAACGCTTGCGCGTAGTTCAAGCAAGTCAAAAGATCTATCTTTCTTTTTTTTTCTTTTCTTTTTCCATGGAAAGTGAATTTCGATTTTCAATTATTTAGCTTGACCCATCCACCCACTATTTGGAATAAAGATAGAAATTTTAAAACATTGAAAATTCTGAATGGCCCTTTAGACATACAATGAATACTCATAAAAGTTGGATAAACCACAGTTGGGCAACGGTAATTTACACTGCATGAAATTACCTCATATTGGGTTGAATTAGGTAAAACTTTCAAACTATTGGCGGGGAAGAATTTGACCACGACTAGAGTGTATATTGTAGGCAGTTGATAATTCGACCATCATTGGTCGAATTATAAACCCATTTTGCCCAACTTTTTTTTACAGTGTACACAATCGGAAAAAATAATAATAATTTCAAATTTAAAAAATGAAAATAATCTAAACTCTTGTAGAAAAACATACCATTGACTATTGATTCATTAAACATATAAGCAATTAAAAACTCTGCATCCAGGTTATTATATAAATTAACGATAACAGCTAGTAGCGGATGTTGTGAATTATTTTCCTTTTCTTATGTTTTGTCTTTAATTTGTACCATAATCATCTCTAGGTTTAGAAAATATGTTTTCCTTATTATTTAGCTTAGACCATGTCTGTACAATTTAGTGTAAGATCCCTTGACTCCAGTCCCCGATCACTCGACGACCTTCAACACTCTTCCAGGCGCAGGCCTAGTTGGCGGTCCCCATAGCAACCTCTCCCAACTCCAGACCAAAACTGTCGCTAGTGTACTTTAATTCATCTTGCTAGGGCACTGTGCATTTGACCATAGTTTTTGCCCTATTCCCAGTGTGACAGTGTCCAAGTTAACAACACATCCATGCTTTTATTTTATACACCTAGACACCCAATTTTGGCAACACCCCCAACGTACACAACCTTCCTTTCATCAAATCTTCCATCAAACCTTCATTTCTTCAAACATTGCTCCAACCCATGAGTCTTCAACCCATAAACAGTTTTCAGTACTGAACTGTGTTCAACTGTAATAAAGGAAGCGTATATGCTGTTCCATGGGACCAAATCTAATTTCTTCATAAATTTAACTGCAAGTCAATAACTGTAGTCGGCTATACAGCTAAAATCACTAATTGATGCCAAAAAATGATTCAAAAATTCCATCGGTTACGTACTCTTTATGAAGTGACTTATCCTAGGCTAGCAAAAGGCATGAAAAACTAGAAGAGCAAACTATAAGTCTCTGCACATTTGTAATGGCCACATTAATTAATGCATTATCTAGTTTAATACAATCTACAAATGATATAAATTTGTAAATATTGCTCCAGTTCTTACAAACAAGTCAGTGATATCATGGAGCAAGGAACTGATGAATCAGTGTGAAACGGGTCAATGATTGGACGCAATACACAACAACCGATTGCAAAACTGATAACGCAGTCGCGAAAGTCCTTCACCGATCACAAATGTCCATCACCAATCGCAAAGTCCATCACCGATTAAATGCCTCTTTGGCGTTCTTGTGTCGCCAAAGAGGCATTTAATCGGTGATGGACTTTCGCGATCGGTGATATTTTGCAATCGGTGATAGACTTTGCAATCGGTGATAGACTTTGCAATCGGTGACGGTTCACTGGTCGTTGATCACCGGTCACAAAAGTCCATCACCGATTGCAAAGTTGAACACCGATTGCAAAAGTCCATCACCGATCGCAAAAGTCCTTCACAGATCACGAAAGTCCATCACCGCTCGTGAATATGCATCACCAGTAAAAGTTGATCACCATCGCAGAAGTCCATCACCGATCGTGAATATGCATCACCGATTGCAAAAGTGCATCACCGATTCGATGATCACATTAAATGCCTCTTTGGCATTCCATAGCCAATGGACCATCTACTGAGATGTCTGCTGTTGAAAGAAGTGAACTACACCATCACAGCACAGTTTTGCGCTCAATTTTGGTCAACAGCAAATTGAGTATGACATGATAGATAGATCTCAAAGAATACATGTACAATAAATTTTGTGGATTGCATTAATTGCAGATACTAGCAGAATCCATCAGGCAGAACAACGTGTTGACTTCCCTAAATGTGGAATCCAACTTCATCACCCAAGTTGGTGTCAATTCAATAATGCAAGCAATGAGGAAGAATTCTTCTATTACTGAACTCAGGATCGCAAACCAGGTATGAAGAGGTTGCATTCAACTTTTCGTAAATGAAATAAATTCATTTGTCTAAAGTTAAGTAAATGGTTTCTTTAAAGTTGGTATATACGTGCTTTTTCAAATTTTCAATTTTCTTTTCAGAATGAAATTTAAAGGAATATAATGTCCTGTAACGAATAAATTTGCTTGTTTGCTTTGCAGGCCTTTGTACAGTTTTAAAAAGTGGTTTTAAATGGCACGCTCCAGTTCAGAAAAAATTGAGCGAAATGCTATAAATATATTCATATCTAGTGACGTATCAGCTCCTGGTACGCCGAGCATAGCTACGTGTAGCCTTTCGCCAAGGCCATCGTGGCTTAACTTTCTGGCATTAGACAAAACGCCGCTATAACGAACACCGCGGGATCCACACAAATTGTTCGTAATAGAGTTGTTGGCTATTCGTAACTGTTACCCACTTCCAACAGTTGGGTGAAACGTTACGTAATCCTCCTTTTAATGATGGCATTCAAATGGCGCGTGATTTCTATTGTGACATTGAAGTGGTGATCATTACGGCGGATCGGCCTTCTAAACAGCAACCCCAGCAATCCTGTGGGTCACTCGGCTTGGAAAACCTTGTCAAAAAAGGGAGTATGGTTAGTTGGAGGATTAAGATTCTTCAATCCTTTAGTTAGTTTCATAAGCGGTCATGCCTGTATGAGGCATTCAGCTTTCTTCTTTTTTTCACCACTAAATTTCCGATGTGAACTAATAGCAATACACTATGTTTTTATTTTTAAAAAATATAAATGTGAGTAAAATGATTTCTGTTTTGAAGTGTGAAAAGTGATCAATAAACAGCCCAGAACGATATTTTTATATGGGTTTTGAAACAAATATATAGACCTACACAATATAGCACGGAAACGCACTCCAGTCAAAGTAAAAATAGATCAGTGCGTCGTGTGCCCAGGAGAAGGGCATATGAGCGTTCTGACGCGAAAAACCTCTTCTCGAGAAAATCGAATTTGAAGGAACGAACGTTCTCCCACACGTCTTATAAATCGTACGCATTTGAAATTTTTCACATGTATGGATTATAATTCTGGGAACAATTTATGTCAATATCAGATGAAAATGTTTGAAATTCATTAAAATAGAGGCAGTTTTCTGCATATGCCCTTCTGCCGGGAAGAATGTGGCGCGTTTGCTTTCGCGCATAAGGGCGTAAGCGCACATATACCCTTCTGCTGGGAAGCCCGTCACGCAATCTGGTTTCGTAAAAGGTTACAAGGTGCTCAATATGCCCTTCTGCTGGTAACAAATTCCGCCTGGTCAGTTTTATGCCCTTTTACAAGTAGTTCTTACGTCACAATGACGTAATATGGGAGATAAATATATGGACTAAATTGAAGCGCATACACAATAATATACAATGAGACATTAAAAAAAATTGACCTTAGTGACCTACTTTTGCCCTTCTGCCGGGCACCCGACGAGTGTGTTAAAGTACATAAATCATTTAAAACCATCTCTTCCTTGTCTATCTCGGTTCATAAAAATGTTCCGAACAGAGCACTGGGTGAAATCTGATACAGCCCATGACGTAACAGTGGCACGCTTACCTCAAACATGACAGTAGCAAATTACACAGAGCCGATACTGGGCCATTAAACAATTGTTAATCATTGAGCTCAAAGCAAATATACATGTATATGGATGACGCAGCTATACTGGCCTTGCTTTACAAGACGAGCAGACTTACCAAATTATCTCTCTCGCGTGTTCAGATAATTTTTGGGACATTTACAGTGCTCTGTTCATTTATGAACCGAGACAAGGAAGAGATGTTTTTAATGATTAACTTGAACACCTTCGTCTATTGTTTATTTTGACTGGAGTTACCCGTGAAGATTTTCTCACAATATTTGATGATTCAAGGGAAGTTATAATCCCAGGAAGGCGAGGAGAAGCACTTTCCCCAATCAACAATCTGTTGTTATTTCGTCAGTGACACCACGAAGTAACACTCATGTACATACCAGTAAAAACTAGCAATCGGAGTAAACGGCATCTAAAGTTGAACGTTTTCTAGAACAACACTTTGCATCAAAACTGCATGGTATTTTCAGTTGGGTTTCTCGCTGTGGACAATTGATGTATTGGATTTATTAAATTTGCTGGTTTTCACTCGTTTGTATATCAAATTAACAAGAAATAAGAGAAAAAGGTGAGTGATAGTTTGTAAAACAAAAAAAGGTGCGAAACTATTTTTTTTTTTCATAAGTAGAAAGCTTCAATGTATCACAAGACTAGGTGAGTGTTACTTCGTGGAAACGAAGCTCAAACTAGGAAAGCGCTCAAACTAGGAGGGTGTTACTTCGTGAAAACGTTTTTGCTCACATTTTGAGCCCAGTTCAATGAAGCTCTTGAAGCTTTGAAACTTCGTGCAATGGTTTGCCATTGATGAATAATTTTTAAAAATGAAAAAAAAAAATGAAAACCAAAAAAAATATGGTTATATCCTTCATATGCTATTATTTTGTAAATGTTTGGTGAAAATAAAGATTATATATGTAATATTATTTCGAGATTGCTGCCCTTTCAGCCCCCTTGATTTATCGAAGGCATGTGAGATGGCCGAATGCCCAGGAATGGGCAATGACGAGACCACTACTCCCAGAAGGCAATGCAATGGGGATAATTGATGGATCGCCTCAGTGGACTCAGAGACCTTTTCGTGGCAACTTACAACGACTGTTCTTAAGTGCAATTTGATTGCTTTATACGCAACAGTCCGGTCTAACAGTTGTACAACAGTTTCACATTTATCAAGGGGTGACTGTATGTCTGCAACTGTCACATGCAAATTAAGTATGGGCCTGTTGAAGTCAGTCAGCGCTGAAGAGGATGTTTTCTTTGTAAAAGAAATCGCTCTGTGCGTGCCAGAAGGATCAATGTCACAATAGAAATCACGCGCCATTTGAATGCCATCATTAAATGGAGGATTACGTAACGTTTCACCCAACTGTTGGAAGTCATTAACTGTTATGAATAGCCAACAACTCTAATAGCGATCGTTCGGTATAGCGATTTTAAGGTGGCGATGCTCCGGTACTCACTTTTAAATAAATAGCACTCTTCAGAACTTCAGCCTGCATGCCCTGGTATACATGTAGTTACTGAAAGATGACTTTGAACTCATGCCGACAATTTAATTATGTAATTACACAATTTTTGAGCTTATTACCTATGGCAATAGGTGGCTTTCCCCTTCTATTTCTTGGGGAAATGATAGCCACTTGTCACTTTCTGTTTATATTTTTCAACAACAATGTTCAGTATGTTTTGTACATGAAAATCGGGGGCCTAAGACGATATTCGGTGTAGCCAAATGTTTGGTATAGCGATGTATAGCGACGTTCCACTGTAATTGATTACTTGTCATGGTTCAATGTTTGTTTTTTTTCGTTGAATGTCGCATTGGAAAGTTCATAACTTAGGTAAGGCCCCCCAAAAAATATGTCGGTCTCTGGTCAGCGCGCGCGTCGATTTTAATCATGTGCGTCAATCTTTTTTTTTTTCCAAAATGTTCCGCGGTAGCTCCAACAGCGCCCTCTATTTCCGCACCTCCTCATTTTTTTTTTACCAAAGAGCACCAAGGGATGGGAAATTGCACTGAGGCAAATGATCGAAAGCACCAAGGCAAATTATGGAGGACACCAATGTACATGAGGACACCAAAAAAGCAAAATAGTACCCCACCTTGTCTGTACAATCCAAGCTTGAAGAAAACCCCCCCAAAAAAGCCGCGTGGCTGCGTCAATTCCGGAACTTTGGTCTGACCAGAGACCGAATATTTTTTTTTTTTGGCCTAATACTAGATTATTATCAATTCAATTTGAAAATCTATTTTTCAAAGTGCCACACCCAAAAAGCATATATACCAACTTTAACAAATCTGAATGGTAAAATGAAGCTCATAGAAATGTGACCCCCCCCCAATTTTTTTTTATTATTTTGACATATGCAGAATTGCCAGATGGGCCAGAAGCTGGAATGTGAAATTGCCAATATCCTGCAATCTAATTCTACTCTTCTCAAGCTTGGATTTGCTTTTGAGCATGCTGGACCACGGGTACAAGCACATGATGCCATTCTGAGGAATATTGAAACAGGTGAACAGAGATTAAATGGTTTTCAATCCAACAATAATAAAGTCGTCTTTTAATGTAACCTCTGCAAAACGTCCTTGTGTTTCACCCTACATATAACTGTAAACTATAACTGTAAACGATTATTGCTCTTGCAAAACATGCCCGGTTTGAAATTCCTTACCAACTTGACAATACAGGGTGAGTAAAAAAAAAGTCCCTTTGGATTGTTTCTTGTCTCCCACAAAAATGGGAAAGGTGACCAGGGTTATTGTTTGGCCAACAATCGGTCATCACGTCCAGTGAAATTTTCACAGATATTCAGCCATGCATGGATAGGATACAGACCTTTCTTTGTGACTACCCGAAAACACTGCCAACACATGTTCAGGATAGGCCTTTTGCTATCAACACAATAGCAACAATTTATGGGCTGCTGGACAATGAAGGAAATAAAAGGAACAACAGAACAGGATATGCATGAAATGGAATTACATTTATATAACTTGAAACCAAATTACAGATAAGGTTCACATTTTCACCGTCCTGCTGCTCGACCTTCCATGTGTCTGTCATTCAGAGCAATGCATAGTTGAGGCAAAGAACACGGATGGTCCGCAGAGCTGTTGCAGACATAGTGACATGGGCACAGTCCATTTTTCACCAGTCCCGACATATTTGTGCCCATTCCTATGAGGAAAAAAATGCTTAATACTAGCTTCGATACCATGACGAGCGCTTTTCGATCCCCTTGTGTCAATCAGTGGGCCAATTAAAATTGGAGAATTGTTGATCATCACGGTGATAATGCTCGCTTATTCTGCACTGCGGTTTCCACCCTACAAAGAACGCACTGGCGTTGTTTGCGTCTCGATCGTACTGGAACTTACAAAAGACAGACAATGCACTTGTGATTCTCTTCAAGTTGCCGCTAACTGGGTCCGGGGCGGTAGCTCTCGTGTTGCCATAGAGAGAACCTTACAATGCTTTTAATAAAAAGGGAATTGTTAGTGATGGCAAAAAAATAACACCCAAACCCAGCATTTTTTTTGAGCGATAAAAATAAAATACCCCATTTAAAAAAAAATCGTCCTGCCTGCCCCCACCCAAACATACTTGACAAAAAATCAAGAGCGGGGATATCAGGTAGGACCTACACTCCAGTTGCATAAATCCGTCCAAGTCCGCTCCACTAGGGAAAGAAACGATGTTAAAAAAATACGCCTAACGCCATCCATACCCTTGTCTAAAAAAGAATTTTCCTGACAGAAATAAAATGAAGCCCACCCCGATCATCGTTCGTTAAAATAAAATATCGGCCATAGAGCGTAACAATCAGTGTTGTAGGTCTCGAGACCAGTCTCGGTCTCGAGACCACTTTTTCCCGGTCTCGGTCTTAGGAGCTGTGGTCTCGGTCGTCTCGGTTTCCTTGGGTCTCGATATTTTGCTGGTCTCGAGTCGAGACCAGCCAAAATGTCGCCATTTGAGTCTGGCACATAAAGCAAAGTAAGTACCAATTTATGCAATAAGGGCCAACCATTTTCGGGCATTGTGTAGTTTAGCCCACCCCTGTGGGCGTTAACTTAAGTATTTTATATGTTGAAAATGAACGAGGTGCTCCAAATTGTGGCATTTTCGACCCCAATCTTCTCTTTAGTTTGGGATAGTATTTTGGAGGAAGAGTACACTTTCCTACCTGATTTTCCAGCAATGAATTCACACACCCTCATACCAGTAACCACTCACTGTTGCCATGAGAGTGTATGATGAGACACCATTTTCTGGCTGCTCATTTGAAGTACCCCATTATTATTATAAGATGGAATTTTTGCACCTGGGTGATATAAATCAAATTAGGTTTTGCCCTTCACCGATGTGACGTTTTGAAAATAAACGAGGTGCTCCAATTAGTGGCATTTTCGACCCTAATTTTCTCTTTAGTTTATGCGGTACCCATTGCTATGTACATCAGATTCGAACCGGCCAACCGATCCCATTAGCTCGGTGGTCGAGTGGTAAGACATCTGCACTAGAAAGCAGGTGGTTGTGGGTTCGAGTCCAACCCGAGTGATTTTTCCAACTTTCATTCGGGAGGTACATGTAACACACTGAGTATACAGTGTTTAAACATCGGTGAAGGGCAAAACCTAATTTGATTTACCCCATTCCTCAAAAAGCAAAATCCCAGGCAGAAAAAATAAAAATCCATTTCTGGCTACCACCTCGCAACTAATGGATAATGGATCAGTGTTCTCGTCGCACCCCCCGTGAGTACCCAGGTCTGCCCGAGGAAACTGATGATCCAAACTGCTCGCCAAATCCTGTACTGGATGCTGGCCCCGATCTCGAACATCAAGTCGCAGACAATGTCTTTCTAGACATTGGCCCTGCTGTCCGAATCCTCTAGCTCAACATTGAAGGCATCTCTGCTGCAAAGCGTGAAATCCTAGCTACAATCTGCTCCACAGAAAAAGTTGACGTCATCTGCCTCCAGGAAGTACACGTTGGTGCTGAGGACCCCAGAAGCAGACTCAAGATCCCAAACTATGACCTTGTGGCCTTCGCAGGTCATCAGCAGTACGGAAGAGCCACCTATGTTCGATCTGACATAGCTGACACTGAACTCCTTGAATCAGCAGAACTTTTTGATACAATCCGTGTGGGCAGCTATAAAATCATCAATGTCTACAAGCCACCTTCCACCGACTGGATCGACGCTGCTCTGCCAGCTCATCAACACCCAGCCATCTATGTGGGAATCTTCAACAGCCACCATGCAACCTGGGGTTATGAAAAGGCAAATAGCAACGGAGACTGGTTGATGAAGTGTTCATCGCAATTGAACCTAAGCTTGGTCATCGACATGAAACAAAAACGCTCCTTCCATTCTGCACACTGGAATCATGACTAGTCACCTGACCTGTGCTGGGTCACCTCACATCATGGCCAACCTTTACGAACAACCGTAAAAGTACTGGATGACTTCCCAAGGAGTCAACACAGGCCTATTGTGACACATGTTGGGTTACGCATCCCAATAACCAGATCACTACAAAAACCATGCTGGAATTTTCGTAAGGCAAATTGGACAAAATTCTCTGAACAGCTTGAGAAGAGTGTCGTTTGAATCCCCATCAAAGGGCCCTCAGTGACTGAAGCATACACTAGATTTTCGAAAGCAATCTTCAAAGCAGCCAAGGCCGACATTCCGTGAGGCTAGAAGAGTACACAAGTTCAGGCGACCCAGGCATTGCTGATCACCTCATTCAGTGTCTTGACAATGCCCGCCAACTATTGGGAGGAAACCACCAGCAACCTGAACTTCACACACTCAAGTTGGAAAAGCTGGAACCGTATTCGCAACCTCGGCTCCAATCAACAACCCCCCAATTCAACCAGACCATCAGTCAAACCAAATGCAGTAGCAAGCAATCTCATCAACGTGGGCAAAGCTCCGATTGACAAAAAGATCAAACATGAGATCACACAAGAATGGCATTCACTCAGGAAGTCAAGACCAGTAGACCAAACTACAACGGTAACCCAAATCACCATCAAAGAAGTGAACACAGCCTTGAAAGATCTGAAGTGTGGGAAAGCCCCAGGATATGACAACATCCATCCTGAATTCCTGAAACATCTGGGACATGCAGCAAGAAACTGGCTTGCACTCTTTCTTTCACGGGTTACTTTGGAGAAAAGTCTTCCCAAAACCTGGAGAACTGCTAAAACCTGGAGAACTGCTAAAACCATCGCCATCCCCAAATCTGGGCAAGACCCAAAATTGGCTTCCAGCTACCGTCCGATCTCCTTCTCTCAATGTGCTACAAACTGTTAGAGCGGATCATCCTCCACCGGATCAAGCCAACTGTTGAGGATGTACTGCACATCGAGCAAGCGGGATTTCATTCTGGCAGAAGTACACAAGATCAAGTTCTTGCCCTCACCACCTACATCGAAAACGGATACCAGCAACGCTTAAAGTCTGGCGCTGTCTTCCTCGATGTAACTGCTGCATATGATACTGTGTGGCACAAAGGTCTGCTAGTTAAAATCTCCAAAGTCCTACCACGCTGGGCTGTCGACACAGTTGAGCTGCTGTTGCCACAACGACGGTTCCGTGTTCACATGGGAGACACTAGGAGTTCCTGGAGAAGGCAGAAGAACCGCTTGCCACAAGGATCGGTACTGGCACCCATTCTGTTCAACCTGTATATTGATGACCACCCAGCCACCATCTGCTGAAAGTTCATCTTTGCCGACGACATCTGCCTTGCCCATCAAGTTGAAAAGTTTGAAAACCTCGGCTCTACCATCAACAGTGACTTAGCCAAGATCAGCGGATACTGCAAACACTGGCGACGTCAGCCCAGCATAGCCAAAACAGTATCTAGTGTTTTACACCTGCACAATGCTAGAAGTGACCAAGAGCTGGACATTTTCCTCAATGGCAATCGTCTAAGTCATGTCTATAGACCCACTTATCTTGGCGTCACCTTGGACCGAACACTCACCTTCAAATCTCACCTTACAGAAAGTGGCTGCCAAAGTTCGGACCAGAAACAACCTAATCCACATGCTCGCCGGTATGACCTGGGGAGCAAATGCAAAGACACTCCGCTCATCAGCACTAGCTCTCTGCTGCTCAGTGGCTGAGTACTGTGCTCCAGTCTGGAGGAACTCTCTATTATCCGCTCCAAATGTGTGGTTTCTTACTTTCCTCCCCCTTGTACATTGCATGCATTCATTGCAGATGATTACCAGCTTAGGTTAATGTACTCACGTGTGCTGTGCACGATGTTGACATGATTGCTTTGACATCACATGACGGGTTCGTCGACTTTTTGGCACGTTGTCAGTCAGTTTTATTCTTTATATCAGCCGTGCGCAGCACGCTGATATACTGTGATCGTCCAGTTTCTTTCTTTCTTTCTTTCTTTCTTTCTTTCTTTCTTTCTTTCTTTCTTTCTTTCTTTCTTTCTTTCTTTCTTTCTTTCTTCGGGCAAACGGTCACGTGACCAATGAAAAAATGGCCATAACTCCTAAACTAGTTGGCCGACTTCAAACAAACTTGGCCAAATTAAACCTTGTCACATGCCCTACCTAGCCATGTTCGTATAATCCGGCCACTGGTCATTAAAGGGGCACTAGAGGTCATTTAATGAATATTTACAAAATGCTTCTTTTCCCACAGTCTTGACCCAATTGATGTCAAACTTGGTCAGTTGTATCTTTAGACCAAGCCTCACAAAACTTGTTCACAGAATTTGGCCAGTGGTCACCTATTGGTCAGTAGGGGTCATTTTATGAAAAAAATTAAAAAGCTGTTTTACATTTTAAATCTTTGCAGCCCTGTTCAGTGTATTTTTTTATCTCTAATTCTCAAATTTCATATTCCTGACTTATTTTGTTGTCGAGTTATTTCAAGTTTTTTATTTTTCAAACGCATGTAAAAAGCAATATAAAAAGATAGGAATTCTGGGAAGGTCTCAAACCACCACGATACTGTGGATGTTGTGTGACATACAGTGCCACACTCTCCACAGACTTTGCCCGTAATCGCAGAAGTGGTGTCTTGTTACTGCATTCCTTCGGTCTGTCATAGCATGCAGCAGTGACACCTGTGTAAAGACATGTGTTCAGCCAGATACTCATGCCGTGGATTAAAAAGTACGGAGGCCAATAAGTAACACTACTGCTGTGAATAATTTTTGAGAGTTTATGTGGAATAATCTACTGGCATTAACTACTGTTTCATGTATTGTCTTGACGGCTAATGTATGTAATGTTTCGGTGGGCTTAATGTCAAATGTTCATAAATGTTTCTATTACATTCTTTTGCCGATCTCAGCCACGTTTAGCAATGATCACCGTGTGGTCAGTGTTCAGACAAACCGATAAAACGGCAATTTAGGCTGATATCCGTGCTTCGGGAAGCACATTAGCTCTAGTTTCTCCTTTTCTCTTTTATTTCTTTATTATATTAAACATTTACTGCTACATATTATGCACTATAACTTTGCATTTCACTTTAATATGTTATACATTAGAACAGTTTTGAAAGCAAAAAGAAAAGAGTTTTGAAAGCAAAAAGAAAACACCTGCGATGCATCCACTCGTAGTTTGTGCACTTGATCATGGGGAGACAAGGCTTTCCGCTTAAGACGAGCTTCCGGATAATACGAGGAAATAAACTAAGTCCGGAAAACCTCATAATAACGAAAGTCGAATGTACTGTTGCCACATATGGGCTTGAGCTTCTGCCTGCCATTTATCTCTATTATATCGGGTGCAGAAGACGGATCGTTATTTGGTTAGTGAAGAGTTGGGCTCATCATTACTCCTTTCCCATTGTAGATGACACCCTCAGTCTGTTTAACAAATATTTCCATGGAAATTGTTCCACCAGTTTGTTCAACTTGGTTCTTCCTGTCAGTGTTTGAGTGTGCAATATCAATTCCTACCTCCAGCTTACCAGATTTTTTTTGTCATATTATTATTCTTTCTAGTCCTTTGCCAAGAGTGACTTTTGTTAAGCCTTGCTTGGGATGATTTGGTATTATTAATAATAGTAAAAAGAACAAATCACCTCGTGGTTTTGTAATAAAGTGCACAAACTACTAGCACAAACTACTATGCCAGGTCCCACTTGTTGGTTTCATCATCGGCTTCGGGAAATCTCTTAAGCCCTTGATGTGGAGCTCCGGCTAAATTGATGTCCTGCTTTCTATATTCTATATTATCAGAAACAGTATACAATTGTTACCTGCTTTGACAGGGTCCATGGTGTTTTGTACACCCTCGGGGCAAATGGCACCCTCGGTTTCACCTTTTCGCCGAGGGTGCCATTTGCCCCCGAGGGTGTACAAAACCCATGCACCCCAGCACAGCAGGCAACAATGTCACTTGATCCACTCTCGACCAATAACAATTTACAATCTATTACCATGGTCTAACAATTTCATGTGTTACATATTGGTTTTGATGATGTCAGCGTGAAAATTATTCCAGACCCGAAGCCAAACCAGAAATAAAAACCAAAGTATCATTTCTCATTAATTGTTACGGAGATCTTTGGTACAACTGTCCAGAAAAAGCTGTCTATTGAGAACCATGTAGCATCTTTGGATCTTGATCTTGATAATGTTATGTTATGTTATGTTATGTTTTATTCCACAAATAGGAACAAACCCCATGACCCTGGGGAAGGGTTACTACAGTGAATTAAACATTAAATTATTTGGCAGGTGGGTTAACAAAGAATATGCTTTGAAATTACGTCATGCTTTGCCTCTCTTTAAGATTTGTACATTGGAAAATAAATTTAGCCACACATATAATAGTGTGTTTATCTGCCGACGACATCAGAAAAATGAATTGATCATTTTTTGTTAAACCATTAAAGCAAGGCTCCATTTTACAAATGTCAGTAAGAAAGTTAGTTCGAAGATCATTATATAAAGGACATTCTAAAAGAAAATGCATTTCTGTTTCAACATCAAGTAGACAATGTGGACATAACCTTTCATGTAGAGCTAAACCAGTGTATCTACCAACTTCAATCATCAACTTGTGAGATGAACATCTAAATTGAGAAAAACAAGCTCTATAACCAGAATCCAATAAGTAGCATAAATATGGCTCAAACTCATATAATTGTTTAAACATACGGTAAGTCCGAAGTTTGTTTTTCTGGTTACTATCTTTTCTAAGGTCACAATGCAGTCTGTCGTTCCTCTGTTTAATATAGCTGTCTTGCAACAGATTAGTAAGAGTACTCAATACAGACCTTTTATTACTACCGCAAGTACTTGTTATTGGAACATTCTAATGAACTGTGGCGAAACACTTACGTAACCTTAAGGAGAGCGAGGTTTTACGGCGAATTCCTAACGCTGAGTCTTCACAAAACACATTGTATAAAATAGAACTCTCGGGTTTTTCAGACAAGTGAAACCAATGTCTAAGAGTATTAACACTGTGCTCAATATATAAGGGGAATCGACCTACTTCTGCTAACACAGCATCATTCAAAGTTCGTTTGTTAACGTTTAAAACAAATTTAAACCATTTCAATTGAAAAACCTCAGCTCGCCTACAAGCTCCTTTCCATATAATTTCAGAACCATAAGAAATTATAGGTTTAAACAAGATGTCGAATACTTTCAACAATAATTTAGGAGCTAAATCGTAAACAACACTCTTACGATATAAACCTGCAACCTTGGAGGCCTTATTAACCAGATTATTGATGGGGAATTTAAACGATCCGGATGTTTGGAAAATAATGCCCAAGTATGATTGCAAATCAACAACATTGACACACTCACCATTAAAATAAAAATCAGTCTTAGAATAACTTTTTTGGTACAGATCACTATTAAAGATCATAACATTAGTTTTATCAGTATTAATGATACAATCCCCTCAAATAACAATTTCTAGGATTACGTGACAAAGCTTGACAAGTAGTTTTGAACTGCTTCCTTAAACGGTAACAGTCCCCATCAAACCAGGCAAACTTCTTCCTCCGTCGTTGACGGTGATGAATTCTACGAGGAAACCTAAAACGAGGCACTTTGGGGAGAATTTTGTTGGCAACAGAATAAATAAAATCATTAAATTTCTCAACAGCATTATCAACATTACAATTTTCAGTCATCAAATAATTGTTAAGTTTCTGTTGAATATCTTCACTTTCAAACTCATAAACATAAGCATTTACATACTCTCTAGACCATTTATAAAAAGGTTCATCCAAATGAATAGCTGTATCATTTACAAGTGTGTCAAACAAATCAACTCTTTTTGTGCAAATCAAACTCAACTCAAAATTTAACAGACAATGGTCAGAAAAAGTATTTAGAGGTGCAACATTCATATTCATAAGAGGAACAAGTGATTCGGTAGCAATTACATAATCCACAACACTACAACCCATTGTATTATTCTTACCTGGTTGATAACAAGTAAATTTACCTTCGATATCGTCGCGACATCTGCCATTTAAAATACGTAAGTTAGTGGAAATACACAAATCAACCAAATATTCACTGTAATTATTAATCACAGTATCGCTATTATTTCAAATGGAAATATCATCAGGATTGTAGTTATCAGGAACTGAAATAAAGTCTTCAAAATTATCAAAATGAACAAAGTCATATAAATTGCCGGTCCTAACATTAAAATCACCACATAAAACCACATAACCCTCGGAGGTGTAAGCTTGAATTTGCTGATTTAGTTTGTCAAAAAGATCAAAATCCAAGGCATCATTTCTAGTAGAAGACTCTGGGCAAATATAAACAGCTGCAATAAAGATATCATTCTCAAAACCAAAGAAATTACGATTTAGCTGAAACCAAACAACATCATCAATATCGGAACTAATAATTTGAATACCTTCAGCCAACTCATTCCTTACAAAAATGCAAATTCCTCCAGATTCCCTTTTGGCTTTCTTATGTTTAACCTTTCTACTAAATTTGAAACACCTGTATCCTAACAATGCCAAGTTGCACATAAACAACAGATATCATAGCCAGAAATAACATCAACAAAATCAGGATCATTTAATTTACTTCCGAGGCCATGTACGTTCAAAGAGGTAATAGTAAGATTGTTAATATTCTTGTGACACCCCTACTTTGTAGCTGCAGTTTTTGCCGACTTACTTCGTGTTTGTGTTTTTCCCACTGCTGGAGGGTAGGAGCTTGCAATTTTCCCTTTTCCTCGGCCCTTTTGGGAAGATTGACTACCTTCCTTGTCCTCTTGAGCAGCATGACCATCAAAACGGGAGCTCTTGACCAGGGTAACATCAGCGCCATCCGGTCTTCCTTGCTTAGGACTGCAAGTGACATTGTCGGGGTTGTAAGGAACTCCATAGACGAAAAGCCTATCGCCCTTCAGCCAAGCTCTCTTGCCCTCGCTCACCATGTTCTTCTGAATAGGGAGTAACTTAGCTCTCCTTAGTTGTGCCTCTCTGGTTAAGTCGTCAAAGATGAAAATGTTGGATCCCTTCAGTTTCCTCTTTTGGCCCATAACCTCTGCTTTCGTCTTTCAACCATCAAATTTCACGATTATCGCCCGTGTCTTGTTAAGAGTCCGGGAGCCAACTCTATGGGTGCGGTCGATATCGCATTTTTGGCAATCGAGGCCCAGCTCACGCTTGAATAAATCTCGAACAATAACTTCTACGTCTTCTTCTGGGGATTCAGGTATGCCGAAAATGCGTATATTATTACGACGTGAATATTCCTCGTTTTTCTCGATTAATTTGGCATGGTTTTCCAGCATTTTTTCTACGTTCTTTGACTGAGATTGGGTTTTCTCCAGACAGGAAACTCTATCTTCAAAACCAGACATCTGATCAAGAATTTGGTCGAACTCAAACTGAAGACTAGCGTGAAAATCGTTGAGCTTTTCATCGATAATGTCAACCAGCTTGCATTTCATATCATTGGCGAAACTATCAAGCCGTTCAGTCAAGCGACCCTCCACGGATTTGAGCTGTGTTTTCAGTTTAGTTATAGCCTTGAAAACCCCAGAAGACTCACCATTTTCACCTCTATCAGCAGCACTGTTCTCTCCTTTGCATGCCATTTCGAATTTCTATCCCATCGGGGAAATTAATGAAGAACTATTCATAAAAAGACCGACTGCCGCGATGGGCACGTCCATCCACAACCACCGCCATTCTTAATATAATTATTCTTAATAATATAATTACTCTTAATAATAAACTGATGCCGTGTGTTCCCTTTTCCATTCTGTAATTTATTAGATGGTGTTCAAATATCAGTGACTCAAGCATAAATTTGACTTGACTCGACTCAACCTTATACTGCGACTCGACTCGACTCGACTCGACGCTACCTTCTTGACCTAATAACTTGACTCAGTCACTCAGTCAGTGACTTGTTACAATTCTGGTCGGTGCACACCTTTAGTAGATGATGTCAAATTTTGTAGGTAAAAAAAATAAAAACTTTGATTGATGACGTAATCATGACCTCGTCTCCAATTTTGCATAGTACTGACACAATCTAATTCCCTACCAAGGTTCAAAACGATTGGACATTCCCTTATAAGTACTTGGTACTTGGTACTTGGTGGTTATCCTCTTCAGAACTCCTCGAGGAAGTATAACTAAGAGGCTTGGAGAGTGGCATAATTAACTAAATCAATGATTTAAATTGAATGTGGTTTGGGGCATTGATGACATCTTGGGGTAATTTGTTCCATTTTCTGACTGTTCTTGGTAAGAAGGATTGCATGTAGACATTGGTTCTTGCGGTGATTTCATTAAATTGGCAGTTGTTCCCCCTCCTTTGTCTGTTACTTTTCGGTTGCAGTGCATCTGGTTGAATGTTTACTGTGTTGTTGATGACCTTGTACAAAAATACTAGTTGGTTTAACTCCCTCCTCTCTTCAAGTGATGTCCAGCCCAAGGTAGCCAACATCTGGGTTACGCTGCTTCTTCTTGAAAAATCCTTGCAGACGAAACGTGCAGCTCGCCTCTGGACTCTTTCAAGTGAAGAGATGTTTTTGGTGGCATATGGGTTCCAAGCAGTACTCCCATATTCAAGGAGGGGCCTAACCAGGGTAAAATATAATTTCTCTTTGACGGACTTTGAGGCTAGTTAGAAGTTTCTCATGATGAAGTTGAGGACACGGGTGGCTTTATAGGCTGCATGTTCAGTCTGGCGGTTCCAACTCAAATTATTCTGGATGATGATACCGAGATAAGTGATCTCAGCTTTTACTTCAAGATTTACCCCTAACATGGTGTATGATGGTTTTACTGGGTCTCTTTTTCTGGAGATTCTCATGATATTGCATTTACTTGGATTGAATTTCATACCCCATGTATCTGCCCAGTCAGCCAAGGTATCAAGATCTTTCTGGAATGAATGCTCATCGGACGGAGAATGAATCTTGCGGTACATCAGACAGTCATCAGCAAAAAGTCGTGTTGTTCCACCCACAGAGTCGTTGATGTCATTTATGAAGAGTAGAAACAAGTGCGGTCCCAGGACTGTTCCCTGGGGAACTCCACTTAATACTTGATGCCACTTGGACATTTCACCATTGACCATCACCCGTTGTAGCCTGTCTGTCAGAAATGATTTAATCCAGTTCTGAGTTTTACCTCTGACTCCATAATACCCAATTTTTTGGATTAGCTTCTTGTGAGGGACGACGTCGAAAGCTTTCGAGAAGTCTAATACTGCAACATCTGTGGTTATCTGGTTGTCGAAATTACTGGTCAGATCTTGCATGGTCATGACGAGCTGTGATTCACATGACAAGCCTTTCTGGAAAGCGTGTTGGTTCGGGTTCAGGATTCGGTTGTCTGTGAGGTGTTCCATAAGATGGCTGTCTATGATGTGCTCTAACAGTTTACAACTAACCGACGTCAGTGAGATAGGCCTATAGTTGGAGGGATCACATCTGGAGCCCTTTTTGAAAAGTGGCGCAACATTTGCTTTTCTCCAATCTGTAGGCAGAGTGCCAGTGTCGAGTGACTGTTGAAATATGACTGCAAGTATTGGTGCAATGACATCAGCAGCCAGTTTAAGTGCCTTGTTAGACAGAGCATCTGGTCCTGCAGATTTACTGGTGTTAACCTCCTTCAGCAGCTTGGCAACGCCATCCACGGACACCACGATGTCAGGCATGTCAGGATATGGACTGGATGGTAAACTCTGCTGGGTATCTGCATCAACCTCCCCTTCTCTGGTGAACACACTACTGAACTGGTCTGCAAACACATCAGCTTTTTCTTTATCTGTGGTGATGTTTGCGTTATCTTTTTTGAGAACTTGTATGGCCGTGTTGTCTTTCCTGTTGGAGTTAATAAATCGCCAAAACTGTCTTGGATTTTCAGATGAGGTAATATCCTGTAGGTGAGAACGCTTTGCTCGGCGAACCTCACGGTTGACTTTCTTCTGTAGTATTTTGAAGTCTTCCCAGTCTGATGCTAACCCACTTTTCTTTGCTTTCACATAACGCCTCTCTTTCTTTCTGCACATGCGTATTAGGGCAGGTGAAAGCCAAGCAGGTCTAGGTCTGCCCTTGGCAATCTTCTGAGGAACTAGTTGATTTATGATATCAGTCAACCCATTTTTGAAGATATTCCAGTTTTCCTCCACAGGTTTCGTTAATGGAGATGAGTTCATAAAATCAGCTTGCAACTTGGATACTGATTCAATGAAGCCAGGTTCGTCAACATCCTTCCATCGGAAAATGGTCCTAGGTGGTTTTATGGGTTTGGTCGCCCTGATGTTAACTTCTGTTATCACTGCTGCATGATCACTAATCCCGGAACTTGCACGGGTATTGTTGACTAAAGTTGGGCGTGTTGTGAACAAGAGATCTAAAATGTTCTCCGTACCAGATGCAGGGTCCCTTCTCGTTGTGAAATCTACCATCTGATCAAGGTTATGGTCATTTGCAATGCGAAGTATTTCGGTCTGAATGCTATTAACGGGAATTGTAGCATCATCACTTTTCCAACACATGCCTGGTATGTTGAAGTCCCCTCCTAAGATTATAAATGGTGCATTCACACTGTTCTGCAACTTCTGTAAGCTTTCGTCTAAGCCTTCCAATGACTCAGGTCTATATGATTCTGGTGATCTGTAGTATGCTCCCACAAGTATATCATCACTCCTGGACTTAGTATTGAAGGAGAGTTGACACCACAGTATCTCGCAGTCGCCAATGGTTAGATCGTCACGTTCAAGAGATGAAATGCTTTGTTTTACAGCCACAAAAACACCACCACCTCTGGTTTTTCTATCTCTTCGGTAAACGGTGAAATTGGGGGGAAACACCTCAGCTGATTGAATGGAATCATCTAACCACGATTCTGTCCCAATGATAACTTCAGGGTTTTCAAGCGACACAAAAGCATCCAGGAGAGCAGATTTTCCCCTGATGCTACAACAGTTCATGACACAGAATCTAGCACCATTTTTCGGAGCAGTTTTTGAGCTGGAATTTGGTTTGGACTTGGATTTAGTTGTGTTTGTGTCCTTGAATAGTCTATTCGTCGGTTGATCCATGCTTGGGAACTTGGGCACAAAAGTCTTTGGTTTGTTAGCAGTTCTCCTCATTTCCTCATTGTCATAAATGCTAGAGGTAACCACAGGAATAAATTGAGTACTGTCCTCTCTATTTCCTGAATTATCCAGTGATAAACTTTCATATGAGTTTTGCGTGTCAAGCTGGTCAAGTGAAAACAGAGAGCTAGAAAAGTTTACAACATCGCAAGATGGACATATCCAGTTGAAACTTTGGAGTGAAAGATAATGGTTGTAACTTCCGTCTGAGATACCTGAACATTTGTTATGAATCCAGTTCTTGCATGCATCGCATTCGAGTGCTTTGTCGTTGTTTTTAACTGCGTATTGACAAATTCCACATGGGAACTTGGGTGTTCTTCCGTTAACACGTCTGGCATGTCTGGTTGGGCCTGGATTTGTTTCAATGTCCCCTGCAGCAACAAGAATATTCACACAAAGTCTGCGATGTGACCCCTTTTCAGTTTTCTTTCTGTGCATTTTGTAGATGTAGTAGGTACCAACATGAACACTGAGCCAGTTGTGGACCGGGTAATGGGTTGCGTTGTTTTGCAGTGTTGCACACGGCACTGAAAATCCCCACATCTGATCACCATGATCACCGGTACCGGGTAAAGAAGAGAGAAAAAATGGATTTCTCCTACCATACAGTTTCCAATCTTCGTAGCGTGAAAATTGAGTCCTCTCCGTTGTCAAGTTCAACCCACCAAGCACCATCGACAACAAGATGAAGCGGATGATAGGTGATTTGCTTGGATTGTTTACAGCACGTTTCAACATGGCGGCTATGTTCCAAATACGACACTCTTTCATAAAATAAAAAGTTCCAAATTTGTGCTTGCAGATAGCTAAAAAACATTCAAACGTGCATCAACAAATGGTAAAATACTTAAATGGAACTTCGGTGATAAAAGAAGCAAAGGATGTTCCAGATAAAAAATGATAAAAACGGATTAAAAAATCGAGGTGCGGAGTAAAAATTAAAGCCACTCTCCAAAGTGTTTAAAATTTTTTTTTTTTGGTGATGTCATGTGGACATCACATAGTTCAAAAAATTGTGCATATTTCTGTCACCTACCAAACCTATTTACAAAAAGAATTTTGAATTTAGCATGTTTTGTTCATGATTTATGCTGATGAGATGAAAAAAAAATCACACGTAATTTGTTAATAAGCAATTGTACCAGTGAGCCTACCAGGATGTACAGTCGAGCACGATTATTATGAGCATGGTTGGGACGAAAACACAGTTACCATGAGCATAATGGTATTTCGTCAGTCTTGACCAAAATGTACACATTCATGTGGGAGAAAATAGGCTTAATACGAGCTGTATTAGCACGAGAACAGGGTTACGACAAGCATTTTTGTTGGCCTGGTTGCATAAAAAACCCATTGTTTTCAGCATCTTTAAAATGACTACATAGGCAGTGCGTTCGATTACTTCCCCCGTGCTTACTCGTGCAAGCGCGACAGCGTTCGATTTACCTCTCACGTGACTTCTCGCGCTTACTCAAGCCTAGCCCAAGTAACCGACTCGCCGAGCCGGTTACTTGGGTAAGTATCCCATAAGGCCATGCAACGTCCTGCGGGCGCCTCAGGCCGTGTTCGAAAAGGGCTTTTACGGAGCATAGAGCTACAAACCCTATGTAGCTCTATGCACGGAGCTACGGCTACAAAGTATTGTCAGCGCGTCCCCGCGTATTTTCAATGGGCGTGGATGTGCTCTAGACAGTTAATTGATTCGGATGCAGCCTGGGAAAAAATGTTGCAACCTGACGCCACTTCCGCGATTGTGTACAAAGTCTATGGAGAATAAAGAAAATTTCCTAACAAAATTGGAAATATTTCTCAGTCCCAGATTCATGTTTTATCATCATTTTTGCAAAGAATGACCTTCATTGAAATGAAAAAATGCAGAAAAATTGGCATCAGGTTGCAACATTTTTTCCGTCTTCGTCATGTCATACATGATGACATGTGATTTTTTGTTGATTTTTCAATTTTTTAATTTCATCTGCATATCTTAGGAACAAAACAAGCTATATTCAAAATTCTTTTTGTATAAGATTTGGCAGGTCAAAGATAAATACACGAAATTTTGAAGAATGTGTTACATCATCATGATGTCATCAAAAATGTTATTCTGTGAACTGCATATAAACGCATGTGAGCGTTATGAAACTTGGTTGGTAGGTGATTATTTATACTAGTATTCAAAATCTTAAGTGATGTCACGGTGACATCATCACCTGATTTTAAAAATGTTCATATTTTTGTTAATCGTAAATTTGACATCAAATACAATCAGATTGACTTCAAACAGACTAGGACCCTAAGCTAAATTTGGTCTGAAACAAGTGATAATAATAATAACCCATTCTTGTAAAGCGCATTCCGTCAATAAGACCCCAATGCGCTGTACAGGCATAATAACATACAGGTGTACAATTAGAGTAAATCTTTAAAATTACAAATTATACGCAAAAACACGGCATATGTAAACAAAACCAACACAAATTGACGAGAATGATTGGCTGGAGAAATGTTCAAAGTCAAAGGATAAGCAGATGGGTTTTGAGTAGAGTCTTGAACAGTTCCCGTGTTTTGGCATTTCTGATATGTGTTAGAAGCTGGTTCCAGAGTTCAGAAGCTGTATATGAGAATGGTCTCTGGCCGTTTGTTACAGTGTTCACTGTACGTCGTTGTAGAATGGTAGCGGCATTAGATCTAAGTATGCGAGAAGGTTCCTTGATGCAGATAAGGTCGCGTAGGTAGTTTGGAGCTTGACCGTTGATGGCTTTGAAAGTTAAAAGCATGAGTTTGTATAGGATGCGCTTCTTCACAGTCAGCCAATGCAGGTCTTGTAGAATGGGTGTTATGTGATCACGCTTCTTGCTCAAGGAAACCAGTCGGGCTGCAGCATTTTGTTGGTGCTGGAGTTTGTTTATTTGGAAGTCTGAAAGGCCATGCAAAAGACTATTGCACGTATCAAGCTTTGATGAAACAAAAGCATGTACCAGCTTCTTGGTGCAGTTTCTGTCCAGGTATTTGCGGATGCGACCAATATTTCTGATGGCAAGCGAAGCTGAATGACAAATGTTATCCGGTTCGTTAGTAAAAACGTCATACACGTGCGCACACCACTGATTACTAGCGCCCATTGGCTGCAAACGCTCGAGCTGCGTTAACTTCCGGTTCCAATCGTGTAGAAAGTGCTGGAGGTGACGTCACACTAACGAACCGGATTGACATGAGGTATCATGGAGAGGTTTTGATCAATGATGACACCAAGATTTTTTGCTTCAACAACAGTGTCCACGACAGAATCACCTACGATGATAGATTTAATAGACGTAGTGTCTGCGTAACAGGATGATAGATGGATAACCTCCGTCTTGGTGTCGTTCAAGCAGAGCTTGTTCTCTGCATTCCATTTCTTGATTTCTGTGATACATTTCTCAAGCTCGCTGATCGATGGATCTATGTTGTTTCGGTCTACACTGATATAGAGTTGAGAGTCGTCAGCATAGAACATGCCGTTGACCTTGTGACGCTTAACAATGTCTTCAACTGGAGAAGTATATAGTGTAAAAATCTGAGGACCGGCAATGGAGCCCTGAGGAACTCCGGACAGTAACACGTGAGGCTTGGATTTAAAATCACCGATCTTAACCATCTGCTCACGGTCACATATGTAGGAATCACACCACTCAAGTGCCGTTCCTGTGACACCAAACCTGTTCTTTAGGCGTTGGATGAGTATGTCATGATCTATCGTGTCGAATGCAGCACTTAGGTCAAGCAAGACAAGTACCGCGTCTTTTCTGTCATCAAGGGTCAGCAGAAGGTCGTTGACAACGCGAAGCAAAGCAGTTTCGCAGCTATGGTGTTTGCAATATACATGTATGCACTTTGAAGATCTGGGTACAATTCGTTTTTAGCAAGATAAATCTGGAGTTGTTGTACAGCGGCCTTTTCTGTTACTTTCGATTTGGATTTCAGATGGAGACACTACGGTAGCTTTGGAGTGGTTCAGGTTTAGAAGGCAATGCTATTGATCAACGTGCGTACCTCATCTTCAGTTACAGTGCGAAACACACTAAAGGAGCAGGATTGGGGCTTAGAAGAGAACTTGTTGTTCAGATCAGCATTGGATTTTACAGTTTGATCAAGGTTGCTCCTCACCTTCTTGACTTTTCTGTCAAAAAAATCTGCAAAGTCATCTGCCAAGATCTGGTGCGATTCGTGTGCAGGCAAAACTGAAGCAGATTTTCGAACACACATGTTGTCCACCACTTTAAAGAGCTGCTTCTGATCACAATCTAAAATCTGTGATTTGTGGTAAGTTGTTTTCGCCTGTTCCAGGATTCCTTTATACACCACACTTTTTTCGCGGAACAGTTGTGATATCATGATGAAGTCATCATGAGTCATGTGACATCATCTTAAAGTTGTATAATTATAAGTGTGATATCTAGACAACTACAAGGACAATTAGCTTGAAACTTTATACATACATATTCAGGTACATGTGTTGTAAAAAAATTTTAAAATGGTAACAACATGATGATGTCATGTGATTTTTCAATGATTTTTCATTTTTTCCCCCTTTTCCCCATCTTATCTGTTTGTCTTATGAGCAGAAGATGCTAAATCAAGACATGTCATTCAAGCATTGTTGCCCAAGGTTGAGCATGGCCAGCCACAGGGCAACATCTATACCAAAGCGAAAAGTTGGCCATTGTGCTTTATTCTGCTGGCACACTTGGTTGTACTGGGCCTGGTGTGGCTACAGGTTATCACCCTTTTGGCAAAGCTATTGAACTTGACCCCCAATATGCCACCTTTACATGTCCACTCTAGCTCCTTTCCTTGCCCACCTTCACCTTGGTCCCATGTGGTCTCCCTTATTGTGTCATGCTTGCAATGTGTCCACCCATTTCCTAAGTAGTGGTACTGTACGGACAATAAAGATTAGGGCCCCGACTGAACGCCCCTGCTCCCACAGTTATTGTAATTACAATCACCTCATTACTTGGCTGAGGCATGGTAATCAGGCAGAAAACAACTGCCACAAAATGTTTCCATAGCACAGAACAGGGCCAGACCATCCTGCTTTGTTAAAATAATGCTGCGGTGGTCTCCAACATCAACCGGCAGGGTAGGCCTCACACCCTGTGCCTCTACCTCCTACCATGGATTTTTGCAAAGGAGTAAAACTATTACTTTATTAGCTTCTGGTACTGTTCCAGTTTTCCAAAATCTGAGGCATGGGAAACAGACTCTCTTCTAGCTGCTTGCTTATGTTCCCCCCATAGACTTATATTTAAAAAAACTACAGAGCACACTCCGTATACACAAACAATTATGTCCCGGGTTTCATTTATTAGTGAGTCCGAGTATAAACTTCGCGCACACACGTCCATGTCGGCAGCCTGTCCATGTCGCCATGCCGCCATACTCTAGGTGGAACAATGGATCGATGTGGATTGGTCATAAGCATAAGCCATTTTCCTCCAAAAAATTAGGGTAGGGGTTGTCAGAATAGGGTAGGTAGGGAAACTGGACACAGAACTACTTTTTTTTGGCCTAATGGTTCCTCCCAATCCCCCAACTCTTCTGGGTGTCCAGGAAGTTTGAGTGGGAGCATCATTAAACTTCTACAAGTCACCCTGTTTTGGCCTCACCTGCCGAGGCTCACAAGACTCTTCCGCCTTCTCCACTATGTCCCATTCCTTCCACCCTTGCAAGATCTCCTCCTTCAACCTCTCAGTTCTCATTTGACATGTGGCCATTGACCGTTGATGGTCATCCTGTGTCATTTACAATGGTCAATTATGACGCAGGTACAACTTGTTGCAACTGTGAGTTGGGCATTTTCTTAATCCACCTTTATGGGCCTTGCTATTCATTCAGTTCAGAAGTTTCTCAGCAATCATGGCCATTTACATGTCCATTTACTACATGACCTGTTATGTCGTTGTGCATGTTCTGGTACTTTCTCGCCTAGATTATTGTAACTCCCTTCTCACAGTAATCAAGAAACAAGATCTCACTCGTCTCCAAAAACTTCAAAACAAAGCCGCTGGCCTGATTCACCAAAAGCCATAACACTCTCATGCCACACTTCTACTTGCTGAACTTCACTGGCTCCCAATCAGCCAACGGATTGTCTTCAAGACATCACTTAACATGTACAAAACCGTGTCCAACAAGTTTCCATCATACGTTTCTGATGTTGTCGACCTTAGCCAACCTAAACATCAAGGTCTCCGCACGGAAGCTAATTTGGCCATCCCTCACACTACCAAGAACACAGGAGACCGTGCCTTCTCCGTTGCCGGACCCCGAACTTGTAACTCTCTCCGCATCATCATCCAGAATGCATCATCTATTGAACAGTTTAAGGGACTCTTACAAACATATTTGTTTTGATTTCGTTTGATCCCAATTCTGTTGATTTGTTTACAGCACTTTGAATCCTTTGGCAAAGGTGCTTTATAAATGCATGTTATTAATATTATTATTATTATTACAGCAGCTTTTGAGATGTTCATGCTATTTGCAATCGCATTGTATCAACCTTCCTCCTGACTGCAGCCATGTCTTGACACAGAGTGAGCTGCCTTGACCGTTACTCTAGATCACATTCCTTTTGAGCCAGGCACTGGGCATCTTACCCTCATGGCTCCTTTCTCAAGAAGAAACAGCTTGCGATGCTTTTTCCACCTGACATTTTGATACCCAACCTTAAGTCTGTCTCATCCATTTTCAGTGTTGGAGTCAAGACCTCAAAAGTCCGAGACCGAGACCGAGACCTCATAGTCCGAGACCGAGACCAAGACCGAGACTTCCCCATCCGAGACCGAGACCGAGACCGAAACCTCATAGTCTGAGACCGAGACCAAGACCTCATTTATAAAAAAAAAAAATGCCGCTATGTGCACCAGGTGTAATAAAACTGATGATGGTATGCTGCGGACTGTCTGCCTGAGTCTTGTTTTGTATGTTTTCATTGTATCTGCAAATGAGTCAATTAAAGTTATAGTTATTTGCAGTAAGAAAAATCATATTAACATGAAACATATTAAATTGAAATAATTTTTTGGAGAAAAATTAAATCAAAATAAAAAATAATTTGTTTAAAAAAAATGTCCCCATTATCCATTTAAATCAACCAGTCAATATGAAAACAATTTAAGCAAACTTGGGTGGACAACTGGTGGACATAAACTATTTTTGAGTAAAATAAATAAAAATAAAAAGTAAATAAATGACGTGTTAGGGCGCACTCAATCCAAGATGGTGGCGCCCATGTTCCGTGAAAACTTTGAGGATAAAAAAAAACGTAATATCACTCAGCTTCAATCCTACTCAAGTCAAAGCTTGCTGATAATTTGAATACTTTTTAATATGAAAATAACTATTATTAGTTGCAGCAATTATACTCTGTTTCATCAACTTCAACATAACTGAACTGGTAAATTGTCAAACAACACGTAAGAAAAAAGTTCAACATGGCGAACTTTGCCCTCAGCCCAGCAACACACGGTGCAACATACCTCATCCTGACCCTACATCTGTAAGGTTTCCCTTGTTTAACGTTAATTCAAATTGACGGAGATGTTGGTTCAATTATTTTGGGGCTAATATTATTGGGCCTAATTAATGGTTTAAATAGGGCGATGTATACTTTCTTTACTTTGTGGACACGGCTCACGTGCCGGATGAAGGCCGAACTCATCCGTGCCTGGTCGGTAATACGCTTCTGACTGAAACAAAATCTGCAAGGTAGCTGAGTGCTTTCTTTTTCCTGATGTTTTGTTCCTCAAACTCTTTATGCTCCTTAAAAGCAAATTTTATGATTAACGAGTTCTTTGACATAATTTTCAATTCGACAAGACAGCACTTTATATAAATTATTAAACATCAACTCAACTCAAAATAATTTTTCTGAAATATTTAACGTTACACCGTTATACTACGAGCGAAAAGCTTCCTGCATGGATGTTAGCATGCAGTGACTACACACATCCGCCATGCGTGCAGTGTGCAATGTATTTTTCATACAGTTTAGTTGTCGCCATCAGTCAATGCATGCACAAGACAGACGTCACGACACGCAGTTTGTTAACAGATTTTGACACACAGTCCATGCTACTAACTGAGCAGCGATATCCTAGCAATAAGCATGCTCTCCCTGCGGAAATTGTTTTGACATGCACTATGCGTTATCAAAGATTTGCTCTGGTGATACAGTGTCGTCTCCATAAGCGGTTAATCGAATAATTTTCTTCAAAGACTCATTTAACGGGTCTCGTCAAGGTCTTGATCCGAGACCGAGATATTTGGAGTCGAGACCGAGACCACAACATTCTGAGACCTCAAAATCGTCGAGACCTTAAAAAAAATGGTCTCGAGACTAGTCTCGAGACCAAGACTTTGGTCGAGACCTCCAACACTGTCCATTTTGGAAGAAAGACCTTGGATCCTTGCCCCTAAATAGTACTTACATTGGACGGTGACAATCTGCTGCAACTGTCAGACTCTGTGCTTCACTGCAGTTCCGCCACACGAACCAGGATCTCTATCGTGGCGCCTGCTGGTTTGTGTCCGCCATATTTGGGCATCAACCACGCCCACTTAAACCGCAGTGTAGCCATCTTGTGAGCCCCGAAGGTATACCGTTTGTGGCATAATGCAAGCTACATGCTGAAGTCAATTAGCCTATTCACAGCCCGTTACCTGCAGGATGTGCTGCAGTGTAAAGGCAAAACGGGTCATGCATCCCTTGATTAATCACCAGCAGTATCAACCAGTAAAGGCCTATCCCTTTTGGTGATTTGTTTTTCTGTTTTTTGCAGCCTGTTGGGCATCTCCCATAACTCTGCTATTTTGCATGTGTAGTAAGTTTCTTAATGATCGTCAAGTCCCGAGGCTTAAATTTTAACTAAATACAAAGAACAAGGAAAGGTTGAAATTAACACTCCAGGTGTAATAGAAAAGACAAAAATTTCAAATAAGCCACAAAGGGACACTGACTAGGTGCATTAATAGGTGCGTCAGTTTATTTAAAAATTTGTTTAAAGGGGCACTAGGTCCTGAAATTTCTGAAAATGTTATGTTTTGGATTGTTTACTTAGCCTTTTTCAACCATCTGGTTGAAAGGAAACCAACCTAATGTCTTACCGTTCCCGAGAAAAGACGAAAAAAACCCCACTTGTTTACATCGGCCATGACGAAGTATGAATAAGTTTTCGTGTCGTTCTCAGTGTACCATATACACATTGTGTGTCTCGGTAACAGCGGTGACCAATCATCAATGCAAAAAAATGGTTTCTTCAATGTTCGCAAAAGGCGAACACCTTACGAATGAAATCACAACTAGCATCCAAACAGCTCGAATTTATGGGGTCGCAAAAGTGGACCCCGAAATTTGTTCTCGCACACATAATACAGGAATAACACAAAAATGCCCAGTTTTGAAAGGATAGTTGTGTGGATGTTTGTATCCTACTTTTTATATGTTATTTCCGATTAATAAATACCTTGGAGAGTTGATGGTTTCTGATTGGTCGAGACTGACACGTACGTGGCCGGGTAACGGTGATTGAAACACTTCACCCACCGACATATTTACCTTCCTCCATGAACATGAACACACTTCGTCTCGGTCCATTAACAGCGGTCACCCCCACACCCGGTCATTATCACGCAGTGAAGACCGGCTCCTCACACTGTTATTCCCTTATTAACATCATCTCATTCAAAGCGCGTTTTGTAGCCCAATTGGGCTGTTCCAGGACCTAGTGTCCCTTTAAACAATAGCCATGTCCTCCGTTTGCTATTTCCCGGCTTTGCAGCAATGCTAATGTTGCTATAGCATTACAACTTTGGGCGTGGTACATACGGGTTTATGGCTTCCAACTAGTGCCCTTGAACAGGGATATTGACAAATTGGGGAACTGCCAACATAGGGCTGGATAACTCAGTTGGTAGAGCACCAGAACAGTAATCCAAAGGTCGCAGGTTCAAGCCCTGCTCCTGTCAATTTCTTTGTTCAACTTTTAAAAAAAAAATGATAATAATGATATGTATATCACTTGTTATTAGAGTCATGCCAATTTATACCCATTTCCACATTTAATTATTCCACATAATTATTTTAGACCTTATGGGACGTTTCAAAACACTGCCAAAGAAGTAAATTAACTTATCAAGAACCAGATTTTGGAATCCACTTTTTATTTGCTTACATTTGTAATTTAACACATTAGACTTGTACTACATTGTGTTTCTTCACTGAAAATCAATAAAGCCATAGAGAGCTGGGTCATTTTCAGGCACAACAGTGAGTAATAGGCAGAGCGGTTTCGGGCGCTACAAAAGTGACTAAAGGGTTAAAACAAAAGGAATTTGTGATGAGAATGCACGATTTGGCCAAGGTACAAGTTGGCAAAGGTATGTGTAATTGAACTAACCGAAATATGCACGTTTGGATGTACAATTAATCACAAACTAAACTAATGAAATTGTTCCATCTTTGAAATACCCTGTGTTTAGCTGTGTATTATCTTTGAAATACCCTGTGTTTAGCTGTGTATTCAAAAGCTGTTTTTGTTTTCAACAGACTTTCTAATTATTTCTGTCTGTGGTAGAAAATAGTTCCTGCTAACACCCAACAAGTTCAAATACTCTAATTTCAACATTTTACCGGACAAATTATTCATTTTAATAATAATTTCTACCCTGTCCCAAAGAATTTAGAGATGTGACCAAAATGTGCATTATGTGGATGAACCATTCATATCTTTAGGGTTGTTTCCAACTTAATAAAAATAATTTATTTTACATAAGTTAAATGAATTCATGACATTACTGATATACTGACATTGAAATATGTATGCATTTATTGAAAAACATATTTACTGTGCACTGTGTGTTGTTTTCATATGACCGAAACAACATCTCTAAGCAAATCTAAATTTAGTGCATTAAGATCAGTAGAGCTTTAGTATCTTTCCAAATGAAACTTTTTGAGCAGGGAAAAATCACTAAATCGACCTGAATCTTGGAGTCCTTACTTCCAAGTCCAAGTCTGAGTCCTAGTCTGTAACATCCAAACTCTGAATCCTACAACTCTGAAAATAAGGTTAACCCCCACTTGCTTGATGGACTAGTTTAACCTTTTTTTGTTATTCTCGTGCATTAAACCAAACGAAAAATAAGCTGTGTTTCCCTATTTCCCCAATTTGTTTTGCAACTTTTCAATGTATTGTCTCACTAATGAGCTTTTGTGTCTTGTTGTAGTACGAAAAGGGCGTGTTGACAACAGCAAATGAACCGACTACTGCATTCATCTCATTCACCATGAGGAAGAAGCACTGAGTGATGGTCAAGACAACATTGTCATGGTTTGTTGTAATTCACTGTAGAGCTAGATTAAACCGAAAGAAAATGTGCTTGTAACTTGCATTTGGTATTAAAGTGTTCCTCAATTTGAAAGGACTGTTTCTCATATTACATTTGTCAGTGCTCTATCTTTAAGACTTGTTCTGAACACTGTGCTACTGTCATTCTGAACTCAATTCAACTTTTTAAAATTTGGTACGGCAACAGCACAGCATTTAGAACCGTGTGGCTGGACAGATTGAGTTTGGCACAGTAAAAAAAGAAGAGTTGATTGGAAGTATGGGTTGTTAAATAGATTGTTTTCATTAACTGGATGCAGTGACTATGAATTTACTAATTCTGTGTAGGTATTTTGGGTGTTTTTCATATGTACTGCATATAAATGTACATGTACACAGAACCTTGGGTGATTCTGCTTTTTTTCTTAAAACATTCTGTTTACGTCTGTCAAATGGCATGTAGTTATCCTGTAAAAAGCAGGGATTGCATTTTTTTCATAGTAAATTCCATAGAAATGAGATCATTTCAACAAAGCTCCATTGTCCACCACATAGAGCATTGACAATCCACATCAATTTGAAAACTCATTTGTCTGACTGTTTTGTGTTACTCGTTTGCGCGATTTTCACTGAGAAAAATTAAAGGTTTTCTTTTTGCAATAAGCAGCTCATCAACTGTTTGTTTTAAAGAGTATCATCAAACCATGTGATATCAATAAAAGTGATCATTTAGTAAGGGAATAAATATGTGTTTGGCTGGTTTTAAACAAGTACGTTTCAGCCTGGACACAAATATCATTATCGGCGACCCCAGCTGGTTTTAAACGTACTTGTTTAATATCGGCCAAGCTTATATTTATTCTCATTTATCAATAGCTTTCGGTCAAAAAGTCAAAACAAGTCAAAAATGATAAATTTCCAACAATTTGCTTCATGTTTCGTGAAACACTCCTCTAGCTATGTTTAAGGCATGTGCCTCATACGAGTATCTATACACAAATCTTATATGGAGATTGGAGTGCATGTAGCCGATACTGTGGTGTGTGGTGCAGAATGGTGGGCGGGCCGTCATTATGGGGGAGTTTTTTATTGTTGGGGAAATTAGGACCGAGTATGTGGATTTTCTGCTATCCTCATAGTGTCTTCGGTCCCCAGAATACCATGGGACAACATGTGTATAGTCCCCCAGTTACGAACAAGAATGTATGTATATGTAGTGTGAATTTAGGACTCTATGAAAAACAGACTTATTGGTGGTATTGTGCATGCCTAAGTGAAGATAATTAGGAGAGTAAATGGTCACGTGCGAGGGTTCAACCAATGTCACTGGAGTCCAAATTTCATGTGACACCAGATAAAGTGTTTAAAACCAGTGAGTGTTTTATCAACTGTTTAAAACAACCCACATGAAGACCTCTTGACCAATAAGAATGGGTAAACTGCCTTAGGTATTTATGAATATTTGATGATTCACTTATTGAATATAAATTGTCAAAAGAAATTTAAGGCACAATCTAAAATGGTACAAATAAGTATTAGAATAAGAAACATGTTATATGTATATATACATCCTTTTCTGTTTTTAAAATGATTTTGTTATAAGCCATCATTTGACATGGGAATTTTCAGAATTCAAAACACGTGTATGTTTTGTAATTGAGAATGTTTCACATTAACGTATTCACAACCTAAAACTTGTATTCATATTTTCTGTGTTTTAGACTTTTCCACTGTGATAAACTCACTCTAGTTTTGTTTTGAATCGGTTTCTATAATTTTAATGTTATACTAAATAATAATTATCAAATGAGAAATTTTTTTTTTAACCTAATGGTATAGAAATGGTTCCTGGAGTGGGTGGGGGAGGGAGTAGTTGGCCACGAACCATGCTAAACAGTTATATTGTTGGACCTATCAAATTTGGGGGAACAACTTTCAAATTTACCTGCATCATATACCAACTCAATTTGAAAATGAATAGTTATCAGTCAGTAATCAAAGATCATTTGCTCACAATATTTAAATATTTTATCATTTTGAAATTAATGACACAACATCAGACATGGCATTTGGCAACAATTATAGTTTTTGCCTTAGTTGAGAGAATTCTCATAACAACATAAAAAAGAGGGACTATTTCAAGTCTGTTGGGTCTTCCTCAATAAATGCTGATGGATTTTCTCTGTAGGCCTATTGTGAGCCACACAGCAATGCATGCTAAATTTCTTGTAAAGTTGTTCCTCAAGGTTGAAATCTAGACTGTTTCTCCTCTGGTTAAAAAGCAGTTGGTTGGGACAAACTTTCTCGATTTTTCACCCGAAAACTACTGACTTTTCTCTGTTCAGTTACAAAAACTTTTAAACACTGATCATAATATCACCATACAGTCACAAAATTAAGTTGCGCCTGTGTGGGTGTGGCGTTCTCCCTGTGTTATAACGAAATATTTTTTTCTTAAAGGGAGTTACATCCTGGAATTTGCCCAATTGGGCTGAAAATACATTTTAGAAGACATTATGTGAATTGGAAATATCATTTAAAAGTAGAATATTCGTGGGTCAAAATTTAGACTCTCAAAAATCGAGCTGTTGGTTGCTAGTTGTAAATCCAGCCACACCATGTATTGTATTCTGGGGACGTGCGAGAAACAACATTTGTGCCTTGGTGCTGCGTGTATTATGTGACACACACACACAACGTGTACCGTAAATTGACTGGACACGGCTGGAAAATACAGGGCGAGTCAAAAAAGGAGGAACCCAAACCAAAAAATATATGTCATATTTACAAAAATATTACGCATCAGAAATAATAATGACTGGAAAGCCAATTTCATAAACTACTTTTAGATGGAACAATTACTGAAATTGCTCAATCCGTTCAAAGTATATCACCAGTTAAATGCAATGACCCTAAAACCTCTTTCATCCGATTTCAAGAATTGTCGTCACAACTGTCTTAAAAAAGCGATAAAACCTCAGTCCAAAAGTAAAACATACTCAACAAAGTCCTTCTGAAGGCCCGTCTTTAAAAAAAAGTTGATTTAATAAATCATACTGTTTGTTCAGGCAGGGTTGTTAATAGAGATTATGTACTACAGTTGTTGACAGTTTTTGAAACAAGTATTCTGTGTCTTTTTCTTTGTTGTTCCAATCAGTCAGAACACACGATAAATTGCATTTTTTTTGGACTTCACTTAACAGGTTTTAGGGTCATTGCGTCTAAATGGTGATATTCTTTGAACGGATTGAGCAATTTCAGTATTTTTGCATCTAAAGTAGTTTATGAAATTGGCTTTCCAGTCATTATCATTTTTGGTGTTACATATTTTTTAAAATATGAAATATATTTTTCTAGGGATGGGTTCCACTTTTTTGTACTCTCCCTCTGTGTGTGTGTGTGTATGCCACAAAATGTCCTCCGCGACCGATATAAACAAGCGGTTTTAGGTTAGTTTCCTTTCAACCAGACCTTTGAAATAGGATAAGTAAACAACCAAAAACATAAAATTTGTGGATTTCAGGACGTAGTGCCCCATTTTATTGCTTTTTATTTCTGTCAATACATCATTTACTGGTCTATACTTTTGAATGAGACATCGAGCACAAAAATCCACCGGTGTTTAGTCATGTAATAATTACTTTACAAAGTATTTGCAGCCCGACAATAGTGCAGTCTTTGTTGTGGGTTGTGGGCTTTTGCAAGCCAAAAGAATAGCATATGTGAGAGGGTTGAAAACATCTTAAATAGAAAACTGTATTTTTTTTTTCATTTAAGTAAATCATACAAATTAAAAACTCTTCCGGGAGAAAAAAATTAATATGTTGAAGATCACGTAGTCAGTGACAGTCCTGTTGCCGCTACTTCGTGAGCTATTTCAAGGAAAATGTGAGTCCAGATGTACCAATTGTCCTCTTGTTCCCTCCCATCTTTGGATGTAGCCTGATCGTGTTTCGACACACGTCAACATAACATTAACAGTACTTGAACAAAAGGGGATAAGACTACATTGTATTTGTATTACCACATTCAAAACAGTTTTTTTCTTTATATTTTTCTTGTTCCAGTATTAAAACTAGCAACGGAATACATTATTACATTGTATTTTTCTTATTCCCATAAACAAGCAACTAAACCCAGACCTCTGCAACAACTTTCAATTGTTGTAGTTTTAATTTTTGTGTGATTTTATGTGATTCTGAAGTATCCGTTTGAGTTGAGCATGATAAAATGAATAATAGACAGATATTTTCCCCTTCTTTTTTTTTGGGGGGGGGGCCCACAGTCTAATTATTGCCCGAGAAATTTGAACTTCTCTGTTCCTTTCTCTAGGGTAAAACCGAACAGAAATCAACCCTGTTTTGTACTAGTTGTGAACAACTTGTATGTCAAATTGATGTTCTTAAAGATATTGTATATAGGTGACTGGAGGGGTGTGCATTTGGATTAAACCTTTTACTTTTGTTCTTTTATATACATTTTCCTCGGTAAAATAAGATTGAAGTAATGTGGTCAGAAAGAACATACATTTGTAATTTGAAAACGTAACATTTTAAAGTGCGATGAAATATTAATTTTCTGTGTAATCATAAACACATCAAAACAACAGTACGTTCAACATTTTGTTGATGGCTGTCCCATTTTCAAGTCTCGTTACCTATGATATTTCAACACCGAAACATCTTATTCCACACTGTTTAAAAAAGAAAATGTACTGTGCATTTAACTAAAAACAAAAGTTGTTTGTATAAACAAGCCACACTGCTCAAAAAGATATAACCTTAAAATATTCTTGCTCTTGCTCATTTGCAATGTAATCATGTCCTCAGTATATGAAGTTAGTGTTTTCTTGTTTGGCCCAGTCTTTTATGAAAAAGGATATTCAAGCTTATCTTTTGAACACCAGCCACATAAACGTGGCAGCCTTAAGTTTGGTGTTGTAAATACTATGATTTGAATGGCCCACATATTTTTGTTTCATGCATGTTAGTTTCTTGTTAAGTACTATAGATACTGAAGACAGTGACAGTAAAATTAGCAATGCATTGTTGATCAGTAAAATTTCAATGTGTATAGAATAGGACAGCTTATGGTTGGATTAGGACTTAGTTTTATTAAAGTCGAAAAATAGACAGCGTGCCTCTGTGTCCCTTATTATTGAATGTGTTAATGCAGCAGGGCATTGTATCCAGAAACACGATGGGAGAATTTCTTGTTGCTTCCATATTAGTTTTTCTCTCTGACAGGCACTTATAGATTAACCACCCTTCCACACCTTTCAATTATACACAAAGACATCAGATATTTTGGAAACTCTGGGATGGGCCTTATTTTAAACAACTTACTGTTAATTTCTTCATCTACAATAAACAAGCAGCGGAGGACGGCTTGGGTCAAACTACGGATGGTAAAAACTATATCCCCAGATGCCTGGAGGTGTAAGCTGCCAACACCCAATAGGATTGGCGAAATTAATTGGCCAAGCTTCCTCTCTCCCCCCCCCCCCTCTCTCCCATTTTCACTAGCACCCATAACTCACAAAAGTTGGCGACACTGATAAGCTAATAAGTGCTGACTGACAGCTGATGCAATGAAATGTAGACGAAGTTGGTAAAATATAAATCCTGTACACAAATATTCTCAGCAACAACAACCATACTCCGATAATGCCACCTGTTGTCCCAAGCTAACGTCTAAACACAGCTGAAGTAGGTCAGAGACTTTGACAGTCAGAACAACATGAAGCAGTCTTTCATACTCGGTATTCAGTGTTCATAGAGTAGAAGGGAATCTACTACGTGCCAAAAAAATGTCCTACTTTTGATCCTAAATAACTATGTTGTTTACCAATGGAATTAAACCAAAATTTTAGATCATGTAAACAAGGCATGACAGATTGTATGGAGCGAGTTTCATCAGATTTGTGCAAGCGGGTGAGATTTAAATGCCACTGAAAAAAATACTCATTTTTGCTCTTAACATGAATAGAATGCTTGTATGATCCCCTTCAATTTTTGAAGGTATAATAGTAATTAATGTTATTTTCAAAACGCTTTACATGTCACTGGGGCATTGTAAGTGCTTTAAAAAAAAAAATCTTAAGAAAGAAAAATTAAGTCATTAATAATTAATCAATTAAGTTAAACTAACTTTAAACATATATTGTTTACTTTAAACAAATTAATCCTGTTGAGAATAAGCCATAAAAAATAATACACATGATGAAAAGTTTAAAGATTTTGGGGGAAATTGTTCATATTACCACCCATCTCTGAATTCTGTATATACATGTTCATGTGCAGTCAGCTCATTAGCATAATACGGTACACAGTCAATTATTTTTGTGTAGGCACTTTTAGGCATGTGCTTCATGGGGAAATGCCTAAAAGTGCCTACAAAAAAAAAATGGTGGTGCTATTCATCAGAGGACAAACTGCTTTCAAATGTAATGTACATATCTGCATGATTTTACCAAAGAAAAGAATACTTTAGCAGCTTTGCACAACTATAAGTTATCACGTTGAGTGCATGGAGCAAATCTGCTTTTTACCTACCCAACGCTAAGGGCACCCTTGGCCTTCCCATCATGACCCCTGAGCAAGTAATTCCTGTTTCACTTTTTTTCAGCAGAGTCTCTGATCTTCCCCCATAATCGATCTTTGATGTAACTCACTAGTTACCAAAGACACTTTAGAATTTAGCACAAAACCTGAACTCGTCACCACACAAATTGCACATTATTGAAGCCTTTATGCCATTTTGCAATAGGCTGGTTCCGCGCTTTTTATACATTATCGTAATTTTGCATTCAGGGGCGGGAAAAGCAATTTAAACCTTCGCTGAGACACCCTAATTAAATATTACTTAGCGGCATGGGCGGGGCAAACGCGGCATCCTCACTAACATTTTTTTTATTGACAGCCCAGGTCACCTTGTGTCCATTCTTTGATTCTAGTTGTACATGCCCACCACAGACCACAAACTGACTCTTGATAATTGACAGTCCATAGTTAACTACATAAACATGCTAAGCTAGCTTGCTATGATGGGAGGGGCGTGTGTCAAGGTCGACCTTCCCATTTGGTTGTACATGCTAGGGATGGTTGTCAGCACATTCCAAAAACAAATAAGAAATATACAGTGCCCAGGAACATGACCAATCCCGGGACATACCGTTATTTCTTTTTACCGTTTTGGATTTCCTCAACAACAAAAACGGTAAACTAACCATTGACCGTTTTGTCGTTCTACAGTTTTGTAAAACGGTCAAACGGTTTTAAGTAACAACAAAACAATTATCTTTTTATTATTTTTGTAAATTGTAAACAGCGATAAACGGTTAGTTGCTTTATTTTTTAGAGTGTTGCCATACAAAAACATGACAATGTCAAAACGGTCAATAGTCTTATCGACCATTTTTTTAAATTCAGCAATGCACCTTGGAATGTTAATGTGACCGTAATGCGTCCTTGGGACGGTCACTGCCTGTGAAATTGCCCTCCTTACATTTATGTCGTTCTAGTTCTCGCAACAGAATTTGAGAATATTAGCTATTGAAGAGCCGCTCTGGACTTCAATTTCCTCCAACCATGGAGCAATAATTGCTCCATGCTCCAACACATCTGCAACTTCTTCATACATCTTACCATGGACCATCCTGTATCCATTGTGAAATGCCCCCCCCCCCTCTTGAATTTTTTGTTTGCAGCTCTTCAAGCCCCACCAACTGAATCGCAGTAGATGGGGGTCAGGGTCACGCCAGGAATCACACATGCACGAATTATGGTAACACTTCTTCGTGGCCGTCATGGTCCCCCTCCATCCCCTTGCCCACCATAAGTACCGCCACAAAATGCACAACGGACTGTTAACTATGACACTGAAGTGAAAGGAAAAACAGTCTGTATTGAATACTGACCGTTTTGCTGTTTTTCAAAGTTATTTGTGTAAAACTGTAAAACAAAAATCATTGATCGTTATGCTGTAATGAAATTTATGAATCTGATAAAACGGAATAACTGTATTTATCGTAATACCGTTTGCCGTTTTACAAAACTGTAAAACGACAAAACGGTCATTGGTTCGTTTACTGTTTTTGTTTTTGAGGAAATCCAAAACGGTAAAACGAAATAACGGTATGTCCCGGGATTATGACCCCCCTTGAGTTACTTGGGTAATCATACGATCTTGGAAGTCAGAGATGGTAAGACTGGGCTATGTATAGACTACCTCCATGGCAATGGAAGGGATTGAGTCGTACGCCGCCGAGGTAACGCATTGCATTGCCTGGGTTGACGTTTTCACACAACCTGGACTTGCGTAGCGATACGCACGGTGCCCACTTTTCATCATTTTTAACCATCTGAAAGAGAAAATAATGGCATCCGTAACGTTCTTAGCGGTTGTGCTATTTAGCGTCAACAAAGCGTCAGCAAGCATCAACAAACACGATCAGCATCAACAAAGCATCAACAAAATGCACGTTGAAGCTTCAAAAAAGTTATCATCATATTCAACAAACTGTCACATATTGTATTATGTAAAAAATCGGGGGAATTTACGTTCACAATCCCACATATAAAATGGAATTTTTATGGTGACAAAATTACGGTGACTGGGAATGGCCATCTTTGTTTTCTCTTTTGCGCATGCGCGATTGTACCATGTCACAGAAAAACAAGATGGCGGACATTTTCGCCTGAAAAAGGCACCGTTGGTATTGTACTTTTTCGCAAAAAAATTGCAGATTTTTAGATACTTGATAAAAATAGTCTGTCAGAGGAGTCAATGAAATATATTTTCAATAGGTAGCAGACTAACCGATTTGCATAACAGTACTTCGCAGGCACTGTTGGAGTGCATTGGTGCATGGTGAATTACAGAGTTATTCACAGACCATGCCACTGACCGAGTTCACCACGCAACTGACGGACGTCTTGCTTTCCCCGCTCTGGTTATAGAATACGTTAACGTATACAGCACACGTATATCTCGTGTTACATAGTTTTGGCTATAACCGAAAAGATGTCCGAGCAAGATCGCATTCAACAAGGTTCCAGTGTCGGTAATATCCCCACTGACGTTGTACCTGGCACATCCTCACAAGTGCAACCTTTGACAGCTACAATGGTCGGCGATACAGTTAAACAAGCAGTCAACTCATTGAAAGAGTATTTCGTTGCTTCCATATCCGATCTTAAAGACGAGAACGAACAGAAGCTATCTGAAGCTACGCAGGAGCTGCAACATCTCAAAAGATCAGCTGAAATTTCCTTTAGATTTAAAGGAAATAAGGCACAATTTGAGTTCAATTCTTCCCTGCTGGAAAAATTGGAGTCTTCTGGTTCCCTCCTGGACCAGGGTAAGCAGACACGTGCAAAAGACGACATTTCTGAGGGCATGGCGGAGCTGAAAAAGCGCAACAAACTCATTCGACTTGCGGACAAGTCGGATGCAGGTACGGTGGCTGTTGTGTGAGTTAATGAATGCGAAGGGCAGTGTTATGTTGGCATTATGTACGATCGACATGAATTTGTTAATTAGCGGCGATGAAATCATTTTTGGGTTATCAACCTAATTTCATTTCCGGGCCCCCTTTGATAACAGACATTTTGCAGAGATTTTGTGAGTTTCATATTATTTTATTCACGGTATAATATTGTTAGGCTGGTCAGCAGTGGATGAATATGTTAGTGACGACTTGGCATCAGACTCCGAGGATGAAAAACGCCTTCGTCAAGCCATAGAGCTAGCAAGCTCAAGCCAGAGCCGTTAAGAAGCGCCGTGGCAAGTCCTCTCGTCAGACAACTGGCCCCAAACGCGGGCGTTTCACGGATCGTGCTGCTACTTCTACTGAGTGACCATAACCCCTCTAGTTTTCGTGGCCCAAATCAACCACGAAATAGATATGCGTTTGGGTATAAACCAGTCACCAACCCAAGGATGGTCTGCAGCTAGCGGACCTAGACCGAACGACTTATGCTTTGCCTGCGGCAGAGCTGGGCACTGGAGGAGAAACTGCCCAGGCCCCAAACAACCAAACAGCTCTGCATACAACATAGATGGTGGAGCCTCAACCTCGTCCCCAGTACTTACTTTATTTCCAACACGGTTTGCAATAGTAAACCCTGGATAGGAAACTTTCTTCCTTTATCCTGATTGGATACCGCAATTGGCAAGAAATGTATTTTTATTGTGTACTTGGTGCTATTATTCACAACGTGTAGTACGTGTTTTCGCGATCATTCGTCCACGCCTTCTCGAAAAATACTAATTTCCTTTCCAATTTAATATATATTTAATATATTAATATGAAATATGATACTGCATGTTGTCTCGATAAGATCGTAACAGTTTGATTTCAAAAATCGTGTTTTTGTAACTCACGCCGTGCTATGCTCGCGCTGCTACGAATTGACTCTGTTTTTACCCCAGACACCGCATACAAAAACAAACGCTAATGTGTAACGCATATCCAGGCACCAGACTGTTCCTCATTTGCATACGTGTTCAAAAATCTTGCACATGCAAATGATCCAATACCAGGGTGAGAGAGCAGGTAGTGGTGGGCGCGTACTGCTCGACACCCTGGGGACGAGGTTGGGCGGAGCCTCTACCCAGCAACGCTGGCAACAGCAGAGTACAGTGTTTCTCTAATTCAGGTATTAATTTCCCATGGAAGACTGTTTTGATAAATTTAATGTATGGACATGTTTTTACCTTAGCTGGAGTCAGACGTTCTTGGGAAATGGACCGTGAAATTCTGGTAATTAGATACGATACGTGATAGTACACAAATATGATTAGCCTAGTCACTCAAACATGTCAACAGGCCCGAAACAATGCATATGTGTTTACGATAACGAGTATTCGAGAGTATTCGGTGCAAGGATTGCACTATAGGGTAAAGACAATGGTATGTCAAATATGAATTTTTCCAATTCATATAAAAGTAGCCTTTAGTGCACCAAGGCAAATTTCTTTGTTCTTGCTTTGCATTATCTTGTTTCTTTTTTCTATTCCTGTCGGTTTTACAGACCCCCTTTACTTAACGACATTGGATACAGGCATGGAAGACAATAGGGATTATAATTCATTTGGTGGGCCAAGTTCAAGTACCACTACTGCCAATACAAGAAGTCATGATTGGGATGGTGACAAAGCATCACATATGGATAATACAGGGTATGACCCAGAATTCTTTAAGAACAATTATTACGATTACAAGCAAGGCAACTCGGAACATATACTTAAAGGTAGACTTCGCGCATCCTTACAGTTTTGGAAAGACATTGGGGCTTCTTCACTTGTTTTAAATGTGATTGAATTTGGTTATCGAATACCATTTATTGAGACTCCCCCAAAAGGCTATTACAAGAACAATAAGTCAGCATTAACTCATTCATCGTTTGTTTCAGAGGCTGTTACAGAACTACTTAACAAAAAACTAATTGTTGAATGCTCTCATGTACCACACATTGTTAACCCCCTGTCGGTTTCTGTCCAAAGCTCAGGTAAACTGCGCTTGATCCTTGATCTCAGAATGGTGAACCAGTTTCTTTGGAAACAGAAAGTTCACTTCGAAGACTGGAATGTTGCCTCAAGTTATTTTAAGCAGGGTGATTTTCTTTTCACATTCGACCTTAGGTCAGGATACCACCACATTGAAATTTTTCCAGAACATACCAAATTTCTCAGTTTTGGTTGGGATTAAGGCCAAGGAACCAGGTATTTTTCATTTCAAGTTTTGCCCTTTTGCCTGTCAACAGCTCCATTTATATTCACTAAATGCCTCAGACCACTGGTTCAACATTGGCGTTCGAAAGGTTATTTTATTGTATTATTTCTAGATGATGGTTGGGGTAGAACAAATTCCAGAGAGTCATCTGTACAGTTGCTGAATCTGTCAAAGCTGACCTCCTGTCAGCAGGATTGGTCCCAAATAAAGAGAAGTCCCAGTGGGACCCAATACAAACCTTAGATTGGTTGGGAATTACTTGGAACAGCATTGAAGGTTCAATCAAAGTCACCCAAAGGCGAGTCATAGATATTCTTAATTGTATCGAATCAACGCAAACATCTCTGCCCAAGGTGTCTGCTAGACAGACTGCTTCCTTAGCAGGGAAGATTATATCCCTTGCCCCAGTAGTTGGACCTATTTCTCAATTGAAGTCTAGGTTCATGTATCATGAGGTAGTCAGTAGAACTCACTTGGATAAAGTGTACAATTTGTAGAGTGAGAGCAAGATAGTCGAAGAAATTTTTATTCTGGAAAAGTGAATTGGAATATCTTAATAAGCGTTTGCTTGTCGAATATTCTATTCCTCAGGTTATTGCATTTTCTGATGCTAGTCAGACGGGCTGTGGAGCATGGTCATCAGACTGTGGAATCATGAAGCTTCAAAGAAATTGGAGTTCGGAAGAAAGTTTGAAAAGTTCAACTTGGAGAGAATTAAAGGCAGTGGACCTTTCGGTGCGAGCATTTGCACCACATTTGTATGGTAAAATAGTGAAGCTGTTCACGGATAACAAAGGTGTCGAAGCAATTGTGGCCAAGGGAAGTATGATTACAGAATTGCATAATCTGAGTCTAGATATTTTCAACTTCTGCAGGCGCAATCAGATTACTTTACAAGTACAGTGGATTCCCAGAGACAGGAACGCACTAGCCGATGACAGTAGTCGAGAGATAGACTTTGATAATTGGGGAGTTTCACAAGAATTTTTCAGCTTTATTGATGGCATATGGGGTCCCCATACAGTTGATAGGTTTGCAGATGAGCTCAATACTAAGTTACCCATATTTATTTCAAAGTTCATGTGCCCTAATTCTAACAGGGTTGATGCCTTTTCAAGTGATTGGAAGGGTGATAACAACTGGTTGGTGCTCCTTATTAACCGAGTTGGTGATGTATTAATGCACATGAAAGCTTGTTCAGCTGTTGGTACACTAGTTGTGCTAGAGTGGCCATCAGCTTCTTTCTGGCCACTTTTGTTTTCTGAGTCCAGTAGTTTTAGTTTCTTAGTTTCCCATGTGATCAGATTCCAAGACCCCACAAACATATTTGTACAGGGCCGTAATCAAAATTCAACATTTGGGTCATCAAAGTTTACTAGCCCAGTGTTGTGCCTGAGACTTGGAAAGTTTTGAGTTCATAGATATTAATCGCTTTAATTAATCTCCAAGTATAGTTTGAAAAATAAAAGATCCAGCTGATTACTTTACTCAATGAAACAGGAACTCTCATGTAGCCTTATTATAGGCCGCCCTTCAGGAGGTGACCGGCCGACCGTTTGCCGCTTTTCTTCGCTTTGACGTACTTCAGTACCTCCTCAAGTGACATATCTTGCTTTGATTCACTAGAGGATGTCCAATTGAATCTCCTTGTCCTCGAGCCCCCGGATGAGGGTGTCTCTGGTCATAATGTTGCTGTATTCAACCTGGGTTTTGCTTTTGCACTTGACCCTGAAACTGCACACCCCAGCCTGGCCTCGGAGGCGGCAAGCGTCTTGATGTTGCTGATGATGGTCTGCTCATCACTGGAGGCGAGGGCGCCAAAGGTCCGTGTGAGGTCCTTCCTAAGTGCCTCGTCGCAACGCTCAAGTAGCTGGAAGAATATGTCTTGGCATGTGAGATGTGTGGCAGCCTTGTAATCAGACCATGTCTGCTTGAGGTACGCCCATTCTTCACTAGTGCCAGCTGCTATCACAAGCCGCTTCACCTCTGCCTTGGCAGGGCCCGAAGTGGGTGCTGACTAGCCTTGAACAAGGCTGTCGATTGTTCCCAAACCGAGCTTGTTCCCGCTACATACACCGAGCGCCGTGCCAGCTAGTTGTATTGCAGTAAGCCTCATAGCCTTGACCAAGGCGTTGGGCTTATCGATTCGCCGATAAAAACAATTTCTTAGGTCAACATCTGGAATTTCTTTTTTGCCAAAGTATACTTGCATTGCCTGGCATTTGGCACGATTTAGTTTTAGTTTGTTTTGAACTGACCATTCCTGCAAGGTATTTAAATGCTCTTGCATGTCACTGACTTTATCAACTGTTCTATTTTCACCAATAGTCAGGTCGTCAACATATTTCCACGCTGACGGTTTGCTTTCATCATTCAGAGATAGGTTTAGTGCATCATTTATCATACCTAGGAATGAAACAGGTCCAATGATGGTACCCTGTGGCACTCCCCCAGTTAAACCGATCCAGTCAGAGTATACGTTTTTGTATCTTACTCTTTGTCTCCTGTTGGTAAGGAACTCACTCACCCACTGCACAATACAGGGAGATACACCTAGCATCAACAATTTCCTGATAACAATGTTGTGATCAATTAAATCAAAGGCTTTTGAGAAATCAGTGAGTACCAAGGTACTAATGTTCCCAGATTTTTCAGCTGCAGAAATAGAGTGATGATAAATATCAATGAGACAGTGTGTTGTTGATTTGCCCCTCTGATTACCATATTGTCTATGATCAATATTAGGCTGAATTTCATCATTTATCCATTTGCAAATTTTGCTTTCCGCTACTTTGGCCAGACAAGAGGTCAGCGATATTGGTCGCAGCTTGTCAAGGACAGGTGGGTTTTGTTTAGGAATGGGAATGACATTCGCCTCCTTCCATTGTGTACAAGGTAAAACATTCTCACGTTTTAACACTTGTTATTTTACCCTTTTGTGGGCGTGGCCTAAATATGTAAATCAGGGTGTGATTAAGAGCACTCTGATTCAAACGAGGTCAATTTGTAATTTTGCTGACAAAAGACGGTAGCACTGGTATGTATATAAAGAAACATGTGCCATGGGGGACACACGGGCATGTAGGGATGGATGGAGAAACATATGAGAGAGATAAAGAGTAAGGAGGGGGAGATACATAGGGTATTATGCTTGGGTAAGAATGGAGGGAGGGGGTTGGGAAGGAGGGGGCACAGGAGGAAAACAATACCCAATTTTTAAGTCTCCTATGATCCCACTTCTTGCCACTCTCTTTGTCCCCCAGCCTGATATCTCTCTCAACCCCACCCATTTCGTTTATCCTCGCCCAAAACAAATTTCTTTTGTCCGTTGCCGGTCATTTTTTTCTCTATGATGTTCACCTGTGGATCTCTCCTCAAATCCAATAATCCCTCTTTTGTGTGCTGGCCCCATACATTTTTCTTGTAAATGCCATTTTGAGTTTTAATAATATCGTATTTATAAACGCTGTGTACTCACACGAATTTAATACACCTGCCACTTTAATACGTCCCTTCTTCCTTTCTATTCTTTGCGGAAACACCATGTGCGAATAATTTCTCAACTAAGAGAATGGTTCTGAAGAGAACCAGAGGTATAAACTCGACGTTCCGGTCAGTATGCTCTGACCGTCTTCAGGAGAGTGCCTAAACTCTAAGAAAGTGAATACTTAAGTAGTAAAAGGCGGAGTCAATGAAGTGCGAAGTTGCATCCTGTGAGGATGCTAAGTGGACAAGCTGGATCCTGGAACAAGCTTGGTGCTCACTGGGGTGGAACAGTAGGGTTGCTGTGTCAGTAGAGAGAGGACCTAGGGTATAGGAGACCCATCAGTCTAGAGTGGTAGCTGAGGACCTAGGGTATAGGAGACCCATCAGTCTGGAGAAGTGGGAGCCAGATGTCGTTGAGGTGAAACCCGATGTCTTGCGGAACTGTGTTGTGCTTGCGGATCTCGATGGCTTCCCGTATGCGTCTTGGATGCCAGAACTGGATCGGTGCGATGAGTTCGGCCGCATCCCAATCAACTTTGTGGTCGTTGATGTGGGAATGTTTGACAATTGCCGATTTGTCAAAATCCCCTCGCCGTCCATGTGCTCTGTGTTCCTTGAGCCTAGTGGGAAGGTTCCGACCGGTTTCGCCGATGTAGACTTTGCCGCATTCACATGGAATGCGGTAGACTCCCGCCTTGGAAGAGGAGTCCTGCTTATCCTTGTGAGTGTGGAGGCTGCCTTGGAGCTTGTTGCCAGATGAGTGGTACACCTTGATGCCGGCTTGTCGGAGGATGCGTTGCAGATGATGAGAAGCTGGACCTATGTAAGGAAGAGTGACTGAGGGAGATACAGTGGAAGGACCTTGGGTATAGGAGACCCGTTGGTCAGGTTTGCTGATCGTGATGCGGTTGGGTTTGTAGCCGTTCCGTTGTAGTGACGCCTGGATGTGCTTGAGTTCACGCTTGAGGTTGTCTTGGTCGCAGACCTCAAAGGCTCTCTGTACTAGGGTGCGGTTGACCGATGACTTGATGCTGGGGTGATGAAACGACCGCTGGTGGAGAAAGCGGTCGGTGTGGGTTGGTTTCCTGTAGACGCTATGTCCCAGGGTGCCATCATCCGGATGGCATCCTGGAGATCTTGACGTCCAGGAAAGGAAAGGTGCCGTGCTGTTCTTGTTCCATGGTGAAGCTGATGCTGGTGTGTTGCTTGTTGAGGTACTGGATGAAGTCTTGGAGTGTGTCCGGGCCATGGGGCCACACTACGAAGGTGTCATCAACGTAGCGTAGCCACAGGCTCGGCCGAAGATCCGCTGTGAGGAGGGAGGAAGACTCGAACTCCTCCATGAAGATGTCGGCTAGGACCGGGGATAAAGGAGATCCCATGGAGGTCCCAGCCGTTTGCTCGTAGAACTTGCCTTGCCACTGAAAACAACTGGAAGAGATACATGTTAGTAACAGATCATGAATTTGGTCGGGGGACAGGTCTGTGCGTTCAGCAAGAGTGGCATCATGTTCAAAATCCTCAGACCCTTGGTGGGTCACACACCACACCATGTGTCCAACTCTTCCCAGTTTGTCAGCATCACCAGAAACCTCACTGTCCAACCCACTGACTTGCTTGTCAGTTTTGACGTCGTCTCACTCTTCACCAATGTCCCCACAGGTGAGTCTTTCCTTAGCTAGTTTGCAGGCCTCACCTGTGGGGACATTGGTGAAGAGTGAGTGGGTCTGTTATCCCCGGTCCTAGCCGACATCTTCATGGAGGAGTTCGAGTCTTCCTCCCTCCTCACAGCGGATCTTCGGCCGAGCCTGTGGCTACGCTACGTTGATGACACCTTCGTAGTGTGGCCCCATGGCCCGGACACACTCCAAGACTTCCTCCAGTACCTCAACAAGCAACACACCAGCATCAGCTTCACCATGGAACAAGAACAGCACGGCACCATTCCTTTCCTGGACGTCAAGATCTCCAGGAATCCGGATGGCACCCTGGGACATAGCGTCTACAGGAAACCAACCCACACCGACTGCTATCTCCACCAGCGGTCGTTTCATCACCCCAGCATCAAGTCATCGGTCAACCGCACCCTCGTACAGAGAGCCTTTGAGGTCTGCGACCAAGACAACCTCAAGCGTGAACTCAAGCACATCCAGGCGTCACTACAACGGAACGGCTACAAACCCAACCGCATCACGATCAGCAAACCTGACCAACGGGTCTCCTATACCCAAGGTCCTTCCACTGTATCTCCCTCAGTCACTCTTCCTTACATAGGTCCAGCTTCTCATCATCTGCAACGCATCCTCCGACAAGCCGGCATCAAGGTGTACCACTCATCTGGCAACAAGCTCCAAGGCAGCCTCCACACTCACAAGGACAAGCAGGACTCCTCTTCCAAGGCGGGAGTCTACCGCATTCCATGTGAATGCGGCAAAGTCTACATCGGCGAAACCGGGCGGAACCTTCCCACTAGGCTCAAGGAACACAGAGCACATGGACGGCGAGGGGATTTTGACAAATCGGCCATTGTCAAACATTCCCACATCAACGACCACAAAGTTGATTGGGATGCGGCCGAACTCATTGCACCGATCCAGTTCTGGCATCCAAGACGCATACGGGAAGCCATCGAGATCCGCAAGCACAACACAGTTCCGCAAGACATCGGGTTTCACCTCAACGACATCTGGCTCCCACTTCTCCAGACTGATGGGTCTCCTATACCCTAGGTCCTCAGCTACCACTCTAGACTGATGGGTCTCCTATACCCTAGGTCCTCTCTCTACTGACACAGCAACCCTACTGTTCCACCCCAGTGAGCACCAAGCTTGTTCCAGGATCCAGCTTGTCCACTTAGCATCCTCACAGGATGCAACTTCGCACTTCATTGACTCCGCCTTTTACTACTTAAGTATTCACTTTCTTAGAGTTTAGGCACTCTCCTGAAGACGGTCAGAGCATACTGACCGGAACGTCGAGTTTATACCTCTGGTTCTCTTCAGAACCATTCTCTTAGTTGAGAAATTATTCGCACATGGTGTTTCCGCAAACCCTTCATTATTTAGTATCTCCACCATGCAAAGCCTCAAATCTTACTTAACGTTTTATTTACATTAGTAACACTGTACATGTTTGCGCACACAGGCCCCGGAGTATAATATCACAGTTATTTACCAAAATACGTGCCTATTTCAAAACATAACTCCAGTTTATTTTGTTGACATATAAAATAATAAAAAATGAAAGTAACAAGGCACAATAATCATTATTTGATAATGCTGACTCTGTGTTTGGCCAGCAAAATCATACATTTTCCTCGTTTCATTCGGAATGCAATTATTCACACCCTGATTTAATTATTTAGGCCACGCCCACAAAAGAGTGAAAATAATATATGTATTTCCATGTATGAATATATTAACCAGTGTCAAAGTGTCTGTCAAAGCATACAAAAACAAGGGAAATGGACCGCAAAAAACCCAGGTTTTGTAAGTTTTCATTTTCTGTACCCTTTTTAAACTATAAGCTCCGACCCCAGCACATGTAATGTACATGTACTGTTCATATTGAACATAACCTACTTCTTTTGGCAATGACATCTGATGAGAACAGTGTGCTTTATTTTGTTAAAAATGGATACACAATAGCCAAAAGGCATCGGCAAACATGCCCAAAAAAGTTGACAAAATTAATACAATGCGTTGCAATGATATAAGCGAAAATATGCTTGGAGGGGTGGTAGCCCCGCCCCCTCCAAGCTATTCGCACCGCTCTTAAGTTAATTAGTCCGATCTTAAATTACTCGTAAGTTATATTTTTGTATTCTACAAGAGTCAGGGCACAGATAGAAACTGGTTTCACATTTTTCTATATCGATGCGTTGCTACTTTATCGGCGAAAAGGAATGGGAGGGGGTTATGGCCACGCCCCCTCCTATGCAGGTTTTTCATGTCTGGCGGGCACTTTCCACCACTGAAAATGTCTGGCAGTGGCCATTCATGATACCTGGGACTAGGCCCAACATTTTCCAGTAGGTTTCATTGGGTTAACTCACCAGCTGATCTAGCTCAATTTTGTGGCCCCTTTCTCATGGCCCTCCTGACCATACCCACCACAGTGTGCCCGGCAGACGTCCATTTCCTTACATTGGTATGCATGTGGAACATTGCTGCATACATGAAAATTGGTTAACTTTCCAGCTAGGCTGACCCCCCCCCCCTGGCTCCCGCTCTAGTAGCCGCGTTGATTGTGGGTGCAGGGCCCGATTATCTCCTTTCGACAAAAAGCCGAGAGACCGCCTTGAACAAGGCTATAAGCCTCAACGACCCTTGCATGTGCTTTGTCCGCACGTACGTACATACGCCCGTAAAACACATCCGTAAACAGCTTTACATGCAGTAAGTCGAGGCGGATGACAGCCTTGATGCAACGGTAATATCCTCAATATGATAAGTAGTACGCGCTATGGTAAATAGTCTTCTCTCATTGGATAATGGCTAAAAAAAAATTGAATATTTTTTTTACTGCATAATACAACCAAACTTAATAAACCGGACGGCCTGTGGTAATAATAACATCCGCCTCGACTAATTACTGCATGTACGGCTGTTTGCGGATGTTTTTGTGGGGCGTACGTACGTACGTGCAGACGAAGCACATGCAAGGGTCGTTGAGGCTAACGGCAAATACAACTAGATGGCGCAGCTCGCGGTGTATGTAGCGGGAACAAGCTCGTTTGGTGAACAAGCTGACAGCCTTGGTCAAGGCTAGTGCTGGCGTGTAGGCTTGGTCGGCTGGTTGAGCATGTAGCGGTGCAATCAGGCGCTGATACTCATTTTCCTTTATCAAAAGCTTACGCTGTCAAGTTGTCATAAATAAGTATGACACTATATTGCTTTCCAACAGTTGTTTATTTGGCCTTAAGCAATGACAAAAGCGTCTGAAACCAATAGGATACAAAATAATAACAACAGATAAATATTAATCAACAATTGGTAAGTCATAGTGTTCTAAAAAGTATGTTTAAATCTATACTACAATTACGAAAATGATGGGGGCGCTGCCATTTTCCCGACCGGTATCCCGTCCTCATCGCGCGCGTTGGCTACGGGGGAAGCGGAACGGGGCCCGGCTATTTTCCACCCTATTTCCCATAATTCCCTTCCCCATTGGGCCTCGCCGGCCATCTTGCGTACGGGCCGGATAATTGACGTGCCACGTCGTACACGTTCGTTTATATGAGCATGCAGCGTATGGGCCGGATAATTGACGTGCCACGTATACGTTCGTTATGAGCATTCAGCGCATGCAACTTGCCCCATGGCCCCACATTTCTTCAGCACAGAGTTGTTGACATGGTTGATGTATCTGTTCCTTGCTCCAGTTTTCTCTTTGAATGGTAAGTCTCATCATGCTCATATTGTTGTTTGTGAAAAGTGGTATTCTTTCGAACGCCACTGGCAATGAAAAGCATTGTTGTTTGTGAAAAGTGTGAGTTTGTGAGTGTCCAATGATGGCGTAGTCTGGTGGTAGTACGGGGAGGGTTGTACGGGGAGGGTTGTACGGGGGGAGGCCTCGGACATCGAGAGTTTGGCCGTGGGATTACTTACTTAGCTAGGCTTAATGTGGCCAATTTACTGCATGACCTCCGTAACTACAGACCTCACTTGGAACATGTACCCGAACATGTTTGTAGAACTTTGTCAACTTTTGATTTCACAATATATAAGTGGGCTTTGTTTGTAGTTTATTTTTGGATTTTGCTTTAGTTTGTTTTAGGCCTAGGCCTACTAGCTAGAAAAAAAACTGCTGCATTTGTATATAGGCCATGAAATGTACATTCATTCCATACAAATGATGCACACTAAATCTTTGAGGTAATCTTAGAGCACGGCAAATCATACTAAAAACTTCATTTAAAGAAATTACTTTCATATAGGCAAAACAAAATTAATTTACTGCAAATCAAAGACAAATAATCAACTTAATAAAGAAACCCTCAAATCAAAATTAAAGACGTGATCAAGTTCAAACCTCAGGCCAAAAACCAAAAAAAAATACAGGCAAAGACTAAAACCTGAAACCAACACAGAATAGTGGATCTTAGAGAATACACTCTGGCAGAAAATCAAATGACTCGACAACAGACATGAACCCAAGCAGGATAAAGAGGAAACTAATATAATTGATGACTGTTCAGTGTCTCTGCTGTTCTACTGAGATAAAATCATATGCGGGGGGGTGGGGGGGGGGTCACAAAAATACTACATATAAGACATGTTTCGTTGTTTGGCATGTTTGGTTAGTACTTCAGTAGTGCATTCCGCATAAATGGGGTATATTGCAACACCTGTCTAATTTATTTGTAGCTATTGTTAGCCGATGTATTTTTTTACAAGTTTTCTTCACCTTAGTCGTTATTCTTTTCTTTCTAACTCCTTTACACAGGACTCCCGATGACACCCACATCACATGACCAGCTCCAACCATGCTCCAACCATGCTCCAGTGCATGCTTCAACCAGTTCCCAAAGCAAGAATCTCAACTCAGTCTCAAGACGAAGACGTGACACACCTATTCTGTCCAGTTCAACTGCAAGATTCCTGCTTTTTCTCTTTACCCATTCAAAACACATTTTCCTTCTAGCCATAATTTTATTTTTAGAAGTAATGAAATAGTGCAAAAAAAATCACTCTTTTCTGCTGTTTTATGTCCATCCTTTTTTAAAATTATATCCTTGGCTTAGTTGTACTCAAGAATAATGATGGAATGATTACCCGATAATTACTGGCCAAGCAGACTGTGTCGATCCTGGCAAACTTATTTGATAACAAAACAATGTCTTTGATTACCAAATTACATAATCACTCTTACAATTTCACAACAAAATATTCATACTCGCATACCCCTCCATTTCTCATGAGTTTTCACCAACACTCATTAAAAAAATGTTGTCCAGTAACTTACAATGCCACTGTCATTATTTATGATTACAGCTTTTAAAACAAAAAACTGCAATTGCACAATAACCTTTGGCCGTCTTGCTTGAAAGTCTTTCATGGAATGTTTGTGCATATGGTAAACAAGCCTGGACGGACGTCCCTTGAGAAAATTGCTCCGAAAACTGACTACAATTATATCCCCTGAGTTTTGTCGAAGTACTGCCCTGTAAAGTAATGAATGCAAATACATTATTACTAAAAAAAATCGTGTATACCTGATTTCATTTTCACAGTTTTGTAATAAATACATTTAACATGTGGTGATTGACATAATTATGAAGTGCTCCAATATGTCCTTTCTTTTAGTTTTACTCTCTTCTGCAAATAAACGTGTTACAATACTTTGCTGTACAACCCCATCACCATAATAAAAACACCAACTGCTATAATGACATTAACTTCTACTTAATACATAAGAAACACCCCCTTCACCATAACAAATATAAATTGTTGCCCACTTCCCCGGAAATATAAGTGACCATTCACAGGTGTAACATAAATAGGCATGGGCGTCGCGAGGGGGGGGGGGACTCCCCCCCCCCCGAAAAGCAAAAAAAACCCAAAAAACTGATAAATCGAGAATGTGTTGAGAAAAAACAGGCATTTTGGGGGCAAAAATATGTTTTCCCCCCTCTAGAAAAAATCCTGGCGACGCCCACACAATATCCAACCCCCACCCCCACTGGCTGCCCCCTCCTCTCCTCTGTAGTGAGAATGATGGATACGACGTTGTATAGGCCAAGATCAAACCGCGTTTCATCTAAATTACCTAATTGTACAGTTGGTGTTTACGTCCTTAATGGTTTGGCACCTTGAAAAATCAATGTTCAAATTGACTGGACAATATTCTAGCACAACATTATTTATGAGCTTTATATAATGAGACATCGCATGAGACAATCGGTGGGCAATAAACACTTAATTTCATTCAACTGTTGACAGCAAGACCTTCCTAATCGGCGCGCAATTTAAAACAACATTTAAACGATATGAATCCCAGCACAAACATAAACCTCCACAATAAACAGCTATTTCAATATCACCATCTCCCTCTATAACAAAAACCATTTCTCCCCATCCCTGGAAATATTTCTCCCCATCCCCGGAAATATTGGTGACATGGTTGACGGGTTTTCCAACTTGATGGGCGTTCCAACTAGCACCCTTCACCCTAGCTAGCCCCTTCCCCTATATTGAAAATATGTCCTGGACCCTCGCACAATCCCCGCAGGAAACGTTATGTGCGCGCACGTTGCTAAACGCAAATACAACTTAGGCGAGACTGTACTGATGGCGAGTCCAAATAGGCTCGCGTGCAGCAGAGGGTCTGATTCTTTATTTGACTTAACAGTTGTTTGGAATTATATTAGAGTTTAAATTATCAATATTTCATTGTATACAGTAATTATTACGAAACAGTCAACTCCACCCATCTAGCGGGTGCCGCGCCAAGCGCGGCATCCCGCTAGTGTGTAATTATAAGGGAAATGTTTCGACCACAACGGTGCGGTTCTGCCGGCAAAATTGGCCTCCATCTTGTTTTTCTGGGATATGGTGAAACCGCGTATGAACAAAATGAATTGCTGCTGAGAAAAATAAGATGTCGGCTTCCAGTCGCAGTCATAAATTGTTGCACAAAAAAATCCTTTTTTTTTACGTGGGTGAGGTGAATATGACTTTCCCTTATTTCTTACATAATGCAACGCACGAGAGTCTATTGAATATGATGATAGCTTTTTTGAAGCTCAAGAGTGCATTTTGAGCTTGTCGACGTTTTGTTGACACTAATCGTGTGTGTTGACGCTTGTTGACGCTTTGTTAATGCTTAATAGAACGACCGAATCAAGAACAAAGATGACGGACTATAAGCCCCTACAACTTGCGTTAATCTTGTGGGTAAACTTAAAGCATCACCCAATGCAGCGGCAATTTAAATGATTAAAAAAAAGGACAATGGAGATAGACTGGTTCCCGCTCCCATAATTTCTGGAACCAGTGTTGGGTCAGAATGTTTCGTTTGTGTAATATGCTAATTAGGTTAACTTTTTGTGTATCTGTATTCTTTGTCAAGAGAGGGCGCTATTGCACACCACCGTAAAACAAGTCAGTTGGGTAAAAACGTTTAGATAACGTCAAACTTTTCATGTCAACGTCACTTTTCGTCAGGCAATTTGTTGTTTTGGACAGCCCAAAGTCGTAAGTTAAATAATTTCTAAATCCTTTTGTATGATTGTTAGACATATATAGAACATGGCCATCTAGATATTTGTGGGATAAAAGTAATATTTCTGGGTTCATTTATTGGGGAAACTTTGTGTAAAAGTGTCATGTAAAATGTGTGCATATAGACTTTAATATACAACATGGGATTCGCACATGTGCTACAGCTGATGTACCACTAACTGGACATTTGTAATATTGTTTTTGTGTATCAATCCTGATTTGTATTTGTTATTCTTTGTTTTGTTTATGTAGATTAAACCGTGTTACGAGTTACGTGTTACGTGCTTCATGCTTCATGTTTCGTGTCTACGTGAGATACGTGATTAAAGATGCGAGTTACTGTTGCTGATACATGATTGTGTAGTAGTCATTCGTCATTACAAAGTCAAGTTCACTGGAACTTTTAAGTGCCATCCTTTACATGAGTTTAATGACTGGGCTTTAAGATTTGGACATCGTCATGAGTACTACTGAGACAGGAACGTCACGTCACGGTGAAAGCCGTTCAGCATCGGAGCATGGGGCCACATCAGACACCAGTGGACATGATGACCTCATTCGTCCACAAGATTCTGTGAGTCAATGCAGGTCAAAGGTCAGCAGGACATCAACATCAGTGACCGGTGCCAGAGTGAAAGCAGCTGCCAGAAAGGTTGCTTTAGAAGCAGAAGCGGCCATGTTGCATCAGCTGCAAGCCCTTGAAGACGAAGAGTTGAAGCTTCATCAAAGAAAGAGACACTTGGCCCTGCAAACAAAGTTGGCTATGGCAGAAGCGGAGGAGGCTGTGTATGCCCTTAACGACAGCAATGAACATTGCGATACCTTCTCAGTACACGCATCAAACAACAGTGAAGTGCAGATTGCGACACCCCCACAGAGTACACCTGAAGTAGTGGATACATCTCCAGCATGTCAAACCACGAAGTTGGAGTTCGACGGAATGAAGGAACCAGATACGAAGCCAGAGGCTGAGACGACAGTGGATCCAAACAAGACATCAGAACCGGACAAGACAGTGGATCCAGTCAAGACAGCAGAACCTGACAGCGCCCACAAGAACAGTGAAACAACGGTTCTTGAGCTGGTGCAGCAGGGTCAAAAGCAGCAACAACGGCTGCTTGAGGTGATACAGCTGCCGAAAGCAGAACTTTTGACATACGATGGAGATCCCTTGCAGTATTGGGCATTCATAAGATCCTTTGAGAACAGTGTGGACAACTCCAATTTGGAGGACAGTGCTAAGTTGATTCGGTTGTTACAGTACTGTACTGGTAAGGCAAAGAAAGTGATACAGTGTTGTTCTGTGATGCAGCCACTTGAAGGGTATAAGAAGGCTAAAGCCTTGCTTAAGGAAAGGTTTGGTAACAATTACACGATTGCAGAAGCTTGGGTGAACAAGGTTACTGAGGGTAGTAGTATTAGCCTGTTAGGTTACTGGTTTAAGGTTGATAAGGATTGACAAGATTGCGGAGACTCACCATTTGGGGTTCACCATGCGGGCCGCCATGTTTGCACATGTTTTATTCATGAGTGCGTGTACTTACAGAACGTACAGTTCATGTCATGGAACGAACAGTCCGAAGGCCTGTTATAACATCTCCCCTTTTTCTAAAAGAAACAAACTGGTTAATAAACAACAATGTGAATATAAAATCCAAGAACTGGAATCAATTGAAAAGTTCAAATCCTTGAGTTGAGAGATTTGAGAGTCTCTGTGACTAAAATAAAGTTGCTAGTGTTCAGCTTAATGTTCAGATGAGATGAGGTTTCTTGCAGATCTAACATGTTACAGTTCTATGTCCAATAAAAGTTGATTACTGTAATTTCGCATCTCAGTGTTGATTCTGATTCATTTGGTGCTTATCTAAATGCTAGTTTGTTCTCTTTTGATTAAGTGTGTGACTGGTCTAGTTTTGAGACACAATGTAGTCCTTGTGCCAAACTGGTGGACGGGTAACTCGAGTGGGTCGAGATTCAGCTGGTTGAGGATCCTTGGTCTCCTTGCATGATGTTTGGATGTCAAGAACTGGATCCAGGGATGGTTTGGGAAGAAGAAAGATATGACGTCTGTTTCGACGGTACTCAGTGCCGTTGATGTTGATGATGTAGGACCGTGGAGTCCCAGCCTGACGTACAACTTCACCTTCTGGGCTCAGCTGTCCTTTGGTTCGGATCTTAACCTTGTCTCCAGGCATCAAATCATCCAGCTGTCTTGCACCGTGTCGCTTGTTGAAGGTTTGTCCGCTTTTCTGTTTGTTCATGTTGTCTGTAGCCTTCAGCTTGTTGTGATCTACCTTCTTAGGCTGCAGATTACGAGGCAAGATTGGAAGTGTGGTGCGAATCTCCCTTCCCATTAGGAGACTGGCTGGACTCTGGCCAAGGCTAGGCAGAGGAGTGGACCGGTACAGCATCAAGGCGCGGACTGGATCGTCTTGGCTTAACAGTCTCTTGGCAATGTGTACAGCTTTCTCTGCTTGTCCGTTGGCCTGTGGGTAATAGGGACTGGAGGTGATGTGTTGGAAGTTGTACTCACGAGCAGAATTGGTCAAATTCACCCAAAAACTGTGGACCATTGTCAGTCACCACCACTTCGGGAATACCATATCTAGCAAATGTTGCCTTGATGAAGTTTATCACAGATTTGGCTGTTGTCGAGTGGAGGTGATGTAGCTCTATCCATCGGGAATAGTAGTCTACCAGCACAAGGTACATCTTCCCCTTCACCTCGGCTAGGTCACAGGCAATTTGCTGCCATGGTCTCTGTGGGAGTGGTGTGGACATGAGTGGTTCGGCGCGTTGCGATGGTTGCATATCCTGGCAATGCGGGCAAGACTGGACATACTGGGCTATGTCAGTGCTCATGCCAGGCCACCACAAGGCTTGATTGGCTCGAAGTCGGCTTTTTGAGACGCCTTGATGACCCTCATGGATTCTCTGCAACATTTGTTGTCTCAGGCTCTGTGGAATCACAATGCGGTCACCATATGTGAGGATACCACCGACTATGCTGATCTTGTCTTGGTCATCCCAGAACCGTTTCAACTCTGGGTCGACATCCTTCTGGTACTTAGGCCATCCATCTTGGACGTGAGTGATGACTGCACTCAGGGTACGGTCGTGACTGGTCTCTAAGGCTATTTCGACCAGCTTTGCATCAGATGCTGGCCACTGGGTTGTGATCAAGTGGACATGTGCTTCGATCTCGCCTTCAAGATCTTCATCTGGTTCGGCCACTTTATCTCGCTGGAGAGGAGCTCGCGAAAGTGCATCGGCCACAACCAGGTCCTTACCAGGGGTGTACTCTGCTTCGCAGTTGTATCGCATCAGCCTCATCAGCAGTCGTTGGCATCGGAGAGGGGCATCACATAAGTCCTTTTTGTTGATTAGGGACACTAGGGGTTTGTGGTCTGTCTGGAGCGTCACTCGTAGACCGCGGAGATAGATGAAGAAACGCTCACATGACCATACAGCAGCCAGTAGCTCCTTCTCGATCTGTGCATATCGTTGTTCAGCACGTGTCAGGCTTCGGGAACAATATGCTACTGGTCTCCAGGACTCATCTTCCTGCTTCTGAAGGATGTAACCACCAATGCCGTAACTGCTGGCATCAGCACTGACCATCGTTGGCTTTGTTGGGTCATAGTATGCAAGCGTCGGGGCTGTAGTTAGCAGTGTCTTGAGGTGTCTGAAAGCACTGCGTTGTGCTGGACCCCAAGTCCACTCTGTGTCGCCTTTCATCAGAGCATTAATCGGTGCTGCCACTGTAGCTGCATGGGGTATGAAACGAGAAAGCCAATTCACCATCCCCATCAGTCGTTTGACTTCCTCCTTCGTCGTAGGCGGCGACATCTGGAGGATTGCATCAAGTTTAGCAGGATCAGGGTGAATTCCATGCTTATCGAGACGATGGCCAAGGAAGTGCACCTGCTCTTGCGCAATTTTGCACTTGTCCTTATTAAGCTTCAGCCCAGCTCCTTGTAGAATTTGCAGTACATGACGGAGACGTGCGTCATGTTCCTCTGGTGTCGCACCCGTGACAAGAACATCATCCATGTAGACGACAACTCCTGGTAGATTGACCAGCAGATCACTCATGATTCTCTGGTACAGCTCAGGTGCCGATGTGATGCCAAATGGCAGGCGATTGAAGCAGAATCTACCAAATGGTGTGATGAATGTGGTTAACTTCTGGCTGTCAGGGTGGAGCGGAATTTGCCAAAACCCATGCTTGGCATCGAGGACAGAAAATAACTGGGCACCGGCAATTTTACCCAGGACCTCTTCCAAGGTAGGTATGCTAAACTGCTCCCTGGCCACGGCTTTGTTCAGCATTCGTAGGTCAACACAGACTCTGATGTTTCCATTTTTCTTTGGAGCGATCACGATCGGGGCGCACCAATCAGTTGGTTCTGTGATGCGCGTGACGATTCCTTGTTTCTCCATTTTGTCTAGCTCTGCCTTGAGTTGGGGGTGCAAGGGCAGTGGGATTCGACGAGGGGCATGGACACAGTGCGGTGTAGCGTTTTCTGTCAGCTTTATCTTGACTGGTGGGCCTTTTAGGCATCCGGTTCCCTTATAAACATCATCATCATTTATCATGGTGTACACACGCTGCACCAGGTTAAGGGAAACACAGGCATGTTTTCCCAGAACTGGCTCACCATCACCAATGATAAGAAAAGTCAGGATATGGTACTTGCCCTTGACTTCACATGATAGGCGTTTCTGTCCTCTTGGCTGGACTTTTCCGCCGAAGAAACCGCACAGACGGGTTGTAGTCGTAGACTGCAGGGTCGGGTTGTGGAGCTTCAGGGTGTGGTAAACATGAAGTGGCAGTATGTTTACCTCGGACCCAGTGTCAAGCAAGAAGTTGATGGGCTCTTTCTCAACAAGGATGGTCTGGCGCCAAGAAGTGTGTGATGGGGCACTTTTACTGGATACGGAGCCTACAAAGAACTCAGTCTCATCGTCAGATGAAGTCGGTGCCATCACAGCTCGCGTGTGTTTAGGTTTGGATCGGCAAACCCGGCTAAAATGTCCAGTTTTGTGACAGGACTTGCACTTCTGGCCTCTAGCAGGGCATGTAGCATGACTTGGGTCGTATCCGCAATTGGGACACCTGGCCTGGTTGGTGTTGGGTTTGGTCGATCGATTGTAGGGCATCTTCTGTCGAGGTTTGGGGTGCATCGCGTGAACAGCAGCCGTATTGTGTGCTCCTTTAATTTCACGGAGATCTTTGGTGGCTGTCTCTAGAGTTTTTGCAACATCCAGGGCTTTCTGGAAAGTGAGGCTATCCTTCGTCAGAAGATGTTTCTGAACATACTCACTTCGGAGGCCACAGATCAGGCGATCACGCAAGGCGTCATCGAGAAATGTCCCAAACTGGCAGGGGCTGGCAAGATCGCGTAGTGCAACAGCATACTGAGCGATGGACTCATCCATGTGTTGTTCGCGTTTGTAAAATCGGAAACGCTCTGCTACAACTAGACGCTTTGGGCCGTAGTGTGATACAAGCATATCACAGAGTTCTTTGAAGCTCTTTGCAGACACTGGAGTTGGTTCAGCTAAGCTTTTTACAGTCTTGTAGACAGTAGCACCAACTGCACTCAACAGAACTGCCGATTGTTTCGCCGCAGGGATGTCATTTGCAACAAAATAGAGGTTAAGACGCTCGATGTAGTTGCGAATGTCTTCAACTTGGTCGTACTGGTCGAGACGGCCAATTAACGGAGCGCTGGATACCGCCCCCAACGATGTAGACTGCGTCATTGCGATGTCTACGTGTTCCCGTGCGTGCGTGAAACTCACAACAATTCGTTCGAAAGTTGTAGCGTAAATGTCACTTTTCGATGCTAAAAGTGGAATGCAAAATGACGGTTATTTTATACTGTATCAACCACTGCTGCCACCATGTTAGGTTACTGGTTTAAGGTTGATAAGGATTGACAAGATTGCGGAGACTCACCATTTGGGGTTCACCATGCGGGCCGCCATGTTTGCACATGTTTTATTCATGAGTGCGTGTACTTACAGAACGTACAGTTCATGTCATGGAACGAACAGTCCGAAGGCCTGCACTTCTGGCCTCTAGCAGGGCATGTAGCATGACTTGGGTCGTATCCGCAATTGGGACACCTGGCCTGGTTGGTGTTGGGTTTGGTCGATCGATTGTAGGGCATCTTCTGTCGAGGTTTGGGGTGCATCGCGTGAACAGCAGCCGTATTGTGTGCTCCTTTAATTTCACGGAGATCTTTGGTGGCTGTCTCTAGAGTTTTGCAACATCCAGGGCTTTCTGGAAAGTGAGGCTATCCTTCGTCAGAAGATGTTTCTGAACATACTCACTTCGGAGGCCACAGATCAGGCGATCACGCAAGGCGTCATCGAGAAATGTCCCAAACTGGCAGGGGCTGGCAAGATCGCGTAGTGCAACAGCATACTGAGCGATGGACTCATCCATGTGTTGTTCGCGTTTGTAAAATCGGAAACGCTCTGCTACAACTAGACGCTTTGGGCCGTAGTGTGATACAAGCATATCACAGAGTTCTTTGAAGCTCTTTGCAGACACTGGAGTTGGTTCAGCTAAGCTTTTTACAGTCTTGTAGACAGTAGCACCAACTGCACTCAACAGAACTGCCGATTGTTTCGCCGCAGGGATGTCATTTGCAACAAAATAGAGGTTAAGACGCTCGATGTAGTTGCGAATGTCTTCAACTTGGTCGTACTGGTCGAGACGGCCAATTAACGGAGCGCTGGATACCGCCCCCAACGATGTAGACTGCGTCATTGCGATGTCTACGTGTTCCCGTGCGTGCGTGAAACTCACAACAATTCGTTCGAAAGTTGTAGCGTAAATGTCACTTTTTCATGCGAAAAGTGGAATGCAAAATGACGGTTATTTTATACTGTATCAACCACTGCTGCCACCATGTTAGGTTACTGGTTTAAGGTTGATAAGGATTGACAAGATTGCGGAGACTCACCATTTGGGGTTCACCATGCGGGCCGCCATGTTTGCACATGTTTTATTCATGAGTGCGTGTACTTACAGAACGTACAGTTCATGTCATGGAACGAACAGTCCGAAGGCCTGCACTTCTGGCCTCTAGCAGGGCATGTAGCATGACTTGGGTCGTATCCGCAATTGGGACACCTGGCCTGGTTGGTGTTGGGTTTGGTCGATCGATTGTAGGGCATCTTCTGTCGAGGTTTGGGGTGCATCGCGTGAACAGCAGCCGTATTGTGTGCTCCTTTAATTTCACGGAGATCTTTGGTGGCTGTCTCTAGAGTTTTTGCAACATCCAGGGCTTTCTGGAAAGTGAGGCTATCCTTCGTCAGAAGATGTTTCTGAACATACTCACTTCGGAGGCCACAGATCAGGCGATCACGCAAGGCGTCATCGAGAAATGTCCCAAACTGGCAGGGGCTGGCAAGATCGCGTAGTGCAACAGCATACTGAGCGATGGACTCATCCATGTGTTGTTCGCGTTTGTAAAATCGGAAACGCTCTGCTACAACTAGACGCTTTGGGCCGTAGTGTGATACAAGCATATCACAGAGTTCTTTGAAGCTCTTTGCAGACACTGGAGTTGGTTCAGCTAAGCTTTTTACAGTCTTGTAGACAGTAGCACCAACTGCACTCAACAGAACTGCCGATTGTTTCGCCGCAGGGATGTCATTTGCAACAAAATAGAGGTTAAGACGCTCGATGTAGTTGCGAATGTCTTCAACTTGGTCGTACTGGTCGAGACGGCCAATTAACGGAGCGCTGGATACCGCCCCCAACGATGTAGACTGCGTCATTGCGATGTCTACGTGTTCCCGTGCGTGCGTGAAACTCACAACAATTCGTTCGAAAGTTGTAGCGTAAATGTCACTTTTTCATGCGAAAAGTGGAATGCAAAATGACGGTTATTTTATACTGTATCAACCACTGCTGCCACCATGTTAGGTTACTGGTTTAAGGTTGATAAGGATTGACAAGATTGCGGAGACTCACCATTTGGGGTTCACCATGCGGGCCGCCATGTTTGCACATGTTTTATTCATGAGTGCGTGTACTTACAGAACGTACAGTTCATGTCATGGAACGAACAGTCCGAAGGCCGGTTGTTACAGTACTGTACTGGTAAGGCAAAGAAAGTGATACAGTGTTGTTCTGTGATGCAGCCACTTGAAGGGTATAAGAAGGCTAAAGCCTTGCTTAAGGAAAGGTTTGGTAACAATTACACGATTGCAGAAGCTTGGGTGAACAAGGTTACTGAGGGTAGTAGTATTAGCCCACATGACAATAAAGCACTAAGAGAGTATGCAGATGATCTGAAAACCTGTAGGGAGACCCTTAATGCCATGGGTTACATTCAGGAAGTAAATACTCAGAAAGTGTTGGTTACTTTGATTGAGAAACTGCCAAGTTACCTCCGTAACCGATGGATCAAGCAGGTTAGGGTAATTAGAAAGAAAAACGACAGGTCACCCCAAATAGGGGATTTGGTAGAGTTTGTAGAAGATGCAGCTGAAGAAGCTAATGATCCTGTATATGGTGCATTGAGTAAGCCAAAGGACAGACATGTTGTAACAAACAAGAATGTTCCAAAGTCCTCTGTAAGTCGTAATAGCAAAGGTAGTTACACCATGATGACAAATGCCAAACCTGGTAACATGACATGTGTATTGTGTAACGGTAGTCACACCTTGTTTGGGTGTACAGAGTTTAAGAGTAAGAAACCAGAAGACAGATTTGAATTTGCTAGGGCAACAAAACTGTGCTATAACTGTTTGAGACCTGGACATATGTCAAATACATGTACCTTAAACCGGGTTTGCTCTGTTGCAGGGTGTGGGAAAAAGCATACTAAATTCTTGCACCAGATTAAAACCATCCCCGTAAGTCAGTATACCCCAAGAACTGAGGTCACGACGGCACCAGCAGAACCAGCGGCATCAGCGCAAAGTGGTTTCACCGACACAGAGGTTGACACGAGCTGTAATGACACAGGGGTCGGCGTGATGAGAGTTGCGTTGCCCATTGTTCCGGTCAAGGTCAAGGCCAAGGGTAGTGGCGTTTGCATCGACACATATGCGCTCTTGGACAGTGGGTCCACGAGCACCTTCTGCACAGAAGAGTTGGCGAAGCGACTGAAACTTTGCGGTCAACAGCAGCAATTGTCTCTCACAACACTGGCAGGGGCAAACGTGCAAACAGCGACAACTGTCATCAGTTTGACAGTTAGCGGTATCGACTGCAAACAACCAGTTGAACTTCCGCTGGTGTATACAAGACGTGAGCTCCCTATCCATGATGCAAACCTGGCCAAGCAAGAGGACATTGAAAGATGGCCTCACTTGCAAGGTCTCAAGCTGCCACAGGTTGACAAAGGTCGAGTACAGCTTTTGATTGGGCAAGATGTTCCAGAAGCACTGATGCCATTAGAAGTCAAGAAGGGTGAGAGGAATGCCCCATATGCGACAAGAACAGAGCTCGGATGGTCGCTGAATGGACCACTGGGAATGGCGAACAAGCACACAGCCACATCCAACTTCATTGCCGCCGACGACAGTTTAGAGAGACAACTAAAGATGTTCTGGAAGTTGGACACGGCTGATTCCATTCATGATGACACCAAGGGGATGTCGGTGAAGGACAAGCAGGCTATTGCGATATGGGAAGAAAGTGTTCGTCTCACAGATGGGCACTACGAGTTGGCGATCCCATTTAAGAATTATCCTCCGCACTTGGTTGATAATCGCACTGTTGCGGAACGACGTCTTTTTTCGTTGGGCAAGCGGCTGCAGAGAGACACACTACTGCACGCTAAGTACACTGAAGGCATGCAGGATCTCATCAACAACGGTTATGGAGAAAGTGTTCCAGAAGAGGAAGTTCATCCCTCAAACGGCACCGTGTGGTATCTCCCACATCACCCGGTGTACCATCCGAAGAAGCCTGACAAGGTTCGCATAGTATTCGACTGTGCGTCTAAGCATTTTGGAACATCACTCAATGACGAGGTGCTAAGTGGACCCGATTTGACCAACAAGCTGTTGGGGGTACTCTTGAGGTTTCGGCAAGAGACAGTGGCACTTATGGCTGATGTCCAAGCCATGTTCCATCAGGTCAAAGTCACTCATGAAGAGCGAGATGTCTTGAGATATCTGTGGTGGTCTGATGGCGACAGCTCTCGACAGCCGAGTGTGTATAGGATGACTGTACACCCCTTCGGTGGTACTTGGAGTCCAAGCTGTTGTACTTTCGCTCTGCAACGTACCGCTGAAGATAATCGAACAGACTTCCAACCTGACACAGTCGACACAGTCATGCGTAATTTTTATGTAGATGACTGTTTGAAATCTGTCCCCAGTGAAGAGAAAGGAATTCAGCTGGCACAGGAACTCCGTAGTCTTCTTGCTAGAGGAGGTTTTAGGTTGACAAAGTGGGTAAGCAGCAACCCACGAGTTCTTGCGTCCATCCCCATCGAAGAGAGAGCGAAGGATGTCAAGGAGCTCGATCTGAACTACGAGGCATTACCGACCGAGAGAGCTCTCGGAATGCAGTGGGATGTTGAACTGGACTGTTTTGGCTATAAAATCAGTCCCAGCGACAAGCCATTGACAAGAAGAGGAATACTTAGTGTCTGCAGTTCCATCTATGATCCACATGGCTTTGTGAGTCCGTTCACTCTGAGAGCTAAGGTTATCATACAGGATCTATGCCGCAGAAAGCTAGGCTGGGATGAGTCACTTCCATCAGAGCACCTGAACAGTTGGCAACAGTGGAAACAAGAACTACCCAAGATAGAACAGTTCAGGGTGAATAGGAGTATCAAGCCTTATGGTTTTGGAGAGGTAGTCAAATACCAACTGCACCATTTTTCGGATGCATCAGAAGTAGCTTACGGAGCGACAACCTACTTGCGGATGACAAACTCGGAAGGCGACAAGCGGTCTTGCCTTCTTTTGGCCAAGTCACATCTAGCCCCCCTGAAAAAGATGACTATACCAAGGTTGGAATTGATGGGTGCGACACTCTCCGTCAAACTTGATGCGATGGTTCGTAGAGAGTTAGATGTATCATTAGAGGATTCAGTATTTTGGACAGACAGCACCATAGTACTGCAGTATGTGAAGAATGAGGAGCGACGGTTTCTCACATTCGTGGCAAATAGAGTTGCAGTTATCCATAGCGGGTCATCACCCAGTCAATGGCATCATGTTGTGTCTAGGCTTAATCCAGCCGACGATGTTTCAAGAGGACAAACAGCTGAGGAGCTGCTTACTAACAAGCGATGGCTCAATGGACCCGACTTCCTTTGCCTGGAAGATAGTGAATGGCCAAAATCGCCAAGCCTGAGAGATCTATCAGATGAAGATCCAGAGATAAAGCTAGACAAGGAGGTGGTTACTGTATGTGCTGTAAACAAGATGGAACAGGTCGATGTGGTAGACAGGTTGTTGAAGAGGCATTCCTCATGGCATAGATTGAAGAAGAATGTGGCATGGTTGTTGCGGGTGAAAAACTACTTGCGATCCAAGGCAAGGAAGCAACCGACAGTAGACATGCAGAAGCTACTGGCCGTAGATGAGATGACGAGGGCAGAGGATGCTATCATAATGTATATCCAGAGACAGTCATTTTGTGAAGAGTTGAAGTTCCTCCAGAAGGACAGGGTAGATTCCAGAAGGTCAAAGGACTACATCAAGAAGACAAGTCCTTTATACAAGCTTGACCCAGTGTTGTCCTCTGATGGTATCATAAGGATTGGTGGTCGTCTGAAGAATGCTCCAGTAGACGAGGGAGTGAAACGTCCGGCCGTGTTGCCTAAAGATCACCATGTAGTCACTCTGATTGTCAGACAATTCCATCAAGAATCGGGACACTCTGGAAGAGAGCACGTACTTTCCCTTTTGCGTCAAAGATACTGGTTGATCAAGGCCAGGTCTACAGTCCGCAGTATTTTGCGTGATTGTTTTGGGTGTAGACGTCAATCAGCCACACCAGTCGAGCAAAAGATGGCAGATCTGCCATCTGACAGGGTCACGCCAAACAAGCCCCCATTCAGTTTTGTTGGAGTGGATTGTTTTGGTCCGTTCATGGTTAAACAAGGTCGAAGCTTGGTCAAACGCTACGGGTGTATCTTTACCTGTCTAGTTGTTCGAGCCGTTCATATTGAAGTCCTACATACCATGGAAGCGGATTCTTTCATCAACGCGTTACAACGGTTCATGTGTCGACGTGGAGAGCCGGAAGAGATCAGGTCCGATAACGGGTCCAACTTTGTGGGCGCCGAGAGAGAGCTTAGAGAAGCTACACAGTCCCTAGATCAGCAGAAGGTCAATGAGTTCCTCCTTCAGAAAGGGGTGAAGTGGAAATTTAATCCCCCTACGGCATCGCATATGGGCGGAGTCTGGGAAAGGCAGATTAGGACCACGCGAAAGCTGATGACTTCTCTCATGAAAGAGCAAACCATGTACGACGAGAGTTTGTCTACACTTATGTGTCTGGTTGAGTCTATCATCAATGGAAGGCCGATAACTACAGTGTCAGATGATGTGAATGACCTAGAGCCGCTAACTCCCAATCACTTACTTCTGCTTCGTGTAGGGCATGTCCTGCCACCTGGTGTATTCGACAAAAAAGATATGTATGGAAAGAGGAGATGGAGGCAGGTACAATATTTGGCCGATGTTTTTTGGAGAAGATGGATTGGGGAGTACCTTCCTATGCTGCAAGAAAGACAGAAATGGTTTGAGCCAAAGAGGAATATCCAGGTTGGAGACTTGGTGCTTGTCGTTGATAGTGACTTGCCAAGGAGTAAATGGCTTCTAGGACGAGTTGTTGAAACACATCAGGGAGGGGACCAGCTAGTCAGATCAGCCAAGGTGAAGACAATGTCATCTACCTTGATGAGACCAGTCCAGAAACTTTGTCTTCTGGAAACAGTAGAAAGATCTGAAACATAAATTGGTTGTTGGCCTCTACAAGTGTTTTTGTTTGTTTTATATCGTGTTTTCCAGTACATGTAGTTCCAAAGGTTAGAGTATGTAGTACAAATAGCTGATGATTCATATGTTTAGATCCAAAAGCTTTCCTTTGTGTGTGTATAACTTGTGTTATGATGTATAATTGAAAACCCTAAACCACCAGTGGAAGTCAACTTAAAGGGGCACTCACATTCTCCCTTATTTTTTGTATGATTTAGGTAAATGTCATTTGGGTTTGGTTGTGACATTTAAGGGGTCGGGATGTTGGGTCAGAATGTTTCGTTTGTGTAATATGCTAATTAGGTTAACTTTTTGTGTATCTGTATTCTTTGTCAAGAGAGGGCGCTATTGCACACCACCGTAAAACAAGTCAGTTGGGTAAAAACGTTTAGATAACGTCAAACTTTTCATGTCAACGTCACTTTTCGTCAGGCAATTTGTTGTTTTGGACAGCCCAAAGTCGTAAGTTAAATAATTTCTAAATCCTTTTGTATGATTGTTAGACATATATAGAACATGGCCATCTAGATATTTGTGGGATAAAAGTAATATTTCTGGGTTAATTTATTGGGGAAACTTTGTGTAAAAGTGTCATGTAAAATGTGTGCATATAGACTTTAATATACAACATGGGATTCGCACATGTGCTACAGCTGATTTACCACTAACTGGACATTTGTAATATTGTTTTTGTGTATCAATCCTGATTTGTATTTGTTATTCTTTGTTTTATTTATGTAGATTAAACCGTGTTACGAGTTACGTGTTACGTGCTTCATGCTTCATGTTTCGTGTCTACGTGAGATACGTGATTAAAGATGCGAGTTACTGTTGCTGATACATGATTGTGTAGTAGTCATTCGTCATTACAAAGTCAAGTTCACTGGAACTTTTAAGTGCCATCCTTTACAACCAGTAGCTGTAGTTTCTATTAAAGATATAGTCCATCATTTGTAATTTGTGCATTTTGTTCGTTTGAAGCAACAAAAGCGTTAAAAATCTAATGAAGGATACTGAACAACTAACCTGATGAAGTTTCAGCTCAGCTTCAGCTGTATATTCCGAGAAAAACAGCATTCTAGGATCTCAATTTCAAATCAAAAGTTGCTGAATCATATTTTGAGTTGTTTTGAATTGCAGCTATACGCGATGTCGCGCACTGATCCGACGAATCATAGCAACCGCGCGTTCCTGTGCGTCGTGCCAATGCTTGCGCGCGCTGCGCGGAATAACAAAACGAACTACTAATTTAAATTTTCCTACGGTGCGTCTTAAGACGCACCGTTGGAAAGGCCTTCATTCGTTGATTACTTCAAAATGATAGCTTGCCAGAAAGATTAATTTCACAGGGAGTTTAGTCCACTTACTATCTTTCAACCAAGTATGTTTTTCAACAATAATACGCCAGTTACTTTTTCAGATGGCTGCAAATTAATGATGGACCATAGCTTTAAAAGGGATTACGTCTTGGAATGCGCCCAGTTAGTCTACAAAATTGGAAAGAGCATTTAAAAGTAGGACATAAACGCCCAAACAACCATCCTTTAAAAACTGGGCGTTTTTTGTTTTATTCTTGCGAGAACCATGCGAGAACAAATTTCGTGGGTCAAAATTTGACTCATAAAAATTGAGTGGTTGACATGCTTGTTGTGAATCCTGCCGCACAGTGCATCGCATTCTGCGGACATGCGAGAAACAAAGTTTGGCGCTGCATGTATTATGTGAATACGTATGCGTACGTCCACCATGTCTGATGTAAACAACTCTTTTTCTTTTCTTTTTTTCTCAGGAACGGTAAGACTTTAGGTTAGTTTGTTTTAAACAATCCAAAACATCAAATTTTGGGGGATTTTAGGCCATAACGCCCTTTTAAAGCCATTGATTGGATCGCCTCTGCACATGCCCAGCATGATTTTTTTCTTTTGAGAATGCTGTTTACGGCTTTGCGCATGGATGACAGTTGAACACATGGCTATAAAAAAAACCTGACTCTTACCATAACCAGTCGGCAAAAATCGCCAGCGTCTCCAGGAGGGCAACATTCAAGCATTTCAACTGCGTAGGTTTCAAATACTGAAAATTAGTGCCCCTCTCCTTATTGACATTTACCAGAGGCACTTTCGAATTAAGCAAAAATTAAAGCTCATCACCACACAAACTGCACATGAGTGGTAGCCTTGTTACCATTTTGTAATAGTCTGGTTCTGCACTAACATTAACGTTGTGATTTTATCTTCAGGGATAGGAATCGGACCTAGGCTGGTGGAAACAATTACCTGCTACCGGTCCCTACATTCAAAGTCCGAAGGACAATGGAGGGACAAGGAACCAGTCTACAGTAGAGGGACCAGGAACCAGTCTATCCGTGCGCAAACAAGAGAGGGCACTTTTTACCACTCTTGAGAGCCCAGTTGAGGGGACGCAAATACATTTGTTTGCCGGTGGGCATCTTGGTAAAGTCATTGACCATAAATATACGCATGCGTGAAACATATCACGGGAACGAATAACTATGTCACCTGCAGTCTTGCTCCCTGACCAAAAGATTCTGACTATTATTTCTGACGTATCTTAGGTCAGGTAGCTGTACGGATAAAAGTAAAACACGGCCCCCTTTCTCAAAGCTCGGTTTCATTTCAGATAGGCCTTATCATTAAAAAGCTTTCAATGTTCCGAACTTCCGATCCAATAAAAAAAAATCACTTGCTTCTTATATCATACAGTTTGATATTTCTATAAGAAATCATTGACTAATGTTGAGCTGGAATCTTCATAGTACGGACCCCAATAGCAGGTGAAGCCGAAATGGAGGCGACGCCGAGTTTTGGAATACCCTGGGTAACCGTCGTCAGATTCAAAATAGTTATGGCAAAGCTCGTACAATCTGGGCGCATACTTGATGCACAAAGCCGTCATTGAATTTCAAGTATTTTAAATAACTATTGTCACCTCATATTTACAATTTTGTAGTAAGCATGGCAGGTAAATAAAACATATTTTATACCCAGAATTACCCGAGCGCTATCCGAGAGTGTCGACGAAATGTATTCGGCAAACTTCGGACATTTTCGGAAACGGGAGGCATTCCTCCTGTTTTGGTCACCTGACACTGGCTACCTGACCTAAGGTTCATCAGAAACAGTCAGAATCTTTTGGTCTGGGCACCAGACTATGTCACCTTCAGCAGTTCTTATACCTTATAATTATTCCACTGCGCTAAATCTGTCGTCTGAATTACTGCAGTTTCGGAGTTCGAATTGTTGAGGAGTTTTACTACCCCCCAAGTGAATATTTTCCCCTAAATTGTGTTTAATCAAGTCCTGATGATCAATAAAATAAAATTCACCCTTTTTTTCATTCATGGCTCTGGAGGATTTTTTTAATTGGTCTGAGAACCATTTGACTATACTTGTTGCAAAAAAATAAAAGAGTCTGAAAGTTCACCCCTGATGGCGGGCTTCCGGAGCCCTTCAATAGGAAAACTTCTAAAATTGCAATTATTTTTGGCACGTTCTCAAGAAAATCACCCTCCAAAATAGACTTGACTCAATAGACATAGTTTGAGGTTTGGTGGTTGATATTAACTTTGCGAAGTTGACAGACTAGGCGGAGGGAACTAGTCTGTGAAGTTCCGACACCAAGGGGAGTTATATCGGCTAACATTTCAAAGTAAGGCCAAACAAAAAACTCTCCGGTTTCTGGTATGCGCGCGCGTCGCCGTAGCCATGCGCGTCGGCAAAATGAAAAAGTTTTTTTTTTCAATGAAAGATGATGTCTCAAAACCGCCAAACTCACTGGTTTGACTGGAATCCTGCTGCTGCACAATTTTAACATAATTTTAGATGGGGTTATGATCGAGAATAAGCTTTATGTGGCCTCTCTGGTTTCCCATAATATTTGCACTAAGTTTAGTCGGGCACCATTTGCAGCAATATTTGCAGTCATCAGCCGACATTTGAAGAAGAAAAAAAACTGGTAAAAAATAAAATAAAAGCCGCGTCCCCGCGCCACTTTTTGGGCAAGCTCCATACCAGAAACCGGAGACTTTTTTTGTGTGGCCTAAACCATGTTTTATTTGTTTGACTATACGGTTACCTCATACACATTCACGCAAACATTCAGGAAGTTACGCATTAGTTATCTTGGCAAAATGTTGTGCCCCATCTTTTCGTGTATGTTCCTGCTGCATGCTGCATGCTGCATCGGGGGTCATTCCATGTCAGACCAACGCACTTTTTTACCTCATGTCTTCCGATTTTGATAAAAATTGCTGTGCTTGTAGGTCCTAATGAGCAGTGAATACACACCAATTTTTAGCCCGATCCGACCTATTATGTGGTCAGGGCAGAAGCCACAAAAAAATTGGCATTTTTAGAGTAAATTACCACCCTTTTGGTATAAATATGTCAAAACTATGGCAATTTTCATCGAATATATGTGAATTTGGTATTAAAATAATGAGGATTGCATGCTCAAAGCACTTCTTTTGTCAAAATTAAATTTTGTGAAAAGTAGGTCACATGACCTTTAATATGCTATCGTGACCTTTGACCCAATTTTTTGTAATAATGTATCATTCCGAAAATCAACGAAATAAAAATAACTTGCTAGAGCATGTCTTCCTCTATCAGAATCTACTAAAAATCAGTTGGGGTCTTCAAAATTTACAACTTTATGACTATTTTTGTACAGTTGGTAGGTTACAAATGAGTCAATTTATAGACTTTACATAAGAAATACACAAACACAACTTACTATTCTGTTTCTAAAGTTTCTAAAATATATATATTGGTTTGTGAATTTCTCATTCTGAGGGCTGATGAGGTCTAACCAGACTCATAGTGTAAATTATCAGCAGTGGCGCATCCAGGATTTGGCTTTTGGTGGGGGGGGGGGTCATAAATCGTTTTTTGTTCAAATTTCTGTAAAAGATTGGACCAACAAAACTAGCCTAAAATCAAACAAACAAATTGACAATGTTGGGGGTGGGTTCAAGCCCCCCCCCTCCTCGCTGCCACTGATAATTAGTTATCCCACGAGCGCGCTTGGAATATGAAATAATCCCATGCTGCCGTGACCCATATGCGGCCACTCGATGCACTACATAATTCCGTGTTCCACGAGCGCAAGTGGGATTTATAACCAATTTATCTTCAAGCAAACTTAATATCAAATGCGTACACGCGGTGAAGATGTACGTGCATACATGTAGTGTATTGGGCCGTTCAGCAGGAAATAACACAACATATATACACGTACATTTTTAATATCTGGGGTGCAATATAGCTGTGCAATATTATATAAAATCACACAGTTGTTGCTATAGATGGAGTAATCAGGGTCTAGGATTCAAGTTTGCTTGAAGATAATACTTAATATTACAATCAAAGTTACCTTTACTCATTCATCACTGTGCTTCTTGAACTTATATGACTCTCACAGACTTGGCATTTTGTTCCTTTGAGATGAATTTCACCTGGACGCGAGTCCGCTGTACTGGGTGAAGGCCTGGTTACTGTTAGTGGTTAGCACACTTCCGAGTCCAGATATTCTGATTAGACAGTTTCTTTGGAATCAGAAGGTAGAATTCTGTTTTTCCTGGCTTTGTACTTTATACATAAAAATCTAGATAAATTTTAGTAACTTAAGAAACAGAATAGTAAGTTGTGTTGGTGTATTTCTTATTTTAAATCTATAAATTGACTCATTTGTAACTTATGAACTGTACAAAAATTGTCATAAAGTTGTAAATTTTGAAGACCCCAACTGATTTTTAGTAGATTCTGATAGAGGAAGACATGCTCTAGCAAGTTATTTTTATTTCGTTGATTTTCGGAATGATACATTATTACAAAAATTGTAATTATCAGTGGCACCCGGGGGGGGGGGGGCTTGAACCCACCCCCAACATTGTCAATTTGTTTGTTTGATTTTAGGCTAGTTTTGTTGGTCCAATCTTTTACAGAAATTTGAACAAAAAAACGATTTATGACCCCCCGCCCCGCCCCCCCCCACCAAAAGCCAAATCCTGGGTGCGCCACTGCTGATAATTTACACTATGAGTCTGGTTAGACCTCATCAGCCCTCAGAATGGGAAATTCACAAACCAATATATATTTTAGAAACTTTAGAAACAGAATAGTAAGTTGTGTTGGTAAATTTCTTATGTAAAGTCTATAAATTGACTCATTTGTAACCTACCAACTGTACAAAAATAGTCATAAAGTTGTAAATTTTGAAGACCCCAACTGATTTTTAGTAGATTCTGATAGAGGAAGACATGCTGTAGCAAGTTATTTTATTTCGTTGATTTTCGGAATGATACATTATTACAAAAATTGGGTCAAAGGTCACGATAGCATATTAAAGGTCACGTGACCTACTTTTCACAAAATTTAATTTTGACAAAAGAAGTGATTTGAGCATGCAATCCTCATTATTTTAATACCAAATTCACATTTATTCGATGAAAATTGCAGTAGTTTTGACATATTTATACCAAAAGGGTGGTATTTTACTCTAAAAACGCCATTTTTTTGTGGCTTCTGCCCTGACCACATGGGTAGGTCGGATCGGGCTAAAAATTGGTGTGTATTCATTGCTCGTTAGGACCTACAAGCACAGCAATTTTTATTAAAATCGGAAGACATGAGGTAAAAAAGTGCGTTGGTCTGACATGGAATGACCCATGGATAATATGCTAGGGCAATGTAATTATAATATGCTAGTTCCACGATTGCTTCGTGAAGCGCATGCATAGTGGACTAGCGCACCGGTAACCAGCGCAATAATCTGCTACGCCTGCGTATATAACATGTGCATGAAACCTGGTTAACAGCAAAACCGGCTGACACGGGATGGTGAATGGACCAGTGAGAACTCGGCTCTCGATCATGAATATGTATGAGGTATAGTGATGCAACATACCCCAGCCTCAACTAACATTCCTTCACTAACCCCTGGAACATGAGGATTACGTAAACGACACCGATTCACTACTAAGAGCGTACTGCACACACATTTCAAAGCTCTATTAATATATGTGCTTGCATTATCTGCACGACACGTCACGTACAAACATTTTACCAGAATGCGCAATCGATGTGGATTCTGGAAGCTTCTTTTTTTTTGCCCCCAAAATGGTATCTTGTGTTGTAAAAAGGGACGACGGAAATGCGACGCCGGAATCTCATGTTTGAAAGGATGATTCTACCAAAAAAATTCAAAATCTAAAGCACTGCATCGCACGTTATATACATCGACTGCATTTCTATAATTTAAATGTGCCAAATAGGGTTCATTCGATTAGCTTCCCATTTAAACATGGGTTTACACATGGGGAAGCCAAGAAATAAGGCTACTCGAACGCTGCGGTGTATTTGCCTGGGCATCTAGGAAAATTAAGCGGCAAAAGTTGTTTTGCAGAGGGACTTAAAATGTAAACACACTGTTTTGTTAAGTATTCTCTTGGAGAGTACTTTAAGTCTGAGATCAATTAAGGATATATTTGAATGGCACAGAGACAGTTCTTTAGATACTTTCGTCTAAGAAGTTATAGGGTCATGTTCTGGTTCTCAGTCTAGCTCTAGTGACCTCGTGATATGAACTAACTATGTGTTACCATGGGCGTCGCGAGGGGGTGCAAGGGGGGGCACTTGCCCCCCCCCCCCTGGAAAAGCAAAAAAAAAAACAAAAAAAAAGGAAGAAAAAAAAAAGAGCAAAAAGAAAAGAAAAAGAGGCGCGAAGACAAAGTGGTGTAAATTTAATGAGTTGGGGGGGGGGGCAAAATGTCCCTGCCCCCCTCTAAAACTGATAAATCGAGAATGTGTTGAGAAATACAAGCATTTTTTGGCAAAATATTTTTTTGCCCCCCTCTAGAAAAAAATCCTGGCGACGCCCATGTGTGTTACACAAGAGAACGCTATTATCGTAACACACCAGGCATACTGTCATCTGCTTCACTTGTAAATGTAGTTTTATCACTGTAACCAGATCAATAATAAATTGCTGAAATCCGAGGATATGCTCTGAATTGTCAAAAATACGTCCATACAATTTAACACTGTTAACGGTTGGCAATAATTATTTCAGTCATAAATTTCTCAACTGTACTCACTTCATATTCAAGTTCCCGCCATCTTTAATCTTCCTATCCACAAAATCTTCTGCTTACGTCACACACCCTGGCAGCCACTGGAGACCCGGCTCGCGATCGCTGGCTGGGGTAATGGTGGTTGACACTGGGGCAGACATGAGGATCATGTGACGGCTAATTGAACGCTCAAGTTGTGTAAGTCTCACTTTAAGACGTGTAAGCTAATTTAACGCACCCATAATGGTACATTCAAATTACACAATTCCAGGGGTTAAGATCGCGCAGGTACATGTATGATGGGAACCAACATGGCGCAGCAAGATCGTGCACATGGGGAACAAGTTTGAACATACCCGTCATTAATGGGCATATTTAGTCTGCTTCCCTGACCTGACAATTCCCTGATGTCTATTCCCATAGAAATTCTCGCCCAAAGAAGACAACCCCTATTTTCCCCAAAGCGGAACGGTAGCCATCTTGAAAAACGATCCCTCCACAACATGGCAAAATAGCGCCACTTTCGAGCCCAATTGTATCCAAAATGCTCAGAATTGGAAGCCCTGGCCAAAGGTTCATTGCCATATATCTCTTCAATTCCCCAATTTTATGGCTCTCAGAACTCTCTTATATAGTATATTTTGAGGGTATAATTTTTATTCATGAGCTCGGCGGATGGATTTAGGCCTATTTACCGGTGTGCACCCTTTAATAGGCCCGAAAGTTTGACATGCCCCCCAAAACCACTTTTAAGGCAAGGAGGAAGTATTGGTTATACATATTCCATCAAAAAAAATTGAAAGACAAAAATTATTCGAGGTCGATATTAGGCCTGAAAATAGTGCCGCTTTTTGCGCCTGCTAGCTGTAGAGCGACAGTAAAGCGAATTTCAGCTACTTTGAAGCTCAGAATGCCCCCTCCCCCCTTTTTAAATTCGTAATTGCTGTAATCGGCTGATGGCCGACGGCTCCCAAACAATTTGGGTGCATCTGTTGCGGAACAGCCCTTGCTGATACCTTTCAAATATTTTTGCACCCCCTCCCCATAGGTTCCACCCACTGAAAATCCACTGCAACTGCATAGCGCATGCGCAGAGCGGCCATTTTTGTGCGTCTCTTACAGGGTGCACAGCTGCATTAAAATTCCCGTAGACACTAGGCTAAATGCCAGAGTTGCTGACTCGATTCATGTGACTTGGACTCGAGTCGGACTCGAGTCGCAATTTTTGTGACTTGTGACTTGACTTGTAAATACAAGCTTTGACTTGTGACTTGACTTGGACTTGCAAACAATGACTTGTGACTTGACTTGGGATTGCAAAAAATGACTTATTACCAACCCAAGTCAGACGCTACTCGAGCGACCCAATACACTTTAATTAAGCTATTATACTTTTAATTAGTTTTTTCATTCCAGAAAATAGACCTCAGTGACTGAATCCAGTAAAATGAATAGTTCCCACTAGTTTCAAAAGTTTTCAATAAGACTGTCACAACAAACTACAGTTTTCAATGACCAATTGTCTCTTGCTTAATGTATTGGTTGAACAAACTTTGAAAGGAACCTTTCATGAAAAGAAAGCAGGCCTTTGTCAATTGCATGTAAAATACCGGATAGCCTAACCCATTGGTAGGCGTTTAGTATACATGAAAATTGAACAATAAAGTGTTAGTATACTACATGTAATCAAGTGAGTGAAGTCTTTTTTTCACGGTCATCTCAACATTTATTTCTACAATGTAAAGTAAATTTATTAAAGTATACAAAGGGCTAATATCCGACGGATATGTGATAAACTACTAGAATAGTAATTGCAACACATTGAAAAAGGGGAATTAAGGAGGCATGTTCAAAATAACTCGTAAGTTGACGCCAGGTTAATTCTTTTAGCTTATTACAGCTGTACAAAATAATGTGCAACTTGACGTGTTCTTGGACAAAGATACTTGTGACTTGACTTGTGTTTAGACCAAACATGCCAAATGACTTGTGACTTGACTTGTGACTGGACCTAATGACTTGTGACTTGACTTGTGACTGGACCTAATGACTTGTGACTTGACTTGGACTTGCAAACAATGACTTGTGACTTGACTTGGACTTGCAAAAAATGACTTGCTGCCACCTCTGCTAAATGCCCATATTTCAAAATTCTTTTAAAAATACTTAGAACTTTCACAGGTATTTAAGCTGCACAGAAAAATGATGATCAACACGTAATCTTTATTTTCTTTTCATTTTTTGGTCGGTTGACCATTGACTTTTCGTGAAATTCTCGCCCAAAGAAGACGACCCCTTTTTTCCCCAAAGCGGAACGGTAGCCATCTTGAAAAACGATCCCTCCTCAACATGGCAAAATAGCGCCACTTTCGAGCCCAATTGTATCCAAAATGCTCAGAATTGGAAGCCCCAAGTCCGGGCCAGAGGTTCATTGCCATATCTCTTCAATTCCCCAATGTTATGGCTCTCAGAGCTCTCTAATATAGAATATTTTGAGGGTATAACTTTTATTTATGAGATCGGCGGATGGATTTAGGCCTATTTACTGGTGTGCAGCCCTATAAATTTCGTCATGTTTTTTTTCTCTGGTGTGCACCCCTATAAATTTTGTCTTGTTTTTTTCTGGCATCCATGAACACAAAACCTTGGATCGATATTTGCTTTAAAATTAATACAAACCACCAAATCCGTTCATTTCTGATTACAGCAAAAGCAAATGTTGTAGGCCTATACAATGTATTACCTATAGACTTACACAGCGAGTTACAGACATTAATCATACTGATTATAGTCATAAATCAATGCAAAATACAGAAAACATCAAACTATCCAATGAGCATTGCTTCACTTTTGTTATTTACATTTTGCTATGCTCTACAGTGCTACGCAGCACCCCCACGTTCTTTTATTTAAAACTTCAAAATGCTGGCGATCGTGTAGTTACATGCCCCTCTTTAGTTTCCACCAAATTATAGTCAAGGGTGTTTTTTTTATCATTCAAAAAATGAACCTTTCAACCTAAATCTGACTGCTCTCAATTCTAATACACCCTTTTTGTAAATTTGGAACAGTTTTTGGACGTAGAAATTACAATTTTCGTGCGCGGTTCACGGTTGGTGTCGTGCGATTCAGTGAGCCTTGCACATTCACGGTACATCGTGGTGACCGCCATCTTCATTTTTGTAATGCGTTTTGTCGTTGTCTTCGTCATTTTACCCACAAATGTCCCTAAAAAATTTAAAACCCTGCCCTATATCTATGACATACCTGCATGTTCTTAAAATCACCAACTAGTTTGGTAAGTCAAATAAATTGAAGTGGATTTTGTTTTCTTATAGGGAACCGGCCCCATTACTACACGATCGCCAAAATGGTCATCTCTGTCATACTCGATTAACGATGAAAGGCTTTTTTTGTGTGGTTTATTATACCACAGATGTAGGGCGCTAGACAGACCAAATAAAAAAAATCGAAGAAAACAAAGGAGTTCTGGCGCCCTGAGTTAGTGGGTCTACTAGTTAGTGTTTTTGAGTTGCACCACGAATTGAAATATTTCAATTTTTCTAGCAATGCAAAATTATAGTTTTATTGTCCCATGTTTATAGAATAATTACTTTAAAAATTAGACTAATTTGTGATCCAGCAATAATTGATAGTCGATGCTGATTGGTTCCCGCGTCAATCAGCATCGACAATGTGGGTACCGGAAATCAGTCCAAACGCAGGGCTGTTCTTCTTAAGCGTAAAAGCAACCAAAACTAACACTTTTTGTTTTTAGAGAGTTACAGACATCCATTTAAAGAATGAGCGTCTCATTTCATTAAAGAACAAAACATATTAGCAACTTCAAAAGCCATGAGGATTTTTTTAACTGAAAATAGGGCACTGCGCCGTTTCTGACGTAGTACCAGACGACGTCTGTGCCGATAGTCCATGGGATATGGGGGATCTCAGTGCACCCCCCCCCAGAACCCACCACCACCGATGTTTTTTTAATCCTTGGCATGTCCCCAATAGGAAAAAAAGATGTTAACAGTGAACATTTAGGGATGCACTCTCTCAGGAGGCCACTTATTGGAACCGCCTATAACTGAGTTTCATTTTCTAAGCACTAGGGTTCGTCTTTGGTTGTCATGGAAACCAACTAAAGAGGGTGCTACAGTCAAACAAAATATGTATGTATATGTCTATTTTGAAAATTTTCCGAAAAATTGCTCATCATTAACATTACAGCAAGTCTTGAAAGCCACCAAATCATAAAACAGCACCTTAGTTATGATTATCCAACTTCTGTTGAGCTAATTTGAGAGTTAGGTCTTGACAACTTGAAAAATATATACATTTTGAGTAAGTTAAACACCGTCCTGCCGAATCCAGGTTCTGGTATTCTTAGCCTTTGGGTACCAACCAAAGGCTAAGAACTAAGAACAAAACTGTACGGTGTCAGTTCAATCTTCCATATACATGCACATACCTTCACCAATCTTGGTTAAGCTTGACACGATACATGTTCGTATATTTATCTTTCTTAAAATGCCTTGAATCGTCATGGAAACCAACTACAGAGGGCCCTATACCCAGATAAATTTAATTATAAGTTAGAGATTTTATGAGTTTGCATGATTTTATTGAGTGGCATTTAAATAAAAGGAAAATCAAAAAAAGAAACGTGGATGTGTTCCATTCTAGCATGTTGGATCCATATTTGTAACCACAATTGAGTAAAATATTAAAATTACTTCATTTATTTAAGATTTTTACATCACAAAACTGTACTTATATGTTACTAATTTAAGCATAGATGGGACTATTATTAGCTCAGCAATGGCCATATGGGACGTAAATTAGTCAAGGTAACACATGTAAATATCAACAAGGACGGGTCCAGAGTGGTTTTTGCTGGGGGTTCCGCCGGAGGGGGCTGATGCTGTGCTGGGGGGGGGGCCTGAAGGGCTCTCACAAGAGACAAATTGTCGTATTTGAGAACATTTCGGTCACTGCCGGGGGGGGGGCATGCAGCGCCCCCTCCGTACACCCCCCGGATCCGCCACAGATCAAATAATGATTGTTTCACTGAAGTTCACCAACCGTTTACATTGATCACTGCTGGTGATGGAGATTATTAAGAGTATGGTGTTCCAAAACGGACTAGCAAACAGCGTAGATCAATTTTACAACAGCGTGGTTCACCTTTTTTAAACGTTTTGGTTCATTTTTTTTCGAACCCTGTGAAAAGAATAGGTATAAGGTTGCATAGACAGGCAACACATCATTTTTTTTTAACGTATGTTAGGGTCTGAAAATAACCAGGGGAAATTCCAGGTTTGGGACAGTATGCTCTGCTCTTCGTCAGGAGACAAATTTAGGGATTCCAACACCCAAAGAACTGCTATGTAGGTTGACTGGGCAGGGAATGCTACATGCAGCTAATCATTGGGGTGTCAGTGTGGTGGAAGAAATTGTGAAAAATGCTGTTAAGCTGGGTATAGGAGACCCATGGACTGACTAAAGTGTGGGAACTAAGCTTTACGTACATATGGGAACTAAGCTTTACGCATATATGGGTAACCAATGGATTGTCTAGAGAGGTGTGAGAAGTCACAGATGGACAAACCAATATCTTAGGGTAGTGTGTCGTAGTTGCAGATTTTGATGGTCTCTCTGATGCTGCATGGAAACTAGTGCCAGTTGATCTGCTGGTCTTAAGTGTGAGAGGGATCAACTATGACGTACTTGTAAAAAAATCTGCTTCTGCCATGGGATTGTGTTCATTTAGTCTGGTGGGCAGGTCCAACAACATACAAGATTTGGTAGCACGGTATCAGAAATCTCACAGAGGCAGCACTCACTTTTTGGTTTTGCAGACACGTCCAAACTCCATTCCCCGTTGAAATTATCCATCACGGACACATGGTCGGCTCCTGGTATAGACCCCATGGTTATCCTGGGCTTACCTGGATAAAGCATATATAGCTCATAGTGTTCATTATCCCCAGGTGACTGTTGGTCTTTTGTTTTCCGATTTGGGAGGTTGGAGGTCACTCTGAACCTCTGACGGTCTTGCAACTGTAGTTTAAGTTGGGAGGTCACTTCTGGCCTCGTCGATGTACACTTTGTTACACTGGCATGGGATTCTGTAGACTCCTGGTAGACTCCAGCCCATGTCCTCTCCCAAGACAGCAAAGTCACAGATTCTTGTCTCCAAAAGAGATCAAGGTCGTGTGCTTAGGTAAACTTTGCCCCATTCCTCAAAAAGATGATCGCAGTCAAAGAAATCATCCAGTGCACCAAGCTCATAGTCCCTGGGATAGGGCCATTTAATCGCAAAATTTTCTGATTAATCTTAACATTATTTTCTGTTGTAGGGTACCTTGGGACATCCGAAAATGGTGCTCTTAAGTTGCACAGCCTTTTTTTGCCTTCCAGCTCCAAAAAACTGATATTTTGGAAGCTTATTTTTTGAGAAACGGCTGAAATCATTGGGCCTCTGCTCTCCCCAAAATGGTCCCATCGTGACTTTTTTGCACTTTTTACCATCCGGATGGGATGGGTAAACAAGAAAAAATATGGTTGGTCCCAAGCTTTTCCGTATTTGTGTTCCCAGGGCATATATTGCTTTGCGGACACCCCCAAAATCCTGTGACTTTGCCCTGTTTGGGGACAGCAATGAGTTTGAAACTCACACTTATTCCATAGATACACACTTTACTTATAATTTAAAAACTGCCTGAGACCACAAGCTTTAATTTTAGTGGTAGATAAGCTTTCTGTCTTGAAAATTGGGCTCCCCACGGCCATTTTTGCTTCCCCTACCCCTAAATCACTCAAAAAGGCTGTATAGTGGTTAACATAGCAAACCTATTGTGCATTTTATGATAACAGTGCCAAATTTGGTACAGAGATAGACCAATATCATATCAACAAATGTGGATATTGGAGCATCGCAGATCTGGCCCTTGACGGCCGTTGGAGCCATCATTTTAAAAGTGCTGAGTCATGCTGAGTCAGCACTATTGTGTAATGCGTTTTCTCGTGCAATATGGAGGCTAACATGTTTTTCTGCCTTTTTTTCTACACGCTTGGATGCGAAATAGGCATAAACATTGGATTTTCTTTCAATACCTCATTTAATTTTTTTAAATAATACCTGCCTGCAGCTGAAGTCAGGCCTGGCTGCACCTGCAAGAATTGTACTGCACTGTAATGTAGTATACAGATGTATATGTAGACCTACACAAAGTTATAGCTGGGAATTCAAGTTCTGACTCGCCAAAAATGACATCCTGGCAATGTTTAAGACCTTCCACTATCATAGCAGGAATCGGTCTGGCAAAAACCTTGCTCCACAAATAAAATACTGATTTTAGTAACAAACAATGCTGAATCAGCATGTTTGGCTTTTCGCAAATTTGCGAAAAAAACCTTTGTTTTTGTTCTGATTGTTTTTTTTTTTTGCTTTTCCGGTTAAAAGCAGAAAAGCATTGCTTTTGTTCTGATTTTTAATTTTTTTTTGCTTTTTCGTACACAAAATCTTTTATAACGTCACGATGACATCATCGGTAGTTTTTTACGATTTTTTTGATTTTACCAATTTTATTCAGCTAACAAAATTTAACACTTTTATAAATCCGATTGTTTTGAAACTTGGTACAGACTAAAACCACAATAAAATAATGAGCACTGTCAAGTATTGTTACGATGACGTCATCATTAGACATGTGACGTCATCGTTAACTTGTATATTTTAATCCCCTATATCTCATGAACAGTAAGTCAGATTGGGTTGAAACTTGGTATGGGGGTAGGTCGGGATGTGTTACAAATAAATATTGAGGTGACGTCATCATGAAGTCATCGTGTGATTTTATATAGATTTTTGAAGTTTTGGAACTTTAAGCCATATCTCACGAACCCAATATGTTAAATTCAAAATTCTTTTCGTTTAGGTTTGTTAGGCAATAGGTATATGTACAAAATTTTGAAAAATGTCTGACGTCATGATGACGTCATCATAAATGTTCTTTTTTGAAACACATATAAGGGAATGTCTGATCGTCGTGAAACTTGGTGGGTGGGTAGATAATAACACTAGTACACAAAATCTTGAATGACGTCACGATGACGTCATCGGTAGATTTTGTACGATTTTTTTAATATTGCCAATTTTTTTTCTGCTTACAAAATTTAACACTTTTATAAATCCGATTGTTTTCAAACATGGTACAGACTAAAACCACAATAAAATAATGAGCACTGCCAAGTATTGTTACATTGACGTCATCATTAGACATGTGACGTCATCGTTAACTTGTATATTTTAAGCCCCTTTATCTCATGAACAGTAAGTCCGATTGGGTTGAAACTTGTAATGGGGGTAGGCCAGGATGTGTTACAAATAAATATTGAGGTGACGTCAACATGACGTCATCTCACAAACGTAATATGCCAAAATCAAATTTCCTTTTGAATTAGGCTTGTCAGACAAAACGTAAATGCACACAGTTTTGCACAAACAGAAAAACATGACCTCAATTAAAAAAACACATCATGCGGAAAAGCCGTATGTTCTGTTGGAAACAGACATAGACCTTTAGTTGGCTGATTCGGCAACCGGCTGAAACAGCCTTTGTTTTCGTTAATTTTTTTTTTGGGCTTTTCCGCAAAAAACCGGAAAAGCTGAAGGTTTACTGTGGATTGGGTCACAAATAACATAGTAACCTTCAGCAATTTCGGACTTAATTTGGGCCTCAACTAAGTGCTTATGGGAAGGGCTGGTTGCTGACGAATAGTTATTAACTTCTACATTGGCAGTATGTAAAGAGCCTTCATCTGTAATACGAAAACCTTACTGAATACCCTGCAGTAGAAATACAGCATCCGTGTCATTTTTTAGTTTGGCCATGATTCGGGAGTTGGCGACAGTCCATTGGGCCTGAGTAACTGAAATTAATTTGGGGCGTCGTGAGGACGCATGCTTGAGCACTGTAGATGACCCATCAGAGGTGGTTAAAAGGGGCTCATCTTCAACCGAAAGCCCCCCTGGTAAAAAATCTACAATTTGTAGGGCCTTTGTCTCACCTTTGGGTTTTTGTCGCAAATAGACGGCAGGGTCCAGATCCATTCGAGGTGCCAAACATGATGCCGGTGTTGAGGTCTTGGGCTGTTGTGTCAAGTCCTTCAAAAGTTCATGCAGGGACGTTCCTGCGGCAGGGGGGGCGTGACTCGTCCTTTCGTTCAGACGAGGGTTTGGTTTGGGCAGGAGTACCGGTAACTTCATCCGCAGGGGTAGCTTCATCCGCAGCAACATCACCAGCAGGCAAGGGGGATGAGGGCGTCACTGGGGAAGTCACTTGTTGGCTGGCAGTTGGGACATCCATGGATGGGACGTGGGCCTGATGAGGTTGGGCTGGAGCTGGCTGAGCCTGAGCCACTTCATCCTCATCGTTCTGAAGAGTGGCCTCAAGAGTCTTGACGTCCTTTTGGAGCCTGCGTATTTGCAGCGCCATCTCCAGGTGTTTTTTCTTCTCCTGCAGCTCCTGTAACTGCTCTGTCAGTTCTTGGTTTGACTGGGCAGGTGACTTGAAACATGTTGGGCTTGTTTCTTGTTCAGCGTGTGGGCCTTCACAGTGTGGTGAGGGGGAGCCCCATTCATGCTGGTTGATTTTGATGCCACAACCAGGGCATTTTCTACTGCGTTATGTGTAAGTGGAAGTTCCTTTGAGCATATCATATAATTTACGGGTGTAATTAATCCGTAACAGCATTTTGTGGAGGGTGCAATAATATTTTAGAGACGCTTGGTGGTGTGTCCACATCGTGCGGGAGCGCGCGAAACAGGCACTGCTTGTCTTCCAATTTTTGGACGGCAGTCACCTATTTTTGTAGCCGGGAATTTCTTGGTGAGATTTCACCTTTCCTTTGCTGTTTGCCAGCATAATCATGTGCTGAGCGGGAAGGTGGGTGCCTCCAGAACCTGTGGTGAGTGTCCTTTTTATCATAACTTTACGGGAAACTTGTGTTTTTGCGACACTTTCACTCACAAACTTTCCAATTTCGCAGCGTCGTCGTCATAGCTACAGTCGTGCATATTCCCACACACACCCACGTTGTACTTATATGCACAGCGTATGAACTCGCGTTGTGTGTGTCACGTATGTTTTCAGCCGCTCATTTAGTTTGCGCGCATGCGCACTCAAAATATGAAATACTGATAATCAGCAAACATGGATGATGGCAGTCGCAGTATTATGGAACGCCACAGCCGCCTTCTATAGTTCGATTTCATTCCATAATCAATTTCATCATTCCATTCTGCAATTCCATCATTTCATTCGGCGATTTCATCATTCCATTTGGCAATTCCATCATTCCATTCGGCGATTCCATCATTTCATTCGGCGATTTCATCATTCCATTAATCAATTTCATCATTCCATTCGGCGATTTCATCATTCCATTCGGCGATTTCATCATTCCATTTGGCGATTTCATCATTCCATTCGGCAATTCCATCATTCCATTCGGCGATTTCATCATTTCATTCGGCGATTCCATCATTCCGTTAATCAATTTCATCATTCCATTCGGCAATTTCATCATTCCATTTGGCGATTTCATCATTCCAGTCGGCGAGTCTATCATTCCATTCGGCGTTCATCCTTTCATTCGTCTATTTCGCATTTGATTTAGCCATTCTACATTTCATTCTGCAATTTCGCCCCTTTTGCACTTCATGCTATTCTGCATTTCGCATTTCATGCAGCAATTTCGCATTTTATGCAGCTATTCCGCATTTCATTCGGTCCGGCAGCGTCCATCCGTAAGGAAGCGTTAAAGGGACATAAGACAAAGTAAAAAAAGAAGAAGTCATAATTAGGACTTATTATTAAGTCATTGTTATGACTTGTATTTTATAATAATAACTTAGTGTTAAGTCATAATTATGATATATATCTCATAATTACGACTTAGTAATTGTTAAATCATAATTATGACTTATATCTCATAATTATGACTTATTATTAAGTCATATTTATGACATATCTTATAATAATGACTTATTATTAAGTCGTGACTTATATCTTGTAATTACGTCTTAGTATTAAGTCGTAATTATAACTTAGTATTAAGGTCATTATTATAACATATAAGTCATAAATAAGACTTAATAATAAGTCATAATTTATGACATATAAGTCATCATTATAATTAACAATTACTAAGTCGTAATTATGATATATATCATCATTATGACTTAATAGTCATTATTTTAAGATATGTCATAACAATGACTTAATAACAAGTTATAATTAAGATTTTTTTTTTACTTTGTCTTATATCCCTTTAACGCTTCCGTACGGATGGACGCTGCCAGACCGAATGAAATACGGAATAGCTGCATGAAATGCGAAATGGCTGCATGAAAAGCGAAATGCAGAATAGCATGAAGTGCAAAAGGGGCGAAATTGCTGAATGAAATGTGGAATGGCTAAATCTAATGCGAAATAGACGAATGAAAGGATGAACGCCGAATGGAATTATGGAATCGCCGAATGGAATGATGAAATCGCCGAATGGAATGATGGAATCGCCGAATGGAATGATGGAATCGCCGAATGGAATGATTAAATCGCCGAATGGAATGATCGAATTGCCGAATGGAATGATGAAATCGCCGAATGGAATGATGAAGTCGCCGAATGGAATGAAGAAATTGCCGAATGGAATGATGGAATCGCCGAATGGAATGATGGAATTGCCGAATGAAATGATCAAATCGCCGAATGGAATGATGGAATCACCGAATGGAATGATGGAATTGCCGAATGGAATGATGAAATCGCCAAATGGAATGATAAAATCGCCGAATGGAATGATGAAATCGCCGAATGGAATGATGAAATTAATTATGGAATGAAATCGAACTATAGAAGGCGGCTTTGGCGTTCCATACAGTTTGACCCACTGAAGTATCGGTCAACATCACGCTCGAAATACTTTGAAATTTTTTTCTTTCCACGTGGACAGGATTTTTAGGCAATCAAAGTCACTTTTGCAAAAAAACAGAGAGTATTTGATGCATCATTTGTTTTTCCGTGTCGTGTAGTACGAAAGTATTGGGTCACAAATTCAAAACAGGCGACAGTTTATAGGGGATAATTTTTCAGTTTTGCCGAGTAATTGTAAACTTGTCTTCACTGAAAAATGGTAAAGGATGCCACGGAAAGTGCGATGTATAAATATCATTTAAGTCGGAAACCGTTTCAATGAGAAAAGTAAGGTCTCACGTTATACGTTTTTTTCGTTGAATGTAACGTTAGTGTGCACGTACCGTATCTGTCCACAGACCCTGGAATCTGGCCCGTAAACATATGGCTAGCCACGCGCCACGCGCCGCTCCGTTTGTAATCTTTTGACGCGTTGGAAATGTATACATTACAACTGACTGGTTCCCGGCCCTGAAATGCAGTTAAGTACGATCATAGAGAGCACTGGGACCAGTGTATTTGTGCACGAAGCTTTCAAAATGGGTTTACTCGAAAAATGACGATTTTTATAAGCTACAGGTTTCCTTCTTACATCAAATCACCTGTAAAATGAAATAATCTATCATCCTTTCCGATGGTACTACGGCTGATCTGAGGTAAACCCGGCAAATTGTCCAAATGTGTAAACCAAACTCAAAAGTGAACGATGTTTTTTCTTTTCATTTTGTACGTTTTTTGTCCATAATTATTGCTTTTTTTACATATTTGAAAAAGGTTTTTAGCGCCGTTACCACACTGTAGAGACAATTTATATCTTTGTTCACTTGGTCTACTGATAATTTTTGGTTTGAATCATCTTTTAAGTACGTTTGAGAAGGATACATTTTAAGACATGAAAACCAGACAATCGTTCAGTGCGTCGTCTGCTACCGCTGTTTGCAAGCCGACGACGCGGAGGAAACCATTGCGCATGCGTGAGAAGACAACTAAATGCACGCACGGTCCATGGGGCTGAAACATACGTGGTTTGTGACCTTTGACCGCCATTGTGTGTACACATTCACCATGTATTTTGACCGCAGTGTTGTCTCGTCTTATTTTTCCGTAGGCAGTATGTAGGCGCGGTCTACTTAGACCTTCATTTATTGCACCTGGGGATCTTTACTGGATCTTTTTCAGCCTGATCTTTACTGGATCTTTTTCATCCTGATCTTTATCATACGGCATCTTTTGTACTCTGATTTGCTGATGTATACTTGATTAACTTGATTCTGCTGATGATTGAATAAATTCTCCATTAATTGTTGAAGTTATAATCTGGTGATGCTGTGTAATTCATCTAGATAGCCTCCAAGTTCCAACACACTTATCCTAATTTAGTTTGGGATCGAACTCCCTTCATCATGCTGTGACACCGCGGTACTGAAATCACTTCATTATCAACATACTCAGCACCAACTGACTTGTGGCATCGTCAAAGAAAGACTTAAAACTGGACCCTACGCACAAGGATACTATAGACCCCACACCAGATAAGTTTCATGGTATTCTGCTTACTCCTGTGTCGTCTAACTCAATGGCATCTCTTGTATCGCCGTCAGAGTATTCAGCTTCGGAGTCATCTCTCTCTTTATCAACATACTCAGCACCAACTGACTTGTGGCATCGTCAAAGAAAGACTTTAATTAACTGGACCCTACACACAAGGATACTAAAGACCCCACACCAGACAAGTTTCATGGTATTCTGCTTACTCCCGTGTCATCAAACTCAATGGCATCTCTAGTTCTGGCCAATATATTCATGGAAAAAAAAATTAAACAGACCATCATCATCACGACAGAAAACAGACCACATCTTTGGCTCCTTCTTCGTCAAGTGATGACACCTTCATCATCTGGCAGCATGGGTAAGAGAATCTACTGCTCCCTACTTCTCCGACCAAAGGTTCTCCTATACCTAAAAGGCCCATTAATTAGGGTCACATTGTTACACCCGTGTAACTGCCAGAGATGGCACTTACGAGAATTACATTAAAATGATGAAGTTGGTGACCCTGTAAGAAATAATGGAGAGTTGTCAGCCAAAGATACAGAAATGCACGAGGACAACTTTATTGCAGATGTTGGCAGGGTCATTGCTTGTAAGAACAAACCAACAATACATTCAAAATACAAGTATAAAGCCTAAGTAAAACACAAATTCTAGTTAAGAAACACGAAATGCAAATATCGATTAATTGTGACACACTTGTATTATCGATATCTAATATATCAATGGAACACCATATCGATACTGACTCTAGTGATAATCGATATCTTTACTACTGACATACACGTCCATACCTACATGTATGTCTATGTCACTCCAACGTCGCACAGCCCTACTGCTCCATGCGCAGGACGCAGAGATAAACAATTGAGGATTAACTCTGGTTGAGCAAACAAGACTCACACAGGGCTCCAGCATGGTCTTAGCTGGTCCATGTGCATGTCTCAAGATTACTTTGTTCTAAACTAAAGGCAGTACATGAGGCAAAATCAAAGATAACTTAACTTCTAACTAAAATATGCTAAACTTCTACGGGTACAAATGCTTCAGAGAATCCATCACAACTGAAACCATCTTCACTCCTACTTCTTGCATAAAGAAACCTTGCAATTAATTCTGGGTCTAACAGTGAAACTTTCCTCAATCAACTGTCTTCAACGGAACACTAATTCATCAATCAGAAACATGATCTCACAGTTGTCTAAAACTTCATGTTTCAACACTGATATAAGTTCCACAGAATAAATGAATGCAATGAAGGAACTTTGAGCCTTAACTTAATAATGAACTTCTTCACAAACTTTGAGGAATCTAATGTTTCAGAACTAAACTACTTATTTCCTCAAGTCTCAACAGTCTAAAGTATTAAAATAACTAAACACAATGCAAAGGCTTAAATCAAAGGAAATCTATGAATGTGAATTATCAAAAATGAAAGTTAAAATCAACATACCTGTAAGAAATAATGGAGAGTTGTCAACCAAAGATACAGAAATGCATGAGGACAACTTTATTGCAGATGTTGGCAGGGTCATTGCTTGTAAGAACAATGAAGCCAACTTCCTGTCCCTTGCGGGTCGCACTAAAAAGCGTCAACACAGCGTCAACACATGACAAAGCGTCAACACACCGTCAACACATTGACTACACCATTTCAAGTAGGGGTGTGCAAGCAAATGTCGTGTTGACGCTTTTTAGTATGACCGGTCCCTTGCTGTTGTGGCAACTCTTAGATCAGTCCATTATTTTCAGAGGTAAAGCAAAGTCTGGAATATTACATTATAAAAGAGGAGGGGGCAAAATTGAAAAAGGGGGTGACCAATTTCCATGGCCTCTACAAAATGCTATATAGATCAACCCCTTCATTGAATGAGAGTTGCACATCCAACACATTCAACGCATCCTGACCAAAAGCATGGCATCAAAGTTTTCATGCAGCACCCCTGAAAACCACAATCTGCTGCAATCTCACAAGAACCAGCAAGATTATGAACACCAAACGTTCAGTCTCGGAATCTTTAGAATCCTTTGCCAATGTAAACAAAGTGTACATCGACGAGGCTGTTATAGTGACCTCCTTTCTTCTACTGCTACATCAGTTGCCCAAGACTATTGTGGCGCAATAGCAGTTTGGTGGTAGCCAGGGGCTATCGTAGCTATAAAATAGATGATGACCTAGACGTCAGCCAGGGCTGATGCGCGTAATGCGCCGCGGTGCCAGCCTATTTGCCGCGTGGGTATATAAGCGCGAGCGCGCGCTCTGTGCGGTAGTTCCTCAGCTCATGAGTTCCTGAGTTCGTGAACAGTTCCAGTCCCTTACCAGAGTGAGACACGGGTGACCAGTAGTGCGTCGCAGTTGCTGAGCGTGTTTATTCAGTCCCTCGCCCGTGCAGATTAGTGGTAGTCATGGTAGTAGGCAGCTGTGTCCGTAAGTGAGGCTCTAATTATTACTGGGATAAGTTTAGCGGGGGCTTGTTCGGTCAGTTGAAGAGGGGAGGAACTCCGTCCACGGGAATAAGTAGCGAGGCCGTAGTGGTGAGTGGACGTTAACTAGTGAGTAGGGAAGATTTATAACCTGTACAGGGAACTCGCACCTGTTTAGGAAACCCGCACCTGTTTAGGGGAGGCACCTGGGAAGGTGACCAACACCTGTTAATTGCCTAGAGATGATTTGCAGTCTGCCTGAGTAGATTATAATAAAGGAATGTTCACCTAAATAGAAGAGTCCTGTGTTTGGTTTAGAGGTACCCCGTTTTCCTTCCCCTGCCCTGTTCCCGTGTGTGCTGGCGCGAAAGCTGCTGGCGTAAGACCCGCCCGCGAATAAAGTTGTTCCCCTGCTGCGCCTGGCGGTAGACTGCCCCAAAACGGGCCTGCTCCCTTGGCCTTCTCAGAATTGACCGCTCGCTGACGTCGGCCGAGGACGACTCGGGGTTGCTGTCGGCACGACTGCCACACTATCATAGAGTTGTAGTGATCTCCAACCTTCTCAATCGGATGCAACAGACCAACAGTTGCCTGGAGATACTGAACAGTTTGAGGACAACCACTGGGTCTATTTCAGGACACGGTACCTCAAGATATTGGTTCATCTATCAGTGACATCTGGTGCCCTATCCTCTTCCAGACAATCCAATGGGTCATCTGTACACATGTATGTACGAAAAGCTTAGTTCCAAAACCTTAGTCAGGCTATGGGTCTCCTATACCCTTGACAACCTTTTTTCACAACTTCCTTCCATCACACTGATACCCCAATGATCAGCTTCATGTACATGTAGCATCCCCTTCCCCAGTCATACTACACAGCAGCTCTTTGGGTGTTGGAATCCCTCTTACTCCTGACGAAGAGCAGAGCATACTGTCGCATGTCCCAAACCTGGAGTTTCCCCTGGTTCTTTTAAGACCCTCACAAACTAAAAAAAGAAGAAGATGTCTCATCTCTTTATTTAACCTTAAACTGATTCTTTCAGGGTTTAAATACAAAATGAACCACAACATTTAAAACAGGTGAACCACGCTGTTACAAAACTGATCTACTCTTGGGGTAGTCTCCATCAGAAGCAGTGAAAAATGTAAACAGTTGCTTAACTTCAGTGGGACAATGATTAGTTGCATACGTTTATGTTGACTATGTACCTCCCGTACCAAGAGCGCATCCAATGGGTGGCTCGGGGGCCTTGAGCCCCCCCCCAAGAGGTTGTCTTTTTTTTTTTGTGTAATTATTTTTTTAGTCCCACGATTTGACCTTGGTAATATTTATGTGGCCTGTTTTCGAGTAGTATAATAGGGTGTAAGTGGCGCCACCAACGTCAAAATCATGATAGTCCCCCCCTTTTTTTTTGGACAAAATTTTAACTTCTAAAAAATTGAGAAAAAGAGAAAAAAATTTGTGAGCCCCCCCCCCAAGCCAAATCCATTGTGCGCCCCTGTCCCGTCCATCATTGTGCTAGGAATATTTGCACATCTGTGGTTAAAAAATTAAGTAATTTTAATATGTTACCAAAATGTCCTAACAAGTAGCTCGAATAGAGCACATCCACGTTTCTTTTTTGATTTCCCTTTTATTTAACTGCCACTATTCCTGCAAACTCATGAAATCTCTACTTATTGAAAAATGTATGTATTTTTATATTTATCTGGGTATTGCATGCACCATCTGTCAGGTTGGATTCCAGGACGATGCAAAACATTTTTTTTTTTACATATATATACATGTACGAACATATACCATGTCAAGTTTTATCAAGATTGGTAAAGGTATGTGCATGTATCAGGAAGATTGACCTGACACCTACCGACCCAAAGGCTAAGAATACCAGAACCTAGATTCAGCAGGACGGTGTTTAAAGCTACAGTCCATCATTTGTAATTTGTGCATTTTGTTCGTTTGAAGCAACAAAAGAGTTCAAAATCTAATGAAGGATACTGAGCAACTATAACCTGATGAAGTTTCAGCTAAGCTTCAGCTGTACATTCCGAGAAAAACAGCATTCTAAGATCTCAATTTTAATCAAAAGTTACTGAATCATGTTTTGAATTGTTTTGAATTGCAGCTATACGCGACGTAGCGCACTGATCCAACGAATTATAACAACCGCGCGCGCGTGTGCGTCGTTCCAATACTTGTGCGCGCTGCGCTGAATAACAAAACGAACTACTAATTTAAATTTTCCTACGGTGCTTCTTAAGAATCACCGTTGGAAATGCCTTCTTTCGTTGATTACTTCAAAATGACAGCTTCCAAGTGTAACCAGGTCGGGTTTCAGTACTTTTACCCGACTGGTTCCTTACTCCAGCATTCATTTCATAACTTCTTAACTTCGTGTTTGTGTCATTTTACATGTGAGCAGCCATTGCGATCATGCTTTTTGCCCAGCGCCCTCTCGCGGCCAACTAAACTTTTTTTTGCACAGCGCGCGCCACCTAGAATTTTGCCCGCTACTTTTTCAACTATGCAATGGGCGTAGCGAGTAGGCGAGTTTAACATTCCACGCGCTTTGTTCAAATTAGATAGATGGCATTCCGGGCGTTTCGTATGGTTTTCTTGTAGGGCTAGGTCCAAAATATTGTTGATTCCATTCCAACTCTGAATGGGGTTGACATCTATCTGCCTGGTTCTGCTCCTGCTTTGCAACCAGCATTTACAGCGAGCATTGCACACTCCACTTTTTCTGCAAGTTTTGGGTGCGGCTCCCCGATAGCAGCAAAATAATTATATACCCGGCGTTGCCGGCATTGTATTTTGCAATATTGTTGCTGCTTCTACTTCGATTTTAACATCGCACACGGAGTAGGCATGAACGTAGACCATCCCGAGTGGTGAGTGAATCCCTTGTCTGATATTTCACTTTTTATGCCTGAATTTGTTTATGCAACAGTCATTTTTATGCAACATTCTGTTCACTGACTGATGTATTTATAAAAAAAGTTTTCTTTGATTTACAAAGAAGGAAACCAGTTTTCCCCAAATTTCTTTGAATTAAATATCGTTAATGTATTTGGATCTGGAAGTTATTCCCATAATTCATTAGTCATTTATTGTTTTTATGCATTTCACTAATTTTCAGATACCATGCTTGGAGTGACAGTTCACCACCCTATCTTCCCTATTTGACTGTCGTTTTTATATACTTAACAAAGTTCTGTTTTTATAGACCCAACAAAGTTCTGTTTTTGTAAATACCTAATAATTTGTATATATATTGTCTCTATTTGTGCTGTAAATAAAACATTTGATACTATTGAGACAAACAGAAACTTCGCTCCACCCAAATCATTTTTTTAGTGGAACCACTCGGACATAAGGAGAGTGCCCCATTTTAAAACTAACTAATTCCACTCTCCCCGGTTACACAAGAAAGAATAATTTCACATGGAGTTTAGTTCCTTTACTATCTTTCAACCAAGTTTGTTTTTCAACAATAATTACGCCAGTTACTTTTCGGATGGCTGCAAATGATGGACTATAGCTTTAAGTTATTCAGAACGTATATAATTTTCAATTTATATTAAGACCTAACTCTCAAATTAGCTCAACAGAAGTTGGATATAATCATAACTTACGTGTTGTTTTATGATTTGGTGGCTTTCAAGACGAAAAGTAAGCTGTAATATTGTTACGAACCCAGAATGCTTGATTATGGAAATCTAGCGCCCTCTGGATTCACTCTGTCCATGAAGAACACAATCTTCTTGTTGTCTTTTATAGTTCCTGTATTTTACCCATTTATCGTAAATTGCTAACTTGCACTTTTATTCCCAGGGTCTCTTACCAAGCACAGCGCATGATGCAATGCCACGCGCGCTACTGTATGCATTATTCATGTAGCGATGTACATGTGCGCGACTGACCACACCTCCCTTCGCCCCAGCGAGCTAAGTTCCTTTCCCCATAGCATGCGTGCTTTGGCGTTCTCCGAGAGACTGCTCAGCGGCACGGAGCATTTCTGTCCTCCGTGTGTTACCCATGAACACTAACCGGAGTTCACGGTCCAGTTTTCCAGTCCCGTACTTAGCTCTAGGGAATGGAATGTTACCCTTGCGTGGTCGCGTAGCTGGGCGTGGTAAGACATCCTGCGGTGTCAATAACCTGTGACACAGTAACCTTTTAGCTTGTCACTCACTCCATCAAGGTTGCTCGAGATGTTGTGTAAACACTTTTGCACTCTGATCTCACTGTTCGCACACATCTCTCTCTGTATTTGCACACTTCTCTCTCCATGTTTTCCCTCATGTAAACGCACACGTCTCTAGTCTCTTGCACTAGGCACTCTTAGTAAATCATGTGACTAGTCATGTGACCCTTAGACATGGAAGATTACTATTGGTTAATTCCTAAATCAGTACTCGGCCATGCATTATTTAATCCCGAGACTTCTACTGCCTATAAATACCGGAGGTTTTCCTCACTTTCTGCAGTGCGGCGAACCACGAAACCAATATAGTGCGAACGAACCCTAAACCCAAAGTTGTGCGGCGAACTTTAATATATGTTGTGCGGTAACTAGTATGATGTGCGACGAACTCGAGTCTGACAGACCGATTGTTGTGTGACTCTTGTCACTACGAAGCATCGGCCTCCCTCGGTGGTTGAGGCGCGGTGAAGTAATATAGTGCAATCACTAGTACTAGTGTTATTATGAAGCATCCTTCTCCTAGATCCCTCGAGGAGTGTGTAGAAGCTGGTGAAATAGTAATACACTATAGTCCCAATGGTGCTGTGCGGTTTCGAATGGCCATTGGACTGCTAGTCTTAGCTTGAACATGTGCGGTTGTCTGGTGTTCTAGCCCAGCCAGAGCTTGTTCATCCCCGTCACCACAGCGGACCGCTCCCGCTGTGGCCAGCCGACTCCCCGTAGCCATTCCCCCCGTAGTTCAGCTATGCTAGCCCGGTCTTGTCTTAAACACTATCCTTGGTGCATAGTGCCTAGATTGACCTTGGATACCCGATACGCCACATGCACACTTTAGTTCGAACTGTAGTGCGGCCTGGTACACTTGCTGGCCCCGTCCAGTTGCCGTGGCCACCCCGGTCACCGTAGCGGACCGCTCCCGCTTCGGTCCGACCGTCGATAATCCGTACCGTGCCGGTGCCCACTCAATCGTACTGGTTTACATGGTTTTGCCATAGTACATAGTACATGTATAGACTTTGTAGACGCCAACCTGTTGTCTCTATAACGCTACCAAAAACTACCAAAAGGAGAAACCTTATAGGTTGATGAAATCTAACAAAGTAATGTAAAGTGAAGAGATGAATATATCAGTGTATTGACATGTGTGACTGTCACCCCAAAGCTCTGTTTCCCTCCAACTTATTGAATTATTGTTGACTCTAATAATGTTTCATGAACTGCTATTAGGGAACGCAACACTATTAATGATGAGCAATTTTTTGGAAAATGTTCAAAATAACCGTGTATATTTTGTTTGACTGTAGCGCCCTCTATAGTTGGTTTGGACAACCAAAGATATTTTTTGAAAGACCTATTCATGAAAAGTACTTGTGCTGAGTTTGATTAAGATCGGTCACGGTCTACTCAGGTTATGGCATTTTGTTCCTTCCCCTACCAACCCTAGTGCTAAGAAATGCATCTGCACTCAATCATAGGTGGTTCCAATAAGTGGCCTCCTGAGAGAGTGCATTCCTAAATGTTCACTTCTAACATCTTTTTTCCTATTGGGGACATGCCAAGGATTAAAAAAAATATCAGTGGCCGTGGGTTCTGGGGGGGGGGGTGCACAATTAGAAGTGCTAGTCCTCTGGATAACACCTATTTGAAAACTTATTGTTGAAGACAAGGCATGTTTTAGACATTCAAGTTTTGCTTTTTATGAGGCTGACACGTTTGCGTACATGGCCTGGACAATCTTCTTCTCCACATAAGTGGTGCCTGAGTTGCTCTATTCGATCTGATGGATCCGTTTGTCGCTTCCATTTTGTCCTGTAAAATGAATAAAAGGGTGGGACCAGAGTCATTGTTCCTCACATAATCAAAATACTTTGCCAGAGATTGTTCGTGTTTCATTTCATTTGTAGCGTTTCCAGATTATAAATTCTTAATGATCAATTCGTCTTAATTTTTAGTTAAATATCACACTTTAATTATCAATGTTCCTTTTGAACTTTTTAATGATTAATTCTCCTGAATGCATTACTCATCGTTTTCCTTGTATACAAATACACCCACACAGTGCCTATGCAATGTGTAGTCCCTATACTTTTATACAGAGCAAATGACCTTTACTGTCCACACACAAGTCACTGGTCAGTTTCTTAGTACAACCAAGTTACTTTCAAGATCATTGTTTTAAGGAACTATATTACTCATTCCTAGTCATTTTTCTGAGACTCAAGGAAACCACGATATGACTAGGTTTCCCCATTCTTAAGTATTTCTTATTCCCAAGACTTTCTGTTTCATTTCTGTTTCAATTCCATTTCTATTCTAGTCTATTTCAGTTCACCCAGTTCTCTTTGTCTCAGTTCACTGTAACCAGTTCAATCAATCAATCAATGTGTATTAAAATATTGTTGTGGAATAAACAGTCACGGTAAACACAGTCCTCAACCAAATTGTGTATCGACCTATCCATTCCCCAACACATTCAAGCATAAACCAATCAAATACAATTAAAACGTTGGGAAACAAGGAAAATGGTACACTGTATATGTACATGTAATCCCAAGCCTGATTTTCTTTTTGATAAATTAACGCTCTAGCTATTTAAAGGTAATGGGCTCTGTGTGCGAACAAAAGAGGGCGCCTTTTTACCACTTCTGAGAGCCCCGTGGATGGGACACACAGCGTGAGCGTACTGTACTGTGCGTATAGAACTGGTTCGCGCGCGAAGTACGCACAACTTCTTGAATGTGCCAAAGCTATTAGCACCAGTGTCTTCGCAAGGGGTTAGGCGTCGCTGATGCGTCGTTGATGCGTCGTCGTCGCGCGAATTGCGATGGTCTGCCACACTAATCCCCGCCCCCAATAACTTTGGATCATTCAAAATACGCAGTGGATGAATCGGGAACAAGTTAGGTCTCCCCCAACTCTCCTTTTCTGGCCGTTGTAGTGGTACTTGTGCACAGAGCCCATAGAATCATTTGCTTTTGTTCTTTAGCTGTTCCGGTGTACACATGCACCGAAACAGCTCTTGTTTTTTGTTAATTTTTTTCTTTCTTTTGTTTGTTTGTACAGGTACCTTTTTTTCTTTCCCCCCTTTTCCCCCCATAGGATAGCACGTGTTTTCGTTCTACACAGGACTGTGGGACTTTTTTCACATCCGATCGACTTCAAATCTGGTGCAAACTTAGACCACCATCTGAAGATTCAGGCCGAATCATGAAGTCATCATGACGTAATAATAATAATTTGGGAGGCTAATCATCCTTACTCGCAGCTGGTATGCTGAATTGCGAAGGACGCGGCTACAACGTGGTCGGGCCGCTAGCACGTACAGGCGCCTATGGCTGCCGGCCACATCGACCCATATATGACCACGGAGCACAGCCTGAGATCGAAAGTGTTTTTCCGGAGGGAGGAAATCCGGAGGACCCGGAGAAAAACCCTCGTGACACAGGAGAGAACAAACGCACAACTCTACTAACATGTGATCCGCGGCCAGGATTCGAACCGTGGTCACCTTGGTGAGAGGCGAGCGCTTTACGCACAAGCCACCCTTGCCAGTGCATATTTTAAAGCCCTATATCTACAGAACCGAAAGTCCGATCAGGGTCAAACTCGGTATGCATGTATTCCGGGATGTGTTGCAGTGCCATCACGATGAAGTCATCATGTGATTTTATATAAATTATTAAATTTTGGACCTTTTACTCATATTTTATCACCGGGAGGTGGTAAATTCGAAATTCTTTTTGTAAAATGTTTGTTAGGTCAAAGATAGATACACAAAATTTCGTAAAATGTGACATCATCATGACGTCATCAAAACGTGATTTTTTCATTCACACATAATGGTATGTCCGATCGTTATGAAACTTGGTGGGTAGGTAGGTATTGATGCAAGCATTCAAAATCTGAAGTGACGTCATCATGACGTCATTATCTGATTTGTTATTATTTTTTTTAATTTTAATATTTTCTTCTTATTACCATAAGAAGAAAATGGTGTTTCGCAGATACAATTTACTAAAACCCACCAATTCACACTTAAAAAACCCAATAAAGTCGTCAAGTCTAATAAAAGCGGACATACCAAAAATGACTTTGTGTACAAGCCAACAAGTAAAGTGAAACCCGAGTCTCGTTCCCTGAAATATATAAATGTAATATATGAATATGTAAATTACCAGAGTGTGAGGGCAACACTTGCTGACCTTCAGTGCCTCCTCCATGAAGAGGAGCCAGATATAGTTGTAGGTACTGAATCAGCCATGATTCAGTACCTACAGCTATATATATCTTCAGGCCATATTTTACTAGCATCATGATACAATGTATTCTGCAAAGACAGTCAACCAAAATGATAACCACTGTAGCTTATTTATGGTGGTGAAAAATGAACTTATTGCACAAGATGAACATGACCATTAACATCCATGTGAGTGGCATAGTGTCTGGGATATAAGAGTTCACTCTGAAACACCACTAAAACTGTATAGCGCCCTCTATAATGTGTTGATATGTTAACCAGACATGAAGTTGGAAGATCCAGTTAGTTCAGAATACACAGTTGTTAGTCAGAATCAAAGATCTTATAGCGCCGAAGGCGCAAGATGGGGAACTCCATAGAAATTGCGAAATCGGCTTGGACGCCATTCGAGCAAGCAAACCATTGTGCAAGCCATTGTTTGCACAATGGTTTGCTTACTCGAAGCAAACCATTGTGCAAACAATGGTTTTCACAATGGTTTGCTTACTGGAATAGCGTCCATGACGATTTCGCTATTTCTATGGAGTTCCCCATCTTGCGCCTTCGGCGCTATAAGATCTTTGGTCAGAATACTGTCTGAATAAGTGTCGTCTTTCCAAGCCTCAGTCATAAATAGAACCACTTAACATGGTGTCAGAAGTGGACTGATATATGCAAGAAATGTCAGAGATTCGATTGAGTATACTATGAATGTTGGAGTAGCCAGCCTTCAACTGCAAAAAAAGAGAGATTTTTCGGAGGTAAGAGACTGAACTTCCGAATTTTCAGTGACTGTGTGCATGCATACGAACAGTACATTGCAGTGTACATTAGCCCTGGTGGACTCCCTTTCCTCCCTACGTTACGGAGGGAGTCCTGAGTACACATGTGCTCACAACCGAACGAAAACATTTCTGACCAATAATTTCAATATTTTTACCTTGTTGGAGAAGCTAATTTTTACGTCGTAGTATTCTATGTGTCCTTATCTGTTAGATCGCTGGGTTCAGGAATTCCATATGCGATGCTGACTGACGTCAATCAGGAAAATAAACTCGAAAGCATCGTTAAACTTGTACGTGTTTAGTCTCTTTTCATCAGTTTCTCACCGCTGAGTCTATTCTAGTCGTACATCATGTGTACGTCTGTACTGTGCAGCGTGTAGTCATGAATATGCAGTGCGCACGTGCGATTTGCTTAGTAACCACCCTCATACGCACGCGCACTTACTTGAAGGTGCGGTCGCTAATCCAATGACCGAGCGTGTTTTCGCGCCAGTTACCAGAAACACGTTTCGGCTTTGGTCATTGGTTGAGCGTTTTTCTGACATCGGTTGGCTGGAGTGACGTCACGGTTCCAACCAAAACTAAACAAATGAGGGCGCTTAGCGTGCGTGCGCGCTTTCGGATTGTACGCACGTACATTTGTACATCATGTACATTGTACATGACGTACGACTCTGGGAATAAACTGATGAAAAGCGACTACAAACACGTACAAGTTTAACGTTGCTTTGGAGTTTATTTTCCTGATTAACGTCAGTCAGCATCGCATGTGGAATTCCTGAACCCAGCAACCCAACAGATAAGGATACATAGAGTATGTAGGCGTGAAATTACTTCTATAACGAGGTAAAACATAACAAAACTCTGGTAAAAATGTTGGGGTGGTTTCATGTAGAAAAGTCTTGTCCTGGACGTTAGTCGTATTGCAATGAAGACTTCGTCCAACCTGGGCTACAGTGTACATGTACATTTTACACAGTGAATAGCGACACACAACTGTGTTTACATGATGGCGGCCTATCAAATTCCACCGCCAGAGGCCATGAACTGTAAAGGGGGTGATCTTGCAAATAGTTGGACCTTCTTCAGAGAGAGTTTTGAGGACTATCGCAAAGCATTAGAACTTGATAAAAAGGATGAGTCTATCCAAGTGGCTACTCTGAAAAGTGTGATGGGAAAAGATTGCAAGAACATACTAAAGCAACTTCAGCTCACTGAGGACGAAATGAAAAGTCATGAAACCATTCTCGACAAGCTACAGGAACATTTCGCACCATCAAGGAATGTACTGTATGAGAGATACCTGTTCCATACGGCCGATCAACAGCCAAATGAAACTGTAGACCAGTATGTCATTCGCCTGAGACAGTTGGCTGAGAAATGCAAATTCACTCAGCTAGAAATGGAGATGATCCGAGATAGACTGGTTCTTGGAACTAGAGATAAAGCAGCAAGAGCACGTCTCTTCAGGCAGAAAGAATGTGATCTGAAGCAAGCAATAGAGTCCCTCCGAATCAGTGAGCTGACACAGGAACAGCTCAAAAAGATAGACGTGCCACAGACAGAAACTGTACACTCTGTGAAGAAACGAGAGAGCAGAAAAACCCCCCAGCAGCACCAGAGCAAAGCCCAGAGATCCCAAAAAGACTCAGAAACTGAAATCGTGCAAATACTGTGGATCTTCACATGAGTGGGACAAAAAGAAATGCCCTGCTTATGGAAAAAAAAGTGCGCGAAGTGCGGGAAAATGAACCACTTCCAGACGGTGTGCAGATGGAGAGACAAGCAAAAGAGTCTGCACACGATGCAAGAGGTATCGTCTGACAGCGATACTGATGAATCTGTCTTTGGTGTGCAACTGCTTGGGGCTGTCACCAGTGGTAACAGAGCGCTTACTGTTCCACTGACATTCAACACAGACCCAGGTGAGATCAACGTCCAGTGCCAGATCGACACCGGAGCGACATGCAACGTACGTGATGTCATTCGACAACCTGTGTGCAATCATGCAGACAGGTAAACCCCGCATGAGGAAATCAACAGCGAGGTTGAAACTGTACAATGACAGTATCATCAATGTCAAGGGAGAATGTGATCTGAGATGTCACTACAAAGGCGTGCAGTGGAATCTTAACTTCAAAATAGTTGATTCCAGTCAGCCTCCCCTCCTGTCACGACGGACATGTACAATGATGGGCCTCATCAGCGTACATGTTGACAACGCAGTCAACAGCATGCAACATCACGACGCAGCACCTATGACAGAGAGTGACATTCTGTCAGAGTTCAGCGATGTATTCGAAGGGCTAGTTGCCATGAAAGACAAACTACACGACAAGATATGCGACCTAGAGGCACGAGGCATCATAGCGAAGGTAAATCGAGCCTACAGCATGGATCAGCAGCCTGGTTGTTGTCGATAAACCAGGCAAGATGCGAGTTTGTTTAGATCCACGAGAGCTAAACAAAGCCATCAAGCAGCCCAAATACCAGATGCCAACACTTGAAGAGATGTTACCCTCTCTATCCAATGCCAAGGTCTTCACAGTCCTCGATGCGAAGGAAGGATTTCATCAAGTAAAACTTGATGAAGAGAGCTCCTTCTTGACAACCTTCTGGACCCCATTCGGCAGATACCGCTATCTCAGAATGCCGTTTGGGATAGCTTCAGCTCCTGAAGAATACCAGCGACGACAGATCGAGATAATACAGGGACTACCCGGTACAGCAGTCATCGCAGATGATATCCTGGTGTACGGCCTGGATGTAGCGGAACATGACAGGAGCTTGAGAGCACTACTTCAGCGAGCACGAGAGGCAAACCTGAAACTCAACCGGAAAAAGCTCAGACTGCGACTGAGTGAGGTGACGTACATGGGCCAAATCTTGACTGCCGATGGAATTCGTCCAGATCCAAGGAAGGTAGAGGCAATGCAAAACATGCAGCGGCCAGACTCAAAGAAAGCAGTCCAGCGTCTGCTGGGATGTGTCAACTACCTATCGCGATACTTGCCAAGGCTTGCAGAGGTGAGTGAGCCACTCCGAAAGCTGACAGAGCAAACCGCAGTCTTCACATGGCAGTCACAACAAGAAGAGTCCTTTCAGCAGATAAAGGACATGATCACCAGTGCTCCAGTGCTCCGGTACTACGACTTGAAGGAAGAGGTCACAATACAGTGTGACGCGTCCGAGAAAGGGCTGGTAACGACTCTCCTTCAGAATGGGCAACAGTCGTATTCGCATCCCGGTCTCTTACTTCTGCAGAGCAGAACTACGCACAAATAGAGAAAGAGTGCCTAGCCATAGTCTTCTCGTGCGAGAGATATGATCAGTATCTACATGGCAGAGAGCTGATCACTGTGAACACGGATCACAAGCCATTGGTTCCGATATTCACGAAGCCAATACACAAAGCACCTAAGAGGCTTCAGCGCATGCTTCTGAGGTTACAGAAGTACAATCTGAGAGTACAGTACCTACCGGGTAGCCAGATGTACATAGCCGACATGCCGAGCAGAGCTTCCCTGAAGACCACCGACAAGAGTCACTTGTCCGAGTACCAGATGTTCCAGCTGAGGCAGGAAGAGCGACTCATGTCAGAGATTGAAATCATCAATCAGTCCAGCTATCTTTGCATGAAGGATAGCACGCAGATGCAGATCAAGAAGGCCACACAAGCTGATCCAGTTCTACAAGTCTTGAAGAACGTGGTCCTTGAAGGATGGCCAGAGCAGAGAAACGAAGTACAATTACACATCCGCGAATACTTCAGTTTCCGAGATGAAATCACTGTTCAAGATGGCACACTTTACAAAGGCATGAGAGTCATCATACCCAAGTCGATGCACAACATGATGCTTGCCAGAATCCACTCCAGTCACCTTGGAGCAGAGGCTTGCCTACGAAGAGCCAGAGAAGTACTGTACTGGCCAGGGATGACAAGCCAAATCAAGGACAGGGTTAGCCAGTGCCAGTCCTGCAATGAGTTCCTGACCAAACAGCAAAAAGAGCCGATGATGTCTTACGAAATACCCAACCGGGCTTGGAGCATAGTCAGTCAAGATCTCTTTCACTACATACGTGCTGACTATCTGATCACCGTAGACCACTACAGCGACTTCTGGGAACTAGACAAGGTCGATGACACCAGATCTGAAACCATAGTTGAGTGCACGAAGACACACTTCTCACGATATGGCATACCCAGCACGGTAATCACCGACAACGGTCCTCAGTTCATAGCTGTGGACTATGAGGAATTCAGCAGAGAATGGGAGTTTGAGCATGTCACTTCCTCTCCATACCACAGCCAGAGCAACGGCAAAGCAGAATCAGCAGTGAAGATAGCTAAGAACATAATCAAGAAGGTGACCAAAGCAAAGGAGGATCTTCATCTCGCGATTCTAGATTGGCGTAACACACCTAATGCAAGTGGCAGTAGTCCAGCGCAGGATCTGATACCTAAACGAACGAGAACGCTGTTGCCAACTCCTGAAGTCTTTCTTCAACCTAATGTCACCGGAGGCGTGCCAGACAACATCCAACTTCGAAAGCAGAAGGCCAAACGCCAATATGACAAGTCAGCAAAGCCACTACCGGAGCTGCAAATTGGACAACCAATCAGACTACAGCCAACCAGCAAAACCTCATCATGGAAAACCGGCAAGTGTGTTGACACTGACGGTTCCCGTTCATGTCTCATCGAACTGGACAGTGGACAAGTGCTGAGACGTAACCGAAAGCACTTGCGTACATCAACACAGCAGCCAGAGAACAGCCAATCAGCCACAATCCCAGTCTCTACTTCAAACACACCACCAGATCAAACAGCAATCCTACCTGAAGCAGCCAAGCCAGTGAAACCGACTAAGGATCCTGTACACCCAACCAAAAGTCAACCGAACAATGACCAGATTTCCTTGAAGTCCACACGCACACGATCAAACATCAAACCACCATCTCGATACAAAGATTTTGTAGTTTGAAACATGACAATGGACTCTAAATCTGTCATGCAAAATTCCACATAAAAAGCAAACACAGAGAACACTTGACAATTCAATTCAACAGATTTAAATGTTTAATTATCAAGTTTAAAGTTGCATACCACATGCTCTACAAAAAAAAAAGTTTATTCAACTTTCAAGTTAACTTTCAAGTTTATGCAACTTTCGAAGTTTGACAGCCAAGTTTCCTTAATAACCATGAGAAACATTTACACGAAGTTTATTATGATCATTGAAGTTTGCAGAAAAAAAGAAAAAGAAAAAAAAACCACCAACAAACTAACAGGAAGATGAGTTTCCCTATCCAGTTTTACAGTGAATCAGTGCAGGAGCTTAATCTACTAAGTTTCGAGTTAACTAACTTAATGTTCAAAAAAAAGAAAGAAAAAAAAGAAGGGAGATGTCTGGGATATAAGAGTTCACTCTGAAACACCACTAAAACTGTATAGCGCCCTCTATAATGTGTTGATATGTTAACCAGACATGAAGTTGGAAGAGTTCAGAATACACAGTTGTTAGTCAGAATACTGTCTGAATAAGTGTAATCTTTCCAATCCTCAATCATAAATAGAACCACGTAACCAGTTCTAACACATAGCACCAGTCTATTGCTCTCAGAAAACAGAGTATGACTGTTCGACTAGTAGAAAACTCGCTTGAAATCATACCGATTTTTATTTGCTAGATGTTCCTTAACATCAAGTGGCCGTCCTTCAGGTCCCAGTAAAACTATGTAGGATATTGCACTGGACCACATTTTGAACCAAATTGTCTTGGAACCAACTAGAGACAACAGTAACATGATTTGTGTTTCACGAACATCCCATAATTTGTTAATAGCATAAGCGACCATGATGTGGTCCTAGTTGATGCATCAATAAGACCAAAGATTGTCAAAGTTCCAAACCAAAAGTGTAATGAACAAGAAAGCTGAATTCCCCCAAAATTAAAGGAGATCTTGTTAAACTCAATGGAAAGCTGACAGACAGGAAAGTTATGAGCTGGATATCGATGGGCTTTGGATCTGCTTTAGAGCTACTATTCATAGATCTATGGATGCCAATGAACCATCAAAAATGACGTCCTCCAAGCCAAATGTGCCCTGCATTAATGTTGCCACAGGGGCAGATCCAGGATTTTTTGGCGGGAGGGTTTCATCTCAGCAAATCAATGCTAAAATGTAGACAGGTTTTTGGTCCGGACACATGGCTCCGCAAAATCAATAGTTGGGTGGGGGGGGGGGCTCGTACTATACTTTCAATGGGGACACTGTTCAAATCCAATGATTATTAGCAGTTAATTACAGGATAGTGTACATAATCACAGTATAATTGTTTTGGGGTGTCGGGATGGGGGAGGGGGGTGAGGGGGGGGGGTTAGCATTACATATTAGGAATTTCTATGGAAACACAATGTTTTCAGTACAGAGGTGGTTTTTTGTTTTGTTTTTACCCCCCCCCCCATGGATCCGCGCCTGTGCCATCAGGAGGAAGCGTCAACTGTACAATAAGGCTAGGAAGACAGGGGACTTTAAGGCTGGGATGATTTTAAGGAACTTATAGGTGCAAAAATGACAGACGAAAGAGAAAACTTCACTGTGAACATATTCGCAGCATCGGTGATTGTCTGCAATCAGTTAACTGTGAACCCTTTTGGAATTACATGCAACAGCATGTGTTTGGTGTCTCCCCTTTGTCCTCCATGGGAGCTATAGTTTCTGGCGCAAAGAATAAAGCATGCACAGGCACTTAATAAACAGTTCTGCTCAGTTTTCACTTTAGAGAACTTTGGTTCTATTCATAGAGCTATATTACATTACTAGAGCGCTAACTCGATGTACAAAGTAATGCCTGATGGGCACATCCATGTTTGTGCACAAACCTATGGAAAACCCGAAATTTTGTACGGCTTTTGTACGGCTATTTGCATATCTGCGTTTGTATTCCATACAGGTGCGTTATCGAAGCCGATACACCCAAAACCGAAACGCACTAACAGCAAATGAGCGTTTCATTTTGCTCTACGCAAACAGCGCAACGTGTGCACGTCCCTCCGCTGCAGATGCTTTTCGCCGTGGAGTTTTTTGAACCGTCGTGACGCGCTTAAGTTGTTTGTGTATGTTCTACTTGCGCGTTGCATTTAGAGTACACTTTTAAAATTCAATCCATGTATTTTTATTGTGTTCTACAAACACGAACATAAATTCAAAATGTCCACGCCCAAAACCGAAACGCACTAACAGCAAATGAGCGTTTCATTTTGCTCTACGCAAACAGCGCAACGTGTGCACGTCCCTCCGCTGCAGATGCTTTTCGCCGTGGAGTTTTTTGAACCGTCGTGACGCGCTTAAGTTGTTTGTGTATGTTCTACTTGCGCGTTGCATTTAGAGTACACTTTTAAAATTCAATCCATGTTTTTTTATTGTGTTCTACAAACACGAACATAAATTCAAAATGTCTACGCCCAGAGCGGCTTCAAAGCGTCTCCGCGTGCTAGAATGAGGAGTTAGCGCTTGAGTAATTTAATATAGCTCTATGGTTCTATCCCGGACTTGGGAGATAGCACAGTTCCAGATATGCCTGATATTAGGTTTACCACAACAGGAGTTGAGAAATTACTTAGAAAGTTAAATTCTCTATAGAAAATTTGGCGAAAAGCTCATGTCTTCAACAAAATTCCGAGAAATGCTCCCTCCAGATAAAATAAATTGTAAAGATTTGCGGTCGAGTGGAAATCATGCCCTTGTAATCCCAAAATGTCGTACTGAAAGATATAGAAACTCGGCAATCCCATCACTAGCAAGAATCTTAAAGTAATTATGTATCTGATTTTATTCCAAATATTACTGAATGTGTCTTAATATTTTTACCAAAATGTCTTATTCATTTCAATATCCTAGTACCATCCCTCTCAACATTCACCCAGCCAAACCCATTCCCTGGTCAGCTTTCCATACCTCCTCCCCCTACACACTAGCTTAACATATTTTAAGGTACATTTTCTAGTGTTTTTATGTGCATCTATTTATATAACAGTCTGATTTTAGCTTTTAGCATCATTGTTCATTGTCGATTTTGTTTGAACTTTAATGTTTTTAACTATTCTAAAATGACCATAATTCAGCCTTCGGGCTGCCATGTGTCTTTTAAATGAAATAAATAAACAATGAATAATAAAATAATAATATAATATAAAAATAATAATAAATGTAAGCAAAGCAAGTGGACCTCATAACATTTCTGCAAGGATCTTCAAGGAGTGCACTGGGATCATTGCATCTATCTTACAGAAAACATACCAACTAGACTTATGTTTGTGGACAAACACAGGGCTGTTTCGGTATTTTTTTGTGACATGTGACATGTAAAGATTCAAGTAGAAGTTCCATCCAGGAAGGATTTGTAGTTCTGTTCATAATAACTAGTGGATATAATATGTGATTACATTACCATAGGGCTTTGAATTTTGACGTCAAATGTGATGTGATGACGTCATTTGACGTAACATCAATTTTCATCTATAACTATATTTTTTGTTTGTAAATATAGCATACATCGTTGAAAGCAAGTTCACATCTTTCACCAATTTTAAATTACAAGGCACTTCAGCTTCAAACCGAAAGGAAGGGTCTTGTGATTTTGCACATAATATAAAAAAATGAAGACCCTGGATTATTCTATCGATTCCCGCAAACGTTAAGTTCAGGTCTCTCACGGTTGATTTTATATTGATTTTCAAAGATCTATTAATATTTAACGTGACGTCACGTGACCCATGATGACGTCATCGTGACGTCACTTCAATTTTCATCTATAACACATCCCGGACTAGGTACATGCCAACTTTCAACCCCATCGGACCTGTAGTTCAGGAGATATAGGCCTTCAAAATATGTTTATTTTATATGACGTAATATGTCACGTGACGACGTCGTCATGACCTCAAGTTAATTTTCATCTATAAGACATCCCGGTCTAGGTACATACCAACTTCCAACCCAATCGGACCTGTAGTTCTGGAGATATAGCCCAATCTGTCAGATCTAGCAGGATTCTGCTAGAAAATGGTCACAACAAAAAAATCGCATATAATGTGACGTCACGTGACACCTGATGACATCATGATGACGGCAATGTTCGGGGATCAACTGCAGATGCTGGTCTAATTGTGTGCCGAGCATAAAGGCAATCGGATTGATTTTAGTGGCCAAAGTGCTGGTAACAAAATTACGTGTTTGAATGCTATGGGCAAAAATGACTGAAAAAGAAAAGAAACTAGACTTATGATTGTGGACAAACACAGTGCTGTTTCGATTAACTTTTTGTGACATGTGATCAGTAAAAGTTTCAAGTATAAGTTCCATCAAGGAAGGATATGTAGTTCTGTTTATAATAAATGGTAGCATATAATATGTGATTACATTCTCATAGGGCTTTGAATTATGACGTCACATGTCACGTGATGACATCATAATGACGTCAATATCAATTTTCATCTATAGTTATTTTTGTTGTTGGTAAATAACAACTTAGTCAGAGCATACATCGTTGAAAGCAAGTTCACATCTTTCACCAATTTTTAATTATAAGGCACTTCCGCTTTCAACCGGAAGGAATGGTCACATGATTTTTGCACATATCAAAAATGAAGACCCTGGATTATTCTATCAATTCCCACAAAAATCATGTTCAGGTCTCTCACGGTTGATTTTACATTTATTTTTAAAGATTAAATCTATTAATCATTAACGTGACGTCACGGAACCCATGATGATGTCATCATGACGTCACTTCTCTTTTCATCTATAACACATCCCGGTCTAGGTATATACTAACTTTCAACCTAATCAGACCAGTAGTTCTGTAGATATTGGCCTTTAAAATATGCACATTTAATATGACATCACTTGTCACGTGATGACGTCATCGTGACGTCACGTAAATTTTTATCTATATAACACATCCCGGTTTAGGTACATACCAACTTTCAACCCAATCGGACCTGCAGTTATGAAAATATAGGCCTTCAAAATATGCACCTATATTGTGACATCACGGGTCACGTGATGACGTCATGATGACGTCAATGTTCGGCACACATCTTCAGATGCTGATCTAACTGTGTTCCGAGTATAAAGTCAATCGTTTGATTTTAGTGCCCAAAGTGCCTTCTACCGTAAAAACGTTTACAAATGCTATGGGGAATGGCTGAAAAAGAAGGAAAAAAAAGAAAAGAAAAAAAAACTTTAAAGAAAACAACGCTTGTTGCCGAAACAGCCAAATTTAAAAGCTAGAATATAACATGAACGAAGTATCATCTAGCCTGTACTTATTGTGTGTGAAAGGTTTCTGGCTATGTCAATAGGGTGTTGTTTTTTATGTTTTTTTCTAATGAAGAATTCTCGGTAATTTTATCTCAGATTTTCTCTTTCCCAATCAAACTGTGGGTGCAGCAACAAAGGTTTTTTTTGGATAGAGTACACCGTAATCTACATGTCTGGAAAGTTTCATAAAATTTGGCAAATCAGATCTCAAAAACTAAAGCGTTTTCGGCCTCTCGTCCCACGGACTAAATCTACTGAAATGGCACTGATCTATGAAGATTCCTTCTGAGAAAAAAATGTTATGCCTCAAGCTTTGCTGTAACTGATATGGAATAATTTGCATATATGTACAGATGAGAACCATGACTTCTCTGACCTCATTCAAATCTGAACTATACCCAGTAAGTAAAACGTTCAGTCAGTAACCCCTAATATTTCTGCATTTTTTTCGCTGTCATTACTGATCATACAAATCTAAGTGGAGTTAACAAACTTGGTTGCCATAATAATGAGCCGGATGGGAATTTTCCCGTGTTTTCTCCCAAAAAGGTTTTTCCCGTGTTTTCTCCCAAAAAGGTTTTTCGCAGGTTTTTTGCCCCTCCCGTATATAAATTAGCGAATATTTAGCCATATATTTTCTTGATGTCACAAGATATGTCCAAATTAAAGCGTTTTCGGCCTCTCGTCCCACGGACTAAATATACTGAAATGGCACTGATCTATGAAGATTCCTTCTGAGAAAAAAAATGTTATGCCTCAAGCTTTGCTGTAACTGAGGTGAATACCTTATGGCAAAGCCTGTTATAGCGATGTTGTTTCACACTGTACATGTAGTTGTAATAGTTTTACATTTTTTATGCTTATCTCATATGCTTTCATTTTATTTCATTATATTGTTTTGTACTGTATATATTGTAATATATTTGTATTGTTTTGTATGTGTATAGTCATTTGTATTGTATGCAGGGCCCCAATGGAAACCTGTTTTAAACAATTTGGCAATACCCTGGGTAAAGAAATGTAATAACTTCCCTGAGTAAAAGTATTTATTTGAACCAGACTGGACACATCAACCTATGATTCATATAATTATAGTTACTTGTGAGAAAATGTCCTGTATCAGCAAGAATTTTAATATTGAAGAATAATATAGTTTCCAAAGGGGGTTGTATAGCACATCATTTTTTCCCCTAAATCACATTTGGCGGACCATCCTTCGAGACTCATGGCGTATATAACGCTGCCCATGATCATCTGCAACATTAAAGTAGTTTTTAACTATTAGCTTCGGCTGGCTTCGAATAGCGGCTCCAACCATTCGCGATGCTTCGGCACAGTTCGTCACTGCACATTGCATAATTGTCAGGCTATGATCGAATGACAATGATCTTATAACTATAACTATAACTATAACTAACTGTGCGCTTTGAAACATGGTGGAAAGCGCATTATAAATGTTGTAAGTTATAGTTATAGTTATAATAATAATTTAAAAGGTTAGCAACCAAACAAAAACGAAAGAAAATTGACCACAAAAATATCAGACAGACGGACCTTTACGGTATTCCTACCTTCGATTCTGGTACCATGTCTTGATCTGTGTCTCATTCAAGTTTAGCCGATCTGCTATTGTACCCCTTTCAGCAACACTTAGATACTTTTGACAATGGAACTTCCTTTCCAAAACCGATAGCTGTGTCTGTGTGAAAGTTGTTCGTCGACGACGTGGACGTCTTGGTTTGATCGGCAGCGTAGCAGCAAGTGGTGCTTCACTCAGTCCAACCTCTGAAGCTGCTGATTTGTTTGAAAATCCAATGCTTTGAGAGCAGATGGGATTCGGTATGGCAAAATGGAGCTGGTTGTGGTTTAGTGTAACTACTGTTGGACGGAAGATCTTAATGCAGTTACCAGTAGATCCACCAGTCACTGTAAAAAGTACAAACATAAAATCATTAATAGAGCTGCTGCTTTTTTGAGTTACAAATGCGCATGGGCGTCGTGAGGGGGGGGGGGGGGAAAGGGGGGCACTTCCCCCCCCCCCGGAAAAGCAAAAAAAAAAAAAAAGAAAAAAAAAAAAAGAAAAAGAAAATAAAAAAAAGAAAAGAAAAAGAGGCGCGAAGACAAAGTGGTGTAAATTTAATGAGTTTGGGGGGGGGGGGCAAAATGTCCCTGCCCCCCTCTAAGTCTGATAAATCGAGAATGTGTTGAGGAATACAAGCATTTTTTGGCAAAATTTTTTTTTGCCCCCCTCTAGAAAAAATCCTGGCGACGCCCATGCAAATGCGGTGTGCATCGGCATTTAATTTGGGCGTCAAATTTTCGTGACACGCATTGGCTGTGCTAGTCTGATCATAGGCCGTTTACCAAACCTCAGGCTTCGGCTTCGGCTCAGGCTCCGGCTTCGACTTATGAGGCTTCGTCTTCGTGCGGCAGGGCGCCAAGCCTGACAGCAGCTAAAAGCTTTGGAACGCGGAGGCTTCGGCTGGCTTCGAATAGCGGCTCCAACCATTCGCGATGCTTCGGCACAGTTCGTCACTGCACATTGCATAATTGTCAGGCTATGATCGAATGACTATGATCTTGAAACTTTAGGGCCAATAAATGGCTTTATTTGTGTCATTTCGATAAAAAATGGCTTCAGCTGCCATGCAGATATTTTAAAAAGTGATATTTTGAGTCTGCCTTGAAATACTTTGCGGAGATAAAATACGATGGGTATTGTATCACATCCAAATTAGATTTTTTTTCCTATGAATAAATTTCGACTTTATTTTCATTCCAACCAAAAACACTTCTTTCCCCCCATTTTTTAAAAGTCTGTCACTTTTTTTTTGGGGGGGGGGGGTACTTTTATCAATACTGATTGGGCGAGAACCAGTCTAGCCCCACGAGAACGGGAATTATTGTCTGGCAGCCACTAAATCGAAATAGTTAAATAACTAAACTTTGGGTTTTTTTTGTCAATGTCTCTCATTCAAAAGTGAATATTTTTTTATTGCTTGAAAAATAGCAATCATTACAAAAGGAATCTATTTTTTCGGGATAATATTCGAAAATAACACTGGCAATTTCTTAAAGATTTAGGTTTGATCTATCACTACCTATCCCTACAACAATTTGCTATCTCTGTGTTTCGAGAATAAAACTGCACTTTTTTGCAAAGAATTTGTATCCTTGTATTATTATTGATGGTTTATTTGGCCAGAAGGTTCCACAGTACAGAGTTAAAATTCATGTTACACAGAGCATCAGAATGAACTAGAGATTCGCGTTTGTTGTTACAAACGCAGAGTGGTCGGGTAGACAACTATTTTATGAAACACTGTCCAGTTAAGTTATGAATATTTTTATGTAAGAACAAAGGATAACGAAATTAAATCTTTTCCAGTACAATTAATTATTTTGTTTAAAAAATACATCTTTAAGGCAAAAAAACCCCCAAAGTCTCCGGTTTCTGGTAAGTTTTTTTTTCAATGAAAGATGATGTCTCAAAACCGCCAAACTCACTGGTTTGACTGGAATCCTGCTGCTGCACAATTTTAACATGTTTGTAGATGGGGTTATGATCGAGAATAACCTTTATGTGGCCTCTCTGGTCTCCCATAATATTTGCACTAAGTTTAGTCGGGCACCATTTGCAGCAATATTTGCAGTCATCAGCCGACATTTGAAGCAAAAAAAAAACTGGTAAAAAAAAAAAAGCCGCATCGTCGCACCACTTTTTGGGCAAGCTCCATACCAGAAACCGGAGACTTTCTTTTTGGCCTAACGGTGTTATAAATTTCAGTAAACATTCTATGTACAAATACAAGTTATTTCTGACTTGATAACATCATTAAGTCAAAATGGGAAGTGAATACTGATTTAGTTAGGAGTGGATGTTCATTGTGAAGTTAAATAACATATGAAAATTTGGAAAATATAAGTGTATGTATTCATAACACCGAACGTCCAGTTTGATGACGTCACAGTATTTGGAAGCAAAAGGTGAACATTGTAATGGTATCCTTATTTGGGCTAAGATATACGACATGGATCAAATGATAGAATTAAATTTAAAATATGATCGTTGCAAAATCCTCATAGAAGTGACTTCCGGTCTGATGACGTCTTGAATTTGAAACCTTGCCAAGTTATCTGTGTTTAATCAAAGGATATCAAGGGGCGATTTGGTAAAATTTGAACCTATGGTTTCAAAATTAAAGAAAAGAAACATTATTTCATGTGCCGCTAGGGGGCGCCCTTTCAGATGATGACGTCGACATACTGGTTTTTTTGTGTCTAACATTCCTCACCAAACACTTTCATAATATATTTGTCTGTAGTAAAATGCTTCCACTTTTTGAGTTATATTCAGTTTTAATTGCACTTCTGGTAACACCGGAAGTAAAGGTCAAGCAGTTTTGTGTCCGGGAACACGAAATGTTACTCACGGCATAGTCTACAACCTCACGAAAAAAAACAACCCGATACTCTATTCAGTTAAAAAAATATAACGCAAACTGTTTTGTCAAAATTTGCCCTTAAATCGCTTGTAACTTGATACCTGATGAAGTCATGGTGACGTAACAAAATTTATAACATCTTCGTGACATGGTACAAGTTCACACAAGGTTGTGTGCCAATACCGTTAACCCTTCGGAAGAAATTTTGCTTTTTTTTTATTTCAGGCTAACGTCTTCATTTTGAATTCACCTAACATGGACCTTCCAGTAGACCCGGAAGTAAAGGTCAAGCGAGTTTACGTACATGACAAAAAATGTTTAGCAATTAATGGTCTATCTGATTACAGAATACAAACATCATTGATTATATAGTTCAAGAGTTATAGATGGAAGTGATTGGTCACTTTTCCAGATAAAATTACTTGTAATTTAACACCCGATGACGTAATCAAGACGTCAGAGTAATATGCACCACTTCGAATGAGGGTCCATATATATTGAAAGTTACATGTGGCGCTATCAATGGATCTCAACATCTTTTACAGGTTAACCACAACAACCATATATAAAAATTCCCTTTTGTTTTGAAAAACATTTGAATGTCGTGTTCTTTATAATTTCAATCCGAGAACAGCTGATCTTAGGATTTGTTCTGGTGAACAGAGGGATGCAACCCTGCAAATAAATTCCCATAGACACTAGTGCTAAATGCCCATACTTCAAAATTCTTTTAAAAATACTCAGAACTCTCACAGGTATTTAAGCTGCACAAAAAAATGATTATCGACATGTCGTCTTTCAATTTCTTTTCATTTTTTGGTGGGTTGACCATTGACTTTTCGAGAAATTCTCGCCCAAAGAAGACGACCCCTTTTTTCCCCAAAGCGGAACGGCAGCCATCTTGAAAAACGATCTCTCCACAACATGGCAAAATAGCGCCACTTTCAAGCCCAATTGTATCCAGAATGCTCAGAATTGGAAGCCCCGAGTCCGGGCCAGAGGTTCATTGCCATATCTCTTCAATTCCTTAATGTTATGGCTCCCAGAACTCTCTAATACTTTTATTCATGAGCTCGGCGGATGGATTTAGGCCTATTTACCGGTGTGCACCCAGAGTTGCCTGACAAGACCAGAATCTGAAGAGCGTCCTCAGCAGTTCACGTTTAGTTAGTCCATTCTCACATGTCACTCATAAATCAGTTCAGCCATATTTGATTAAGTTATGCTTTGTTTGTAGCCAGTTTGGGCGAAAATGTAACCTGTTTTTAAGTATTTACGTTGGATGCAAGAAGATTCAGTGCTCAGTCCTATGTGGAAGAGTCTTGCCAAAGAAATAGGTGTATTTTTAGTGTCAAGTTAAGAAACTTATGTGCATTTTACTGTGATTGAATATTTACCGGAACATGTAACTGGAAATTAGATGTAGTCGTTTGGTGACCTTCCTGACCGATTGTATTGCACCGAATTTAGGTTTTAAGAATTCCTGTGTATTCTTTCAGGCCATCATTACTGTTAAAGATGATTTCAGAGATTGGATAGATGTGTTGGAAATTAGTTTTAATAGAGTTTCTTCCCAATAAATTGGTTGTTACCATTTTGAAGGGGCACTAGCTGTCTGAGCACCAGCCCATTTCACTAGTCCGAGTAACTTGGACCCAACTTATCGCCTTTTAACATTCGGACATGGTCTGGCGAAGGGTCCAAGCTAATAATGGTTATATGCCGAGCAACACAATTCTGACACTGGTCCAAAAACCAACATTTTCGAACAAAAACATCAGATTTCATCCTCAAAACGGCCTCCAAATTACTAGATACGCCACCTGAGATACTAGTAGACATCGATGATTAAGACAGTCGTACTGAAGTTTACTTACGATCCGGATGAAAAGTGAAATTTCCCGTTCAATTCTGAGAGCTCCCCTCGCGATCGTGAACACGTTTTCATTTCGTGTAAATACTTCATATAAGTGTCCACGCTCAAAAAATCGAATTTTTTTATACTTTGTGGGATGAAAGGACTTTGGGAGCAAGTAGCCAAAATAGACTTTTTAATCCGATATTTTGCCCGTTGCCATGGTTACGGGCCATTATGTGTTTTGGCCATTTTGGGGCAATTTTGAGGCTGCAAAAATTCATTTTTTGCGTTATTTTCAAAGGTCATCAACCCAAACTGCAAAGTAATGTCACAAAAGTAACTATATCACGACAAAGTATCATCCTTACCCTAAGAAGAAAAAAATAAGAACACTTCTGAAAAATCTCCTTTATATTATTTTTAGGCCCTATAATACAGCATGTTTTTACAACTAGCAAAATTGCATTTTTTACCCTATTTTTATCCCTCCAAAATGGCACTTGCCAGTGCACTCAGAATAATTTCCCTCCAGCTATGGTTAGTTCAGACATTGGTCTTTTCATATCTGGTGAGAAATTTTTGGGTTATTGTATAGCCTTTGTGCAGTAGCGCTCCAAAAATGGTAAAATTCACAAAAACCTTAAAAAGTGTATTTTCAGTGTTTTCCTTTTTTTGGGGTAATAAACTTGTATAATTGGTATTGTTCATGAATCAAGCACATTTTCACAAACAAAATTAGACTGTTTATCATTTTTAGACCATTGGATGAATAGTAGGTAGTGTACTTCCCCCCACACCTGGCTAGGCCCCGCCCACTCCCCCCGTGCCACCTAATTTTGAACGTGTATGTTGCATAACGAAACAAATGTAAATAAATAATATGCAAGTGAACACTTTAGAAATAACATAGAGTTCCTTTTCAAAGCCTCCCCTTCCCCCACCCCGGGGCATTGCTTGGGGTTGATTGTGGGGTGTGACCACCCACCAATAACTTAGCATTGTCGGTACAATCATTGTCACATGGGCAAAACTCATGTGTTTGCAAGCCGCAATGAATAATACTGGCCATATCCATTGTCCTCTGATTGAAGTGCACCACTATTCAAATGATGTCCAGTCCTCCCCTCCCAGCTAGGCCCCGCCCCTTCCTTGCCACCAAATTCAGATGTTGATTTCTGCATGTATTTGCCTAAATTAAATTGTAAATACTAGATATCAATTTGAAAGTGAACCTTTTACGATCTACACCAACAGCCGTCGCACAGATAGCCCCTTCCCCTGCCACCCCCACTCCCAAAGCTCAAAAGAGAACCACGCACTCCCCAACAAGTCAACAAGTACAATTTTGTTGAGATTACATACATGCATATGGCCTTGGGGAAAGTCTGAATTATGTAAGGTGGCTTTTTTACAACACGGGGCAGCTTGAAATATCCGAAAAGTGAGGAGGAGAAGGGGTGTGTATGTCGCGGGGGTGGGTGGGGGGTGGGAAGGGTGATCTGGACACACGCATGTACGCTTTACACATTTGTTTATATTGCAAGTTACTTTGGAATTACAGTAAAAGGTGTGGTGAACAAAATGACGTTTATTTTATTATTTTCAAAACGGAAAAGATTTAGAGAGCAACTAACTCTTATTTGTTTATATTGAAATACATGTACTTTAAAACAACGATCACTCCAGTGAAAGCTCCGAGAGAACACAGCATCAATTTGATTGCATGAATTTCACTCTGACTTGACTTGGCTATATACATGTAGTTAGGGTCTGAAGTATTTTTTTAGTGGAAGTGTCCTCCAAATTTGTATTTACCTGATCAACATGAAATTTTGTGGCACCAAATACACTTCTGTAGTGTGCTTATCATTACCATGGCAACCGTTGTAAAGACATCGGTGCTCATAAACTAAAGTCAAAAATACTTCCATTTTTCAAAGCCTATCACGGAAGTATTATCCTATGACTGAAATTCATGGCTATATAACAACAATACATGCTCAGTATGTAACGTGGCCGCCATTGGTGCGAGAAGCGCATGTAATTTTCACCTTTCAATCTGTACCATTTTCTTTGTTTTGATGTACGTTTCTGATAGTTATTACGTGAATCAATTGCAGAGCATTAAATAACATCACCACAATTGTGTATATTTACTTTAGTTTTGCCAATTCGGGTTGAAAACCCATACATTTTTGGAATAAAATCAGTAATTATAAGTCCCTATGGCAGTGACAATGGATGCATACAATTGCTTGACTGGGATGAATGTTTACACAAAAATACAGAAATTATGCCCAAAATGTTATCTAGACAAGAGTTTGGAAAAATATATAAAAACACCTCTAGTGGTAACAGCAATAGAACCAAGAATGTCACATTATAGAGTAATGGTCAACCAATATTTTTCTGCCACATCGGTTGTAGGAAAGTCGGTCAAAGCATATGCAAATCAACATGGGATCACAGTGTGCTGTACCCCTCCCTTTCAGAAAAAACCCCCCAAATACTCACCAGAAAGGGTTAAAATCTGTAAGCACTTGTGATTCAGTGGGGAAATTGATTTTTTTAATTAATTAACACATTAACAAAACATTCCCTGCTTGTATACAAAAAAACCCTGTAATTTATAAGCACCAATACATTTAGATTGCTTGCCATGTAACAATGGATGCACCACAGAAGTGTGGCCATGTTGACTGCTGGTGACAGTTTGGAAGAGACTCAAAATGTCATGTTGATTACGAAATTACGATTTTGGAGGGCATAGCAGCACCCACAACGGTACTATATTCGACTTTATATGTGCTCGATCTGACCATATTTACACGTTCAATTCAATCAATCAAAATAGAGGCCATTTTGAGTTTTCACTAGAGTGATAGTTGTTTTAAAGTACATGTATTTTAATATAAAAATATGAGTTATTTGCTTTCGTAATCGCCATATCACTTCTCTGAATTGAAAATAATAAAATAAATGCAATTTTGTTTTAAAAAATTCAGCATTATGTACATGTACCATGTACATGTATTCATATTACACCCCCCCCCTGCGCTTTCCAGATATTCCAAACCACTCCCACGTTGACAAAAAAATAGCCAAACCTACATCGTGTATGTAAATATGTGGACTTTCCGCAAGGCAATATGTAACCTTAACAATAATACAAATTCTGTACAATTCTTTGGGAGGGGGAGGGGTAGTTGCTCATAATGAGTACCGGAGTAGGAAGAGGGATGGCAGGGGGTGGGCTGTGAGACGGGTACGCCTGTTGGTGTAGATTATGAAAGCTTCACTTGCAAATTGATATCTATTTACAATATTAATTTAGGCAAATACATGCAGAAATCAACATCTGAATTTGGTGGCAAGGAAAGGGGCGGGGCCTAACTGGGAGGGGAGGACTGGACATCATTGGAATGATGGTGCCCTTCAATCAGAGGACAATGGATATGTCCATTATTCATTGCGGCTTGCAAACACATGAGTTTTGCCCATGTGACAATAATTGTACCGACAATGCCAAGTTATTGGTGGGTGGTCACACCCCACCCTCAACCCCAAGCAATGCTCCCGGGGTGGGGGAAGGGGAGGCTGTGAAAAGGATCTCTATGTTATTTCTAAAGTGTTCACTTGCATATTATTTATTTACATTTGCTTCGTTATGCAACATACAAGTTCAAAATTCGGTGGCACAGGGGGAGTGGGCGGGGCCTAGCCAGGTGTGGGGAGGGGGGAAGTACACGACCTACTATTCATCCAATGGTCTAAAAATGATATACAGTCTAATTCTGTTTGTAAAAATGTGCTAGATTCATGAACAATACCAATTATACAAGTTTATTACCCAAAACAAAGGAAAACACTGAAAATACACTTTTTAAGGTTTTTGTGAAATTTACCATTTTTGGAGCGCTACTGCACAAAGGCTATACAATAACCCAAAATTTTCTCACCAGATATGAAAAGACCAATGTCTGATCTAACTATAGCCGGAGGGAAATTATTCTGAGTGCCCTGGCAAGTGCCATTTTGGAGGGATAAAAATGGGGTAAAAAATGCAGTTTTGTTAGTTGTAAAAACATGCTATATTATAGGGTCTAAAAATAGTATAAAAGAGATTTTTCAGAAGTGTTTTTATTTTTTTCTTCTTAGGGTAAGGATGATACTTTGTCGTGATATAGTTATTTTTGTGACATTACTTTGCAGTTTGGGTTGATGACCTTTGATAAAAACGCGAAAAATGAATTTTTGCAGCCTCAAAATTGCCGAAAAATGGCCAAAACACATAATGGCCCGTAACCATGGCAACGGGCAAAATAAAAGTTTGAAAAGTCTATTTTGGTTACTTGCTCCCTAAGTCCTTTCATCCCACAAAGTTTAAAAAAATTCGATTTTTTGAGCGTGGACACTTATATGAAGTATTTACACGAAATGACTTCCGACTCGTGTTAATGTTTGAACGATGCGATGTGGTCTTCATGCCCAGCGTTCATTCGATGGTCCCCGTATCCCGAGTCCGATTCCGTTACCGAGCACGCACGATGCATCGATTATGATAATGAGTAGACTGGATCACGTTTGTAAACACAAGTGCATTTCGAACGATAAAAGGGAGTCGGGAACTAGCTTGAACAGGTTTCCGCCCATAAAAGCTGCCGTAGTTTTCTGTTCCGCTGCATAGGAAATTGCCTCATACCCCACATTTTCAATAAAAAAATGATCAGTGGTTTTTCTGCCTTTCAAAGCCAGACATAAATAGACTTAAAGCCAGAAGAATGAATTTTTATAATCTGCAACCCCCAGATTTGTGCGACCGTCCATCTTTGTGGTCATTTCCCCACATTAAAGCTTGTGTGGACATTTTTTGGTTGAGCAGATGCGCGCTGCTTTTCATTATGATTCGTGGCCGACATCATCACTCATACAGAGGTGGCAGCAAGTCATTTTTTGTAAGTCCAAGTCAAGTCACAAGTCATTGTTTGCAAGTCCAAGTCAAGTCACAAGTCATTAGGTCCAGTCACAAGTCAAGTCACAAGTCATTAGGTCCAGTCACAAGTCAAGTCACAAGTCATTTGGTATAAAAACAAGTCAAGTCACAAGTATCTTTGTCCAAGAACACATTATTTTGTCCAGCTGTAATAAGCTAAAAGAATTAACCTGGCGTGAACTTACGAGTTATTTTGAACATGCCTCCTTAATTCCCCTTTTTCAATGTGTTGCAATTACTATTCTTGTAGTTTATCACATATCTGTCGGATATTAGCCCTTTGTATACTTTAATAAATTTACTTTACATTGTAGAAATAAATGTTGAGATGACCGTGAAAAAAAGACTTCCTCACTCGATTACATGTAGTATACTAACACTTTATTGTTCAATTTTCATGTATACTAAACGCCTACCAATGGGTTAGGCTATCCGGTATTTTACATGCAAATGACAAAGGCCTGATTTCTTTTCATGAAAGGTTCCTTTCAAAGTTTGTTCAACCAATACATTAAGCAAGAGACAATTGGTCATTGAAAACTGTAGTTTGTTGTGACAGTCTTATTGAACACTTTTTAAACTAGTGGGAACTATTCATTTTACTGGATTCAGTCACTGAGGTCTATTTTCTGGAATGAAAAAGCTAATTAAAAGTATAATAGCTTAATTAAAGTGTATTGGGTCGCTCGAGTAGCGTCTGACTTGGGTTGGTAACAAGTCATTTTTTGCAAACCCAAGTCAAGTCACAAGTCATTGTTTGCAAGTCCAAGTCAAGTCACAAGTCAAAGCTTGTATTTACAAGTCAAGTCACAAGTCACAAATATAGCGACTCGAGTCCGACTCGAGTCCAAGTCACATGACTCGAGACAGCAACTCTGTTTACACTCAAGACATCACGAAATTCAAAGATCTCCGGGATGAAGAAGATAACAGATTCTGTGAATTGGTACATCTAGTCAAGAGGAGTCACAATGTTTTGAAAGAAGTTGGCCATCCTCACGATATGGATAACAACTACATGCTTGCACTGATAGAGAGGAAATGCAAATGACCAGAAAGTGTGGTTTCGAGTCCTTCAAGGAGAAAAGAAAGAGGCTATCCTACAAAATCTGATGCTTGCACTGATAGAGAGGAAATGCAAATGACCAAAAAGTGTGGTTTCGAGTCCTTTAAGGAGAAAAGAAAGAGGCTATCCTACAAAATCTGATGCTTGCACTGATAGAGAGGAAATGCAAATGACCAAAAAGTGTGGTTTCGAGTCCTTTAAGGAGAAAAGAAAGAGGCTATCCTACAAAATCTGAAGGAGTGGATGACGTCAGAAACGAAGACGCGCATGAGAGCTATAGCCCCAGTGAAAAACCAGACTTCTGCACGTCACGCAGTAGCAGTTAACTACGTCAAGAAGCCCGATGACCGAAAGTCCCCCCCCCCAGTTTTAAGTGTTGGCTGTGTGAAACGTCCGAGCATTGGTTGGATCAATTAATGCCCAAAAATCAAGTCCATGAGCCCCGCTGACCGAATGCAATTGATGAAAACCAACCATGCATGTTTCAGTTGCTTAAAGAAGGCCGGCAGAAACCATAATGCTACGACCTGTTCTTGCAGACGTCAATGCCCAGAGATGATGAATGGCATCCAGTGCAAGCTCTTTCATCACCCACTTTTACACCCCACTTCTGCCAGTAACATCAGTCTTGTTGGCGTCGCATCAGTAAGCTACAAAGAAGCAGTGCTGCCCGTTGTTTTGGTTGATGTCGGTAACCATGACAACCATCAGCTAGGAAACCTACTGTTTGACTCTGGTGCTCAGATAAGTTTAGTTCGGATGTCACTCGCAGAAAATCTGAAATTGAAAGGAAAGGAAGTTGTAACCATAATCACTAACAAGGTTGGAGGCGAGGAGGAAGAATTACGAACAAAGATATACCAAGTTCGTATCCGCCCACTGAACAAGTCCCAGTTCCATACAGTATTGGCCGTTGGCATTCCCTGCATCTGTGAAGAGTTGGCCGTTGTGAATCTCGCAAGCATAGCAAAAAAACCTTCAAAATCCACCCGGACAGTCTCTATCGAGGAAGCGGCTCTGTTGACCTTCTCCTCAGAATAGACTTATATGCAAAGATGCACTGTGGACAGACAATAGAGGCTGGAAATCTAGTTGCCCGTCAATGACCACTGGGTTGGGTGATTTTCGGAGCAATCCCTGGGGAACCAATGTGAACGAGCCGAGTATTGCATGTGAAGTTGTTGACACCAGTCGACTTAGCAGATTTCTGGACAACTAAAGCCATGGGAGTTAGATCAAACACATGCAGTTGTAAACCACAAAAGATGAGCCCTCCTGAGATGGAGGAAGCTAGAGTCATTGAGCAAAGCTGTACCAAGATTGGCAACCAGTGAATCATGTCATACCCATGGAAACGAGATCCAAATCTACTTCCAAATAATAAAATACAAGCAGAATGAAAACTAGAATCGACAGAACGCTGACTTATGAAGAATGCTGATCGTGCCAGTGCCTACGATAAACAGATAAAAGAGATGACAGCGATGCAGTTTGCCAGAAAGCTGTCTGAAGAGGAGTTGAAGTCCTACACTGGTCCAATCTACTACATCGCTCACCATGGAGTCCTAACGCCGGACAGTAAAAGCACCCCACTGCGCATAGTGTTCAATACATCTGCGACATATCAAGGGCATCGTTTAAACGACTACTGGATGAAAGGGCCCGACCTACTGAACAACTTACCTGTTTGGGGTGATCCTAAGATTTCAAGAGAATGAAGTAGCTGTCATCGGTGACATCTCAAAAATGTACCACAGAATTCTAATACCAGAGAGAGATCAACATGTCCAGCAGTTCATGTGGAGAGACATGAAGACAGACCAAAAGCCAGATGTCTACGTCAAAATCGTCCTCACATTCGGAGACAAACTTGCACCGGCTATGGCACAAACAGCATTGAGAAAAAACAGCTGAAGAAGGAAAATAAAAGTTTCCAGAGGCGGCACGGGTGTTGGAAGAGAACACCTATATGGATGATATCTGTGATTCTGTCCCCACAATGGAAGACGTACAAAAGTTGACAAGTGCCCTCGACATCATCCTAAGCAAGGGAGGATTTAAGGTGAAAGAGTGGCTGTCCAACAAGCAACTAACAGGAGACCCTGCTAACCATGATCGCCATGAGCTGAAACCCAATCAGGACCCGACACAAGGGAAAGTTTAAGGGGAAGTTTGGAACCCTAAAGACGATGACATGTCCTACAAAGCTACCCTGGACTTAGACAAAGTCTACAGAAGCTGGAGGACCCAAGATAAAACTCACGAAACAAAGTGTCATGAGTCAAGTTGCCAGATTTTGTGACCCGATTGGATTTGCTGCACCATTCCTAATACGAGCAAAATTTGGTATGCAGAGACTTTGGCAAAGGGGACTCGACTGGGATCAAGAACTTTCATTGGCCGAGCAAAACTTGTGGATCCAACTGTTTGAAGAGATGGAGGAGCTAAATGACGTGCATTTCCAGAGATCACTCACCCCTTTGAGGCCATCAGAAATCCGACACTCTGTATTTGCCCAGACGCATCAGAAGATGCCTTTGGTGCTTGTGCTTACGCTAGATGGATGCGGAGTATAGATACGATGTCCGATTCGTCGCTGCCAAGTCAAGAGTTGCACCCTTGAAAAAACTGAACATACCCTGCCTTTAGCTACAAGCAGCAGTAGTTGTTGCCCGTCTGTACACGACCGGACTTCAGATAGACAAGACAGACAAGACAATCTTTCTTTCTGACAGCATGATTGCAGTGGCGTGGATACGTAGCACAACACCAGGTTTTAAGCCATTCGTGTCTAATCGAGTTGGGGAAATCCAGAGTGCATCTGATCCATCACAGTGGAGACACGTCCCAGGGGAGTTCAATGTGGCCGATGATGTGTCTCATGGCATATCCGTCAAGCGACTGTCCGAGCGATGGCAACATGGGCCAGACTTCCTGTGTCTACCCGAAGAGAACTGGCCCCAAGATGCTTCCACCGTAGACCAAGCTGAAGTAGAAAGAGAACAACGAAAGACAGAAAATGTCTTCTTGACACAGATGAGACCAGAGGTCATTGATTGCAGCAAGATTTCTTCCTGGAGAAAGCTGATCAGAGTGACAGCCTACACTCTGAGATTTGTCTGGAACTTGCGTGCTAAACGACAAAAATGGAACGACAGCCAAAGATGGTCCACTGTCACCACAGGAGCTCCAAGAGGCAGAAAAGTACTGGATCAAGAATGCACAGAAGAGCCTCCATGACCGCCTCGCCAAGGGGGAATTCAAGACACTGAGTCCATTCATGGAAGCAGATGGAGTAATGAGGGTAGGAGGTCGAGGAAAGGAATCCTCAATGTCGTATGAATCGAAGCATCCAGCCCTTCTGCCGAACAACCACCACATATCACGTCTGATCATGCGTTACATTCACCAGTATGGGCATACTGGTGTCGCAACCACAGTAGCAAGGACAAGATGATTGTACTGGATCCTGAAAGCCCACACCCTCGCCAAGACGGTGAAGTTCAGGTGTGCAGTCTGCAGAGAAACAGACCACAAGGTGGAATCTCAAATCATGGCAGACTTGCCGAAGCAGAGATTGGCACCATACACACCACCATTTCATTTCACGTCATGTTCAGGCCGTACCAGGTGAAGATCGGGCGCTACAAGACCTCCAAACACTATGGAGTTCTCTTCACATTCCTAAACACGAGGGCAGTCCACCTGGAGCTAGCTGTTGACTATTCCACCATGGAGTACATGCAAGTTCTGCGAAGATTCTTTTCATCCAAGGCTATCCGGCACTAATGATAAGTGACAATGGCACACAGCTTGTAGGAGCTGAGCGAGAGCTTTGCGAGATGATAAAGGGGTTGAATGCCAAAGAACTCCAGCAGTTCTGCGCAGAAAAATAGATGGAGTGGAAATTCATCTCACTGGCAGCCCCACACCAGAATGGCTGCGCTGAGGCACTCGTGAAAAGCTGCAAGTCTGCATTGAAACACGCAGTTGGAGCCCAAGTGCTAACACCCTTTGAGCTCTACACAGTTCTGCTTGAAGTGGCCAATCTCATCAATCAGTGACCAATTGGAAGAATCCTGAACGACCCAGATGATGGCGCTTACCTCTGCCTAAACGAAACGACATCCTGCTTGGAAGGTCTTCCTCTGAGGTACCCCAAAGTCTGTTTCGAAATACGAAGAATCCAAGGCACCGAGTCGAGTTTATATAAAAGATCGTGGATTCGTTCTGGCGACGTTGGATCCAAGACGTGCTACCACTATTGGTCCTGCGCAAGAAGTGGCAGACAGAGAGGCGTAATGTTCGAGTGAACGACATCGTGAAGCTGACCAGAACACCATCCGCGGCAAGTGGGACATCGCAAGAATCTTGGAAGTCTACCCGCGACCAGATGGGCGAGTTCGGAGCATCAAAGTACGTACACCTGCTGGACATTGTGTCCGACCTATCACCAAAGTAGCGGTTCTCTATCCTGCAGAGGGATAGGGAGATGAACACTAGGCGGGGCGGAGGATGGTCTGGTGAACAGAGTTGCCTGACAAGACCAGAATATGAAGAGCGCCCTCAACAGTTCACGTTTAGTTAGTCCATTCTCACATCTCACTCATAAATCAGTTCGGCCATGTTTGATTAAGTTATGCTTTGTTTGTAGCCAGTTTGGGCGAAATGTAACCTGTTTTTAAGTATTTACCTTGGATGCAAGAAGATCCGGTGCTCAGTCTATCCTATGTGGAAGAGTCTTGCTAAAGAAGTAAGTGTATTTTTAGTGTCAAGTTAAGAAACTTATGTGCATTTTACTGTGATTGAATATTTACCGGAACATGTGACTGGAAATTAGATGTAGTCGTTTGGTGACCTTCCTGACCGATTGTATTGCACCGAATTTAGGTTTTAAGAATTCCTGTGTATTCTTTCAGGCCATCATTACTGTTAAAGATGATTTCAGAGATTGGATAGATGTGTTGGAAATGACTTTTAATAGAGTTTCTTCCCAATAAATTGGTTGTTACCATTTTAAAGGGGCACTGTCTGAGCACTGTTCATTTAACATATTTTCAAGATAGCATACTTAACGTTGCATTCTATGTTTGTTGTTGTTTACAGATCAAATAATAAACCAAGTTATACAATATGCAAGATCTCTTCTGACTCCGAGTTGTTTACACTTCGACGATCCAGGATTATCACCTGAATGTGTTTCAAATTTACAAATTAATCTTTTGCAGATTGTTATCCAGCCTTCCATACCTACTGAAAATAATGATCGAGTCTTCAAAAATTGGTTACTTTGACTGGTCAAGCGATGTTGCTGCATATGCATAGTCATGATGTTGCATAATGCATTGATGAATACATGCGCACACAAACGAGGGGGTGCTAATGGCAGATTGATCAAGTCGTAATTGCTATTTTTTGCACCACTCCCTTTTGTTACCCTCCTTTCTGTTCAGCCGCCTGCTTTCTCTGTGTATTTTCCTCTGCATCATCTATTTCCACTTGACTGCTTTTGTTACATCAGTAATGTATACATGTACCTATTTATGTTTATTGTCTTGTCATTCAGCCTTCGAGAAAGACTCTGCTAGGGCCGAAACGTCAGGCCACTAACTTCTTTTTTTTTTTGCGTAAATAAGGTTTACATACAATGGGGAATGGGTCAACAAATTGTACAGGCCTGACAGGCTTTTTTTTATGATATTTCCAATTTGCACTAACTTCAAACATCCATTTGTAAACAGGGACGGAGGAACTTTACTGAGAGAAGTTCATTGACTTGAGGAAACAAATATGATGAAGACTTCCAGGAGGGAAGGAGAGCCCATTGTAATACAATGTATGGACGAGTAAGTAGGATATACGTTTTATAATACATCACCCAAAGATTCTGCTTCTGGATTGGCCGAAATCGACTCGCTTGGCAATTATGTTTTTGACCATTAACTGAGAATGTATGACACATGTTGCATATATGCAACATTGGTGTGTGCCTTGTGCGTGGTGTTCACATGCACTAAAGAGTTTGGTTCAAAAGGGGTAGTTTGGAAAAGTTGATATAAATTTTGATTTGAATCTCTTTTGGAAGTACTAGTTTTATATTATTTGTGTTTTGGCTAAATTTATAAGTTGTCTATCAAAGCGGAATCTGTGGTTGAGGCAATAAGACAAATGTATCGGCTTTGAACTTGTGCTTGAGGGTTCCGCCAAACTTAAGCATCCCTGAGTAATCCAGGGAGCTTTTCATTTCCCTTCGGCAATATCTTGAGAGGATACTGTACCAGCAACGCCACCAGTCAATATGGGCACACCCAGCTATTTTGTCCTAGACCATCATCATTCTCAATTCAACTTTTGTTTCTTTTTCTTCAAGGTTCTTTCGTTCTCCAGGAAATTAAGAGTCCAAGCACAGGAGCAAGACAAACCCCATCATCATGGACTTTCTACACCATCATGGAGTGCCCACCAGGAAAGAACCACTCCACCAGTCTCCCACTTCTTATTTCTAGCAGTGGAGGAAAGTTCAGTGTGAAAGCCTCTTCTAGTCAGCCAAAAAACGATGAGGAGTACTTACATTTCTGTTTGCCAGCGTTGTTGTTTAGGATCTCTGACATTAGAGACTAATTGCACCATGATCTTCTGAATTCTCGGACTGGTTCTGACACTTCTCTAAAGATCTGTTCTGCAAGATACAGGGGTGTGAACTCTCAGCTTAAAAGCTGATTTCAGCTTTTTTTTGTTTTGGATTTCAGCTTTTTTTCCCTCACTTGCTGTGTACAAAAGTATAGCAGATTTCCAAAGTTCAGCTTTTTACACCTTTTTCAGCTGTTTTCAGCTATTTTTTATCAGTGGTCACTCTCACTCCTTATTGTACTTAAAATAAATTTAGGTGCTCAATGTATTGTGCTGTTTACACTAGAAAACCATACAATTATTGAAACAGGTCCAGGTCAACATAGCTTATGTTGCCTAGCCCGGTTGACATTTATAATTACATCATATAAGTGTTTGACTGTTTACATTTATATGCTGGGGTAAAATTATATTTCTAATGATTTAATTGTCAGAAATAGAAAATGTTCAGGCCTCTTTTTAAGAAAAGAATATTGCCATTGTATTTGCGATGTGTGTTAATTTACTTAATATTCTTGTCACTTTTTTTAAGGGATCACAATGATTTCTGTCTTTATAAGCTACAGCAAAGGAAACATTTCCATTTTGAAATATAAATTTTTATTAAGTGCCTTTTTATCTAAACATTTGGATTTTTTTTGGGGGGAGGGGGTGATTATACATGCTGTTACTGTTGAACTGTTATGTATATAACTTGTTTTAAAATTCTATTGTACTATGTAGTTCCTCAAGATACATTTTTGTGTTTCGCTAACAGTTAATGTTTGTGCTGAACGATTGTTAATTCTGATGTCCTGTGCAATATGAATCTTGACTCTTTACAGTTAAGCCTTCTGGCCAAATAAACCATCAATAATAATACAAGTATAAGAATTCTTTGCAGAAAAGTGCAGTTTAATTCTCGAAAGACGGGGATAGCATTTTGTTGTAGGGATAAATGATAGGTCAAACCTAAAACTTTAAGACTTGCCAGTGTTATTTTCTAATATTATCCCGAAAAAAATTCCTTTTGTAATGATTGTTATTTCTCAAGCAATAAAAAAATACTCACTTTTGAATGATGAGAGACATTGACCAAAAAATTGCTATTTATTTATTGAATTATTAATTAACTATTTCGATTTAGTGGCTGTCAGACAATCATTCCCGTTCACGTGGGCAATGTTGGTCCTCGCCCAATCAGTATCGATAAAAGTACCCCCCCCCAAAAAAAAACACCCCAAAATAACAGAGAAAACAAAAGGGAAAATGTGACAGACTTCACAAAATTATGGGGGAAAGAAGTGATTTGGTTGGAATGAAAATATTCGAAAATTTATTCTTAGAAAAGAAATCAAATTGGGATATAGGCCCTAATGCCCATTGTACTCTTTCCCACAAAGTATTTAAAGACAGACTCAAAATATCACAGCAGAGCCCGCTTTGTTATCGATACAACACAAAACCATTTATTGGCGCTAAAGTATCAATATCATTGTCATTCATAGCCCGACAATGACATCATACAACGACGAACGGTGCCGAAGCATCGCGAAAGGTTGGAGCCGCTATTCGAAGCCAGCCGAAGCCTCTGCGTTCCAAAGCTGCTGAGAGGCTTGGCGCGGAGCCGCACGAAGACGAAGCCTCATAAGTCGAAGCCGGAGCCTAAGCCGAAGCCGAAGCCTGAGGTTCGGTAAACGCCTGAGACAACCGTTTTGTAGTACCATAAAAAGACTAGATCGGCAGCGCCTGCAGACGTGCAATATAGAGTGTGCACACATTTCTTCGTTCCTTCATGGACGCTCTACGCGCAGCTGTCTGGCATATGCCCAAGCGTCAGCTCAATGCATTGATCATTGCAAATTAATTCTCAAAGAATCTTTAGCATATAAAGGCCCTGAATAAGTGGAATTTTGTTTTGCGAAGTGCAACAACAATAAGGCAGTAGGAAATCTACAAAAACTATTCCTAGCATGCAAAGGTACGATAAACTTTTTTAGGCAATTTTTATGCGCGAGTTAACATTTTCTAGGAACCATGCAAATAGTCCACTCACAGGAATTATGTTTGCGCAAACATCCTGCCCCCATAAAATAAATTAGAATAAATTACAAAAGCCTGCTACTTACACACGATGGATAAATTTGCCTCCAAACTGTCCTACGAGTTTATGTCTTCTACAGATTGGCTACATCAACGTAACGTAGACCGGGGCCTTTGCCTGTCAGCAGTCGTTTCCATAGGTTTCCAACTTTCCATTCATTGACATGAATCAACTGAATTTCAGTCATTTTCCATTTCTTGACATGACAAGGATATTTTTAGAAGAGAGATTTTCATATGATAGATTTAAAATTCCTGACAAACCCGCTAAACGAAATTCCGAATATTTCTTGAAGAAAAGGACATGCATTTGTCTCCAAGACTTATCCCCGCCCCCAATGACTTTGGATCATTTGAAATACGCAGTGGATGGACCGGGAACAAGTCCAGGTCTCCCCTAACTCTCCTTTTCTGGCCGTTGAAGGGGTACTTAATTGTGCACGTAACCCATACAGGAAAAGTACTATAATATCAGCCTTGTGGTTGCGAAGGCCTAAAGCCCGGTTCATACTCTGCGCGAAAGCGAAAGCGACGTGGCAAGTATACGCACTGCTGTGAATTCGTAAAAGTTGAACATATTTCAACTCGGGCGAATTTTGCAGCGAATGTTTCATGACGTCAAAAGTTAATCCGATTACGTACATGGACGCTACCATCAGAGCAGTGAAATTCATGCAGCCCCCCCCCCAAAAAAAACCACAATGGCTTTTTGAATATTATGTAAAAAAAAATATGCTCAGTATGATTGAAGTATGAACCGGGCTTAAGCGTCGAAACAAAGTTAATCCGATTACGTACATGGACGCTACCATCAGAGCAGTGAAATTCATGCAGCCCCCCCCTCCAAAAAAAAACAATGGCTTTTTGAATATTATGTAAAAAAAATATGCTCAGTATGATTGAAGTATGAACCGGGCTTAAGCGTCGAAACAAAGTTAATCCGATTACGTACATGGACGCTACCATCAGAGCAATGAAATTCATGCAGCCCCCCCCCCCAAAAAAACCACACAAACCCATGGCTTTTTGAATATTGGGTAAAAAACATATGCTCAGTGTGATTGAAATGTTAAATTATAACAGAAGAAGAAATTCTAAATGTCATGTCGGTAAAAAAAAAAAATCGCCGTTATTGATGCCGAAACGTCATAGTAAGTAAATAAGTAAACTCTTTCACGCGCCAATGTGGCCCCTCAGGCCGGTGTTTACCTCCGGGTTTCAGTAGCATGAAACGACTGAGAATATTTCTACTCCCCCTGGATGGGATGCTAGTCCATCGCAGTTTACTCCCCAGTTAATGCTGGTACCCATTTATACTCCTGGGTGGAGAGAGGCAAGTGGAGGTGAAGTGGCTTGCCCAAGGACACAACATAATTATGACATGCAGCTGGATTCGAACCCCTGACCCTCTGATCATGAGTCACGAACCCTAACCACTAGGCCACACTCCCGTGTACAAGTAACACTAGGCCACAAGTACCCCACTAGGCCACACTTCACTGGTGAAGCTGACCTAAAAGTCGTGGAAAAATCGTTTTTTTTATCTCAATTTCTAGGAATCTCCACAAGTTGTTATTTCACGAGTAGTTGAACACTAATATCATCTAAGTATATTGAAAAGATTGACAGATATTGCAAACACCAGTGTTACAGCTTTGAAAAATGAACGTACCCAAGCCTATTTTTCCAATTACAACGACAAATACTGAACATTTCAAAACGATTTTTAGCACATAGTTGGATCATTATAAGGGAAACAAACCCTGAAAGTTGCATGAAGATACGGGCTTCCAAACGGGAAAATTGATTTTCAAAGATTTCGCCGGCGAACATCCAACATGATTTTTCATTCAAAATAAAGTATTACGTAACCTTTAGAAATCGGCCTTCGCAACCACATGGCTGGTATCAGCTGTTTCGTGGCTTGGATCGTACTAATATCGGCGATAGTGCGCTATGTTTTCATCAATCGTTTGGCTAAAAGCACGATAAAAGACGCTTTATATGAATGGTCAACAATAGGCAAGTCAAAGAGGTGGCCGTCACGCATATTTAATCACCGAATCTAAACGCGTATAGGTCCACTAGTAGCGGGCTCCGTTCTTTTTCCTACAATAACGTTGTTCGTCAACCATGAACAAATCACGGCTCATGGTGATTGAATGGGATATTTTAATCTCTTAAATGCTTGGTAATTGGTGGATACACGAGAAGCCACACTCACTATCGACTGCCTCTTAATTGGTTTGATCACGTTTGCTTCGACGTTTGGTGCAACAGGATCACATCATCAATCTCAGAGGATCGAAACAACGTTTGTTTAGTCGTACCTCTGCAAATCGTCAAATTCAGCAGATGGCACGTTCGGTCAGATTATGCTCCAAATTTGATACCTTAATGAATTAACGAGCTCTCTATAACAGGCCTGAAAAGAACACGCTGTCAGCACCGATCATTCTCCCATCTCCCCCTCTTCTCTGGGAATTGTCTTCATCTTCGAAAATAATTGCACTTCACGTGAATCAAACTTAACATGAAAGTAAAATCCGTAATTTCTAGACTGAAAAATTTGGGGAAGGGTACAACAGTTTTAACTGACTTGTTGAGGATAGGATATTAAACATGTGTAAGGCCTATAGTGTTAAAACAGAGTTTAAATGAAATAACTTTTTACGAAAGTTTTTTTGATGGATTGTACTTTGATGGAATGTACAGTTATTTCAAAGAAAACGATGCTTGAAAAGGATTATGTTAAAATGCATAAACATAACTTTAAACAAAGTGTGGTGTCACAGCACAGATGGAAATAAAAGGTGGACACTTGCCAATACAAAAACTACGTAAACAGACAGATTTTACATGTAAAGGGTGTGATCACTGTGGAAGTGTCACCTAAATAAAATATAAAGAAAATCACAAACAAAAAATGATTTTCTTATCGCCATGACGATTGACGTGTATATTTCATGCCTCACAATACGGAACAATAATTTTACAATGAATAGGTTTTTGTTTCATTTAAAACACATAATTAAATTGCCCCCCCCAAAAAAAAAAGAAGGAAAAAAGGGGAAAAAAGGACAAGGCAAGCAGTGTAGAGCCTGTCCCCAAGCGCACAATATTCTATTATATTTTTATGTTATTTGGGGTGAATTGGTTTTTTTTTGCGCACCAACGTATCCTTGTTTGTTACTTTTGATTGTTATCTTCTCAAAAATAAGATTTTATCTTATCTTCGTAAATTCTTAAAAATAAGTTAGACTCTGTGTTGGGTACACACATTAATGTTATACATGGGGAATTAAGGGTCGTTGTAGTTATAGACATTTTGTTCTTTCATTTTAACAATTTATTATTCGTTTCGTTTGTTAATTAAAATTTACTTGACGTTTTGTTGTTCTTGGTAATCTATTCATTTTCCGTTTTGTAACTGTTTACTGAGTTCAATACACCTATTAATGGGGCAGATATAGGGAAAATATTTGGGGGAATTGTGCCTTTTTTGCGATGGCTCCACATCTGAAAATAGTTGTCTCATGAATGAAAGTGCACAATTGTTCCTTGCACTGTCAATGAAAATACATGTATAGCCTATACAGGTATACGTACATGAACATAAATGTGTGGCTTTTTTTAACGGTACTATATTATAGGTTTAGTTGCTCACAAAATGGCTATATATACGCGCTTCCACTGGGTAGCTTAGCTTATAACGAACACGTCCAAATATTTGGTTAATTAAGCCTTTGTTGTTGTTTTTTCCTTTTGGAGCGATTGTGAAGTTTAGGACACTTTTCCCCATGCATGCCAAACACAATCTACTTGTAAGTTGTTTGTTGTGCCACATTTAGAACAAACAGCCATGTCGTAGATAGACTGCAATATTTTTGAGGGAAATCTTGAGTTAAGAGGACCCAAAAAACCGAGACTGCGCAAATACCCCGCTAAACACGTCAATGTATGCACCTGGTGGCGGAATAGGGGTTAGGTCGTTTTTTTTACCAAGCCAACACGTAACGCGCGTAAGAAAAACTCAACACACTTTTCACTTTGAACAATTTCCTAATCACAAAAGCAGGTGTCAGTGGGATTCAGAGAAGTCTACTTTATAGGTCCGAAAAGGCATTTGGAATAATCAAACACCCAGACACTATTATGACACAATAATATTAATAAAAAATCCTAAACTTTACAACATCTGACATATCCGTTCTTCTTTTTTCTAAACATTGATTTTTCTGCACCCCAAATTTGGCACTTTTAAAAATCCGTTCTACTTCCAATTTCGCATACTCTAGACCACCATCTGACGACGTGCGCCGAATCATGACGTCACAACGACGTCATTGGTGGTCACGTCACTGACACACCCGTAAAATTGCATTCTTTGCAGGCCAATATCTCCTGAATTACTTGCCCGATTGGGTTGAGTCTTTGCATGTACCTATACTGGGATTTGTTATATGCGAAATTTGAGGTGACGTTATGATGACTTCATCATATGATTATATATTTTTTAAGGCTATTGCCATATCTCACGCGATTCACGAACGCAACACACTTAATTCAAAATTGATAAACGTGTGACGTCATGATGACGCCATCAAGAATGCCATTTTTTGAAACACACACACAAGCGAAAGTCGGATCGTCACGAAATTATAAAAAATTAGAAAAAAAGCTGACGTTACGTCATGATGACGTCATCGGTTGATTTTTAATGATTTTGTGTATGTAACATTTTTTTTTCGCTTTGGAATTGACTGTTTCTGATCGAATCAAGGCCAAACCTGACACAAACCAAGACCGCATTATACATGTGCGTGGTTGTCAAGTGGCGTCTTGATGACGTCATCATATATGATGCGACGCCATATCTTAAAGGTGAATTTCTCAAAGTCCTATATCTACAGAACTACAGGCAGCATTGTCTTACAACTTTGTATGTAATAGGCAGGCACAAGTAAAACATGAACACATTAATGGAGTGATGTCATGATGACGCTATCAAGTGATTTTGTAAGGAAATTCCATTTTTCTATGAGTTCAAACAATTGACGAAAAAATTCTCCGTAGCCACGAATCAGACAAAGGAAAAATATGTTGCGACAGAAAAGAGGATCCGACTGAAAAATTGATCAAATTGCATCCGAAATGCTCAGAAGAGAAGCCCCAAGTCCTGGCCAGAGGTGCAGTGCCATATGTCTTCAGTCCTCCAATGCCATGGCTCTAGCTCAGAACTCTCAAATGTAGAATAATTCGAATGTATAACTTTTTTTCATGAGCTCAGCGGACGGATTTTTGGCCTATTTATTGGGATGCACCCGTAAACGTCGTGCCCTACAGTTGGGTCGGTCAGGGGTGAGCTATGATCTGATGGCTAGTCTTTTTACAAGGCTGATGAAGATGAATTATAATTGTGCAGTTTTCAATGTATACGAAAACGATGGGTCCAGTTGGCAGGTACCATAAGTATGTCACGGGTCACAACTGAATTTAGTACCGATTTCTAGTCTTATTTCAAGGCTGAAGATTGCTATTGTCGATGGTATTTGCAAGTAATTTGCGCGTTTAACGAAATAGTACTAGTTAATAACACGTACTTTATACCTATGTTATTTTTATGAAATGGAGCAAGCCACATATATTTTTTTTGTTTTATATTTTCTAATTCGGTCACTATCTTTTTGACTCACCCTGTAGGGCCTGCAGTGTTTGTGTAAAAATACGTCGGCGAAGGGAAAACCCTATATTATTGAACCATACAAAATTGAAGAGACAACAGACTGGTCAAGCTGTTCTTGGCAGTACATTAATGATGGGGAACCATTTATTCTAAGGCTACTAGGCCGGACAAAATTGAATTAAGAAATAATACAAGGCCAAACCGCATATGCTAGAGTCTATATTTTAACTAAGAAACAAAAGAGAACCCTCATAAACACTGAATATATAGGTAAAATGAAAGAGCCAAAACTATTATAAAACAAAAATTAAACAAAAAGGGAGGGGTGGGTGGGAAGAAAAGTGTTGAAGTCGGTGCTGCTAAGTCTTGACTCAGAATGAAGCAGATCTCACTTGCCTTAACAGTATATTTCATGGCACATCCATTAAAAGACTAAAAACATTTTTGTCCTCTTGGAAATGGCCCCAATGAATTGTCCATCTGTGTTAATGTCTCATGAGGGAGATTAATCAGGATGTGGGGAACCTCTCATGTGGGGGCCATTGACCAACACTGACCATGAGCTGTGGTCGCGGTGTTTTTGTTGATACTATACATGTAGAATGCTGTGATTGTGTTTGGAATGTTTAATTGGCCCATTGGCCCATTGGGTAATTTTTCATTCTGTAACATTTAATTCAACGATGTAATTCTTTACAATATGTACATTCATGTAGAAATTACATACGGAGTACAATAATATGATATTGGATATGTACACAGTGATTAATAATAGTAGAAAAGTAGAAAATTTAATAGTAAGGTGTAAGGTTAAGCGATACGGTTGTGTGCCCCAACCTATGGACAGACAAACATACAACCAAGGTACCGTAAGTCCGTAACATGGACATGGACAAACAAAACACAACGTGAGACAGACAAGACAAGCTTTAGACAAGGCCTAATTATTATTTCACATTCAAACAACACCTTAATTTATGAATATGAGTCGAGTAAAGCGGCGTAGCCAGGGTTCTCATCCTAACGAACTTGATGAACAACCCGCTAATAATGGTAACTTATAACCCACACCCACCCCCCACCCCATACTGAGCTACACCTCTAGCTCTGCGAATAACTGAGCTCTCTTTTTTTTTTTTTTTTACAGAGACAGATACAGAGGGTATTGATTAAGAGAATCATCTAAACTATTCCAGTATGAGATGCCGCGCGGAACAACACTATTTTTAGACATTGACGTCCTGTTAAATCGGACGAACAAATTTCGCCTAGCTAGCGCTACTTCGAGTATTACATGCATGAATGTTAGATGTTAAGGTAAAACAAGAACTAAAACAGGAAGGGAGTATATTATGCATTCATTTATACATTAATTTTTTTCAGATTGAGGTGGTATAATTCGTTACATTGTAGTTGATTTAATTTAGCAAATAATGGAGTAGAATGATCACGGTATCCAGCATTCAAAATTACACGAAACCGCTCGTTTTTGTCAAGTATGTATAATCTGTTACATTTTGATGACAAACTGCCCCAAGTCAAGATGTAGTAATTTGAATATGGTAAAACGAATGAATTATACAATGATAATAAAATATTACTCGGGAGGTAATGTTTTAAACCGTTACGATTCATCATGCCAATTTTCTTGGATATTTTTGTCGCTAGTTCATCAATATGATTTTTCCAAGTTAGACTTTCATGATGGTTATACCCAGGAATTTTGTGCTTTTAAGCTGACTTAGCATTGAATTATTCAAAATCAAAGGATTGTGTGTACTTGAATTGATTGGTACAAAAAATCATGTAATTTGATTTGACGACATTATTACATAATTTGTTTGCTAAAAGCCATGTACTGATCTCTCCAAGTTACATGTTGAGGTTTCGAATAGCTTCATTTACATTACCGTGAGTATACAACAAACTGTTACCATCGGCAAATATACAGAATGTTATACTGTCTGAGGTATTATCATTAATATAAAAAAGGAAGAGTAAATGACCCAACACGGAACCCTGGGGTACCCCACACGTAATAACTCGATTGGTGGAATTTATAGAGTGAAATTATACATACAATAATAATAATATAAAGCGCTTTGATCATAGTTAAAAACGCTATATATCAAAGTACCCGTTATTATTATTACTAGTGCAGGGCCAGTTGAAAATGTGCCTGTTCGGGAGGGGCAAGTTGAAAATGTGCCTGTTCGGGAGGGGCAAATTGCTTGACCGCTGGTTTTGGTTGCTTGCAGCGTTTTTGAGAACTGCTCATGCAAACAACGCACACGATTCAATGGTGTTAGTCAAAGGTTGAACGCACACTCACAGGTTGAACGCACATTTCTTTTCACATGTGGACAGACAATAATATTAATGAGAAAAAAAAGTGTGATGTTGTTTATTTACCAATTATTGATAATGGAATAGACCCCCTCCAAGTGAAGTACCCATTGTTGATAATGGAATAGCCCCCAGTGGAAGTCGGCTAGCGCTATGCACGCACACGCACATAGTGTTAATTGTGACGGCACACGCACAACACACACAACTCAGGCCAAGTTCGCGCAAGGACTATAGTTGACCAATGGTTAACTAACGTTTGCCCGAACTCTGTCTAGTCGACGATGGTTGACTATGCTAGTCGACTATTTGGAACCAGCCTACTGGGGTTGGTTGCTTCGCTGGTAACCAATATCCGCGCGCATTCATAACGCTAGCAGAGAGCCAGGATCCAGAAGTTTTGCGATGAGATTTTGACCAGCGTTTGACTAGAGACGTTCGCACGTTGCTATTAGTGCGCAGGCGTAAGGTACGTACAAATCAACCACTAGTCGCCTAATGGTCCTTGCCCGAACTTGGCCTCAGTGGCGCCATACGCATGTTTTACATGTACGTTATACCCACCATTGATCTCAACTAGTGCAGGGCCAGTCGAAAATGTGCGTGTTCGGAAGGGGCAGTTGAGAACTGCAGCTCGTGCAAACAACGCACATTATTCAATGGTGTGAACGCACACTCGCAAGTTAAACTCACAAAATGTCGTCACCCCCCCCCCTGGCACATACAGTGCAGTGATGGTTGCTCAGTTGAGTACAAAATGCATGTGCCCGTGCATGCCACTCACGTATATGTACGTACGAAGACATGGTGTGCAGTGCTATCGCCCTACAATGTGCCCCGCATTTCATTTTGCGCCAAAAAAATGCACCTGTTCGTTAGGGATTTCAAAAAATCAAATCGCAAATACAACACACGATTGTTTTCTACACACGTTTTCACAACTCTCCCTCATTACTTTGGCACTTTGTAGCTTGTCGCCAGGCCATCCCCGCACTGATATTCACAATCGTGCCCGTGCAGCTACTTCCATACGTACAATGCACGTGCGCGTGCCCGTCCTTTTTGCATTGTTTGCGTCATATTGAGCATGCTCGCTCTTGCTTTAACATGACGTAAACAATTGAAAAGAACATCAGTGCGCGGAGTTCTAGGCTATATTTTGGCGCGTTTGCCTCAGAAAATACAGCTTTTTTGCAGCTTTTTCAAGAACTGCTCGTCCAAACCACTTCCAACTTGGCACTGCACATTCTGCTGTCCCGAGCAATACGCCCGCCGATTTTCAACTTCATACGGTGCCCGGTTCTGGAGATAATCGGCGGACAGACAGACGGACAGACAGACAGAGATTCCTGGAATTGTAGTAACTAGTGCAGGGCCAGTCGAAAATGTGCGTGTTCGGAAGGGGCAGTTGAGAACTGCAGCTCGTGCAAATAACGCACATAATTCAATGGTGTGAACGCACACTCGCAAGTAGACTTGGCCAAGTCTGGGTTGCGCTCGGTCTGTGCCTAAATCCACTCACAGCGCATATCGCATATACATGTACGTCCCATCCTTACAGTACATAACGCGCGCCCTCATGCGTCGAATCTGGACCATCATGTTAAAAACGTACATGTACATGTTATTTTCAAGTGATGCAGCAACCCAGACTTGGTCAATCTGCCAAGCGTACGCGCTGGTTTGTTCCACGTTTGTACACAGTCTATGGAAATTAATTCTCGATGTGATTGGCTTCTACCGATTTCGGTAGAAGCCAATCATATCACAGTATTTCAGGTAATGAGCGTTTTTATTCTGAAAAACGCGCGCAGATTGTTTTGATAATATTCCTAACACGCAATCAGCGTTGTCTGCGTATTCGCGCATCCAAAGTTTCGCGGAGAACGCACACGCATCCCATGGTGAGGAGTAGAAACAGATACACGCACGCGTACGTTCGAATGCTTTGAAACGGCTCTGGGTACGCACAACACGAACCGCGTATCAATGGATCTCAACATCTTTTATAGGTTAACCCCAATAAAATTCCCTTTTGTTTTGAATTACATTTGAATTTCATGTTCTGTATCAATTCCATCCAAGAGCAGCTGATCAAGTTAGCATTATCATCCAAATATAATGTGTTTGAAATCTACAAATTAAGATTACGTTTTTAAAACTTTTGCAGATTGTTATCCACCTTCCATACCTACTGAAAATAATAAACGAGTCTTAAAAAATTGGTTACATTGATTGGTCAAGCGATGTTGCTGCATATGCATAGAGACGGTGTTGCATATGCATCGATGAATACAGGCGCGTTCACGCGAGGGGGGGTGCTGATGGCAGATTGATCAAGTCGGAATTGCTAACTTTTGCACCACATGTATGCACATGCTCTGCAATACATGCACACACATGTACATGTACGTATAATACGCGTATTGTACAATGTACATACAGTGTGTGCGCATTGTTTTACGGCACTGAAGTGGAACGCGCTCTGAAGAGTACCTTGTCACTGCTTGTCGGGCTTCTGGAAAGACGTAAACTTAGTGATTTTTGCTACTTTAAAAAAAAATTAAGATACCGACTTAGAGCAATTCCGACTTGAGTCAAGTCTAACTCGCAAGTTAAACACATGCACAAAATGTTCGTCATCCCCTGGCACTGATATTTACCCCTACTGGACAATATGGTTTCGCCCTACAACTGTAGGGATACCATATTGTATTAGAGTTGCTCAGTCGACCGCCTATATACAGTGCAGTGATGGTTGATCAGTTGACTACAAAATGCATGTGCCCGTGCATGCCACTCACGTATATGTACGTATGAAGACATGGTGTGCAGTGCTATCGTCCTACAATGTGCCCGTCCTTTTTGCACTGTTTGCGTCATATTGAGCACGCGCGCTTTAGCTCGAACATGACGTAAACGATTGAAAAGAACCCATGATATGCCCGTCCTTTTTCCATTGTTGCGTCATATTAAGCACGCGCGCTTTTTGCTCAAACATGAACATGTGCCTGTTAGGGATGGGCAAATTGCTTGAACGCTGCGTTTTTGAGAACTTTCGTGCAAACAACGCCCACAATAATATGAGGAAGAAAAGTGTACATTGTTTATTAACCCTCTATTCTATGCGCGGACGCGGCATATTGACGCCATAGATATAGAACTATACCTATGATTGACGCGGCATATTATTCTACACGCGGTTTATTATTCTATGCGAGGACGCGCGCTTTGGCTCGAACATGACGTAAACAATTGAAAAGGACTGCGCGTGTTCTAGGCTAAACTCTGCCACGTTGAGGCTCAGAAAATGCTGCTTTTTTGCAGCTTTTTCGAGAACCGCTAGTCCAAACCACTTCAAACTTTGCACTGCACATTCTGGTGTCCCGAAAAATACGGACAGACAGACAGAGATTCCTTGAATTGTAGTATACATATACACGGAGTTCAATGGTTATACCCATTGCCACCTCGTTCCCATGGGTACGAGATCTTGCTGCGCCATGTTGTTTCCCATCAGGCCTTGCGCGATCTCAACCCCTGGAATTGTGTAATTTAAATGTGTCAAAATGTGGCACATTATAATTAGGCTGCAGTTTATCCGTTTAACGTGTCGACGCCATCTTTAAAATGTTGAAAGTTGTGATTTTGAAGAATCAATCCTTTGAAACATAAGGTTTGGACGTTGCGTTATTTAACAAAGATTTGTGTTAAATGTACGTACCCCTTTCATCCCTTAACAACCGAAGATACAAGATGTTTTTTCAGCGAAAAACGAGGCTGCCATAATCCATATTGAGGACCGTATCACCCATGAGTGGTCCTCATTGTGCCCTGACGACCAATCTTATGGCTCCTTCGTCAAAGTGTGTGAGAGTGTTGTGTTGGGAAGTCTCTCCTTCCATTACAAACCAAACGACCACCTAGCATTGCATCATCGACACCAGTCAATGTAGCTCGAACAAAGGTACTCACCTCCTTACCAACCAATCTTCCTGCTGCTCAATCTAACCTCAGTAGTGTGTATGACGAGCAAGAAGACCTCAGAGTCAACAACATCCTCAGTGCTTTTGACGAGTGGGAATCGACCAACTCCATCCAAAATGCCTGGAAACTGGTAAAACAGCTCTCTGGTAAACGTCCAAACACCGTTTTCATTCAAGGTGATGATCGACTTGCCACTTGGAAATCCCATTTTGAGAAGCTTTTCAGCTTTGATAATGCCTCCAATGACCCAGTCTCCATTCGTCGCTTTGCTCACGAAGTGACAAAAACCTCGAAAATCGATAATTATTCGATTTTGAGTTTTACTGGCCATTTTATTAAAGTTGTCTCAAGGAACAATTTGACCAAGTTTCAAGGCAAAATCTTGTTTACTTTCTTAATTATTGTAAACAAACAATTGACAAAAAGCCTGAAATCGGAAATTTTCATTTTTACGAAATGTAAAAAAGTGTAAAATGTTCTCACGAAGTGACAAAAAATCACCTCGTGAGCAGGGCCGGAGGAATTATACATTGGTTTACACGCGGCGGGATGGGAGCATACACGAGCGTGCGAACGATGTTGAAAAAGAACAGACGCGCGCGTGCTCACCCATCGTATGACGCGCAAAAGTAACAAAATGTCGTCAAAAGTACAAATAAGTAAAGCCTCCGCGATTCATGTTCCCACGAAGTGACAAAGAGTCCGCTCGTGAGCAGGGCCAGAACACAGAAAATAATTAGACAATGGTTTACAAGCGGCAAGATGGGAGCATACACGCGCGCGCGAACGATGTTGAAAAAGAACACACGCGCCCTCGCTCAACTGTCGTGACGCGCAAAATTAACAAGTTTGTTGCGTCGAAAAAAAGTACAAAATAAGTAAAGCCTCCGAGATTCATGATCCCACGAAGTGACAAAAACTGTGTACAAACTAATTGGCAAAATATGGTACCCAAAATATTGATGTTCTCACGAAGTGCAAAAAAGTTTTATTAATAAATTACTGTTTAATTACTAACTATTTCTAACAAACAATTATGAAATAACAAAGAGCAAATCATATCCTATCGGACAATGCAAAAACTTCCGAATTCTGTTACTGCAAAGTGGTCGAAAATGTCTTTTGAAAAAATGAATAACTTCAAATGCGATTATCTCAGAATGAACTTTTGTCAAATTTTGAGGTTTTTGTCACTTCGTGAGCAAAGCGACGCATTGATCCCGTCTTTGATCCAAACCCTAACATCCCAACTGGCAAATTCTCCCAAGCCGAGGTCAACATAGCCATTAAACAAATGAAGCTTGGAGCCTTGGCTCCTGGTCTGGACAACATACCTATTGAAGTTTGGAGGCTTCCTAAACTTAAGAAATATCTCACAAGGTTCTGCAATGCAACCCTTGAAGGTAACCGCCCTCCAGAATGGGGCTTGTCCGGCATCGTCCCAGTTCCAAAGAAAGGGGACCTCACCATCCCAGACAACTACCGGGGAATCAGCCTCTCTCAAACTGCTGCCAAGGTATACAATCGACTACTTCTGAATCGCATTCGTCCGGAAGTTGAGAAGTCACTCCGTCCCAATCAAAGTGGCTTTCGGCCTCTACGTTCAACCTCATCTCAAATCCTTGCCCTCAGGCGCTTTATCGAGGAAATTCGTAACCACCAAAAGGAAGCTGCCATCATTTTCATCGATTTCTGTAAAGCATTTGACTCTGTTGACAGACCAACAATGTTTAAGATCCTGCATGCTTACGGTATCCCGGAGGAGACCATTAATACCATCAAAATTATGTATGAAGATACAAGTGCTGTTGTTCTCACTCCCGAAGGTGAATCAGATTCGTTCTCCGTCAACACTGGAGTTCTTCAAGGTGATCCTCTCGCCCCCTACCTATTCATCATAGTTCTGAATTATGCCCTGCGGACAGCATTAAATGTAACCGATGGTCTCACCCTCTCACGCCGTAGGAGTAGTAGACACCCTGCCCAATACCTATCCGACCTTGATTATGCAGATGACATCAGTCTGCTTGCTGACACCCTCCTCTCTTAACACAAAGAAGACTAAGTACATGGTCATCAACCCAGCTACCTCTGATAACGTTACTGCACTAGATGGCAGTAAGCTCGATAAAGTTGATGACTTCAAGTATCCGGGCTCCTACACCAACACAGCTCATGACATCGAGTGTAGAAAAGCTCAAGCTTGGTTTGCTCTGTTCTCACTATAAACCAAAGTATGGAGATCCTCGATCTCCAAGACCACCAAACTTAAGATCTTCAAGACCTCAGTAGAATCCATCCTCCTCTACGGTTGCGAGTCCTGGACCCTGACCAAACAGATCTCTGCGTCCATTGATGGCACCTAAACACGGATGTTGCGGGCTGTTCAGAACGTTTCTTGGCAACAACATCTCCCTAACTCTGTTCTGTATGGTGCCCTTCCCCCTATCTCCACCACCATCAGACAGCGTCGCCTTCGGCTAGCCGGTCACGTTTATCGACATAACGAGCCAGCTAGTCAAGTTCTCCTCTGGAATCCTGAAGCCCATCGACGAAAAGGTCGTCCCAACATGACCCTGAAAACATCCGTCGAGCTAGAAACTGGTCTGAGTGGTCCATCTCTTTCCAACACTATGCTCGACAGGGACAGTTGGGCCCAACTCATCAAGTCATCATGAAAATGAATGAATGAAGAAGAAGAAGAAGATAATCCATATCGTACAGGCATCGTGAGTTTTGAATAACAAAAACATTTCGTGCGTGACGTCACATGCAAAGCACGCGAGCGCATTATGAGCTCCGTGCGCTACCAAAAGAGGGCGCCCTTTTACCTAGCAACGACGTCCCATGGGCGGGACATTTCACTGGTTGACGCGCACTGTTCGTTGTGTGTGACGCACGTACACCAGGGGATTTGTTCTAAGTACACGCAGGGGTCGCGCTTCGCAGCAAATGAACTGCAGTCAGGCAAGATGGCGTCAGTCGGCACCACTGATCTCTATATAAAGACTGGATAGCTAATAAAGAGCCGCACAATGTACGAATTTGACTCCATATTGGTGAGACCGGCTGGTGACCTACAAAGGACAAGTTGCCGTTTTTATAGACAGCATGATTTCTTTTGTAACGTCGCGGTTAACACTCAAGTAACAGTAACACTCAAGTTCCATTTACCATTGCAATGCATGGCGCGCACTCTGCTCATAAGTGAGCAACAACGTTTTCACGAAGTAACACTCTTCTTGTAATCCGGTTCGTAAGTGTGACGTCATCTCAACTTACTGTACATGGTGTAGCATGGCACCAATGGAACCGGAAGTTAACGCAACTTGAGTGTTTATCCAATGGGCGCTCGTAATCAGTGGTGCGTGCGCGTGTATGACGAAGTCACTTACGAACCGGATAAGTTGTATGAGCGTGCGCGCGCTGACCTGAAGTTGCACTTTCCTCGTGTTGAATACATTGAAGAGTGTTACTTCGTGAAAACAAAAATTTACAGTTTCGCAGCCTTTTCGGTTTCATGAACTAATACTCATCTTTTTTTTCTCTTATTTCTTGTTTATTTAATAAACAAACGAAAAACAGCAGATTTAATAAATTCAATTCATCAAGTGTCCACAACGAGAAACCCAACTGAAAATACTCTGTCGTTTTGACGCAAAGTGTTGTTTTAGAAGGCGTTCAACTTTAGTTGCCGTTTTCTCCGATTAATAGTTTTTACTGGTATGTAGATGGGTGTTACTTCGTGGTGTCGGTGACGAACTTTTAACTCGGCACTGCACATTCTGCTGTCCCGAGCAATACACCCGCCGATATTCAACTTCATACGGTGCCCGGCTCTGGAGATAATCGAAGGACAGACAGACAGACAGACAGACAGCCCGACAGGCAGACAGACACACAGAGATTCCTATATAGTTATAGTTAGACTAGTGCAGGGCCCGTCGAAAATGTGCTTGTTCAGAAGAGGCAGAGAACTGCTACAAACAACGCACACGATTCAATGGTGTTGTATTCAGGTTGAACGCACACTTACAGGTTAAACACGCACTTTGTACATGTCATCATCCCCTGGCGCTGTTATTCACCCATACTGGAAAACAGTACAGTAAGGGTTGCTCAGTCGACCGCCCAGTACAGTGATGGTTGCTCAGTTGGATGTAAAATGCACGTGCCCGTGCAGCAGCCACACACGTACGTACGTGTACGTGTACATACGGCCGGCCGGAGACACAGTATGCAGTGCTCGGCAGTCTATTCACCCACACTGGACAATGGTATCGCCCTACAGTGAGGGTTTCTTAATCAGCCTCGACTCCATGGGCGCGCAAGGCATGATAGGAAACAACATGGCGCAGCAAGATCTCGTACCCATGGGAACGAGGTTGAGTCGGAATTGCTAACTTTTGCAATTATTAGTTATCCCACGAGTGCGCTTTGAATTGAGGCCCCACCCCCACCCCACCCACCCCGGGGTGCCACTGATAATTAGTTATCCCACGAGCGCGCTTGGAATATCAAACAATGCAATGCTGTTGTGACCCATAATTATGCCACCCGACGCACTACATTATTCCGTTTTCCACGAACGCAAGTGGGCTAACGAATTTATCTTCAAACAAACTTGACGTAGAATGCTTGAGAGTCTATTGTCATCAACAGTTACTGTTTAGGGTACGCAACAGCTCTATGCTTTCTACCCGGACCCAGTACAGTGGACACACATCCAGGTGAAATTTCTCTCGAAGGAAAAAAATGCCAAGTCTGTGAGACTCATTAAATTTCAAGAAGCGTAGTGATGAATAAGGTAACTTTGATTGCGATATTGATCATTATCTTCAAGCAAACTTGAATCCTAGACCCTGATTAGTCCATGTATAGCAACAACAGTGTGATTTGATATAATACTGCATAGCTATATTGCGCCCCAGATATCGAATGTACATGTACATGTATGTATTGTGTTCTTTTTATTTGCTGGTGAACGGTCCGATACACATGCACCTACATCCCTCACCACGTACGATGTACGCATTCGACGTCAAGTTTGCCTGAAGATAAATTCGTTATGGCTCGTGGAACACGGAATAATGTAGTGCGTCGGGTGGCATATGGGTCACAGCAGCATTGCATTGTTTCATATTCCAATATTCCAAGCGTGCTCGTGGGATAACTAATTATCAGTGGCACCGGGGGGGGGGGGGGGCTTGAACCCACCCCCCTTCAAGGTTGTCAATTTGTTTGTTTGATTTTTTTTTCAATCTTCTACAGAAATTTGACAACAAAAAGCTATGAGCCCCCCCCCCCCCCCCCAAAAAAAACCAAAATCCTGGGTGCGCCACTGCTGATAATTTATATTATGAGACTGGTTATTCCTCATCAGCCCTAAACATGAGAAATTCCCAAACCAAGATTAATTTAAGTACCTTTACAAACAGAATAGTAAGTTGTGTGGGTGGATTTCAAATGTAAAGTCTATAAATTGACTCATTTGTAACCCACCAACTGTACAAAAATAGTCATCAAGTTGTAAATTTTGAAGACCCCAACTGATTTTTAGTAGATTCTGATAGAGGAAGACATGTTCTATCAAGTCATTTTCATTTCGTTGATTTTCGGAGTGATACATTATTACATAAATTGGGTCAAAGGTCACGATAACATATTAAAGGTCACGTGACCTCCTTTTCACAAACTTTAATTTTGACAAAAGAGTTGATTTGAGCATGCAATTCTTATTATGTTAATACCAAATTTGCATATATTCAATGAAAATTGACACGGTTTTCACATATTTCTACCAAATGGGTGGTATTTTACTCTAAAAAATGTCCGTTTTTGTGGTTTCTGCCCTGACCACATGGTAGGTCGGATCGGGCTAAAAATTGGTGTGCATTCATTGCTCATCAGGACCTATAAGCACAGCAATTTTTATTAAAATCGGAAAACATAAGGTAAAAAAAGTGCGTTGGTCTGACATGGAATGACCCATATGCAGGATATCGTCCTAACCTATATAATAACGCAGGTGTCTAGATTCATCTTTTAGTTTTAGCGTCAATGGTATTAATTGTTTGACGGTTTCATTGGGATTTCCCCCAGGCGACACCCCCAAATATCCCAATAAGTTCACCCTTGGCCAATGCCATATGAAAGCACCTTTTTTATTATTAAAATAATGATTATTAGTTTTTGGCCAAATTTGATGAATTTCGGTCAGTTTCATAGGAGATTTTTCTCTAATTCAGATCAAAATAGAGTTTTAAAGAGCGATTGTTGGTATAAGGCATATGCCTTACATCAACAATGCAATCTCTGTTCAAAACAAAATTGAATCTGATGGGGAACTGGTAAACATTTTCATTTAGGGTGGTGGTTGAAATTGGCAAGGAAACCTAAATAAGTTGCAAAGGTTTCACATTAGGCATATACTTAATTATTAGTTTGTTGAAAAAAATTGTGTTTTGTTGTGTCTGTTGTGTTTTGAAACTGAGGGCACATGATTCTTAGGAAAGACAATCCCATAATCCCTTATAAATCCATTAGAGCCCTTGTGAAAACAATTCCCTAAACCATATTTCCACACAGAATATACTTTAAATATCGACGTTTTCTGAAGATCAGAATTTTAAAAATAGACCAGTTAGAACTACCTTCTGTCCAGCAACCCCCGCCCCAACAAAACCATGTCAAAATAATGACGGACAGTTACTTTAATTTTAAAACAGAAGGACACTTTAATTAGTTTTATTTTATTAACGTTCGTATGTAGTTTAACCTGTTTGTACGTGTGAAGAAAGGTCTGTTTGGCAGTGTAGGTTAATAATTGTGTGTCTCTACAATAATAGATCGAGATATTCAGAAAACACTGCATTATTACAGCTAATCTGCGAATATTTGTATAAAATAACAATTCCAGTATGTAGCTTCAATTAAATCAGTGACGCTGAAAATATGGGTCTAGCTCGACACCTCATTTGATATTATTGAGCAAATTCCTGCTGATCGATAGAATTTAAATTCTATTTCTGACAATGACGGATACTTCTTCATGTAAAAGATATTTACATTATCATTGCAGGAATGGCTTCAATAAATTCCTAAAACACATGGGTCTACTCGTTTGATAAGATCGGACAAAGTCCTGCGGAGATATAGATAGACGTTAATATTTTTGATAATGGAGGATGATAATTTGCATTATTATACATAAAATACACGAATTATGGTTGTAAAAATGGCTTTAATAAATTATTTGGACCCCAAACATGGTATAGACACCTTGATTGGTAAGATTGGACGAGATCATGAATAAAACTTGCATTTTACATAATGTCGGTAGCTAATTGGTATATTAATTGATTTAAAGGGTGCATTGGTGACACCCGCCGGAATATTGATCTTTAAAGTTCAACTGACAAGAAAATGCAAAAATATTTTGTGTGGACCCTAATGCACGATTCCGTGGTCAACCCCCGGACTTAGATACTGGGTTGTTTGTTTGTATTTCATTGAATTTCATAGGACTGGGCCTATAGTTCGGCGATGCAGCGCAATAGTACGGCGATATAACGCCTCATCCTCATCTCTCACTATGTGGCTTAGCTTCAATGTTCTTACTTCTTTTTCTCTACCGAACCTTAGATTTATGGCCAGTTCTAAAAAAAAATTCTCTTTCTTGTTTACTATGTTTATCTTTGTTGTTCATTAATTTCGTCAGCAATATGTACTTTGTTCCTTACCAGACGGTGTTTAATGTCATGTCCATGTAATCAGTTTGTTTGGTCTCATCCATCAATTTGGTCATTCTGTATATCTGTTTTTCTGTTGTGTCTGTCTGATTAATTTTGTATGTCTCATCATTTCACTCAGTATTTCTTTAAAGGGACACTGCGTCCTGAAATACGCCTAATTTGGCTACAAAACGCGTTTTGAATGAAATGATGTTCATCGGAAAGAACATTTAAAAGTAGGATATAAACATCCACACAACTATCCTTTAAAAACTGGGCGCTTTTGTAGTATTCTTGTGTTATTGTGCGTAAACGACTTTCGGGGTCCACTTACGACCCCAAGAAGTCGGGCTGTTCCATAGAGCTATATTAAATATAGCTCTATGGGCTGTTCGTGCTAGTTGTGATTCCAGCCGTAAGGGTTCGCCTTTTGCGGAGGTGTAAGAAATCACATATTGTGCATTGGTGTTTGGTCTATGCGCACTGTTCGCGAGCACCCAGATGTGTACGCACATAATGCTAGACACACACAACGTGTATCGTACATTGTATGAAAACGACAGGAAACACGTATCATACTCCGTCGTGTCCGATGTAAACTATCGTTGTTGTTGTTTTTTCGTCTTTTCTCGGGAACGGTAAGACATTAGGTTGGTTTCCTTTCAACCAGATGTTTGAAATAGGATAAGTAAACAATCCAAAACATGAAATTTTCGGGGATTTAAGGACGCAGTACCCCTTTTTTAAAGTTATCATTTAAAGGCATCTCTATATACAAGCTTTGGCTTATAGAATATGCCCCCATGTATGTGCCGGTGTAGCATGAATGTAGTACGGACTCATTGGTGGTATTGCGCATGCATAATCTGGAGAGGGACCGGTCACGTGAGAGGGTTTAACCAATAAATGGGAAAAAGAGTCCGATTTTCATACGAGTCCGATTTTCATATATGACACCGGCAATTGTATATTTCCTTATTGTCATTTCTTTTAATTGTGCCGTGCAGAATGGAAATAAATGTGAACTGAACTGAAATGAACTGAATATAATACGGCGATATAACGCAATAAAACACGGGGATATAACCCAATAAAACACGGCGATATAACGCAATAGTACGGCGATATAACGCAATAGTACGGAGATATAAGTTGAAGACAGGTTCTTGAAGACAGGTGCGCAACGAATGGGCGAATACGAGCCATCGTAATAATTTGTAGCCTACAGTTGAGAACCACGACTTCTCTGACCTCATTCAAATCTGAACTACATAAAATGATGACTAGAGCAGGCTGGTCGTAACGTTGATACCAAAACAAGTTCTTTTAGAACTAAGCAGGACTGTTCTTATCAGAACTAAAATCTACTGAGCGACAGTAGTTATTACCACATGGTGTTACCGCAAACCGAAACGATATACAACGTTCAGTCAGTAATATTTCTGCAAATATGCGAGTACTTTTTGCTGCCTTCACTGACTATACAAATCTAAAGCTGTGCTGATCTATGAAGTTAACAAAGTTGGTTGCCATAACAATAAGCGGCCGGAGGGGAATTTTTCTGTGTTTTCTCCGAAAAGTTTTTGGCGGGTTTTCGCCCCTCCCGTAATCAGCAAATATTGCAATATATTTTCTTGATATCACAAGAAATGTCCAAATTCTTTGCGTTCACTTTATTCACCTGAGTCACGCCTTTAGCGATGTCTTTTCACACTGTACATGCATAAAGTGGTAATAGTTGTTCAATATTTACAACGGTTGCTTAACAACCATGCATTAATCGCATATATGCTTTTATTTTATGAGTTGTATTATACTGTATTGCTAAAATAATTTCATACATTTACCTGTTGTTTTGCATAACATATTTACAACTGAGTTAGACAATGTAAAATAAAATACTTCAGTGCCTCATCACCCTACGTGTGTTACAAAGACAAGCGCAAACCTCTAGTTGAGTGACACAACCCGATCACTGTTTTGAAATGGTACATATTAATCTTTCTTTCTCTGTTTCGTTTTTTCTCTAATATGGAATAAATTTTAACTTTGAACATTATACCGACCCTGATCCCGAGCGGTGCATATTACTCTGACGTCATCCGATATCAAATTACAAGCGATTTTTGTTCAAAATATGACAATTCTCTGTCATTTACAACTCATGAACTAAAATGTGTGATCACGTTCATACTTTGTGATCTGATTGATCATACCTTAATAAACATCTTTAAATGCCAAAGTCAAAGTTGTCTGACCTTTCCATCCGGGGTTACTGGAAGGTCAAAGTTAGGTGAATTCAAAATATAGAATTGAGCCTCAATTAAAAAAAATAGAAATGAGCCTAAAAAACTGAAACATATAACTGAAACCTGAACATATAACTCGAAAACAAAAGCATTTTACTACAGCCAAACAAGTTATGAAATAAGGAATGCCAACCACACAAAATAGCATGACGACGTCATATCCGAAAGGGCGCCCCTAGCGGTACATCAGAAAGAGTTTGGATTTTTAAATCAAATTGCCCCATATAGTCTTTGGACAACCGCAATTGACTTTATGAGGTTTCATAATCATGACGTCATCAGACTGAAGTTACTGTAGGGAGAATTTGAAAATGATCATATTTTAAAATTTATATCCACCATTTGATCCGTGTCTCATTACCATATTAGTACCCCAAATACCGGTACAATGTTGCCTTTGGCTTCCAAACGTTGTGACGTTATCACACCGGAAGTTAGGTGTTATTTAATACATATACTTATAATTTCCATATTTTCATAAGTTCTTTTTACTTCATGATGGACATGTATCCTCTCTGAATTAAATCAGTATTCACTTCCCCTTTTTGACTGATGACGTCATCAAACCGGAAATAACTTGTATACATTAATGTATACTGACATTTATCATACCCAAAAATATGCATTTTTTTTTCAAAACAAAACAAACGTTTGTACTGGAAAGGATGAATTTCGTGATCCTTTTTATATTTTGACACTTAAACATTTAACTGGGCAGCGTCTAATGAAAAAGTTGTCTGCCCGATCACTCTGCCTTTGTAACCCAACAAACGCGAATCTCTAGTTGGGTAATTGGGTATGGCCCGATCGTCTTTTTTTAAATCGTTATATTTGTTTTATTTTTTTCTGACCGATAATTCTCCGTGGGTTTTCTTCTAAACGGTGCACACTACTGATAATTACTCTGACATAATGATGACGTCGTATGTTTCAAATTACGAGTTACAATAGTGCTGACGTCTGCACTAATAAGCAGGAGGTCGTGGGTTCGAGTCCCACCCGAGTGATTTTTTTCCACAATTACTCGGGACAACACTGAGTATAAAGTGTTTTTAAAATACGTTGGTGGAGGGCAAAACCCAGTAATGAATTTACATCATCCCGACGCAAATACCATCGAATGAATAGTGTACTGACATTTATCATTCCCGAAAAGATGCAATTTTTGTGTGTCAAAACAAAGCAAAGGTACTGGAAAATGATCCTTTTTCTGTTCTGACAAAAATATGTCTAATGAAATAGTTGTCTTCCCGATCACTCTGCGTTTGTGTAACTCACCAAACGCGAATCTCTAGTTTTATTTTTATTTAACTTTGATTTATTTATTGATGAATTGATATTGGCAATCACACCTCCGTTCATAGAAACGGCCCCAAAATGGACAGTAACGTAAACAATTTTATTTTTATTGTGTATGTTCTTGATATTTGTTTGGTAAATTGTTCTACTTTTTTGAAGTGTTTGCCATAATAATTTAAAACTGCTCCACCCCACTATATATTCTTATTCTCTTATTAAAGATGTGTTCTGCGTGCTCTCCATGTATCCTTTTCTATTAACATATTTTCAACTTTCCCGCTTTAAAATTTTTTTTTTTTTAAACAGTTTTCGGCTTCTGCAGGTTTGTCCTCGACTGGTTCCGGGTCCCTACGTTATCGAGCCTACTTAGAAGGCGCAAAGTTGGCTACCCTAACAGAATGACTGTATGCCTAAGCGCAAATAATTCGAAATAGGTAGGCCTACAGTAATTATTCTAAACGAACATTTCATTCAATAGTTAGTTACATTTGTATTACTGGAAAATAACAATTTACCTGTATTTATTTCAAAAAAAAAAATATTTTGGGGAAAAACTTAGGAAAAAAACCCCACACGGACAGTACATCTTTACCAACATGTTGTGGGACGAAATCAGAGCATCCTTGCATAGAAGACGTGTAATGAAATAACTGAACTTCAACACGAACGAATGAACAAACATAATAAAGAACAAAGACCACAGCATAGAAAGAAAAAAAACCCCAAAATAAGCAAAACATGAACGTTTTATCTATACTACAACAACAAACAGTTCACGAACATAACAATAGAAATTAAAACAATCAAATATATGTACCTTCGTGAGAAATCATACCTTGGTCATGTAAGAATAACGCCTTTTCATGAAAATGCCGATTCGCTGGTGAACCGTCCGCCAAGATGTCGCGGATAAGAAAAGATTTCTTTATGTTGGTACTCATCGTTTTCTCCAAACGAACAAACGTATTTATTCCAGATGAAAGGGTAAAGATCCACCGTGCGGACGAGACATTGAAGAATCCCAACGAGTTTCCTGACTCCTTTAGAAGACCACCAACTTCGACTTCACAATTGTCATAATTCACTTAATGAGGCTTTTTGTCGTCAATCCTAACGTCGTCGCATAAATGAAGCAATGTCAAAATTGAACTGCTACGTGTAAGGAAAATTGAAACTGTTACGTGAAAGGTTGTGTTGGGTTATAGGGTTGGTTAGTTGGTTGGTTTTGTGTGTGTGTGTGTGTTTTTCCCCAGTAATTAAACTTCAGACAGTCATGAGGATTGTTCAGTGCAGAAATAAAGGCATCGGTTAAAATGAGTTCATTAAGTGCTCACCGAGATCAGACAATCTCACTTCACGGAATCAGTTTTAGAAAATACGACACATTCTCGACTCCACTCATTCAATCGAGAACCGTATATGCAGAATCACCACAACGACAAGTCACTACCAGTATTTATCTCAAGCACAATTTCAACATACATCATGGGTGGATAATTAAGCCTGTCATAGAGACGCTTAAATATTGAGGCCCATTGACCGCCTTCTGGAAGACATTAGTCACCACAAACGGCACTAGTCGTATGTCATTGAATCGGGGCGGAGTTTAACACACCTAGACTCTTTGAAAGACGTCGTGGATCGCAGTAAAACTCGCAGTTTGAAGAATTTCTCTCACGGGAACTGTCACGCTCAACTATTTTGATTGGCACGATGCAGTGTGACAACGAGGAAACCCTAATTAAGACTGATGTACCACTTTCAGCAGTCGCCATTTGATATAATTATTGTTAACCCTTGAGCCTGAAGTCCCCGACCCGACGCGTTCGTTGAGACAAGAGGTTTAACATGATGACAGACAGCATACAAATTGGAGCTGAGAAATCTACTTCACAAGTAAAGTGGTACGTGTCAAATTGCTTTTCTATGATCCCGCTGATGTGGAAGCGAAGCAAAAACAACCCAACAACAACAACAACAACAACAAACCCCAACCAAAAATCAATAAATAAATAATAAATAGCCTGACTTAAATAAAATAAAATTATATTATATAAAATTTAATTTCTTTTGGTCACACCATATCGTGCCTGGAATGTATATAAAAACAACCAAACAGTATTTGCAGTTATTGCCGTTTTTTATTTGTATGAGTCTTTTTTTTTTTTTTAATAAAATTGCAATCAAAAATAAAACAACCCAAGTACATGTATGAGAACTTGAGATGTCATTTTTAAGTGGTTTTTTAATAAGACGCTTCAACTTATCTGTTACATGTATATTATCCCTTTTTCCAATTCTGCCTTACTGCTATTGAAAAGGGAGGAAAGTCTGTTTAAAAAACTTCATTTATGGTCATTTTTCTTGTAGACAAATCTCCCCCTCCAGCAAAAAGAAAATGTGGGAGCAGAACTGAAAGATGTCACCCTTAAATTCTCTAGGGTACGGTTAAACTATATTTTTATGTAGTTAATCCATGACATTCGATATTAAAACTTGATCATTTCAAGTTGGACCAAATGTAATGAAAAGGGTTTGGAATCCTGATGAGAAAAAATAACAAAAATCTAGATTATGCATGTAATATGAAACTTGAAAGAAGTATCATCTGGCAAGCACTCATTGTGTGCGAAAAGGTTTCTGACTGTGTCAATAGAGGGCGCTGTTTCTTTTTTTTTTTCTCATACAGAATTTTCGGCGTTTTTAGTATCCAAGTTTTTCTGTGGATCGGGGAACAAAGTTTTGGGGATATGGTACATCATAGCCTATACATGTCGGGGAAGTTTGATTAAATCCGGCGGACTAGATCGCCTATCTCGAAAACTAAAGCGTTTTCGGCCTCTCGGCCCACGGACTCTTGTATTATTATTATTATTATTATTTATTCGACCTCAACAGGACAGCAACAAGCAATCAAAACGGCACAAAATGTAAACAATTAAATGACAAAAGAACGCGGCATCGAAATTGACCAATCACAATCTTAGCCCTAATTAATTACCCATAAGGGACCCATAAGGGTTATCCCCGTGGGGGGCTTTCCCATATGGGTGTCATATGGGAAAAACCTAGGCAAGCCCATATGGGCCAAAAATGGTTAACCCATATGTATGTAGTGGGAAAAACCTGGGCAAGCCCATAACACACAACCTCGTCCCCAGGATGTCGAGAAGTACGCGAAATAGTCTGGTGCCTGTGTATGCGCAACATTAGCGTTGTTTTTGTATGCAGTGTCTGGGGTAAAAACAGCATCAATTCGTCGCGCCGTGAGTTATGAAAACACGATTTTTTTAAGCAAAATGTTACAATCTGGCCCGCCAATATGCAGTATCACATTTCATATTAATATGAGCAACTTGAAAGGAAAGTAGTATTTTTGAGAAGGCGTGGACGTTATAATTACAATAATCGTGAAAACACGTAATTCACGTTGGAATACACAACACCAACTACACGATATAAATCCATTACTAGCAAATTGCGGTATCGAATCAGGAAACAGGAAGAAAGTTTGCTATCCAGGTCCGAAATTGCCTACGCCGGCCAAGGGCGGATCCAGGGGGGGGGGGGGGGCAAAGGGGGCCATGCCCCCCCATGAAACAATTTTTTGTTTTTATGTAACATCGCAATAAAGGCAGGCAATGAGTACACCACCATCTTTCAATTCAATTCAACATGGTTTATTAACAAATCACGAATGGCAGCCACAGCTGAATTGCACGTGATTTACATTTAAAAAAAATACATTTAAAAAAAGTTAAAGGCCTACCGAGTTAAAAAACAAAATATGACATTAAATACTAATATTAGAAAAGGTTTAAACATTGTGCATACAGATCTGAGTAAAGAAAATTGTCTATATAGAGAAATACATATTATTGTTACAGACTGTGTTGCAATCAATTGATCTTACTTTAAAAAGGGGGCATTGAAATTGCGTTAAAACTTATAAAAGACATTCAAAAAGGTTGCAGGTAAAAAAATTATAGTTTCATTTAGGATTAGAATTATAAAAATGAGCCAGATGATGAATGAGTTTAAAAATTGTGCAAGATGTGTGGCAGTCAAATTATCTTATTTAAATGAAAGGTAGTATTAAAATAACGTTAAAACTTGTAAAATACAATAAAAGCTTGCAGGTAAAAATCAATTCATTTCATTTGGGATTAGAGTTATACAGATGTACCAGATGAGGAATGGCACTATTCTGCATTCTATTTGTTTTACACTTAAGTTGTGGGACTTTATTCGAATTTCTTAGTGTACGTTTCATTTTTGGAGGAGAAGGGATAAAATCCTTAAATTGTTCAGTTTGTTTCAATGTTCTTTCGATGAATGATGTACATAGAGATTCTCTTCTTTGTTTCAAGGGGAAAATCCCGAGTTCACATAGCATCTCGGAATAACTGTTATAACTACCGCGTCCGGTGATTATTCGTAGAGCTCTTTTTTGGACGCTTTCGATCTGGTCAGACTGGGCAGTGGTTAATCCCCCATACCATACTGGTGCTCCATATTCAAGAAGCGGTCTGATGTAGCTGTTGTAGATAATGAGTAGATCCTGGACAGGCAAACAGTGGCCTTTAAGAAGACGGAGCATGTAAAGTTTTCTACCTGCACGTTTAATGAGGTCGGTAATATGTGCGTCCCATTTCAAATTGCTCTGAATAAGTATGCCAAGAAGTTTAATTGATTGCACTGTTTCTAAATGATGATCATGCAGCATGAGCGAAGGTGGAGCTGGGGGGTTTCGCTGGAATGTTATTTCCATTGCTGTACATTTCTTTGGGTTTAGTTTCATGCTGTTATCCTTCGACCACTGTACCAAAGAGGAGACAGCTGACTGCATGCGCGACAATTGGTTTTGAGTTCGGCATTCGACAAGAGTCATGTCGTCGACATATTTGTAGGCGTTTATACCATTCGGTGGGGACATATCGTTGATCATTGCCAGAAAGATAATTGGCCCTAGACGTGCGCCCTGCGGTACGCCAGAGTGAAGAGTGGACCAATCAGACTCGGAGGTTTTGTACCGTACTCTTTGTTGACGTGATGTGAGGAAGTCTGCGACCCATGGGATGAGCGACGGACGAACACCGAGGTCCATCAACTTAGCAATTGCTATAGTACGGTGTGGTCGATACGGTCGAATGCTTTTGTAAAGTCTGTCACAACAATCGTAGACGAAGCTTTTTGGAATTTCAGCGTTAGCGTAGACTTGGTGTAAAATGTTAATTAAGCAGTGGGTAGTTGACAGGAATTTTCGATTCCCAAATTGGTTTGGGTCCAGTTTGGGCTGGATATCACTGAAGATCCATTTGGCTATGAAGCCTTCAGTCACCTTCGCGAAATGGTCTGTGAGAGAGATTGGGCGGAGTTTATCCAGTGTAGGGGGATTTGTTTTGGGTACCGGGATAACGATAGCTCGTTTCCATTGGTCGGGCACAATGCATTGTTCGAAAGATGAATTAATAATATGTGTTACGGGTGTCGCAAGTTCATAAGAGAATGTTCTCACAATCCTCGCGGAAATGTCATCTGGACCTCCAGCTGTCGTGCGTTTGATTTTCCCCAGTGCCTTCTGTACATCCCAACGATAAACCTCAGGACATGGTGTTGAAGAAGGGAGGTAGGCCGGGAGTTTTGCAAGGTTTAGTGGTTCTAAATCACCCGCAATTGATACGAAGTGTTCATTGATTGCATTAGCGATCGATTTCGTGTCATCATGATTTACTCCTGGGATAGTGATGGGCGAGTGGTCTTTATTGGTGCCAGAGAGCACGCGGATTTCACGATACCAGGATGACGGATTGTTTTTCTTGAGCCTCTGAATCCGCTTTGAGTAATATTCCGTTCTTGCCTTTTTGATAGTTACGATGACTGCATTTCGGAGCCGTGTCCATTCATCAGTCTGTTTATTATAGTACACTTTTTGACGTCTGCGGATAAGAAGTATAATTTCGGGAGTTATCCAGGGCTTATCAGAAGAATGTACCTTAGCTACTCGGAGAGGGAAATGCGTATTTATAGCTGTATGCAAGGTATTGTAGAATTTCGGTACATTGTAGGTTGACGTCACTTTTATTGGTGACTTCTAGCCAATCATGTTCGCTGATCCATCTACCAAATGATCGTATGGCACTGTCTGGCATTGGACGATTAAACCGCTTCTTTGTAATGTTGCGTTCCTCAAAAAAACATTGGTTAAAGTGGTCAGAAGTTGCCTCAGATCGCACCACAGAGCATCTAGAATCCAAAAATTTTTCGGGGCCCTTAAGCGGGCCCCGAACCCCACGCCGTATTTTTTTTGACCCACTTTTGGGGGGACCAAATTTTTTTTTGGCCCCCCCCTAAAATTGTGTTCTGGATCCGCCCTTGACGCCGGCCAAATCACGATTTGCATGCCCTCAAAATCTTCAGTATGTGAGCATGCTGTAGGCCATGAACTTGAGGGTTTGTAACAAATATGGGTGGAAGCCGTGCACAGGACTGTGAGCTTGTAGTTAAGTTCAATTTGGATGAAATTGGGGCTCTTAAAGCGCTCTATTTTGCAATGGAGTGTAGGCATCGTTTTTTTCAAAATGGCGATGGGCTTCAGGACTATTTTCAGGGGTGATCATCTTCGGATGGAAATTTCTCCTAAAAGTCATCAGTTGACCCCCCCCCAAAAAAAAATTGAACAGAAAATGAAAGATGATGAAATAAGCTTTAATTTGATGTGTGTCTCGAACACCTTGGAGAGTTGTGAGTATTTTTCCCGAATTTCTGAAGTGGGAGCATTTACCATTGGGGTCTATGGAAGTTTATTTACTGGTCTGCAACCTTTCATTTCAAAATGGCGCCTTCCATCGATTGTTGTCAAATGTGTGCGCCTGCGCTTTACATTCCACGACAGTGGTTTTTTTTCAGGGGGGGGGCGGGACCTGGGGGGGGGCAGCGTTTCAAAAGGGGTCACCAATGGCGGTTCCGCAACAAATGCGCCCAAAATCTGAATGGGACCGATGGTCCGTCGTCCGATCACAGCAATTTCGAGCGAACAAGGGGGGGGGGGGGTAATTTGGGGTTGGAAGGAGCAAAAACTCAATTAACTCCCGTTGGGGGCGCCCTACAGCAAGGCAGCCGCAAACAGAGGGCTTGTTTTCAGGCCAGAAATCGCAGTCAGAGATTTTTTCTCACAATTATTTGATGAAATATGAGTCATCCATCCTTCCTCGTGCCGTACAAGTGGATTGGGGGAATTTTTCAAAACCTCGCTTCTTTATAGGTTGCAGACCAGTAAATCGGTCCGAAATTGCCTACGCCGGCCAAATCACGATTTGCATGCCCTCAAAATCTTCAGTATGTGAGCATGCTGTGGGCCATGAACTTGAGGGTTTGTATTGGGTGGAAGCCGTGCACAGGACTGTGAGCTTGTAGTTCCGTTCAATTAGGATGAAATTGGGGCCCTTAAAGCGCTCTATTTTGCAATGGAGTGTAGGCATCGTTTTTCAAAATGGCGATGGGCTTCAGGACTATTTTCAGGGATGATCATCTTCGGATAGAAATTTCTCCTAAAAGTCATCAGTTGACAACCCCCCCCCCAAAAAAAATTGAACAGAAAATGAAAGATGATGAAATAAGCTTTAATTTGATGTGTGTTTCGAACACCTTGGAGAGTTGTAAGTATTTTTCCCGAATTTCTGAAGTGGGAGCATTTACCATTGGGGTCTATGGAAGTTTATTTACTGGTCTGCAACCTTTCATTTCAAAATGGCGCCTTCCATCGATTGTTGTCAAATGGGTGCAGACCAGTAAATCGGTCCGAAATTGCCTGCGCCGGCCAAATCACGATTTGCGTGCCCTCAAAATCTTCGGTATTTGAGCATGCTGTTGGCCATGAACTTAAGGGTTTGTAAAAAATATGGGTGGAAGCCGTGCACAGAACTGGGAGCTTACGGTTCTGTGTAATTTTGATGTAATTTGAACCCTAAAAGCGCTCTATTTTGCAATGGAGTGTAGGCATCGTTTTCAAAATGGCGATGGGCTTCAGGACTATTTTCAGGGGTGATCATTTTCAGATGGAAATTTCTCCTTAACGTCATGAGTTGACGCCCCAAAAATTGAAAAGAAAATGAAAGATGATGAAATAAGCTTTAATTTGATGTGTGTGTCGAACACCTTGGAGAGTTGTGAGTATTTTTCCCGAAATTTTTGAAGTGGGAGCATTTACCATTGGGGTCTATGGAAGTTTATTTACTGGTCTGCTACCTATAGTTTCAAAATGGCGCCTTCCATCGTTTGTTGTTTCAAAAGGGGTCACCAATGGCGGTTCCACATTTGTTGTCAAATGTTTGCGGAGTGTTTTTTTCAGGGGGGCGGAACCTGGGGGGGGGGCAGCGTTTCAAAAGGGGTCACCAATGGCGGTTCCACATTTGTTGTCAAATGTTTGCGGAGTGTTTTTTTCAGGGGGGCGGAACCTGGGGGGGGGCAGCGTTTCAAAAGGGGTCACCAATGGCGGTTACACAATAAATAAATAAAATCTGAATAGGGCCGATGGACCGTCGTCCGATCACAGCAATTTCGAGCGAACAAGGGGGGGGGGGGTTAATTTGGGGTCGGAAGGAGCAAATCGGTCCGAAATTGCCTACGCCGGCCAAATCACGATTTGCATGCCCTCAAAATCTTCAGTATGTGAGCATGCTGTGGGCCATGAACTTGAGGGTTTGTAACAAAATATGGGTGGAAGCCGTGCACAGGACTGTGAGCTTGTAGTTCCGTTCAATTAGGATGAAATTGGGGCCCTTAAAGCGCTCTATTTTGCAATGGAGTGTAGGCATCGTTTTTTTTTAATGGCGATGGGCTTCAGGACTATATTCAGGGGTGATCATCTTCGGATAGAAATTTCTCCTAAAAGTCATCAGTTGACCCCCCCCCCGAAAAAAAAAAAATTGAAAAGAAAATGAAAGATGATGAAATAAGCTTTAATTTGATGTGTGTCTCGAACACCTTGGAGAGTTGTGAGTATTTTTCCCGAATTTCTGAAGTGGGAGCATTTACCATTGGGGTCTGTGGAAGTTTATTTACTGGTCTGCTACCTATAGTGTTCGCCTGCGCTTTACATTCCACGACAGTGTTTTTTTTTCAGGGGATGGGGGCGGGACCTGGGGGGGGGGTCAGCGTTTCTAAAGGGGTCACCAATTGCGGTTCCGCAACAAATGCGCCCAAAATCCGAATGGGACGATGGACCGTCGTCCGATCACAGCAATTTCGAGCGAACAAGGGGGGGGGGGTAATTTGGGGTTGGAAGGAGCAAAAACTCAATTAACTCTCGTTGGGGGCGCCCTACAGCAAGGCAGCCGCAAACAGAGGGCTTGTTTTCAGGCCAGAAATCACAGTCAGAGATTTTTTTTCTCGCAATTATTTGATGAAATATTATGAGTCATCCATCCTTCCTCGTGCCGTACAAGTGGATTGGGGGAATTTTTCAAAACCTCGCTTCTTTATAGGTTGTAGACCAGTAAATCGGTCCGAAATTGCCTACGCCGGCCAAATCACGATTTCATGCCCTCAAAATCTTCAGTATGTGAGCATGCTGTGGGCCATGAACTTGAGGGTTTGTAAAAAATATGGGTGGAAGCCGTGCACAGGACTGTGAGCTTGTAGTTCCGTTCAATTAGGATGAAATTGGGGCCCTTAAAGCGCTTTATTTTGCAATGGAGTGTAGGCATCGTTTTTCAAAATGGCGAAGGGCTTCAGGACTATTTTCAGGGGTGATCATCTTCGGATGGAAATTTCTCCTAAAAGTCATCAGTTGACCCCCCGAAAATTGAAAAGAAAATGAAAGATGATGAAATAAGCTTTAATTTTATGTGTGTCTCGAACACCTGGAGAGTTGTGAGTATTTTTCCCGAATTTCTGAAGTGGGAGCATTTACCATTGGGGTCTATGGACGTTTATTTACTGGTCTGCAACCATATAGCCGTAGCCTTGATGCCAGCGACGTTCGGTTGTTCGCAGATTAATAACTCCAACGCGAGTAGGACGTACGACGTATAATGTATTGTTTTTGTTGGCAATTAAAATGAATGAATGAATTAAAAAAAGGGGTTGATTTATTTCCAAATTAAGATAATAATGAAAAAGAAAACTAGGGATCCAATTAAATTCGCATACATGTATATGTATATACAATTAATATATAAAATGCATAAAATATTTTTCTTTTCTGAAGAAAGTATGTATGTGTATATAAAATTAATAAATTTAGATGCATGAAATAAGGTTTTTTTTTTCTAAAGAAAGAAGTAATTCTCCCATTCTTAACTGCTTTATGCACATATCGTTACCGTTTTCACAGAGGGGCGAATTTCATGAAAATCGTTTTTGGAAATTTGTTGGTTTTTTGTGTGTGAAAATGAATAAATATATCAATACCTACAACCTGATGAGGCTATACTTTCAAACAATTATTTAAAATCTTAATTAACCCAACTAGTGCAGGGCCAGTCGTAAATGTGCCTGTTCGGAAGGGGCAGTTGAGAACTGCAGCTCGTGCAAACAACGCATATTATTCAATGGTGTGAAACGCACACTCGCAAATTAAACGCACACAATGGCGTCATCCCCTGGCACTGATATTTACCCCTACTGGACAATATGGTATCGCCGTACAGTAAGAGTTGCTCAGTCGACCGCCTACATACAGTGCAGTGATGGTTGCTCAGTTGACTACAAAATGCATGTGCCCGTGCATGCCACTCACGTATATGCACGTACGGAGACATGGTGTGCAGTATTTACTCATACTGCACAATGGTATCGCCCTACAATGTGCCCGTCCTTTTCTCATTGTAATTGCGTAGTCTAGTATTCAGCACGCGCGCTTTAGCTCAAACATGACGTAAACAATTGACGTAAACAAAAAGACGGCAGCGCATGGTGGTCTGGGCTATAATACTGGCACATTTGCCTCAGAAAATATTATTTTTTTGCAGCTTTTTCGGGAACCGCTCGTCCAAACAACTTCAAACTTGACACTGCACATTCTGTGGTCCCGAGCAACACATCCGCCGATGTTCAACTGCATACGGTACCCGGTTCTGGAGATAATCGATTTACAGACAGACACACACACAGAGATTCCTGGAATTATAGTATACAAATATAACATGGTTTGAGGGTGGACAGTCGATATTCGCTCTGTGCGAATTTACCCTGTGCGTGAATCCTCGCGCCCGCGTCTGGTGAACAGCAAGTCAGAATAACATCTGGCACGTGATGGTGAATTGACCAGTGAGAGTTCGGCTGTCGATCATTAATATGTATGAGGTATAGTAATAAGGACTAGTGCAGTGCTCGTCTAAAATGTGCATGTGCGGGAAACGCAAATTGCTTTGCCGCTGGTATTGGTTGCATGCTTGCAGAATTTTTGAGAACTGCTCGTGAAAACAACGCACGCGATACAATGGTGTTGTTTTCACAGGTTGAACGTACACTCACGTCAACGTTTGTGCCAAGTTTGAAGTTGTTTGGGCGAGTGGTTCTCGAAAAAGCTGCAAAAAAATCGCAGATATTCACCCCTACTGGACAATGGTATCGTCCTGCAGTAATCAAGGTTGCTCAGTCGACCGCCTACAATGGTCGCTCAGTCGACTGCAAAAGTAATGTGCCCGTGCAGCCACCACGAATGTGTACACTATCGCCCTACAATGCACGTGCGGGCGTGCCCGTCCTTTTTGCATTGTTTGCGTCATATTGAGCACGCGCGCGCGCTTTAGCTTTTTAAATTTCGAAAACTGCTCGTCCAAACCTCTTCAAACTTTGCACTGCACATTCTGGTGTCCCGAACAATATACCCGCCGATTTTCAACTTCCTGCGGTGCCCGGTTCTGGAGATAATCGACGTACAGACGTACAGACAGACAGACTGAAAGACAGCCCGACAGACAGCCCGCCCGACAGACAGACAGACAGACACACACACCACCACACCCAACCACACACACACACACCCACACAGAGATTTCTGGAATTATAGTGTAACGTCTCTCTGGGGTGAGAGACATTATCAAATAAAGAGTCAGATACAAATATCTTACACACACTCACTAGTACTTTATTCGGGATTATTTACATCTCAGGTCAATAGAGGGCGCACTATATACAATGTAAAGTTAAGGCGTACATGATTATCTGTGTACAGACGTAGTGTCTATGGCCATTGAGTGGACAGCTCTATAATCTACGTGTACATGTCAGGAACTCTGTCGGGGTCAGAGCCCAGCTCAACAATCTAATGCATCATATGCGGGAGCTCTGTGTAGCTTAGCTCAAGAAACTACTGAGGAAGAGCCCAGTACAACAATGACCAAAATTGCTATTTCTGCGCGCTTTATATAGACTTTTCGGTGCGCGTCTTAGCCAATGGGAGCATTGGATTTTGGTAGTTATGAATAATGCATACGTGGGAGAAAGTCCGAGAGCAGTGGTTAGCGGGCGAAGCAGGATCACTCGTGGGTGCCTTACGGGGAACTGATCCTCAAGGAAAAGGGAAAGGGAACAACTTCTCGGTACATAGGCTTGTGTGCAAGACTTAGTCTCTAGACAAGGTAAGAATCTACACTAATGCTATGAAGTAAAACTATGAGATGAAGGACGTAACCTGACCTCTAGCTACCGTAGGTCTCGGCCAGTGGGTATGGCGGGACACACTCGCTGGGGTGTACGGGGTCATTTAGGAGTGAATACACGGGTAGGTTTTAGCGAGCCACATTCGCTAAATGCTTGGGGTCAATTTGGGTTGGATGCGAGGTAAGGTGTGCGAGGGGAATTCGCATCGACTCCGGGGAAAGGTGGAGGGAAAATGTCCCATGGTCAATAGCTGTGAGTGCTACATGCATTGCGCGCTATACAATAGCGTACTGTACAATGTGCTGCACACTTGTGCGTGTGTCTAAGACTTCGTGGTAAGCTTCGCGCTGTGTGAGGGCACACAGGATCGCTGCAAGCATTACGCTCGCGCTGTGCACGGAGTGGAATGGATTGGTTGGGAAAGAAGTAAACTACGCAATTTGCGGGAACGCAACAATAGTACGGATTCACAAATGGGCGAATTTGCCACAAGTGCCATTTTGCGTTTTTACGAAGGGGCGAATTTCCGCACTCTATGGTATTAATACATTTTCAGTAAGTAAATACATTGTATTAATAAATACCTTGGAGAGCTGATGGTTTCTGATTGGTCGAGACTCGATCACGTGGCTGGGCATTAACGGTGATAATGGACCGGCTTCAAAGATCAAGCGAATAAATGGCCCCAGCAGCATTGATCCAGCCCCGTTCAGCCTCATGCAAGCCAATGATTGGTCAAAATATAGTAACAGTCTTGCGGTAGCTTGTAACAATAGAGCACTGCACATGCGCTCAACCCCCATCGCGTGAGACTGACGCGCGCGGACGCAACACAGTTGCTAGGGATGCGTGCGTGCGCACGCATAAGGCAGTTTTGAAACGACATCGTACAGCAGTGAAGTATACAAATATAACATGGTTTGAGGGGTGGACAGTCGATATTCTACGGTGGCCCACAACTGTCACGGCAAGCGCAAAAGCGCCACGGCAAGCGCAAAAGCGCCACGGCAAGTGCAAAAGCGCCACGGCAAGCACAACAGCGCCGCGGCAAAAGCAAACGCGCCACGGCAAGCGCAAAAGCGCCGCGGCAAAAGCAAAAGCGCCGCGGCAAGCGCAAAAGCGCCGCGGCAAGCGCAAAAGCGCCGCGGCAAAAGCAAAAGCGCCACGGCAAGCGCAAAAGCGACACGGCGAAAGCAAAAGCGCCACGGGTTTATTGGGAAGGGGCGTAATCATACATGCCGCTACTTCATCTAAAAATAAAATGGGAAGGAGAATGGCCGCCACCGGGACTTCTATTAATCACAGATTTTAATTCTTTGAGAAGTGATTTTATGGCTGAGAATATTTTCTCAGCCATAAAATCAGCAAGGACAACCGGTCAGTGAAGCAACATTCAGGGAATATATCGTCGATATTAATTTGTTGTAGGATAATTCCAAGATCATTCCAAGAGAGTTGCTGCCGTGAATCAGAGTTTATAAAGGAGAGGGAAAGTAGGACTCGCTATCAGCACCATCAGGGCCGTTCCTCATTTCTTTACATTTCGTGGGATGCAAACAATTACGAGGACGGGAGGCTCTGTGAGCTGATGCATTTTTTTGAAGAGTTTTTTTCCCTTCCGAATAGCATGCAGAGAAGAGTTCCGTTAATTTGAGCCTTAGTTCACCGGTGTGTGTACCAGTGTAGGCACACAAGTGAGCTGCCCAGAGTGTATGAGTTATTTTTTTTTTCTTTTTCAGTATATCATACACATCTAGGAAGTCGATTAAGGCTCTCCTGCAGGGCTGCGGTAGTGGGTGGGTAAGCCTTGTGAACACGTAACTCGCCCGCGGGCCCATTAGGTTAGAAATTCCCAGAGAGCGGGAATTTCAAAACTCTTCCCTGAATGTTGCTTGCACTGACCGGTTTTCCTTGCTATTTTCTCAGCCATAAAATCACTTCTCAAAGAATTAAAGTCTGTGATTAAAAGAATTCATGGTGGCGGCCATACTCCTTTCCATTTAATTTTAGATGTAGTGGCGGCATGTATGATTAGCCCCTTCCCAATAAACACGACAGAGTTGAAGAGAACTCACAAATCGAGAAATGGATCGTTCTATTAGACAGTTGCAACGCTTTCGACAGAGGAGGTTACGCTGTGGATTTCATGTAAGGAACGTAACACAGGCGACGACTTTGGATATAGAATAAGAAAGAAATTAATTAACTTTAAACAAAAGGGGGGGGGTAAGGCCAAAAAAAAATAAGTCGGTCTCTGGTCAGCGCGCGCGTCGATTTTAATCATGCGCGTCAATCTTTTTTTTCCAAAATGTTCCGCGGTAGCTCCAACAGCGCCCTCTATTGCTGCACCTCCTCAATTTTTTCTACCAAAGAGCACCAAGGAATGGGAAATTGCACCGAAGCAAATGATCGAGACCACCAAGGCAAATTACGGAGGACACCAAAAAAGCAAAATAGTACCCCACCTTGTCAGTACAATTCAAGCTTGAAGAAAGAAAAAAAAAGCCGCTTCGCCGCGTCAATTCCGGAACTTTGGTCTGACCAGAGAATGAATATTTTTTTTTGGCCTAAGGGAGAGACACTAAACAAAGGAGAAGTGTTATCGTTCAGATGCACAGTTCTAAGCTCTTCTATGAAAATTTGGTGGCTCTGAAAAGAGCCGTTTGCTTTGTTTCGAGTGAATACAGAACTATTTGATGCCGGAAACAAGCCCTCTTTCTGCCCTGCAGGCTGCCTCTGCGATGATGTGGAAGACTGTCCACAGGGCAACTCATCATCGCTATCGCTAAGCATCAACAGGTCTTGTTCGGCTTCTTGGTTTCTTGATTGAGCCGAGGTGGGTGGGCAAATGAGTTCTAGGTTCTAAGTTAATTTCTTTCTTTCTTATTCTATATCCAAACTCTGGGCAGCTCAATTGTGTGCCTACACTGGTATACACACCGGTGAACTCATGGGCGTCGCCAGGATTTTTTTCTCAGAGGGGGGCAAAACATATTTTTCCCAAAAAATTCTTGTATTTCTGAACAAATTCTCGATTTCTCAGTTTAAACCGGGGGCAGGGACATTTTGCCGCCCCCAACTCATTAAATTTACACCACTATGACTTCGCGCCTCTTTTTCTTTTCTTTTTGTTCTCTTTTTTTCCCCCTTCCTTTTTTGTGTGCTATTCCAGGGGGGGGGGGAGCGCCCCCTTGGTCCCCCCCCCCTCGCGACGCCCATGGGTGAACTAAGTCTCAAATTAACGGAAATCTTCTCTGCATGCTAGTCGGAAGGAAAAAAAACTCTTAAAAAAATGCATCAGCTCGCAGAGCCTCCCGTCCTTGTAATTGTTTTGCATCCCACGAAATGTAAAGAAATGAGGAACGGCCCTGATGGTGCTGATAGGGAGTCCCACTCCTTTATAAACTCTGATTCATGGCAGCAACTCTCTTGGAATAATCTTGGAATTATCCTACAACAAATTAATATCGACGATTTATTCCCTGAACGTTGCTTGCACTGACCGGTCTTCCTTAGCCTTGCTGTTTTCTCAGCCATAAAATCACTTCTCAAAGAATTACATTCTGTGCTTAATAAGAATTCCTGGTGGCGGCCATTCTCCTTCCCATTTTATTTTTTGATGTAGTAGTGGCATGTATGATTACGCCCCTTCCCAATAAACCCGTGGCGCTTTTGCTTTCGCCGTGGCGCTTTTGCGCTTGCCGTGGCGCTTTTTCTTTTGCCGTGGCGCTTTTGCGCTTGCCGCAGCGCTTTTTGTTTTGCCGTGGCGCTTTTTCTTTTGCCGTGGCGCTTTTGCGCTTGCCGCGGCGCTGTTGCGCTTGCCGCGGCGCTTTTGCGCTTGCCGTGACAGTTGTGGGCCACCGTAATATTCGCTGCCCGAGGTATTGGAAGTTGACAAACTAGTTCCCGAGGCGAAGCCGAGGGAACTAGTTTGTCAACTTCCAATACCGAGTGGAGCTAATATCGACTGTCCACCCGAAATAAACCATGTTATATTTGTTTTACTATACCTCATACATATTCAGTTGCCGAATTTTGTTTTATTATTAAGCACCTAAAACAAAATTCGGGGAAACTTGTACAGCTCACCAAGAGATTCAACTTCAATTACTAGTTCGGTTCGTTTGCAATATAATACAGTTACTACAGTTGTAAATACAGTTGTTTGCAATGTGTACAACTTTCTTTTGTACAGGAGACATCTTTACACGGTCTATACATTTTCTCCAGTACGGCATCATTGAGCTCTGGAAATTAACATTCACGCGAACCGTGCAACCATGCATCTCTCCTGTGCGATGTTCGCGCGTGCGTACTGCACCCGTGCGACAGTTCCTCGATTGCTCTGTAGAGCGCATGCGTAGTAGACTGTCGCACGGGTAACCCATGCGACAGTCTACTACGCATGCGTATTTACAATGTGCGTGAATCCTCGCGCGCGCGTTTGGTAAACAGCAAGAATAACATCTGGCACGTGATGGTGAATTGACCAGTGAACGTTCGGCTCTCGATCATGAATATGTATAAGGTATAGTAATATAATTAAATTATACTGAGGATGTTTACGACGAAAGCGTAGATCTACGATTTATTTTCTTTGAACACTAAGTCTTCACCCACCGACATATTTAGCTTTCCTAAACCAAGCATCTTTGTAATTCCGGACACAAGGAATGTGTAAACGAGATTTCAACTTCCTCCGTCAGGTAAAGATATGAAAACATTGTTGTAATCACGGTTTCGCTACGGCAGCAGTTTCTGTTGAGTTTACGTCGTTATAGCTGTTAAGCTAAAATATGGCCCATGAACATGAACACAAAAAAGTCTGGATATATCGCCGAAAGAAAGTCCCAAAATTGGAGCATTTTAACTGTTTATTTCGTTAAAAAAGTATTTATGAATGGGAATAACAGTGTGAGGATCCGGTCTTCACTGCGTGATAATGACCGGGTGTGGGGGTGACCGCTGTTAATGGACCGAGACGAAATACAATGACGCGTTATCACGAAGGGGCGAATTTCAGGCGCGTGCACAAAAAGGTTTTCACGAAGGGGCAAATTTCAAGGCGCGCGCACGCGCAGTGGGGCAGACCATTGACTTTTCGAGAAATTCTCACCCAAAGAAGACGACCCCTATTTATCCCAAAGCGGAAAAGTACCCATCTTGAAAAACGATCCCTCCACAACATGAAAAAATAGCACCACTTTCGAGCTCAATTGCATCCAAATGCTCAGAATTGGAAGGCCCAAGTCTGGGCCAGAGGTTCATTGCCATTTTTGTCAATTCCCCAATTTTATGGATCTCAGAACTCTCTAATGAAGAATATTTTGAGGGTATAACTTTTATTCATGAGCTCAGCGGATGGGTTTAGGCCTATTTACAGGTGTGCACCCTTTAATAGGGCCGAAAGTTTCTTATTTTTCCGCAAACCACTTTTACGGCAAGTTGAAGGATCCGTAACTCATATTCAATCAAAAAAAAATAGAAAGAAAAAAATTGTCCGAGGTCGAAATTAGGCCTAAAACAGTGCCGCTTTTTGTGCGCCTGCTAGCTGGAGCGCCCCCAACGACAGTAAATTGAGTTTCAGCTACTTTGAAGCTCAAAAGTAGCCCCCTCGCCCCCCGCCCCCGCCCTCTTTTTTTCAACTCGCAAATTGGCTGATGGCCAACGGCTCCCTTCGTTACGATTTGGGAGCATTACGTTGCGGAACAGCCCTTGTTCATACCTTTTGCCCCCATAGGTTCCGCCCACTGAAAAAAACACTGCCGCGGCATAGCGCATGCGCAGCGAGGCCATGTTTGTCATTCGCTCGTACCCCCCGCCCTGCAAACAGGACGCTGGGATACTCTGACGAATTTACGCTCTGATTGGTTGGATTTTGCGTGACCAGTGACCTGCGCGTCATCAAGGTCATGACTCTGCAAGGTTAATTGAAACGGCCGTTAAGACTGATTCATTACTCTTTTATTCCAGTTGAGAGATGTTTTCTTCGCGTCGAAATGCGTAATAATGTGGGAAATTTTGTAAAACTTATCAGTGTTGTAAATGTACAATTCCCATCATTCGCTCAGGCTCCGTTTTGAATCACGAACGGTCGGATTGCATTATGCGACGCTCAAAATTGTGTCCACATGGTCCGCAATGAAACAGAAATCACATCCAGTATGGAATGCGCGCAATTCTATGAGAATTTTCGGATATTTGCGCACATTGTCTAACTGCGGTCTTGAACAGCTGCAGCCAGATGCCATATACATAGGTCATAGGCCACTTCCTTCACAAGATTCTGTGAAGCTCATCAGAGTATCCCAGCGTCCTGTTTGCAGGACAGGGGGTACGAGCGAATGTTTGTCATTCTTATGGTTGCAGACCAGTAAATAAGGCGTTAGATCCCTTACCGCCCGGTTCCCAGACGGTCTGGGCTAAGCCTCGCCCACTCCGAGAAAGGGATTGGGACTCCTCTCCAAAGTGGGCGAGCTCGGATTAAGAGAACGAAGTACAAGTCTGACTGGTGGGCCCTCTCCTGAACCTAAAAAGCAAATTTGCAATTTGCAAGGCATCACTGCTGGACAAAGACCCGGCAAATCAGCGCGACGCACAGCCATCCTCCCCCTCCCGTGGGTTGCTGACCCATGCACATTCATTGTTGGTGACCATTGATAAGCTTGGTGAATTGTGAACAGGTGTTTCACGTTTTTTACGCGGCAGTAGTTTTCTCTAATATATGGTAAATGTATATGTATATTTGCCCTGATATTTAAAGCAAACGGGTTTTAAATGGAAACGGGGTAATTATTTTGTTCAGTATTAAGATTGGCAGTATTAACATGCATTATTTTTTTTAATGTTATATTTACGTTTCACAGAGTGGGATAGGTTTACCGGGAAACAGATATGAAACTTTATGAAATAGGGAGAGAGTATACTTTCAATGTTTGGGATAATAAAGATGGAGAGTATTCAGAAAGTATGTATCGTTTATTCATGTTTATAGTGTGTTCTCGTCTTTCTGTCTGACACCCACGCGTCATGCACAAAACACGTCACGACACACCTGTTCGCTTCAGTCCTTCGTCCCCCTATAGCTGGCTGTATTTATGACATATCCAGACCTGAGACCATTCAATGAATGACAAAGAAGGTTTGCTCTGCGCTTATGAATGCATGGATAGTTTGTATTACGTATTTAGGTTGTATGACTAGCATGTATTTTGTGCACAATTGCATGCCTTGCATTGAGAGTGAGACCTATAGACAAAAGGGAAGGGATTCACCAACGGAAAAATTTTTCCCGATTTTGGACAAAGTCGGTTTTCGTACATACGGGGTCCCCCGTACACGACGGACGGGGTCCGTACACGTCATGTAGTAGTAGATGATTCAGTTTGTAGCACAGAACAGAGAGAATTTGCAAAACGTTACATGTTTTAACGTACAACGTTTTCACGTCTCTATTTGCAACGTTTAGAAATATTAAAAAGATAAAGATTAAGAAATAAAAAAAGATATTCCAAAATGAGCAAATAAATGAGCAAAAAAATGTACATTAAAATAGAGTTTTTAAAGTGGTTTTGAGTTTAAAGTGAATAAAAAAACTTAAAAAAAAGGGGAAAATAAACCTTAAAACAAAAAATGTACAAAAAAACCGTTGTAAAACAAACAATCGATACTCCCATGCGTTTGTTACTTTAAATGTAATTTACTGTCATAACTGTTGTGCAGGCAAACCAATACAGGGCAGCAATCAGTTGGCAAGCACCAGTAATCCAGCCAGAACAACAAATAGTTGGCCAATAGCAGTACATCCGCCACTATAACCCATAATCACCACAGTCAACCCAAAGAGGCCACTCCAGAGTGGGAGAGCCCACTGACCGATTTCCCACCTATAGGAGCTCCGGAACCCATTCATACCGATCGGGGCTACTGATTCACTCGCTTCATGCCTAGTCAGACCAGTCGGGGCCGATACCAGGGCCAAACGAGCCCTTCTATTTTGTTTAAAATGCGGGTGAATTAACGTGAATTCTATTCTCAAACGAGTGTCAGAAATTTTGTTGAATGGAACATTATAAATTAACGAAAACAATTCATCAAAACCAAATATGGGACAAATTTATTTCAATTAAACATCAATTGGTATATTTCAATTATTCTTTTTGTTCGTCGAAAGAAGAATACTTTATTCATTTCGAAACATCAATCAAATAAACAATTATAAAAATCGGCATGAAATAAAAAATTCGGGTAAGAAAAAAATCAAACCATTGTAAATAAAGAGTGTGTGCAAGTCATTTTGTACCTTGCAGTCTAGGCAAATGAAACAAAATAATTCTAATATGACAAAAAATGAATATAAAGCCACAAAAGATATAATGATTGCAAATAAGATCTACACCAACCCAACCTGAGTTGGCCCAACCAATCCTGACCAAGCAACCACTATCCCGTTGCAGCTCACATCCCTCGAACTCGACCAACATAATCACCAGATAGCGACCCGAGCCCGAATAAAGCGCATCATAGCCCACGCTTCATACCACCCTTGATCACCAGAGTGCCGCTTCTCAGAGTGGGTCATATCCTACCGAGGCAGGCGTCGCGAGAATAAAGTCGGGCTAATTCGCTGGTGGGGCACGGAGTATCTTTACTTCATACCGATCTTCACGTCTCAAAGCCCGTAATGCGGCAAAACGACCTCAAATTGTATGCATCAACGTGAATACCCGTGATAAATATTAAAAACAGTGATGTAGTCTAAACATCAAAAACAATTATTTAATACCACAAATAGATATCATTCATCAATTCATACAATAATTCTTTTTTTACAGATATGATCAATTTTTTCGTAAATTTATCATCATTCAAGATAGAGATTTAATCAAGTATTTCCGAAAAAGATTCAAGAAAAAACATTCACACCTTGATCATCACCATTTTTTCCAAATAGAATATATAGAAAAATAAAATACTTGCATTCTTTTCAAGAAAAAAATTTTAATGCATTCATGTAAAATAAATTGCATACTTGGCCACTCGAAAGATAAAAATTCACTAACTAATGACCCACCGGGCGCTGTAATCCAGAGACGTAATCTCTAATAACCCGATGGCTATTGTTGTGAGCAGGAGTTGTTCAGCAACAGTGTTCCACTCCAGCAGGCAACCGAGCTGGGCGGCAGCTCCAAAGCAGGCGAAAGCAGCGGTCAGGGGCCGGCAGCTCCGCCTAAACTGCCATAGACCCCAATGATAAATGCCCCCACTTCACAAAATCAGGAAAAATACTCAACTCTCTAAGGTATTCGAGACACACATAAAATTAAAGCTAATTTCATAATCTTTTATTTTCTTTTCATTTTTTTTTTGGGGGGGGGGTTAACTGATGACTTTTAGGAGAAATTTCCATCCGAAGATGATCACCCTTAAAATTGTCCAGCAGCCCATCGCCATTTTGAAAAACGACGCCTACACTGAGTCTCCATTGCAAAATAGAGCGCTTTTAGGGCACGGCTGTGCACGGCTTCACTCATATTTTTTTACAAACCCTGAAGTTCATGGCCCACAATAATTTATGCTCAAATAACGAGGGCTTGCAAATCGTGATTTGGCCAGCGTAGGCGATTTTGGATCGATTTACTGGCCAGCTGCAACCTTATAAGAATATGCCGCGGCATTTTTTTTTCAGTGGGCGGAACCTATGGGGGGGCAAAAGTATTTTAAAGGTATCAACACAGAACACACCCACAAAGGCACGCATTTACACACGGACCATGTACACATACACTTACTGAAATAACACGTTGGCCATCAAGGCCATTCTAAGGTGTACGCGGGCTGTCGGCGGCGGAACGGTTTTCAAACTGAGGGGGGGGGGGGGCATTACAAAAAAGGGGCACTTGCTCAGCATTATTTTATTTAGCACATCCGTGCTGGAAGGTCGCCACGTTTTTTTCACCGGACACTTGGCCTCCGGGGGGCGGCTGGTACCATCTGCCAAAAAAGGGGGCGCTCTTCAAAAACGGCCAATATACAAACTACGCATTATGTGCCCATTTTCAGGGCGCATTGTGAGGGGTTTGGGGCTTGGTTTTCATATTCCTCGTTCATATCAGAACTTAACTCTCTATGCAATTTTGAGAAATGGTAACTTAAAAACAAATTATCCGAAACTTTTAAGGGCAGCCTTCATCTGCAAAGGGCACACTTATGCTTGAGGGGGCACACTATGTCCGCAAAAGGGGCACTTGGGCAAATCGGGGGGGGGGGGACCGAAGGGCCCCACCCCCAGCCCGGCCGGTTCCACCGCCCCTAAGCTGGTCTCTATCACTCCGGCTGGATAAGACTACTTGATAATGAGGCCTATGTGCAACTTTCATTTTTTTTTCCAATTATAAACCTGTAGACAGTAAAACTAAAAACATGGATTTTGTGCTCCGAGGAAATTAGACACCAAAAGCCTTTATTTGATTAGACACTGTGTTTCCGAATGTTAAAACAGGGGGCTCCAGAGTTTGATACAGGTAATCGCGTTTATCTTCCATGGATACAGGGACATGCATGGGTTTACCCATGGAGGATTCGTCCTTATTCCTACACGGTTTACCCCCTCTGCCCCAATAGCCAAGTTGTACTGGGTGTGGGGTTGGCATAGATTAGTTATACAATACTCATCACCACCACCGGTCACCCCGCAGGGATGGGCGTTTGGCACATGGGCGTCGCGAGGGGGGGGGGGCAAGGGGGGGCACTTGCCCCCCCCCCCCGGAAAAGAAAAAAAAAAAAAAAAAAAAAAAAAAAAAAAAAAGGGGAAAAAAGAAAAGAAAAAGAGGCGCGAAGACGAAGTGGTGTAAATTTAATGAGTTGGGGGGGGGGGCAAAATGTCCCTGCCCCCCTCTAAAACTGATAAATCGAGAATGTGTTGAGAAATACAAGCATTTTTTGGCAAATTTTTTTTTGCCCCCCTCTAAAAAAAATCCTGGCGACGCCCATGGTTTGGCACATAATATCCGGCTTGTGAACTGACCGTTTACCTTTTCCAGCACAACATCCTGCTTATAACAACGACAATTTAGGTCTCAAGTCTGTTTTCTTTCTTTGTCTTCCATTACTGAGCTGTTTATCGTCGACGACGTTGAAGGCCACAAAGAGGTTTACCAGTCTCTTTAAATGCTTCTGCCAGCACAAGCCATGATAGTAACGCACTGGCATACATTATAATGACCAGTGCGCTGCTGGTGAAGGTAATTTTGACACGCGGACGATCCACGAGCACAATCGTTTAACGGTGCATGATAATGTACAACATCCCGGCCATGCTTGTCGCTAGTTGTAGGACTTCAAGAGTGTAACTTTTATAACTGATGAGCTGGACAATAAGGTTACGTGCGAACTATGCTTTATTTGACCTTTAAAGTGCCTTACATAAAATAATACAACACAAAACACAAAATAATACAACACAAAATAATACAAAATGGAGTGCCTTTCCCACAAAGCGGTGTAGTGTTTTTAGATGATAAGTTCTTAATTACCCATTCGTCTTAATTATCACTCTCTATGGTTATCTATGTTACTTTCTGAACTTTTTAAATGATCATTCTGTATAACGATTAACTCGCCCGAGTGCTCAATTTGTGATTTACACTTAATTCATTACTCAGCTTTTCCTTCTTGTACATACATTGTGTACTTTATACCATGGAGGAATAATAACACATGTGCCTGTAGCTAGTGTGTATTGTTTTCTATAGAGCATTATGACCTTCGTGTTTGAGGTTATACCATACATTATGCAGCCGTGTGGTTGCGACTCAAAGGGCGATTTCTAAAGGTCACGTAACACTTTATTTCGAATGAAACTACATGTACACAAACATGTTCACCCAGGTGGGCGAAATTTTTGAAAATTAATATTCCCGTTTGGCAGACCTCATCTTCATGCATCTGTCAGGGTTTATTTCCCTTAATATGATCCAAGTATGTGCTAAAATCGTTGTGATATTATGTTCATTACTTTTCGTTGAAATTGGAAAAATAGGCCTGGCTACGTGCATTTTTGAAAGTTGTTACACATGGCGTTTGCAACATCTGTCAATCTTTTCAAGCCTCACGAATATTAATAAGGTTCCTATCCATTATGGTGTGCAGTAAAAACTTGGAGAAAAGCCTCCTTCACGATTTATTAATTGAAAAATCACAATTGCCAAGTCACATCGAGTGACGCTAATGAATATGCATTCGTCACTGTGTTGCCGGGCCGCAATCGGTCAACCATAGCGCCTACGGCGCTTTGCTGAACCATGCAGATGGATTGGGTTGGCGAAAAATTCTTTTTGAAATTGACCTTGGAGATAGTTCAAGGTGTAACACTAGCGTTTGCAACAACCGTGACAGATTAAGCTAAAATTCAGAATATACTTAGATGATATATATAAGTGTCCAACTACTCGTGAAATAACAACTTGGAGAAATTCCTAGAAATCGACATAAATACACAGATTTTGGGATGTTTTCGAACAATTTCTTCCTGACTTTAAGGCCAGCTTTACCAGTAACCAGTATTGACGTTTTGGCATCGATAACAACGATTTTTTTACTGACATGAAGTTAAGAATTTCTTCTTCCGTTATACTTTAACATTTCAATCATACTGAGTGAATTTTCTAAGAAACACAACTTTCAAAAAGGCCGTTTTTTTTGGGGGGGGGGGAGGGGGCACATGAATTACATTGCTCAGTTATAGCATCCGAGTACACAATCGGATTAGCTTTGGTTATCAACGGCAGACGCTTTGCCTTCACAACCATAGAGCTGACATGTATATTCCAAGACTCATTGGTCATTTGACAATGAAGGTTCTCAGTACAGCAAAAGTTGCTAGAGCATTATTCTAAGGTAATATTACTTATTCACAGTCATTTGAGAATCAAGGAAAACAAGATGCATACTATTCCTGTGTGTACTATACCCGTGCGACAGTTCCACGATTAATTTGTGAAGCGATTTGCATACGTAGGCTGTCGCACGTACAGTTCATAGATATAGACTAATTTATTCTATATCTATGGTACCAGTAGTCTACTATGCCTGCGTGTGAACACTCGCGCACACACTTGGTAAACAGCAAAAATAGCATCTGGGATGTGATAGTGAATGAACCAGTGAGAATTTGGCTCTCAATCATTAATATGTATCAGGTACAGTAATATCCCAAAACGTGCAAAGATGGTATCCCCAAACCCCAATAGTCATTTCCTTCACCTCTACCAAATTTGTATTGAGGATGTTGAGTTTGAGAAAGAGCTCCAGCGATGAGCGGGTTCTTCCAGCGATGGGGATACCCAGCTTCTGTTACAGATACATTATTGTCCATTTGTTCTACCAGCAGTACATCACTAGCCATAATTGTCCTGATAAAGATGCATCGCACTGAAAGCTCGGCAATCGCTATCCGGTGAGCACTGTTTTAATTTTGTTTTTTTTACATTCTTTTATCATTTTATGTATATATAGAGAGAGCAACAGAGAGTACGAGAGTATTGCCCACCTCGCAATATTCTGCAATAAGAGTTTAGGTGATCCATAAAGTGTACCATTTTCTGTGACGAGTACAACTCAAAATCAATATTTATTAAATTTCAAAGCTCCCTTCACAATAACATTTACACAAATTTTAACAATTTGTAACCATCAAACAAATTGTGCGGAAATTTAAGGTTTTTGTTGTTGAAAACTCTGCTGAGTAGTAACATGGTACCTTTCAAAACAAATTCGGCAAAACATTTCTACTTCACGACTGTTCACAATCAGCACAAAAGTGGGTGCTAATGTGAATTTGTTACATCACAAATAATTCGTCGTAGAGCTGACATACCGACGAATAAGCGAAAACCCTGTTTCGAGTAATTTGCGTTTGAAGTTGGACATTTTTCTGGGCGTCGTATTTTATCCTTAACGTTTTGATAATTACCGTTTTTGTGTACACTCGAAATAAAATAGGAAACGTAGTATCCATCAGGTAACTTATTTAATCAGACAAGTTCTGTGATTTGTTTTTATTTGATTGTAAACGTATTCGTCAGTTTGTCAAATTACAAAATCTCTAATAGCCAGTTGTTTTTCACAGTTTGTATGCTATTCGTCAGTTTGTCGGAGTGCGCACACATGTGCGCGCAATCCGACAAACAACATTCGTTGGTACTTTGAACGCACACCTTGCATTAGCTGGTTACCAGCGAAATTTCGTATTCGTCACTATGTCAAAATGTGACTGATTCGCCACAGGCGGGGCTCCGAATCTCCAAATACAGACAAGAATTAAGAATTTTGGCATAAATACTTTAATAAAGGAGCAACCTTTAAACACCTCAAAAATAACAAAATCTCAAAATTCGCCAAAATGGTTGATTTGCCGGTACCGTATGTCAGCTCTGTGACGAAATGTAGAGCAAGTGGTTTACAGTTGAACAAAGTGGAACTCCAGCAAACTCAAGGAAGTCAAAGCATTTAGGATAATGTGGGAAAGTACTTCAACATCAAGGAGAAATCTTGTGAATTAGAAAAAGAATTAAGATTAAAATAGAATGCTTCATTTCAAATTGTTATTAATGTTACCCTAACTTAAACCAAAACACCTACTCATCATAACAAAGAGATGACATCGCAAATCACCAGTTTATTGGTGATTTGCACTGTCATTTCTTTGTAACAGCGGTAAATCCTTGTTCACTGTAACAGCTTGAACAACAAGGTGCTGGTAGGTCTGTTGTACCATCTGCTGTCACTCTTTTGGCTGGATATCATGAAAAAGCTCTGTCATTTTGTCGATAGTTGATGACAACAAGCCATACACCTGCCATTAAAATCACAATGCAATAAGAAATTTGGTAAAATGTTAACAAAAAGCAAAATTAATAGAGTATAGTAAAGTATATGGCAGGTATTTTGAAATGTATTTTGGACGAGAGAAGAAACTCTTGACAACCATAACATAAATCAAGTCCTTTAACATTCATCTGATCTTATCAACCTCAGCATATAAGCTTCTTTGATAACCAATTCAAGAAGAGTATAGAAAAATGTCACTTATTAACAGCAAAGACAAAGTGTTGCTAAAACCTTTGAAATTCAAGGAAAATTCACTGAAATTCAAATTATTGAAAAGTTCTCAAACTGGAAATTTGTTACACATTTGGAAACAAAATCTTATTTTTAAAAAAATAATTCAATTATTGTGACCTTTGCCAAAGTGAAACAAACACACCTTTGATGTCCCTTTGTATTTGATTTACCTCTTTTTTCGGGACATCTTGTACATAAATGCTGACATGAGCTTTCCAACCCGACCAGTGTTATTGGCTATCACCCTTTGGCTTTGTCTTCATTCTAGTTTTTTTCCCACTTTTTTTCCCATAGGATAACACGTGTTTTCGTTCTACACAGCACTTTTGGACTTTTTTCACATCCGATTGACTTCAAACCTGGCACACATTTAGACCACCATTTGACGATTCAGGCCAAATCAAAATGATGTCATCGAAAACGTGAATTTTTTATTCACGTACAAGGGTATGTCTGATCGTTATGATATAATTATTATCATATTGATATAAGCATTCAAAATCTGAAGTGACCCCATCATGACGTCATCATCTGATTCTTTATTATTTTAACATTTTTTAAATATATTCTTCCAGTTAATTACCAAAATTACATAAAAAAAAAATATCCGATCGACTTCAAACCTGGCAAACATTTAGACCATCACCTGAAGATTTAGGATGAATCATGACATCATAATAATGTTGTCACGTTTCACGTGATGTCATCTAAAATGTGCATATTTAAAGGCCCTACCAGTATATCTACAGAACCGGAAGTCCGATCGGGTTCAAACTCGGTATGCAGGTATTGCGGGAGGTGTTACAGACAAAAATTGCAGTGAGGTCATGATGACGTCATCATGTGATTTTACATGAATTATTCAATTTTTGGACCTTTAAGTCAAATCTCATCAATGGAACTTGCTCAATTCAAGTTCTTTTTCTAATAAGTTTGTTAGGTCATAGATAGATAAAGAAAATTTCGAAAAATGTGATGTAATCATGATGTCATCAAAAACGCGATTTTTTGAAACACATATAGAGGTATGTCTGATCGTTATGGACTTGGTGGGTAGGTAGTTAATTTTTTATGAATTCTTAAAATTTTTAACATTTTTTTAAATTTCTTCTAATGCACATGTAAATGTAAGCCTAGATTCGATTTGGATGAAACTTCTACGTGGCAGTGGTTACCAAACATTCCAAACATTTCTAGTTTCTTTTTCCAGTTTTTCCATAGGTTTTGTACACGTTTTTATTCTACAGGCCACTTTGGGAACTTTTAAAAATACGATCACCTTTAAACTGCGCACAGTTATTAACCATCATCTGAAGATGTATGCCGAACAGTTTTGTCATCGTGATGTCATTAGGGGTCACGTGACATCAATTGGAATGTTCATTTTTTACAGTCTTATAACTACAGAACTAATGGGCCAATTGACTGATCTCAAATTCGGTATAGACAGGGAAGTGTTATAGATGAAAAAAATATGTAAAATATAAGGTCCTGTGACCCTAACTTCTGGTATCACTGGAATTGCAATTTGAAGCTTTAGTTGCCATATCTAATGAATTATAAATACGATGGGGCGATACCTGGTAATAGTATGAAGCAACATTCAAAGATTATTATACTGCATTATTATTACTGTACAGTTTATTGTTCTAATATTATGACTTCATGAATATTTAATAAGGCAGTTTTTTGGCCACTAGATTTCAACAATCAATGCAATAAGTTATGATTCTAGTTCTTTGCACACTCATATTGGACTGAAAATGCACCTCCTGGAATGTCAAGGTCATGTGACCCTTACTTCCAGTTGTACCAGAAGTGCAATTATTAAAGATTATAATTTCAATTGTAATACATGTCGTTAAGAAATTTTGGAAAAATCATTACATCATTTTGTACTGTCAAATATTCAATCAAAAACATTCTCTAGTTTTCACTTTGTCTTTAGTAAACATTTTAGTAATTTGTGCCATAACTTCATCCCTATTTTGACAATGGTTGAATTTTACAGATCATTTTAAGAATTATTCTGCTAATTCAAAAGAAATTTTACCTGGATATACATTTTGTTTCTGTACTTAGCATCAAGTTGTGGATCGCCTGATTCTGATGGTGGTGTTAGACTTCGTACAGGTGCATGTATTTGTTTCTTCTCTGCTCCTCTTCTTGGTTCACGGGTGGCAGGTGGACTTGTTGCAGAACGACTCTTGGTTTTGCCACCTTTGCTTTTTGGCCTGTCTCTTTCTTTTTCCTAATGGGAATACACAGCAAAATCATTATCAATGCATTTAAAGTTCAAAGCCCACAAAAGAAGAATTTCAGTAAACAGCGGTTATTCACAAAAGACTGTGATCAATTGTTAGTCCACCCCTGAACAGCTTTAGAAACATTTCTACAGTCAGGGGTTATCCTTCGTGGATTCAAAGAGTCATTCAGAAATCATGCCAAGCTTGGAATCATATTAATCCTCCGTCTGCTCCAAATCAGTGTCAGCATCAGGATGACTCGGAATATTTTCACAGCTCCTCCTCCATCTTGCAAACTAGCTTTTGAGCTGCAAATGAGCAACTTGCATTTTGTTCATGGAACTGGATTGAACATGTACATATACATCACATTACCTCTACAACAGAGTGAGTGGCTTGGGAATTTTGATAACATTGGGCTCAAGCAAATATCATCCCTCGAGCAGCCCAGCTTGAGTGTATCCAGAGTAACAGGAGGATTAAAGTAGACGTGTTGATTGTCTACGGACAATGCAACTGGCTTTTCTGCCTTTCCAGACGTTTGAGTTTATACTTTGTTTGTCCATGCAGAATCGTGTTTAAAAATGTTCAGTGTCATGCATAACTAGAAATGTGTTTGTGGACAAACACTGAGCTGTTTCGACCATTTTAGCAATAACTGCCGTAAAGGAGTTTCAGCCAAGTCGAATGAACATGTGCATGAGTATTTTATACATGGTGGTCTAAGTATTGATCCAATGTAAAAAAACCCAACATTTTTCATGATATCATGGTGACGTTACACATTTTTTGAAATTTTCTGTATCTATCTACGACCTAACAAGCCTTTAGCAAACAGAATTTTGAATTCACCACCTTCCATTGATGAGATATGAGTAAAAGGTCCAAAACTTTAATAATTCATACAAAATAACATGATGACGTCATCGTGAAGTCATCGTGACGTCACCGAGTTTGAATCCGATCGGACCTCTGGTTCTGTAGATATAGGGACTTAAACTATGCAATTTTAGGATGACGTCACTTGACATGTGATGACGTCATGATGACGTTATTGTTCGGCCTGAATCTTTAGATGGTGGAGTCTAAGATCGAACTATTTTATGTAATTTTTGCTAATTAGAAGAAAATGTTAAAATTTTTAAAATGAATAAAAAATCAGATGATGACGTCATGATGACGTCACTTCAGATTTCAAATGCTTGTATCAATGCCTACCTACCCACCAAGTTTCATAACTATCGGACATACCCTTATATGTGAATAAAAATTCAGGTTTTTGATGACGTCATGACGATGTCACACATTTTATGAAATTTGGTGCATTTATCTATGACCTAACCAACCTTTTACAAAAAGAATTTCGAATTTACCACATTCCGTTGATGAGATATGAGTAAAAAGTCAAAAAAATGAATAATTTATATAAAATCACATGATGTCGTCATTGTGACGTCACTGCTTGTTTTGTCTATAACACGTCCCGGAATACCTGCATACCAACTTTGAAGCTGATCGGACTTCCGGTTCTGTAGATATTGGGCCTTAAAATATGCACTTTTCGGATGACGTACATGACACGTGATGACGTCACGATGACGTCATGATTCGGCCCTTAATATTCAGATGGTGGTCTAAGTGTGTGCCAGGTTTGAAGTTGATTGGATGTAAAAAAAGGCCCAGAGTCCTGTGTAGAACAAAAACACATGTTATCCTATGGAAAAAAAAGTGGAAACAGAAAAAAAAAGTAAAAAAAAAAAAAACAAGAGAGAGAGAAAAAATAACAAAAACAAGAGCTGTTTCGGTGTGTGCACCGAAACAGCTAAATATCTGCGACTTAATTATCAGAAATACTCTTTCATAAAAAAAAATGAACACAAATGTTACATATGTTTGAAAGATTGTAAATTTTAAGCTAAAATGTGTCAATCGAAAAATCGTTAAAAAGATGGACTTTTTCTTTGAAATTAAACTTCATCCTACATTTTATTCTCCATCCATTGACTGATTGATCTGTCATGGTTGCCTTCTATTACTCAAAAATGCTGACCAAAGCATAATATTCCACTGTGGCTGGTCCACTACTAAAAGTGGTATTATTTATGATTCTAGCTCGTTTAATTTTTTTTTAACTCCGATTGACCTCTCACACGGTTGGTGGCCATATTGGATTTTGCCAATATGGCGGCCCCGTGGCCGTCCATCTTGATGCCCGTCAAAAATCAAAATAGGATGTTGTGGATGACATCTAGGCCGAATTTGGTGCTTTTGGAAGAATCTGAACCATGCAAACAGCCCCTGTAATGCCTGCCCTAATCATCCCTATACTACTCATAGTATCATGAACAATAATGTTAATTTACTGAAACAAGCATAACCTATACAGCTTAGACAAAGAGTTGATGTGGATGAAATATTTTAGGAGGAAATGTCTGGGTATTGGACCTAATTATAAGCTGTGATCCCATTGGACTTTTTTTCCGCTATCACAGGGAATCTTACCGCGACATTCCTTCGCATTGTGTGCCATGTGATCCCACTTGGACTTTTTTTAACACCGACGGAACCTTTGACCTAAGGACCCCCCAAAAAGTCTCTGGTTTCTAGTCTGGAGCTTGCCCCAAAAGTGGTGCAGCGACGCGTTTTTTTTTTACCCTACTTTTTTTCTCTTCAAATGTCGGCTTATGTTGTAGATGAAGCTTCGATCACCTTAAAACTCTCAAAAATATCTTTCAGAGTGGAGCTTGAGGTGACCTCAGTAAGGCCACAATTGGCTTGAGAAGTTGAGAAGTCTGCACTCACTTACGATCTCGACCGACACCATTTTTTGGGAAATTTGGAGTCGTCAAGACAAAAATCCGGGAAAACCATAACGTCAGACCATACAGCGACATCGACATCGTGCATGAGCTGCCAGGCTGGTCATTAGTCTGCTCCCTTACGTATTGCGCTAATTTAAAAGCGTTTACAGGTTCCAGAAACAAGAGAGAGAATTAAAGTCCATTTTTAGGTTCCTGGACTCATCAACTAAAGTTAGCAATATTTAAAACCAAGAAGAGTGTATCGAGGGCAAGGTTTTGATTCTTTTTTTTTTAAGGAGGGAAATTGTTGGTAGGATGACAATAAAGACCACAACATGAAAATAAAGATGGCACTCATTGCGACATGATGCGTGTTGATTTGCATAACATCAAGTTGTTCAACTGAAAAGTTTGAAAGAAATTTGCAGTTTCTATGGAAAGATTCTGTTTAAAATTGCAAAATTAGGGTCAGCAGAATTAAAAGAAGATTACCTAAGGGCAATTCCACGGTTTGATGGACATGGCTAGGAAAAAAAAGTTTTCTTTTTGAACCCACTTTCACATTTTTATTACAGAGTATACATTCAAGTACAGGGTGAGTCAAAAAAAGCGAAACCCAAACCCAAAAAAATTATATTTCATATTACTGAAATTGGTCAATCCATTAAAAAATTATCACCATTCAAACACAATGACCCTAAAACCTGTCTCGTCCCAAAAATGCGATTTCAACAATCGTCGACACAATTGTCTTCAAACATCACCAGCGATGAAATCTTAGTTTAAACGTTAACAAAATGCAACGAAGTCCTTTTAAAGGCCCGTCTTTTAAAAAAGTAGATTTTATAAATCATATTGTTTGCCTAGTTGTTGTTAATCAAAAAATTGTGTGCTACAGTTGGTGACAGTTGTTGAAACAAGTATTCTGTGTCATTTTCTTTGTTGTTCCAAACAGTCAAAACACACAATAAATTGATTTTTTTTGGACGAGACAGGTTTTAGGGTCATTGCGTTTAAATGGTCGTATTCTTTGAATGGATTGAGCAATTTCAGTAATAAAGTGGCATACATAACTCTCAGAACATGACAGGTTTGTATGTATAATATGTTCTGATGGCCAAGCATATTTAGTTTAAAAAAAACCTAAATTACAGCTGGACTTAAGAGGAAACAACAAATTGCTGCTAGGGGATCAGTAGGCACTATAATAGTATCAGAATAATGTCAGATGAAAACTTATCTCGGAGTACTTGCCATTGGAGATCCAAAAAGCAAATTTAAGTCAGGGTTTTTAGTAGTTCTGATGCATACTGTGTAGAAACATATTAACTATGACAATTTAGTAAAAAAACCCATCATGCCATACAATTCTGAGATGGGTGGACAAAATGTAACTTAAGTAATAGTAACGCGAGTAACCATGCTTTTTGTGGATTGCAAAAAAATGAAAGATTCTGGAAGATTAGTTTTACTTTTATTATGTGTGCCTCATGGCATGGTCTTTTATCCAATTAAAAGAAGTTCCCACAGGTTGCCTGTATGAGGACACTTTTTGGTCATAACATGTTGGCTTTTTATTTATGCGTGGCCGAAAATGTAACGTGAGTAATCGATTTTGTGTGTCTTGTTTATCATACATAATACATTTTTCTGGATGTCCTATTTGGTGCTTAGGTAGGTCTAGGTGTACTCTTATCTACCATGCGGATAAACAGTTATTAAACCTTTTCAGTAAGGTAATAGTCCCTGGGATAGGGCCATTTAATCGCAAAATTGTATGATTAATCTTAATATTATTTTCTGTTGTAGGGTACCTTGGGACATCCGAAAACTGTGCTCTTAAGTTGCACAGCCGGTATGTTTGCCTTCCAGCTAAAAAACCCTGATATTTTGGGAGCTTATTTTTGAGAAAGGGTTAAAATCATATTTTGGGCCTCTGCTCTCACAAAAATGGCCCCGTCGTGACCTGTTTGCACTTTTTACCATCCTGATAGGATGGGTGAACAAAATAAAATATGGTTGGTCCCAAGTTTATCCGTATTCGTGTTCCCAGGGCATATATTGCTTTGCGGACACCCCCCAAATCCTGTGACTTTGCCCTGTTTGGGGACAGAAATGAGTTTGAAACTCACACTTATTCCAAAGATACATACTTTCTTTATAATTTAAAAACTTCCCGAGACCACAAGCTTTAATTTAAGTGGTAGATAAGCTTTTTGTCTTGAAAATTGGGCTGGCCATGGCCATTTTTGCTTCTCCTACCCCTAAATCACTCAAAACGGCTGTATAATGGGTGGCATAGCAAACCTATTGTGCATTTTATGATAACAGTGCCAAATTTGGTACAGAGATAGACCAATATCATATCAACAAATGTGGATATTGGAGCATCACAGATCTGGCCCTTGACGGCCGTGGGAGTCATCATTTTAAAAGTGCTGAGTCATGCTGTCAATTTTTGATAGAAAACAACTTATCCAATGACATTATGGCGGCCATCTTGGATTTTAAAGATGGCTGCCATTGAAAACCTATTTCAACCCATATTTCATCTTCTAAGCCTCTTAGGAGTAAAGTTTTGGTGTCTAAACATACATTTTCAGGGTCAGGGAATGCAACTGTACCATTTGGGATAGTATTAAATGGTTTGTTTGTCCAGATACAGTATTGTTGCCATCTCATTTCTGAAGATGGCCGCCGGCATTGAAAACTACATGTATTGCATCTTTAAGCCACTTAACATTGAAATCTTAGTGTCTAAACATATATTTTCAGGGTCAAAGAACGCAACTGAACCATTTGGGTTAGTGCTAAATGGTTAATTTGTCCAGATACATTGCGGTGGCCATCTTGGATTTTAAAGATGGCCGCCATTGAAAACCTATATCTACCAATATCGTTCTTCTAAGCCACTTAGGATTAAAACTTTGGCGTCTAATCATACATTTTCAGGGTCAAGGAATGCAACTATACCACTTATGACAGTGTCAAATGGTCAGTTTGTACACTATGGTGGCCATCTTTGATTTTGAAGATGGCCGCCAGATAATAATTGCATTTACTGATATCTCAGCTACTACCCCATATCAAATCACAGTCTAGGTGTCAAAACATACATTTTCAGGGTCAGAAATACAACTCTTTTATTCAGAAGAGACAAAGATGATTTTAGTTATACACACAAAATAGTCAAACTGAAGATAACATCTCTAACAGAATACCGTTGATATATATTGCAGTCACCGAAAATACTGTATGAAGTATAAGTAAAACAACATTATGTGAGAATAAATGTCATCACTCACAAAAGTTTACAGTTTAAAAGTGCTCGCCCTAATTCTCAAGGTGTTGCATGCACGTCTTGCACCGCATACACTTTGATTCTTGAAGCCACATTAACTAGTCCACTGCAGGCTTTGGAGGCCACAGGTAACATGGTCCAGACAGGAACCCATTACTGTTTTTTGTTCATGTTCGAGTACCTGATCCTAAACAGGCTTGTCCCCATCGCTGAAACATTCCTTATCCCTCAGCAACCTGGATTGCGACATTGCAAGTCAACAACAAGCCAACTCTTAATCTGGCACAGCACGCTGAGGATGGGTTTCAAAACGACAAATAAGTGGAGCTATTTTTGTGGATCTTTCGGTCACAATAAGATTGTAATTACCACTGCCGCCTCCTGAAAAAGATCTTGGAGTTGTCCCAATACCTCGCATTTACGGACCATATCGGAGCCCTTCTCAAAGACAGATGCTTGTTTGTTGTTCAGAACACAAAAAAAACCGCTGTCGATGGCAAAAAATTGGCCTGCCTCATGGCACTGGGCTAGATCCGTTGCTGTACATCTACACAAAAATATCACAATTTCATTTAGACCAGGACACTGAGCGTTTCATCTGCGCAGACGATCTTTATTACATCTTTGTTACATCTCACAAGATTCCGTTTGAAGCCATAGAAGCAAAACTTACCTCAGCACTTAGCCGTCTCTATGAGCGCAATCACCTCCGTACCAATCTCGCTAAGACCCAAGTCTGCCCGTTCCATCTCAGGAACGTTAACCGCGAAGCCAACCGACCCCTTAACATCAAATGGTCCTGAACACCATTGGCCCCTTGAAGCCTTCCTGTCTACCTTAGGGTGACCCTCCACCGTATCCTGTCATTCAAGTCATCCAAATTTAGTTCACCGTAACAACATCATGAAGAAATTGAACAGCCTCCGAAAGGGGGCTAGGGGGGGGGGGCTAATTAGCAAACTCTAATTAGCCCCCCTCCCACCTATTGACTTTCGGAGGCGTAAGTGTCTGGAAAAAATAACCGGTCAACATTTCAGCACGCCTCCCTGAAAAAAAATCTGGATCCACCGTGCTAGCCCCCCAAAAATATTGGTTCTAAAACCGCGCCTGCCCGGGAAGTGGCAAGACTCCAACACTGGAAGCAACGACTGGGAGCAAACGCCCACCGATTGTCATGGTTAGACTATAACAACAGCGGAAAACCTCTCCACAGGTACTACATCGACATGGGTTCAATGGAAAACTATCAGCCGCTTGAGAACCAGGACTAGCCGATCACAGACCCGCCTTAATCAAATGGAGCCGCAAAAGTGGTTCAGCTGCATGTAGTTGTGGAGAGGCAGAGTTGTATCACATCCTGTAGTGCCAGAGATTTCTACCTGCCTAGGTTCAAAGATGGCATTGACCCAGTAAACAGGACGGTATTGGGCCGATACCATCTAATTATGGGTTTGTTATGGCAGTACCATACAGTTTAAACGGTACAAGACCAGAAGAGGGGTAATGCTGGCTCGATTGCGCCAAAACGCGCCCTAATAAATGGCAAACGGTAATGGTAACACCGTTCAGAGCCTGCATCGGACCAGTGCTGGTCTTTTTAAGGCAAACAATAACAGCAAGACGGCGCTCAGCCTGAACCAGCCATTGCAGGTCCTCTTACGATAAACCATGATGAAAAGACGGTAAAAGGCCTGAATCGGGAAGTGTTGGTCCCTTTTTGGGAAACCATTATGGCAAGACGGTACACAACCTGAAAGGGACCGGTGCCGGCCCTTTCAAGTCAAACCATAATGGCAAAAGGGTACATAGCCTGAATCGGGCCAGTGTTGGTCCTTTGACAGCAAACCATATGGCCGCCGTTTTAAGTATCTGGACAAACTGACCATTTGACACGATCTGAAATATATGTAGTACTAATCCAAATTGTTTAGTTGCGCTCCATGACCCTGAAAATATATGGGTAGACACCAAGATTTAGATCCTTAGTGGCTTAAAGATGCAATACACGTATTCGGAGATTTAGGTTTTAAATGGTGGCCATGTTTCAAATACAAGATGGCCACAACACTGTATTTGGATAAACTAACCATTTAACACTATCCCAAATGGTACAGTTGCATTCCTTGACCCCGAAAATGTATGTTTAGACACCAAAACTTTAATCCTAAGTGGCTTAGAAGATGAGATATTGGTAGATATAGATTTTTAATGGCCGCCATCTTTAAAATCCAAGATGGCTGCCATAATGTCATTGGATAAGTTGGTTCCTATCAAAAATTGAAAGCTAAGGCATTGAGGAGCATGTATGGAAAATTTGGCGCTTTTTGTCCGGAATGTCCACATCCATTCACTAAGCTGCCTGACTATAAGATTAATCATAAAATTTTGCGATTAAATGGCCCTATCCCAGGGACTATAATTACCGCCCAAAGAAACTCAAAAGTACATCAAAAAGGTGCCGTTAGTAACCGTGGAATTGCCCTAAGGTCGTAGGAGTCATTTTAGAACGATAAAAAACACCTTAATAAGGAATTATAAAACAAACTAAAAGGTACACGCACTGTATACAGTCGTCTGTTACACCATACACATTAATGAGACAAGGAACCGTTTTCATTTTCTCACAAGTGCTGTTGTTGGTGTTCGCTGTGGATTGAAGTACTACAGGAAGCACTATTGTTTGGTTAGTGTTTTACAGTATGGTTGCAGAACTTTTACAGTATGGGGCTGTTCCCATTGGACTTTTCAGCTCCCAGATATTTACCGAGGCTGCGCAGAACTCTTCCATGACCACTTTCAGCCAGGTAGTTTCACATCACGGTTACGGTAATTTGACAGGAACATTACTTTACCATCTGTCCCCATTGGACTTGATTTTCTCATTCAACAGGAAAGTTGCGGTAGGTTAAACCAAAACAAGTCTAATGGGAACACTGCTTTAATCTTACCTCTTTCTTGCCTTTCTTGTTGTCCTTTTTACCATCTTTCTTCACCTCTTCTTCCTTGTGTTCTTTCTTTTTCTTCTTAATTTCACCTGGAATGTTATATATCCAGATAGATTAATAATTTTAAAATTAAAGTACTCTTTTTGTGCACTTTCAACTGCAACAATGTTTCAAATTGACTTTTTCACACGTAAATGCATTACCGTAATTTTCGGAATATAAGCCGCGGCTTATACGTTGAATTTGCCCATGAAAATGTTTACTGCGGCTTATACACAGGGCGGCTTATACGCCGAGCCTTGAAGAATAAAAATAAGATTCACATGTGTATTTAATGTACTGGTGCAAGAAGAGATGTGTTGCTGAAATGAATTATAAATTAAGAAAGTCATTAACAAACCGAAACCACGTCTCACGTAAAGGTACCGAGCGGTAAAAAGTACGGTGATGAAAGCTGTCTTTGACACTTGCGACCAGCTGTATGTGATACTGGTACAGTGCAGCAGCGATATGCAGCATGTTTTCCCCCCAGCGGACCACACCATTTGTGGTAACAAAGGGGTGTTCTTTCTTGGGAATAATAATTACCAATATTTCCGCTGTTTAAAAAATAAGAAAAAAAATGTCTAAAATTTGTATTGCGTGCGAAACATTTTTCTATTACATAATCAGTTGTTCAACGTTGCAATATATTTTGTTTTCTTGAAATGTATTCAAGAAACGATGTAAAACTCAAAAGAGGGACTAAATCACCCCTTACAAAATTAATGGATTCGTCTATTAAAATGTCCGCTTCGTTTTGACTATTTCCGAAGAAAGTTACGATCGAAACTTGAAGAAGTGGATAAGTTTTGAGGTAAAAACGGACCTGTTTATTCTTAGGACAAAACAAATCAGCATCTGTTGCCACAAAGCAAGATTTGTAGTGCTCCAGTCAGACAACACACGGTGGGTTTCATACTTTCTCACGTGCTGTGGGAAAATGTTGTCATTCACCGGCGTGCGTGGCGCAGGCAGCCGTGCTATGACGGGGCAGCCGGCAGCAGTTCCCGGTGTTTATTACTCATCAATTCCCATATTTGTTTGTAAAAGTATCGATTGTAAATGATTTGATATAACTTTTGTGGCCCTTTTAATAGCTTCTGTAGTGTAAATGGAACTGGTTCAGAGCATTTTGACTAGAATTTGGAGGCCTTACAAAATTGAAACCGCAGCGGTCGGTGCGGCTTATACGCCGGTGCGGCTTAAATACGCCGACTTCAAATCTTAATTTGCAGATTTTTGCGTGCTGCGGCTTATACGCCGCGGGGCTTATATTCCGAAAATTACGGTACATGAATATAATCAATGTCACAAAGAGGAAAGCACATAACTAAACTGGACTACATAAATGGAGATGCTGATTAAATCAGAAAAGAGAAGACACTGTATGTCAAAAGGCGGTGGTATTTGTAAGCATATGCTGGAAGACACAACATTTTGCTGTAAAGACAGGAACATGTTTTTGTGACAAACACCCATCTTCCTAAGCGATGCCCTTGACGATTATCAGGATGGGCTGTGTGAGCTGGGCACTGAGGATGGCTTTGATTTATCTTACATTGTAAACATTGTTTTTTAAGTTTGTCCGGCTTGTTGCTCAAAGCCCGTTCAGAGGAGAAGGATCACTTGATTGGAATGGTATACACTATCTACCGTACAGTGGGACACAACATCAGATTTCATAGGAACCTAGACATTTAAACAGCTGTTTGTAACACCAGGATGAGCTATGTGTACCATATGTCATCTTTAGCAAACAAGAGGCAGTTCGAGACAGCACAGAATCACCTTTTTTCAGTACATGAAGCCACTTAGAGCCAGTCAGGAAAGGAGAACTGAGTAAGTTTTACACTATGTGACAAAAGGGGTCACACACAGATCGCATTGTAAAAAAGAAAAACGCAGGATTTCATCTCGCCTCTGGGTGAGCAACTACTTTAATAGGCACACAAGAGACACACAGTGACCAACTGGGTTTCCTCAACATATCAAAGACCAGGGCCCAATTTCATAGCGCTGCTTAACAGCCGACTTTGTGCTTACAGAGCCTCCATCTATTTCATAGGGACCGTTAAGCAGTAAGCACAGCGAAAGCACGCTTAACCCCAGAAGAAAAATTTGCTTAAATCAGTGATGTAACAATATAATCTCCATGCACGCGCAACCGTTAGCAAGATTGTCTGCAGCATGATTGTCTGCTATAGTAAGCACAACTTTTCTGCTTACTATTAAGCAGTGCTATGAAATTGGGCCCATGCTTTGCCTCCCCTGCTTTGAGGACTAAGCAGCTTTGCCGCATTTTGACCGCTTCACAGGCTAGTCGCCCTCCTTTTTGAGAAAGTCTTCCGCTTTTGTAAGCCATTTTGACAACGACGTGTTTTTTTAAACAGCAAAGCACATTCAATCAAGGGCCAATTATCAGAGTTGTAACCAAGTTTTCGTTCAATGCATGATTGAATTCTTTTTGCTTCATGGTGGACTGGGGGTTGGAGCGCGCCCAGCTAAACCTAATCTGACCAAAACAGAGCGGTTCGCTGTCAGTGACCTTTGCCGAGACAACTCCATCCACATCCTCACAGCGGACAAGGGCAACGCCACCGTCGTCATGGACAGGGAGGACTACAGCAACAAGGTAAAAGACATACTTTCTTCTGGTTCATACCGCCCACTCCCCAAGAACCCCATCCCCGCCATCGAGAAGCGAGTTGCCAGCCAACTTCTCCTCTTGCATCGAGCAGATGCATTATCCACCCCCTCTACAGATGACTCAGACCCTCCAGTTCGATCTGTCCCAGGTCCTTTGGTCAACCGAAGATTCACAAACCTGAGATCCCTCTGCGCCCCATAGTTGCCTCTCGAGGTTCCCCCACCTACAACACAGCCCAACACTTAGCCAAAATCCTCAGACCCTTGGTGGGTCACACACCACACCATGTGTCCAACTCTTCCCAGTTTGTCAGCATCACCAGAAACCTCACTGTCCAACCCACTGACTTGCTTGTCAGTTTTGACGTTGTCTCACTCTTCACCAATGTCCCCACAGGCGAGGCCTGCAAACTAGCTAAGGAAAGACTTGAACATGATACCACTCTTGCTGAATGCACAGACCTGTCCCCCGACCAAATTCATGATCTGTTACTAACATGTATCTCTTCCAGTTGTTGTCAGTGGCAAGGCAAGTTCTACGAGCAAACGGCTGGGACCTCCATGGGATCTCCTTTATCCCCGGTCCTAGCCGACATCTTCATGGAGGAGTTCGAGTCTTCCTCCCTCCTCACAGCGGATCTTCGGCCGAGCCTGTGGCTACCAACCCACGCCGACCGCTATCTCCAACAGCGGTCGTTTCATCACCCCAGCATCAAGTCATAGGTCAACCGCACCCTAGTACAGAGAGCCTTTGAGGTCTGCAACCAAGACAACCTCAAGCGTGAACTCAAGCACATCCAGGCGTCACTACAACGGAACGGCTACAAACCCAACCGCATCACGATCAGCAAACCTGACTGTTAAAATAGCATGTACATAGTCCCTTACCAGCACGTTCCATTCGCTAAGTGTTTATAACAACAGCGCCCTCTATAATGCTACCCACACTGCCCTGCGCCACGAGCACCATGTTGGCTTCCTCTTTTCTTTTCAGGTATGCCCATGCATCAGAAAAACAGGATTTTTGTCAAGATTTTGCATGTCAAGATGAAATAATGGCGTATGTAACGATTATATTTCCTTTCCGTGCTTTGGGTTCTCCTGAGGCATTTTGGATGTAGGCATACGCATCTTCTCCAGAAGATTTGGTGTGGGAATGGTTGGAATTTCCCGGAATTGACGGGTCCGAACCAGCAGATTTCACCGAGGCTAGCAAGTCATAGTAGGAACCTTAGGAACAGTAACCAAATAACTCAACTCCCTATTAGAACCAAGTGCTTCCAACAAAGTCTCATCCCTTCCTTCATTAACATTTTAAATGCCGGCTCTGTGTGATTTTACTATGTGCAATGTTTTTTTGGGGGGGGGGGGCTGCATGTTGTCCCTCCTATCTTGTATAGTTCTGTTTCCGTGGTTATGTGGTATTTCTTTACGTACAAATTTAATGTATTGCCTGCCTATTTTACTCATTTTTTTTATTATGCAAGTTTTAATTGCTTTTAGAATTGTTTTTAATGCAATTGTCTTTTGGAATTTGGCCCTCTGGGCCACGATTTGAGACAAATAAAAGAAATAAAATGAAATGAAAAGTATGGTGTGGGGTGCCAAACCTACATGTTCATGTTTTCTTGTTTTTACAAAATTTGAAAACTTCAAATAGAGCACTTCCCATTGTTCTTAAGCTTTCACCATTCTACCCACCAAACTTGCACCAAATTGCAAACGAAAAAAACCAAAAAAAAAACCAACAAATAGCAATTGATCCTGCGTACCTTTACAAACTCTTGAAACATTGCAATAATCAAAAGAGAAAGTTGTTGGACTAATACATACCTCCCCTTAGATTGTCATTGGAGCCAAGAACTGCCAAGGTTGATATTAAATTGTGTCAGCAACATTCAGTTGTAGCCAGTAGGGGTACACAGCAATTATCCGTTCAGGAGGAAAAAATGGAACAAAAAAACCCATCAATATCTGATCAGTGAACTAAAGTGTTTTATTTCATTTTTATTCAATATAATAATAATAGCTCTGAGGCTGCGGGACGCAGCTTGAGACAAGTTGTTCCAACGCGGATAAGCGTTAGATCTCTTATTTTGTTGTGCACATTGTAAATAACAATTATAATAAGAATCCTACAGAAGACGCTCGAGCTCTGAGGATGCGAGACGCAGATTGAGCCGAGTTTTTTCTAACACGGATACTATCCCTTACCTGGTTGTGCATATTGTAAATAATAATAAGAATAATAATAATAATAATAATAACTAGACTTATGTTTGTGGACAAACACAGGGCTGTTGCGGTAACTTTATATATGTGACATGTAAAGTTTCAAGTATAAGTTCCATACAGAAAGGATGTGTAGTTCTGTTTATAATAAATGGTCGCATATAAATCAGTGATTACATTCTCATGGCTTTTAATTATGATGTCACATGTCACGTGATGACGTCATGATGACGTCAGATCAATTTTCATCTATAATCATCCTTAACAACCTTCTGCTAGAGGACGCTCTAACTTTTTATGACGTCACTGTTATGTTTTTGTAAAGAAAAACTTAGCCAGAGCATACAAGTTCACATTTTTTACCAATTTTAAACTACAAGGCACTTCGGGTTTCAACCGGAAGGAAGGGTCACGTGATTTTGCATGTAATATCAATAATGAAAACCCTGGATTATTCTATCAATTCCCGCAAATGTCAAGTTCAGGTCTCTCAAGGTTGATTTTATGTTGATTTTCAAAGATTACATCTATTGATCTTTAACGTGACGTTACGTGACCCATGATGACGTCATTGTGATGTCACTTCAATTTTCATCTATAACACATCCCGGTCTAGGCACATACCAACTTTCAACTCAATTGGCCCAGTAGTTTTGTAGATATAGGCCTTCAAAATGTGCACTTTTAATATGACGTCACATGCCATGTGATGACGTCATTGTGACATCACTTCCATTTTCATCTATAACATATCCCGGTCTAGATACATACCAGGTTTCAAACAAATCAGACCTGTAGTTTTGGAGATATAGGCCTTCAGAATATGCACCTATATTGTGACGTCACGTGACTGGTGATGACGTCAATGTTCGGCACACAGCGGCAAGTGCTGGTCTAAGTGTGTGCCAAGTATAAAGGCAATCAGATTTGATTTTAGCAGCCAAAGTGCCCTGGACAAAACAACATGTACAAATGCTATGGGCAAAATGACTGAAAAAGATATAGTATTACCCTGGATTGGTCATTTGGGAGACTTCCACATAGACTTGTGCACACATTTTTTCAAACTTAAATGTGCCCCAACCCAATATTCCCTAGTCCTTTTTCCACGTATTTCGGTATGTTTACTAATTAGACCACGAGCAACAAATATAACTTAATTGTGACAAAAAAATTGTGCCTCTGAAGGAGGGCTGTGACATTATGGAGACATGAAAATGTCTCCCTCATGACCGATGTCTCCCATCGTGCGAAGAAATTACGATAACGTGTCTCCTTAGTGGTACCTTTACACGTATAATAATAAGTATAATAATTTCAGTGTTGGAGGTCTCAAGGCCGGCTTTGGCCTCGGAGCCTTCTGGCCTCTACATACACAGTAGAGTCCGAAGACCAATGGCTATTGAATGTTCTATCGGCATTAATAATTGAGGCGCCTTGTGATTGGCTGTTCTGAATGATCCTTGGATACAGCCATAGTGCAGGCACGGCACGTGTGTACGTTAATGAGCCAGGGATTCTGTTGTACACAACCGGAGTTGCAATGAAAATATCTCTTTGTATCTTCTCCGACTAGATTCTTTTCTCAATTTGCATGGATCCCCTGCTACATTATAAATCTTTGTAATTTGAACAGAAATTGAAAATATATCGGCCAAAAAAAGCAAAAACCGCTGTGTAAGTCAGGGGCTTCGTTTGAATTTTCCTAGCAAATCTCCCCATGTCACGCCAAAGACCAGAAACGCTCGAAATTTCAAGCTACACTCATCCCTGAACGAGTGAACATCACAAGCACATGTAGCCAACGCGATAATGGGACAGGGAACCAACCTGTTATTCGCATGCATGTGTGCTTGCGCAACGCAAAGCTTGCCTATCCTGCGCTTCTGCTTTCCATGTGCATGCATGATAACACTTAGTCTATGTAATAGACCATGGCGAAAGTCAAGGTCTAAACATATGAGCAGATTCACTGACTAATTAATGCAAGGCAATTACATCTTGACCTCTAGATTGTGACTAATCAGCCAGCGCTTCTATGTCGGGTCTTTGGTCATTCACGGTTGTCGCGTCATAGACATGGATAAAAAAAAATTACCCTCACAGCAACAAAGGCTGTGGTCATGCCCTCTGTATTATGTTACACGATACGCGCCCGGTTGTTGTTGTATTACAGAACACTGCATTCGAACTAACCAATCACACGATAAGTCCTGATTTGGGAATGAAATGAAGTAAGATTTAGTAAAATCAACTCCGATTGGCTGTGTCCTAAGATCACATAAAATTCTGCATGCTTTGACATATCAGACGTTATACGGAGACTTAGCTTGGGTGCTACTCAGACTAGATATTACTCAGTTCATCAAAATGACCACGAATTCTCAGATCATCTGATTTTGATGCAATGGCTACGAAGAATTTGCAGATCATGGCAAGAGGAAACACATGGCAAGCTGCAAATTTTGTAAGCAAGGCACTCCAAAACTCAGTGAATTCAAATAAAAATATGTTAAAAATCCAACAAAATATTGGCCTTGTCTGAGTGATTACAGTTCTGTAGATATGATTAACACTGTGTTACAGCTTTAATGGCTACTTACTCTGGTCCGTATCGGGCATTTCTACATCCTTTGTTGGCAATCCAAGATGATCTCGTATAACACTTGACAGTGTGACAATGTTATCTGCTGCCTCAATAAGCAACTGGTACCTGTAAAATATCAAGATTTTTAAATCAATGTTAGGACTTATAAAATTCAGGGGTGTGAGTGGAGCTATCCAACAGATTTGAAGCACTCCAGAATGACATAACTTCAACAATTTCTGAACGGTATGACAGCTTCGAAACCGCTGTAAAGGAAGTGGTTGAAAATGTGATCGGGGAACGCAGACCATGTGAAATGCCAAGCTGGGTGTCAGAAGAAACCATGAAACTCAAAGATGAAAGAGATGAGGCCAAAAAGAGGTACTCAATATCAAAATCACAACAATAAAGGGAGAAGTGGAGGAAACTTAACACCTCTCTGAACGAATCATACAAGAGGGATGAAAATGCCGCACTCAACAAACAGATAGATGATCTCAAGCTAGCAGATGAAATATGAGACTACACCACTACATGGAAAATTATCCATGACCTCTCGGGGAGTGATAAAAGAACAAGTGTCAAAGTCAGAAAGAGAGATGGAACAGTCCCTGCTAGTGATTCAGAACTGCTTTCAGAGTGGAGCAAATATTTCAGCTCCTTACTCAATAATGAAAATGGCCCTCCATCGGAGCTACCTCCACCTGCTGTGAAGGACTTGCCCATCATCACCGACTCTCCTTCACGGTATGAGACAGCCAAAGCCATCAAATCCTTGAGAACCAACAAGGCAGCGGGTCTTGATTGTGCAATAACTGCTGAAGCTCTACAGAGTGGAGGTGATCAGATGATAGACATCATCCATAGTTTCTGTGATGAGGCGTATACAACATTATCACCACCGCATCAGTGGACCATAAATGTCATCATACCAGTGCCCAAGAAAGGGGATCTCTCTCTCATGACTAACTACCGCGGGGTCAACTAGCTGCAAAAGTTTTCAACAAAATTCTGCTCAACAGGATTCGCCCCGTCGTTGATCCAATACTGAGGAGCAACCAAGCTGGCTTCCGTCCGGGACGCAGTTGTGCTCAGCAGATTCACGTCCTTCGAAGGGTAATGGAAGGCTTCAAAGACCACCAACTTCCTCTTGCTGTCACCTTTATTGACTTCAGGAAAGCCTTTGACTCCATCAACAGAGCTGTAATGTTTTCCATATTACGCCACTATGGCATACCCGAAGCAGTGGTTAGCGCCATACAAGCCATGTATTTTAACTCTCGAAGTGCTGTTATGGTGGGTGGAAGAATCTCAGAGCCTTTTGATGTTTCCACTGGAGTTCTGCAAGGGGATGTGCTTGCTCCTTTTGTGTTCATCATAGTTGTTGACTACCTTCTAAACAAAGCCACCGCTGGTTTGGATTCTGGAGTCGTAACTCATCCACGTCTAATGATCTTGACTTTGCTGACAACATCGCCCTTTTTGAGTCTACGTTACCACGGGCCCAGGCACAGTTATCCATGACAGCTTCAGTTGCAGAAGGCGTTGGCCTCATAATTAATGTACCCAAGACAGAGTACATTATGTCACATTGTGAGCCTTCCCCCTCACTTCATGTCCACGGCAGTCCAATAAAGCATGTGACTGATTTTAAATATCTGGGTAGCATCCAGCGCAACCGACCTCAAAAGACGCAAGGCACTGGCCTGGACGACTTTTTGGAAGTTGGAACAGCTGTGGAGAAGCCCCTCCTTACCAATCATCACCAAAATGAAGTTTTTCAACACAACATGCATCACAGTTCTCCTCTATGGATGTGAGACATGGGTCATCTCCAAAGACATGGAAAGTAAAATAAACGCTTTTGCTACCTCTTGCTACCGCATTATGCTGAGCATCAAGCGCACCGATCATGTCCCCAATGCCACCATCTATACTTTGACCAACTCAAACCCTCTTGTGGAGCGTGTAAGAACTCGGCAGCTCAAGTTCCTGGGGCACATACTCCGCATGCCAGACGATGAGCCTGCAAGAGTGTATGCCCTTTATACACCTACCCAGGGGAGAAGGAAACCAGGAAGACAACGCACATCATACCTGACTTATATTCAACGCTTGCTTGAAGATAGTGATGGCATGCTGCGACCAGACCAAATCGCAACACTTGCCCAAGATCGCAGTAAATGGAAGAAGCTTGTAGTCGACTGCTCCGCAGCCGAAGGATGATGATGATGATGATGAGTGGAGCTCTAAAAAAATAGCTGAAAATAGCTGAAAATAGCTTAAAAATAGCTGAAAATAGCTGAACCTGCGAGCACAAAGTGCAAAGCTCATACGGTGTGGGGTCAGGGGCCCACTGGAAAATTTTGAAATGAAGATGCTCTGTGCTGCATTTTACAGCCTCCTGGGTCAACTACTGGTTTGAATTTTTTTTGAAATTTATGCATGTTTTTAAGTTAACTTTTTCCTTCATATTGGCTTGAAACTGCCTAAATGGAACTTGTATATGAAAACTGTGTTAAACTTAAAACTGAGGTTTGTTAAACTGTCGTGTGAGTCAGCCAAAGCCCTGTCCCGCAAAAAATGAACTTCCTTTAAATCTAGCTCTTACTTAAACTTCATGTTGTTTGGCCATCTTCAATTCCTTGCTGCAAAGAATGCACATCGCATGTCCAGGCTTTTGGATTTTTCTGATCATGTCGCCTAATTTCTGCCTATGACCGGTGTGTTCCATCCACGTCCATTTTCACGGATTTGTCTTGTCAATGTCCGTATCAAATTCTGAATCTCTTTGGACAATTATGCATTGGTGTTGCACTGACATCTGCATTGGTGTTGCACTGACATCTTGCGGAATGTCAAAATTTGTTTGAAAATAGGTACGAAACGACACACTAATGTTAGCAGCAGCGCAGAATGTATCAGTGGATGCAATGCTAACATGAACTTTGCCCCGCATCATGAAGCCCTCTATTGGCTAGCAACAATTTACTAGTCTCATTTCAAAGCTTTATCTATACTACAATTCAAGGAATCTCTGTCTGTCTGTCTGTCGGTCTGTCTGTCTGTCTGTCTGTCCGCCGATTATCTCCAGAACCGGGCACCGTATGGAGTTGAAAATCGGCGGGTGTATTGCTCGGGACAACCGAATGTGCAGTGCCAAGTTTGAAGTGGTTTGGACCAGCGGTTCTCGAAAAAGCCGCAAAAAAGCTGTATTTTCTGAAGCCTAGCGCGCCAGAATATAGCCTAGAACTCCGCGCACTGATTTTCTTTTCAATTGTTTACGTCATGTTTGAGCAAAAGCGCGCGTGCTTGATATGACGCAACAATGGAAAATGAACGGGCACGCGAACGTGCATTGTAGGGCGATACCATTGTCCAGTATGGGTGAAAAGCACTGCATACCATATGTTTCCGTACGTGATATGACTGCACGGGCACATGCATTTTGCAGTCGATTGAACCACTATTGTAGGCGGTGGATTGAGCAACCTTACTCACGTAGGTGAGTAGCTGTAACGAGCTGCAGTTCTCAACTGCCCCTTCCGAACACGCACATTTTCGACTGGATGACGTTGAAAATCGGCGGGTGTATTGCTCAGCACCACCGAATGTGCAGTGTCAAGTTTGAAGTGGTTTGGACCAGCGGTTCTCGAAAAAGCTGCAAAAAAGCGCGCCAGAATATAGCCTAGAACTCCGCGCACTGATGTTCTTTTCAATTGTTTATGTCATGTTTGAGCAAGAGCGCGCGTGCTTAATATGACGCAACAGTGGAAAAAGGACGGGCACATTGTAGGGCGACAGCACTGCACACCATGTCTTCGTACGTACATTAATACGTGAGTGGCATGCACGTGCACATGCATTTTGTAGTCAACTGAGCAACCATCACTGCACTGTATGTAGGCAGTCGACTGAGCAACTCTAATACAATATGGTATCGCCCTACAACTACGCCCTACAGTTGTAGGGCGACACCATATTGTCCAGTAGGGGAAAATATCAGTGCCGGGGGGTGACGACATTTTGTGCGTTTAACTTGCGAGTGTGCGTTCACACCATTGAATAATGTGCGTTTTTTTTGCACGAGCTGCAGTTCTCAACTGCCCCTTCCGAACACGCACATTTTCGACTGGCCCTGCACTAGTCTATACTACAATTCAAGGAATCTCTGTCTGTCTGTCTGTCCGCCGATTATCTCCAGACCCGGGCACCGTATGAAGTTGAAAATCGGCTGGCGTATTGCTCGGGACAACCGAATGTGCAGTGTCAAGTTTGAAGTGGTTTGGACGAGGGGTTTTCGAAAAAGCTGCAAAAAAGCAGCATTTTCTGAGCCTCAACGTGGCAGATTATATACCCAGAACACGCGCAGTCCTTTTCAATTGTTTACGTCATGTTTGAGCAAAAGCGCGCGTGCTTACTAATATATGACGCAACAATGGAAAAAGGACGGGCACATCATGGGGTTCTTTTCAATTGTTTATGTCATGTTCGAGCTAAAGCGTGCGTGCTCAATATGACACAAACAGTGCAAAAAGGACGGGCACATTGTAGGACGATAGCACTGCACACCATGTCTTCTTACGTACATATACGTGAGTGGCATGCACGGTGGCATGCACGGGCACATGCATTTTGTAGTCAACTGAGCAACCATCACTGTTCTGTATGTAGGCGGTCGACTGAGCAAGTCTAATACAATCTGGTATCGCCTTACAACTACGCCCTACAGTTGTAGGGCGATACCGTATTGTCCAGTAGGGGTAAATATCAGTGCCAGGGGTGACGACATTTTGTGCGTTTAACTTGCGAGTGTGCATTCACACCATTGAATAATGTGCGTTATTTGCACGAGCTGCAGTTCTCAACTGCCCCTTCCGAACACACACATTTTCGACTGGCCCTGCACTAGTAGTTGCAATGAGAAGTGTGCAAAGTGATCTTTTCGAGGTTTACAGCAAGTTATTGCGGAGATCATTGTGTGTCACTACTTACACAGACACAGGAACGGCTGCAAAGAGTCCCAACGCGATTCATGGCGCATGTGTGAATATTGATATTTATCTGCAGCCAATCACAGCGCAATGACTGTTGGTTCCCCGGATGCTGTTTGCATTGTGTACAATACATAGTACACATGTGGCTTTGAGCTGAAAAATGCATACACATCGTATAATGGCACATGTTAGTACGCGTACATATGGGTGAATTGTATTCGCTCCGTGAATTGTAGAGCGGATCGACTGTGTTTTTCGCGAAAATAAAATCATTGATTACGTGCGTAGGAAAAAGCTGGGAAACACCAGGACAATCGATAGAAACAAGCGAAAAAAACAAAATCTGGCACACTCAACAAACAAGTGGAAATTTGCTAAAAAACAGAGATTTCACATATCTGAAAATTTCACTTTTTGAGTCTTGTTAAAAGATGAAATAAAACAAAGATAAAACAAAATAAGTCATCTCAAAATAAGTGAGACATTTCTTAGATGTACACGTATGGTGATTATGTTACATGTATGTACCAACTACAATGTCATCCCATCTACAGTTGGTGTTGAAAACGACACTTTCGGGTTTGAGACAAATGTGAAGAAACGTGAGCCAACTCATCGGAGAATTCTATCCATGGTGAGCTCTATCTACGATCCATTGGGATTGATAAGCCCTGTCGTCTTACATGCAAAGATATTACTCCAAGACCTATGCAGACAGAAAGTGAGTTGGGATTCACAAATTGACAAAGATCATTTAAGACGATGGAACCAGTGGCTTGCTGACCTCCCAAAATGGGAAGGCATCTCAGTGGAAAGATGTTTCAAGCCAAGAGGTTTTGAAGACCCTGAAAAGGTGCAACTCCATCACTTTGCAGATGCGAGTGAAAAGGGATATGGAACCGTCAGCTATCTCAGACTACAAAACAGTCGTGGGAATGTGTACTGCAGTTTCGAAACCTCTAAAGCAAGAGTTGCCCCACTGAAGGTATACAATCGATACCAAGACTCGAACTAACAGCAGCAATTAACCGTTGCCATGAGAGTAAACAACCAGCTCCTGTGAGAACTAGACATACCCGTAGATGAGATTTTCTTCTGGACGGATAGCACGACTGTCATCAAATACATCCAGAATGAAACCACAAGATACAAGACGTTCATAGCGAACCGACTGACAGTTATACAAGAGAACTCAAAGCCGTAACAGTGGAACTACGTCAGAATCTGTGAGCACTCATCGTACACTCATATGCAAGGAAACAGTTTTTCTACTGTTTTTCTACTGTTGTTACCGTTTTAGCCGTTTTTAGCCTTTTTACTGTTTGGATCAATAAATTACTGGATATCAACAGCTTGGAGTCTGTCTTCAATGGTATTGCAGAACGTGTCAGAATCTGTGAGAACTCGTCGTACACTCATCGGTAAGGAAGATCTTACAGTTGGGACTACTCCAACAGTTGTAACTGTCCAAACTATAGTTGGTGAAATTGCTATTAAATACCAATTGGATCATTAATGCAGCAATGAAAACAATAGACGTATGGTGTTGAGTTTTTTGTGACAAAACAGGGTGATGGGCCATTGTTCCTGTTCAGTGATGAGTGTCCATGAAACAATGGAAGAAATGATGAACCTCTGATAAACTGACCAGATTAAGCATCTTATCTAGGGCTGTTCATTTTCAAAAAAATTTGTTTCCGATCCAGTTCTACACACACTAGCTGCAACTGCATGCCACGCCGGTCTACAGTTGCACGCAAAGTACGCCGGCTAATGTCTGCATGCAGTGATCGATATCATGGGACACTGCAGTGTTTTGCAGTAATTTAATACTTTATAATTGTCAAGGGCTTTAACCCGCTAAAAGAATGGGAACAATGAACCGCTGATGACAAAAAAATTGCCATTGACAAAAAAGTGGCATTTGGTAGTGCGATATTTTAGTTTATATTTGTAACACCTAACTGGATCCTTGTCATTTGATTGGTGGAATTTAGTCCCATGACATTAAATCATTTGTCCCATTTCACTGACAAAATACCACCATGCAAATTGGTTCCATTACCGTGCATATCTCGGTTCCATTCGTTTTGCCCCATTGCACGCACACCTCGTTATCGATCGCGGTGCTGTAGTTTGCTGCTACACGTTGAGCGTACACGAAAATATATGCGCTATGCATTATATGCATGTATACGTATTGAGTGCAACCTTTGTGCATGAACAGCAACAAAAAACATGGCGGGTTTTTTGCTGGTGACGGACGACGATTTAAGTGAGCTTGTGGACAGTTCTGACGCTGTTAACACCAAGAAACAAATTCAGTACGCTGTCAGCGGATTGGAGGCATATGCAGTCTTTTCTGGGACAACTCTAGCTGCCGTCGAAGCGCTGACAGATGAAGAACTTGACAAATTTTTGTCCCGATTTTTTGCTGGATTGAGGAAAGCAGACGGTAGTCTATACACGAAGAAGTCGATGCACTGGATCAAATACGGAGTACATCGTCATTTCAAAGCCGTGAAAGATGTTGACGTAACCAAGTCTGACCAGTGTCATCGGAGCAACCAGACATACAAAGCAATGATGGTAAAGTAGAAGAAGGAGGGGAAAGGGTCTGTCAAGCACAAGAATCCAATCAGTCGGGAAGATATGGCCAAGATTTTTGCTTCAGATGCCCTTGACATTGCAACACCATCAGGTCTGCAGAATAAAGTTTTCATGGATGTGATGATATATTTTGCTAATTGAGGGCGCGAAAACCTCCGTGACATGAAAGTTGATGACTTTGTGATTGAAACAGATGCACAGAATCTTTGCTACGTCGTGCACCGGGACATGCTCACCAAATCAAGAAGAGAAAATGATGACAAAAGTTATAGTGGGTTTATGTACGAGATCCCAGGGTCTTCCAGATGTCCGGTCTCTTCATTTCTGACATACAAGGCTCTGTTGAACCCTGCACGGGACTGCTTCTGGCAACAACCTAAAGACAAAGCTCCAGCTGAGGGACCATGGTACTGCACTGCCCCGTTGGGTATCAACACTCTAGTTAATAACAAGATGAAAACTATAGCTGAGGTAGCTGGTTGTGTCAGGAAATACACTAACCACAGCCTGAGAGCCACAACAGTGATCGTCCTAGACCATGCTGGTTTCGCAAGCCATGACATCATGTCTGTTACTGGTCACAAATCAGAATCCTCGCTAAAACACTATGCAACAACTAGTACTGATAAGAAAAAGGAAATCAGTGCCAAAATCGCTTGCAAAATGATGCAGACAAAAGTCAAGTAGGCCTACGCCTCGTTGAATGGAACAGTCAATTTTTCACCTCACGAAAATATTCCTTCCATTGCACTCACAAACATTCATTATTTGTATAATCACCGTAAAGTCACTTTTTATTTCAAAACTGAACAATACCGCAAACTCGGTATGGAATTTGTTTTTGGGTGAGTAATAAGCAAGGTTTGGTTATTGATTTGAAAATTTTATTTGTTTCGAGAAGGATCATCGGAAAGAGAGGTGGAGATAATAATAAGGGAATAAATGTGTGCTCGAGAGGTTTTAATCTCTCTGTTTAAGACCGCTTAGAGTCTGGGTGCTGATAATTACCCGAGCCGGAATATCATTCATAAATACTTTTTCGGTCAAAAAAATATAATGTATCGGTAAAAAAATCCTCATTTTGTTCAACAAGTTCACTTCATGCTTTTTTAAACATCCCTCTAGCTAAATAATGGAGTGTTCAGCTGGCGATTAAGATGTAAACAACCCTTTTATGGAGATTGACGCGCGCGTGGCACGTTCTGTGTGATGTCGCGCACCCACAGGGGTGGGCTAAACTACACAATTCCTGAATATGGTGGGCCCTTATTGCAGCTATAGCTGCAGCTTTACATGTACTATTGGGATTTTCCAACGTGCCAACCACGATATATAACTATTCGTTAACAAGGTTGACAATGTACAAAGTAATCGATCACGCTGTAAATGCTACATATTGTTGGTCTCGACTCAAGACCAGCCAAAATATTGAGACCAAAGGGGACCGAGACCGAGACCAAGACCACAGCTTCTGAGACCAGCAAAAAGTGGTCTCAAGACTGGTCTCGGGACCGAGACTGGTCTCAAGACCTACAACACTGGTAATGATGGATGGCATTTAAGTCAAACGAAGCACACATTACATGTACCCCCAAAGACTTTTGGAAAATTCATGAGGACTCAATATATTTTTTCTCTGGTATGATCGGGATACAGGTATGGGTGTTTACTTAAAATACCAAAGTGACGACACAGACTGCACCAGTCCCGTCAATTAAATTGTTCAAAAAATTAAAGTGGCCCAATGTTTCATCCTTAACAAGGACTTCTTCAGCGGCAAATGTCAGAGGAACAAGAAACAGAGATGTATGGGACACACACGCATGCAGGGTTGGAAGGAGAAACACAAAGGAGGGATTGAGGGGGGCAGGGAGCAGCAGACCAGTGTGGTTGATGATCAAAGGGGATAAGGGATGAAAGGAACAACTCTAGATGACATCTCCTACAATTACGATAATCAAATCACGACCGACATGGCAGTACTTGATTTCTCCAAAGCGTTCGAAGTAGTTTCTCATCAAAAGCTGCTCCAAAAATTAGACTACTACGGGATAAACGGAAACACAGAGATGGATCAAGGAATTCTTAACCAACAGGTCACAAAGAGTTGTGATAAATGGTAAATCTTCAAAATGTCAAAGTGTCGACAGTGGCTTACCACATTAGCAAATCAGTGACTGGCACAACTCGTCTTTTCGCTGACGACTGCCTGTTATATCGGAAGATCTGCTCATCAACTGATAAATTAATGTTCCAAAAAGACCTGGACAACTTGGCCAACTGGGCAAAAACCTGGGGAATGAAATTTAACTCAGCAAATGTAACATCATGTGAATCTCCAGGAAGCTGGCTCCTGGCAAATCTAACTGCACCATGTTAAGACCCAACCTCGTAGAGAAAACCAATATCACATATTTGGGTATAATCATTCAGAATAATAAACCTAGGCTAAGTTGGAATCCTCAAACAGAACATGTCACTTCCAAAGCAAGTTGTATATTGACACTGCATCAAAAGAAATGTTCATTCGGCATCCAGATCAGTCAAAGAAAAGCTGTACTTAGCACTACTCAGACCACACGTGTGTGCACACCTAGCATTGGTAGCATTTCCTGGAACCCTCTCAAAGCTAAGAACATAACATCCTTGGAAAAAGTGCAACGGAGAGCTGCTCACTTTTTGTAATGAGAGATTATTCCAGACTGAGCAGTGTGACCGACATGTTGACAACCCTAGGCTGGTCTTCACTGGAAGAGAGCAGGAAAGTTAACCAACTTACCTACTTCTACAAAATAATACATAACACAGTTCACATAAACCCATCATCCAAAGTCCCCAAACCAGCATGGGCTCGTAGACTTCACAACCATCAGTTCACAGAAATTGCAGCAAGGACAGACATCGAAGGGCTACTACCATGTGGTTCGGTAGTGCGAGATAATCTGGGGCTTGTTGCCGGAACCCACACAGCAGTAGTTGAGTGGGGTCCAGGGTACTGGGGCCTAGACTTGTTACCAGCTCTTTAATAATAGTGCGTGCATAGGAAAATACGCTGATAAATTTGTCTTGGTTCATAGTCTCTCGTTGAAAAGTGCCCTCTATCGTCATTAATAATTCATTTAGTCCAAGGTTGTCTTTCGTTGTTTATTGCACTATATTATTTATTGGACCGCCTTATAATGTTGATTGCTAAGAGTTGGGTTGATTGCACTTTAAATAAACCATTATCAAGTGTTGTCCTACATGCATATTCTGTGTCACTCGGCTGGTTGATTGGTGTTCCTGGTCTTCATAAATAATGAAGTATATTTCCATCCCAACGGACTCATCTCTAGCCGCTCAGGGACTTTCCGGTACGTGCCATCCCCCATGTTGAGAGGGCGCCCTTGCTGCATCACTTCCACCCGAGGGGTGTGACGTCACGGTAGTAATGAATGTGGTGTACATGTGAATGGGGGAGGAGAGGAGGGAGGCATGAGGGCGAAACATGTGGATGAGGAAAAGGGTGAAATTGAAAGGGGAGGTGTAAAACCCCAAGAGAGTCAGGCAAGATCATCTGAAACAAATGACATTTGAGGAAAAAAATGGAAAGATTAATCGATGCCTTGTTGGATGTTGAGACCATGTGGTTCAACAGTCCAGAGGCACTTCATTCACATTTTCTCCCTGCTCAGACAGACTGAGTCCTTACTCTCAGTAACTCTAAGTCCTCCAAGTTTCTCACTCCCCTTTTTATATTTTTGCGTAAACATTTTACAGAAATGTTATTAGTTTAACTTCAGTCCAGTTTCAATTTGTAGTGCCTTCCGGTATGTATTTGTAAATAAACCATCGGCAGATCAGCGGCGCGCACAGCATGACAAATTGTATAAAATAACTATTGTAGATGATGACGTTGAGAAAATATAGACATCGGGAATTGGTGTCATAAACCCAAACCTATCCCGGCCCCCGGCACAGTCACCGGCCCGTGCTGCCAGCGGCGAAATACGCTCAAATTTTCCTCGCTTGCACTTGAGAAAGCAACACACCGTGTTCCGTCTACATGTAGCTTGCCAGAACATGTCTCGAGTGCTAAAACTTGCCTTTTGGCAATAACTACTGATTGCTTTTTCTTTAAAAACAAACAGATCCCTTTAAAGTACCAAACTTATCAGATTTGTATTTTCAGCAACGCATAATTAACATCAAAACCCAACTTTTGGATCACAACTTTCTTCGTAAAAAAATATGTTTTATAAATGGATCCATGTTTATCTTCAGGAGTGTTTCAATTTTTTTTTATGGGTTTGCATCGTTTCTCAAATAAAGTCTTTACGACATATATATGGTGAGGTTGAAGAAGTCCTTTAAAAATCAGAACATTTTTTTGGACTCCGTAAAAAGTATAATAAAAGCGCGTGGAAATAGTGCCAAATTGTTCTTGCGAAAACACACCCCTTGACCAATGGTGTGGTCCAAAGAGCAGCGTACAACGTGTATGTCGAGCTAGCTACACACATAAGCTGCACATGCTTTTCAATGTACAACGTACAATGTACGTACATAGTAACAACGGTTTTGAAGTGTTATTACGTATGGGGTACGTATGGTGGGATTGCGGTTTATTTCGAAGTTTCTCGAGCTCGCTGTGCCAGAACGCAATGTTTGCGGGCTGATGCTTAATATCGGCGCCTGTATTTTTTAAGAAGGTTGCCCCCCCCCTTCCCTCTGCGGCCCACCCCTGGATCTGTGCCTGCTAATGGAGGTCCTGAAGTGCAATTTGACACTGTTGAGAGAGGATATTGATGAGTTTAATAGAGGCACTGTGTAGAGCTTGATTCCATCTCCTTTGAAGATATTTCGAGAAGGTACCTAAACAGGAGCGACAATTGCAAACCTGTAGGGGAAAATCAAGACAGGGAGAAAAAAAGGGTAGCCAGCGTGATGGTAAAATAGTGTAGCGCCTTCTCACTTCTCAGCTGGTGGAAGTACAAACGGTGTTATTCATAGAAAAGGAAGAAAAGGAGAAAATGATATGGTTAGTACAACATGGAAACACTGAAACACAGTGATGCCATATGTGGCATGACTGCCACATGTGGCATCACTGGTTGATGGTGAACATTGTCATGTACTTCACTTTTGCAACATTACGTTGAAAATAACACAACATTCGTGTGCGTACTAGCAGGGCTGCGTACATGCGTAGTTTTCATTTAATTATGAACATTTGGTTGATGATCGAATATTTGAATGTTCAGTATATTCGGGACAGCCCTAATTTTATCATTTGACAAAAGACAGCAAAAGAAAAATCTGACTCAAATTAAAAACTTTGTGAATTAATTTGGTACTTTTCTAAAGAAGTGAGAGTTCCGAGCGTTATTATGAAGAATTGTTCTCAAATGAATAGATCAACTTTCTTTCATGTGCCAATAAAGGGTTCCATTTTGAATGCTGATATAAAGATGCCTTTTTGTTTTACATCCATCACTTAATGTATTTGTTTATTAAAAGGCTCTGTGTTTGAGTTAAATTCAGTAATCATTTCACTTCCAGTAACCCTTGAAGTAAGGACCCTCTCGGTCCCCTTTCTATAAAAAGCGTAACAAAATCCTCTGTGTGAGTCGGCACTCAAAAAATCACGCATTGGTAATTTGGCATCGATTTCCAGCCTAGCACTGCAGTTTGCAAGAAGTGTCAAGTGAAAAGTGAAAAAATTGAATGAGGCAATCTAGTCTGGTTCCCAGACCAAAAGATCCTGACTATTTTTGATAAATCTAATTTAGATGTGAGCATCGGGAATAATTGCTTTTCTGAGCTTTGCACTTTTAGTGTTCGGCAAGGCATGTCCCCCCCCAACTTTTGAGAAGCAACTGACGCCCTTATCGACATCAGGCACGTGCTGCCAGGCTGCACCCTTATATATTGTGCTGAGTAGAAAGCGTTTACAGGTTCCAGGTACACTACCATCCCTCCCTCAGTCTGGCTTCCAGACGCAGAATTACAAGATTACAACACAGTCTGCAAATGGTGCCCGACTAAATTTAGTGCAATACATATGGGAGCCGAGAAGGGCCACATAAAGCTAATACTCGATCATAATCCCATCTAAAAACATGTTAAAATTGTGCAGCAGCAGGATTACAGTCAAACCAGTGAGTTTGGCAGTTTTGAGACATCATCTTACATAAAAAAAAAAACATTTTAATTTTGCCGACGCGCATGGCTACAGCGATGCACGCGCAGATGAGAAACCAGAGACTTTTATTTTTGGCCTAACTGGAAGCAGAACTGTTATTTTTTTTACCTCAACTTTGGCTCAGGGTATTTATCAGCAGCCAGACTCCAACCGGTCTTAAACAGAGTGTTTGATACCTCCAAAACGAACATTTATTCCGAAAATCTAAATCTACATAAAGTGGCACGGGCGGCTAGTACGTAAAGCACTTGCCTCTCGCCAATGTGGCCCAGGTTCAATTCTCGGCTTGGACCACATGCGAGTAGAGTTGTTCACTGATTCACAACGTTTTTTTCCGGGTTCTCTGAAAAAAAACTACCCAACACTTTTGATCTCCGGCTGTTCTCCATGGTCAGAAAGGGGTCGCATTCGCTCTTTGCACACTCCGCCATAGGCATGCAGAGCCTCGTTCTTGCAACTTTACACAATAAATATAGCCGGTTCAGTGATTCCTGTGTACACGTATACACAGGAATCACTGAACCGGATATATTTATTGTGTAAAGTTGCCAGATTGAGGCTCTTACCCCCCCCCCATGGTTTATTCACCCATACTGGACAGAGGTATCACCCTACAGTGAGGGTTGTCCAGGCAACCGTGACCTGTGTGCAGTCAACACACACAAGGTCCAAAAACTTTTGTGAGACAGAAGCTGGCAAATGTTTCCATGTGATGTATTCACAATGCTGGGCATCTGTATACTCCTAAGATGTAAAAATGTTAGCTTACCCAACCCTGTACATCTCTTGCTGAATGGGGCTAAGTGGCGGGAAATACAGACAAGTCACAGCAGCATTCATCTTGGTTAACAGATCCTCCCTTTTGGTCTCATCTTCAAGAGCCAAAAAGTCCTATAAACAATCAAATTTACTCAGAGTTTAAATCAAAGAATTAAAATTAATAACAAACATTAAGATAGATGTTTATGATTATTGCCATGTAAAGAAAAATCCAAATAACTATAAGCTCAGGGGAATGGATACTAAATTTGAGGTATCCGGAGTTTGAGTTTAATAAGCAAGGTTCCCATTTTTTCTACAATCAAGTTTGATGTACATGTACACATACGTGTACAATACATGTACTTTCATCATAACTAGCTTTGACCAGCGAGACATGAAGTGAACAGAATTTTTTGCAAAATGTCCTTATTTTTATTTATTGTAATGTGTATTTGTCAAAAATCACCATTTTTACTTAGATTTTATATTGTTCTTACCTAAAGTGTCTGCTCTATTGACAAACATAACAATAAACAAGCATGTGTCTTATTAAACAGTATTTCATTAAATTTCATTAACTGACTGTAAATGAAGCCATGCACATGTATAGTGATATTGACCAACACACTGAGTAGCAAATAGGTCCAAATGTGCGTAGACCACCTACGCCTAGTGCACCCACCAGCAGCAGCCTTTCCAAAAATCGCAGTGCTCTATCTTTATGAACTTGAGCATTAAAACCTCACAAATGAACTTCTCACCACATTTTTATTGTCTAACAATTGAATGCAACTAAGAAGTGTTCTTGGTGATACAAATAGACAATATGAATGCATTTTCCGAACAATTCAGACACAAAATTTGGGAACCAAAGGGTAATGTTCATTATAACTAAATGTTCGGTACTGCAGTTTTCATTGTAGCAATGCTCTACTGTACTATTATTTTTATTATGATCAGAATTCCTACCTGTTTCATACTACGAATAGACAGATCCCAGGAATGATTTTCTTTGTCATCGTCATCAAACTGCTCCAGGTAGAGTTGACTTAACTGGTTTACTATTTCATTTGAATAGTGCATCTATAGTAAAAATTTAATAAATTGGGGGATTTTAGTAATGGTAATACATAATGGTATTATTCTTTGCCTACATATACATTGTACATAAAGCAATGAAACCTAAAATCCATGCTGCAGTGAAAATTTGTGGCTATATGCACATTTTGACACCATTTTATGAAATACTGTACAAGCTTTTCTGTCGTGTGCTGTGTGACAGTTTCAAATCATGTTCATTCATAGACTACAGTGTATTGAATACTCACTCAATACTCACTCATTTGACAAATCAGCTAATTTATGTTGTTATACCGGTACCTCTGTCTTGAATACTGTATTTTCATTGGCCTAGAAGTTAAGTTTACAAAAAGTCATGGCACACTCCCTGGGTCATCGCGTACGTGATATCCCACAGGGAGTGTCACCGTACGTACGGTGCGTAGGGTGTGAAACGCTGGTATCGTTGGTACCCACACTATTTTCACCATGTTTTCACACATGAGTGGGAGCAGCGAACTAGCAGACGATCAGCTGCTTCGAGCACGCGACATGCACTCCTGCTGTTTGTTTTCTGCCGTTTGTTTTCCTGATTTTTACTTCACAATCTAACGAATCCAAGACAGAGGTATAAAAAAAACAATTGTTGACTGCTGTGATGTGGGATATGACGTTTTGAACACCCCAGGGGCGCATAACTGTATTACAGTTAAGTGTTTTCAATTGGTAATCCACAGAAACACTGAATAACAGTAAACAAGTCTATAGTCAAACACTGTTAATTACAGCTCAAGAGGACTATAAAAAAACCCGTTGTTTTATCCCATACCTCGTATTATGCATCGAATGATTTTCCCATTTATGCACGGAGCACAAGTTATCCGCACGCCGTCTATGTGTGTTTATTGTTTTTGTATGAACACATGTACGTTATTGGTATACAGCTTCAAGCCTTTTACAATGTATGTTGCAAATTATTAAATGTTTGTAAATGTATTATGAATTGTAATGTGTAATAAATAAAATAACGATGAAAGAGAAGTGATAAAATAAGGAAAACAAACAAAACACCACCAAACTGGACAGAGTGGGCGGCTGAGATTGACTCCAGACACAATCAAGCACGTCCACCATACTGCTACCCACTTCTGCACATAAGTACATGTATTGTACAACATTTTAGTTTTTATGCTAATGAACATTTCCACATTCACGAGCCAAAGCGTGATGTCATTCAAGGCAGAACAGTAGTGTCTCCATAGCTTTGTGTACAAATATATATCAAACTTTCTTCATTTTTTGGGGGGGTAAGTTTTGAAGGACTAGTTTTTGTACTGTTCATTTTCTTGGAGTTCCACTTTTTACTTGTTTATCATGTTAAACATCTTGTTGGGACAATAGTAGTGGCAAATATTTCTTCAAAACTTTTTTTGGGGGTAAGTTTTGAAGGACTAGTTTTTGTACTGTTCACATGCAATATTTGACATAGCGCCCTCTTACATTTGATGAAAGGATTTGCAAATAATTGAAAAATTACCACTTTCTTGTCACTTCAATTAAAACAAGTATTAAAATCTTGTATGTATTGTTGCAACACAGTAATGTGCATGAAAACAAGGTGAGCTAAATTTCCGCTACATGTTTCCTTTAAGGCAGGAAAAGAGGTAACTTAGCCGTCACATTTAGCACGTGGGACTAGTTTCAATCGTATGTGCTTGACATGAAGTGATAAAGATCCTGCCAGCAATTGGGAAGTGTAGGCCTCTCTTTAGTTTTGATCAAATTATAGATGTGTTTTTATCAATCCAAAACAACTTTTTTTCAACCAAAATCACACTTCTCTTTAATTCTAATGACCTCATTTTTTGTAATGTTGACCATTTTTTGGGGGTAGAAAATGTGATTTCCTTATGTGTTCACCGTGCGTCCCTGTGATCGACATCTGCAAGATGGTACCACAGCTATGGAACTAGACTTGGGCCAAGTCTGGGTTGCGCTCGGTCTGTGCCTATGGTAAATCCAAGCGTAGCCCATACATACGTATGTCCGTACAGTATAAAACGAGCCCTCATGCGTCGAATCCCGCCCATCATGTTAATAATGAACATGTACCGTACATGTTATTTTCAAGTGATGCGGCAACGCAGACTTGGTCAGTCGCTCGTTTGCTCCAAGTTTGTACAGTCTTTGGAGATAAATTTTCGCTGTGATTGGCTTCTACCTACAACACGTGGTGATATCAATGGATCTCAACATCTTTTACAGGTTAACCACAACCATATCCAAAAATTCCCTTTTGTTTTGAACAACATTTGAATACTGTGTTCATTTTAGTATCAATCCGAGAACAGCTGATCTTAACCAACTTCAACAGTTCTTTCACTCCAGACATACTGGACGCAAGTACCATTGACAGCTTGATTGATAGTTTAAAAGGAAGCTCTTTTCAGCTATAGGCCTATAGATAAAATTACACTATCGAAGCTGAGCTCTAGACGCTTCTCCTTTCCTTGGGTGAACAGCTCTGTCAAAAGAGACATTAGGAGAAAACAGAGGCTTTAAAACAAAGCCAGGAATGGGGTAAGGCGACCTATATGTCTGAGGATTATCACCAGAATGTGTTTCAAATCTACAAATGTTATCCAGCCTTCCATACCTACTGAAAATAATGAACACTGTTATGATTTTATTCCAGAGTTGTAGTAATGTATTATTTATTTGGTGGCATTTAAAACTGTATTTCATAATATTTGTTTTCTTGTTAAAAAAAAATAGTGGCTAGAACATGTCTTAAACAGTTTAAACTATGCAAAGGGGCGAGCAGATTAACCCAATTGGGGCAAGCATGAACAATTGTCAAACTTGGAGAGCGAGAAGTCAGAATTTACGGCATGCATTGGGTGTGACTGGAATGTTCGTCCCCGTATAAAGTGGATCGTCGAACTTTGGGGTGTGCCTTTCATCCCATACCATCGGACGGAGAGGACCGTGAGTTTCACGACTGTGCCCAATGCCGGCTGTTGGGGAGTTTTTCCCAGGGCACACGCCTGAAGACCAAGACCGGGAGTCTGCTGTCAGATGATCTCCCCTGTGTCGCTCGTCGACTGGACTGCAGATTGGAGCTTCAAGCATGTTGGAGTTTGCACCACATAGGGTGCTGCCTGGTTTGGTTTTAGTCCGTGGGACGAGGCCTTTTTTCACTCGCCACGCGATCTGGTTTGCCGAATTTTATAAAACTTTGTTCCCCGATCCACAGTTTGTTTGGGAATGAGAAAAACGGTGAAAATTCTACATGAGAAAAACATAAGAAACAGCGCCCCCTATTGACACAGTCAGAAACCGTTTTCTCACGCAATGGCTGTCCGACTCCGAGTTCCGGCGGTCTGTTCTGAAGTTGACGCAAGTATTTATTATTGTTCTCGCGCTCGAACAGCGGGAACATGACCAACGAACACTGCACTCGGAACAGGATCTCACACACCTATCCGTCATTGTTTGCAATAATGTTATACCCGTGTCAAGAACAAGACCCGCCCAAACTCGGCCAATGAGTGCTTGCTAGATGACACTTCTTTCATATTATATTTCTAAAAATTAAGGTGGCCTGACGTTGCGAACTTAGCAAGTTCTTCTTCAGAGGCTAAAACAGCTAAGTTCGCAACGTCAGGCCACCTTAATTTTTAGATTTATACATTTCAGGTCCATCCAGTCAGTAAGCAGTTTGCAGCAGTCTTACTTTTTTTCATATTATATTTCTAGATTTTTGTTATTTCTCATCGGGATACCAAAATATCTTCGTTACAGTTTTGTTCAACATGAAATGATCACGTTTTAAATTTAAGATCGGGGCATGTACATGTACGTTAACATTGTTATGTATTAGCTGAACATCGATTGGTATGGTTAAACCACAGATCAGAATAATTTTCTGAACTCTTATCTCAGGGTAACATGTTTTCAAAAATAATATAAGTGTGTGGCATCTGGTGGAGCATCTGATCTTCTGAAACATCTTTAAAAAATGTTATTCCTGAAATTTTAAAAAGTAATACAAATCTGATGCAGCCTGGGCCGTTGGGTGATTTGTGGTTCATGGAATGGATGGAGCAACAAAAAAAAATGAATCGGTTCTTAAAACAATATTTACAATAATAAAATTGGTAAAACGGTTTCAGCTGAAACAAATTGCAGTTCTGCTGCCACTCACAGCTTCCAAACAGGGGAATATACATTAATTTTCTCTTCTTAAAAAAGTTTGCAAACAAAAAAGTGGGTCCTTCAATTTGATGAGACTTTTGATATGTTATACAACAACTCATCTAATCGGCCTATAATGTGTACATGTGCTCATAATCTTGTTTGGTTAGTTGAAAATTAACAAGTAATGCTCTTTCAGTACAGATTGAACAAACCATGTAATCAAAATACCATTCTTCTCGTGTGAGTAACAACTGTGCAGGTTCAAATTCCCCCCCCCCAAAAAAAAAAAATTAATAAACGGATTAAATTAGATTATATATGTTTTCCCGGCTATTTTAAAATGTTTATCATTCGAATTCACCATTTCTAATATTCATATTCGTCAATCACCATCGACTTAGTGCACTTCTGATGTTTAATTTCATCTTTTGTGTGACAATTAAAAAAATTCAGTTCAAGCGATTCAAACAACAAGTACACGTTTTCGTCTAGTCGACACCAACCTTGTTAGCGAAGAAATTTGTCTAATTGATTTATATACAACGAATTCGATTTCTGAATGCTGCCATTCGGCAACAGCTTAATAGACGAATTTGATCTGTAATGATCTTCAAATGGAGCTTGAAAGAAGTATTATCTGGCAAGCGCTCATTGCGTGCCAAAAGGTTTCTGACTGTTGAAGTTCAATATTGGACGCCACACGCCGGTCTCCTTCTTGGGGGCCAAGAAGAAGGTTGACATGAAACCTGCCCGGGTCCCCCCTTGGGGGACAACACGAATTGCTCTCTTTAGAAGGAGGGCGTCGATCTCCCCCTCGAGGGAGCGGCGTTTTGCTGTGTCGGGCGGTACGGGCGTTGTCCGAATAAGCATGTCCGACGGGGGGTCCTCGTAAACTCGAGCGCATAACCGCTGCTGATCGTTTCGAGGACCCACCGGTCGGAAGTCACCTGCACCCAGGACCCCACGTACTCCTGAAGGCGGCCTCCCACGGGTCCCCCGGCGGGAGGCCGCCCGGAGACGTATAAGTCATTTGCGCCACGCCCTGGTGTACCGGGGAGTGGGTGCACAAACCGCGTCCCGACTGGGGACGTTGTTGTCCGGTATGTGGTTGTGAATAATGCGGGCCGACCGTTTTATCGGTGCGCCCACGAAATCCACCACGGGCCGTTCTGACCGGGGGGCAGTGCCGGGGAATGACAAAGGAGGGCTGTTTCTTTGTCTTGTCCGCAGTTTTCGGCTCGGCCGGTTTCTTGAGATTTATTTTCTCAGTGGCCTTGAGGCGCTTTGCCTCAGCCTCCATGGCCTCCTGAAACTTACCAGAAAATAAGTCCGGGCCTGACAACGGAAATTCGTCGAGACGCTTACGTGCTCCAGGTGAAGGGAGGAAAAGCGCATCTAGCACATTGGCGCGGCGTGACAATGTTGCCAAGGTCGACACTCTAGCAAACTGGTCGAGAGTGGAGCATAGGCCGCGATCGAGGCAATGGAGAGCAGCCACCTTCATGTCGGCTGGTATCACCGAATCTTCTTCATACCCCAGGCAGTGGCGTCGCCAAGGGGGGGGCCAGGGGGGGCACGTGCCCCCCCTGGAAAACCTAGTGCCCCCCCGAGTGCCCCCCCCCCCATCTGAAATTTGGGTTGGTAGAAAAAAATATATATATATTTTGTTATATTCAACTCCCATCATCTGAGTTGGTTTTTCATAAGGACAAAGAAGCACAGTAATTCGTATTTTCTTCAAATGAGCTGCAATAAAATAAAAAAGTTTATCCTTGACCGTCGGGTATCAAAGTCGTAACCCGCGCCATCACAACAGGTGTCGATATTTACATTGAATGTGTCAGTGCTCACGCCATACCAGCGGCTATACACGTCCGCTTCGCGAGCTACATGACTCATCGTTCAAAACAATGAATTTCCCTGTTCTGGCTGTGCTGCAGCCGTGTTTTTATTTCCTAGGAAGTAGGACGAATATTCAGAAAATCACTAGGTGCAGTCCAATCAAATTCCCGAAAAGTAGGCCACCCCTACTCTCCAGAGAACACTATTTCTGGACCTTTCTCATGATTCTGACATCAGAATATGAAAGAACGCGCTTTATTTTTTCTGGACCGATGAGTAATATCGTTGCTCTGAACCCTAACCTTGATTTCGAAACAAATTTGAGAATCCCGGAAAAATTGATTAACCCTTATCCGTCCTAGGAAATAAAAGTTTGCGTGCTGCAGAATGTCGCGTTGCCGAATGTGGTGTAGCCTACGTACTAGCGATTTCGATGCAACTGTTTTGTCTTTTATTCTCCGAGTATGGACCCAGTCATACGGAGTTGATTAGAAAATATGCGCAATATATGCAACAAAGTTGTATAAACCATTAGGGTGAGTTTATGATTTTTTTAGCGATACTACCTTCAACTACGATGGTCGAAAATCCTACTTTGAAACGAGTATTCGATCCGACAACATACTATGCACGTTGCACGTTCCCGGCCCATTCCAGAATTCTCAAACGAGCGAACTACGTCCACAATTTTCAACCTGTTTTCGACTTTTCGTTGTCCTAATCCAGTGTACTGCTAAATCATGTGTGTGTAATGTATTGAGTTTGATCATGGATAAATTCCTCAAGAGGAAATCTGACCTGCCGGCGAGTACACCAACTAGTAGCAAGATACCACGAACCGATGTGACCGGTATCGAGAATGTTACTGAACCGCCTGTAGCTGCCGTTCATGAAGGCACGAGTGATGGTAAGCATAATGAATGTAGCATAGGCTGGGCCTAGCCTACCACATCATAGTACGGTACTAGGCTAAACGTTATGGCGGACACATGGGAAGCGTTCGTCTTTGCGGCTTGAGTTGAAAATATTAAAGGGACTGTCGTTCTCAACACATTTTTACAGACTGGTAAAGTGGTGAATAGTTATTCTAATAAGCTGTTGTTGATTGCAATCATTGGTTTAGGGGACAATCATGAGGTTTAGGGTATAAAAACCCATGATCATAAGGTTAGGGGATATACAAAAAACAGACCATTACAGATGGTCACTCTTTTTTCAACTTGAGCCGGCTTTGCTGCGTCATATATGCCAAGATTGCGTCAGTATACACTCAGTCGAAAAATTGAAGCACGGCCCTAATTTTGCGGAACTGGGCCCAGGCCTAGACTAGTCCATAACCAAGGTTGTGGTTCCGTACCTCCACACACAGTCCTTATCTGCTGCATTGGAAAATAAGTCACACGCCGAACGTATGGCGTATCAAAACAACATGTTTAGCAGTTGCAAGGAATTCATGCTTGAAATTCTCTCACTAATACAATCACGGTTGTACATGGGTGGCGTTGAATATTATTAAATTCACTGGCATTTAATTATCTTCACTTTCCGTTCGTTGATACAGATACTGATGTAGAAGAGCTGATCTGGGAAGAATCTGGTGGTGAAGAGGATGTGGCTGAACTTGCTGAAGAGCATCTCGAGTTTGCAGAGGAGGAAGATGTCACAGGACAAGATACACCACAACCACCACGGTCCGATGCCAAGGAGACTGCCCCAAGACGGACGCTACCAGGCCCAGCTGATATAAGCCAGTCTCCGGTGGAGGACCCACAACAGCCACATCTCAAGGCCTTCCCTCAGACCACATACGGTGAAAAGAAACGGAGTTTCAACAAGGAGTGGTACAGTGCATACTCCTGGATTGAGTACTCGGCTGAACGGGATGCAGTGTTCTGCTACGCCTGCAGACACTTCCCAACAGCCAATAAGGTAACTGAACAGTCGTTCACACGAGACGGGTTCCGGAATTGGCGACATGCTGTGGGGAAGGATGGCAAGATGGTGAAACATGAACGTTCACATAAGGCTGCACTGGAGGCTTGGTCAGAATTCAAGCAGAGGGCCAAGTCACAAGCCAACATCGGGAACCTCTTGAATGAGGCACACATCAGGCTGGTCCGAGAGAACAGACATTACGTCAAGGCAATAGCGAAGGTCCTCCGAATGACAGCTACTCAGAAGATCGCACAGCGGGGACACAGAGAAGGACAATTGAGTATGAACAGAGGGAACTTCCTGGCCACACTGAACCTGATCTCAGAGTATGACACGATCGTGGCATCAAAACTGTCTGGCCCTCGCAATGCCAAGTACACGCACCCTGTCATTCAGAACGAGCTCCTACACATCATGGCCGATACAGTTCGGGATGCCATCAGAGAGGACATCGAGGCTGCAGGCTACTTCTCCTTGCAGGTTGATGAGACAAAGGACATATCCAAGAAGGAGATAGTCTCATTTGTGGTCCGCTACTTCCACAACAGTGAGATCCATGAGGAGTTTTTGCACTTCAAAGAAGCTGCTGGCCTTGATGCAGGCTCTCTCTTCAGAGTCATCCACAAGACACTCAACGATAGCAGGATCGATATCCAGAAGTGTGTTGGCCAGTGCTATGATGGTGCATCAGTCATGAGTGGGGCGAATTCTGGCGTACAGGCAAAGTTCCGAGAGGTTGTCCCCCAGGCTATCTACACTCACTGCTTCGCCCACCGTCTGAACCTGACTCTTGTGGACAGTTTGAAGAGTGTCAACCTATGTAGTGAGTTTTTCGCAATACTGCAGAAATTGTATGTCTTCCTGTCCGGATCGTTCACTCATCAGGTGTTCCTGCAAGCTCAGAAGGAGTACCTGAAGGACAAACGTCCGGTTGAGCTGAAGCGGCTTTCTGATACTAGATGGGCCTGTCAGCATGCAGCCTGCGTTGCAGTCAGTGAAGCACTCCCTGCTGTCATTGCCACTCTCGAGGAATTGGCTGAGGAGAGCAACAAAGACAGGGCTGTGGAAGCCAGAGGACTCCTTGTGGTCATCAACGGAAGCTTCGTGATGGGCCTGGTTGCTCTGTGGGCGGTTCTGAGGAAAACGAAGACACTCTCCGATCAGCTCCAAGCTCGGGACCTCGACCTCGCTGAAGCAGTCTGTCTCGTGGATACAGTCATCGAGGATCTGGACGAGTGCCGATCATCAGACGAGGCATGGAACACCCTCTTCGAAGAGGCAGAGGTGAAGTGTGCAGAGAACGACATTGCTCTCGAGAAGCCCTCCCGACCTACGAGGAAGCGATCCCTTCCTGCTCGTCTTGATGAAGCGGTCGTCATGGCAACCACTGGGCGAAGAGACCAGATGACAACCTTGGAGGAGTTCAAGGTGAACTTCTTCTACCCAATTTTGGACGCGCTTCTTGCTGAGCTTCGGTCAAGGTTCGCAAAGGACACATGCCAGATCATAAGAGGTACCAGCGCCTTAAGTCCCAAGAACAAAGTCTTCCTGCAAGAAGAGGTCCTTCATGAGATGGCCAGCCACTACGGGTGTGTAGAAGAGGACCTTAAGTGTGAGCTGCACCAAACAAAGAAACTTCTGGAGCAGAAACGGGCTGCTGGCGTCAGGGTGGAATCCATGGTGGACTTCGCCAATCTCATGCTACCATACCGGGATGCATTCTTCGAGATCTACAAGCTCATCTGCATTTCGCTGACCCTTTCCGTGTCCTCAGCCGGGTGTGAAAGGAGTTTCTCTTGTCTGAAGCTTCAGAAGAATTATCTCCGAAGCACGAGTGGAGAGGACAGGACGAGTGATCTTGGGGTACTCACCATCAACCATGGTCGGACAGCATCACTGGACCTCGATGAAATCGCGGATAAGTTTGCACACAGTTACGGAAACAGGAGAATTACCCTGATCTAGTTGCTCATGTTCATAAAGTCATCACTCATCCAGTATTCATGTAGGTCCTCACAGTATGATTCCATCTGACAACCAATTGATCCCGTATTTTACTGTACCTGTATTTCACTGTACTCATTATTAAAGATACTGATCAGGGTTCTATTGCTAACCAAACCTTCTCTCAAAATTGCTGAAGAGTGAAGACATGAAACCTACTGTACCTATGCTGCACAGTGCAGTGACCACAGTGATAGTCACTCTGATGCTGTGAGTCAAGTGGTATGTTTATTGTCAGTGATCACTTTTGACCTAGCTGGTATTGTCTGCAGGCAAACGCTATGACAGCCTGGGAGGCAGTCCGTCTCTTCAGAACTGTATTCAGTGCTGAAAACTTGGTTTTTAAAAATCAGATGTCAGTCATGAGTTGTCCACCAGTCACTAGGCAGGTGAAATGGGTTTGCCCGAACCTTGATTTGAAACAGGCTGTTTTGCCATGGCATGCTGAATCAGAACTTATTAGAAAAGACTCGTAATTCTTTGGGTGCCTGCTCTGTGCTTTCATCGTTTGGAGAGCGACAACAAAATTAGTTACAAGTGGTTATGGTACAGTAATAATGGTGGGGCCTTCCCTGTTCCCACTGGAGGTTATTGGGGGGGGGGGGGTAACCGGTATGATTTTTTTTTCCTCAAAGTGCTCATGGATAATTGATGTCATTTGATATCATATGAAAAAGAGGGGGTGGGGTATGGATGTTCCATTAAAACAAAGTGTTTGTAAGTCATGTCATTTGTTCAGGGCTGGGGGTGGCAACTCCGTTCAGATTAGCAACTCCAATAACCATGTGTACATGTACTTGACAGGAAATCTACAATTTTGTTCATATCGTATATACAGACAGACAAGCAGAAATAGTAATCTTTTATTCTTCAAATATCATATAAATGAAAGAGAGGGGGGTAACCAGTATGTATATTAATCTTCTCGAAGTACTTATTAATGATTGATTGATTGATGTCACTTAATATCATATATGAAAAAAAGGGGGTGGGGTAAACTTACATAGTGTTTGTAAGTGATGTCATTTGTTCAGGGCTAGCAGTGGCAACTCTGTTCAGATTAGCAACTCTAATAACGACATGTGTATGTACTTGATAGATAGGAAAGCTATTATTTTATTCATATTTTACAGAGGAGACAAACAAGCAGAAATATCATTCTAAAGTCATATAAACAAAAGAGGGGGGTAGAGTATTCCAGTTTTTAAGTAGGGTAGTTGAGAAGGCTCCTATTTTGCTCATATTGTAATATGTGAAGACTAGCAGAAAAATGATACTTTCATTCTTCTCACACGTATCACTCTTTCACGTTCATATTGTACAGAGACAAGCAGAAATATTATACCTTTATTCTTCTCTCAGGTATTACTCTTCCAAGTTCATTCTATTCCTTTTTTAATGCAGTTGACTCATTGTCATGCTGCTTGTGTGCATTTGTCATATGGGTGAGAGTGTTTGTCTGCTGTCTGTGTGTGTCTTTTACCTCTCGTGAATTGGATGCCTGTGAAATGCCGAAAATCCGGACCTGCTGTGAGAAGGGAGGGTACTGCAGTATGTTGCCTTGGTCTGAGGTTGACAGGTTAGGAGCTGACGAAATGTGAGAATGTGAGGGTCCGCAGGCACCATACTTGCCTATATTTGTGGACCCATATATTAACCCTGTTGTGTAGGGGGTGCAGAGGTCATTTGAGGTCAGATGCTTGTAGGAACAATTTACAAATGGCGAATGTTCACACCTGCATACTGAGCCATACTCGATGTGTGATCAAACTTTGGATTGCATGGTGAGATCCCTGATAGGAGCCAATAACGACGCTGGAACCTGTTACATCTTAATAGATAATGGGAGAAAACGAGGACAAGAAAGGAGTCGGGGGTCATGCACACATTAATGCAACAAATGTAGGTTCTATTGATAGGGTTAGGCATAATATCGACAGCATGTGGTTCATATCCTCTGCAAAATTCTGCGCGTTGTTAAAATCATTACCTCACAAATAGCAATTTCTGGAGATATCTTCAGATCGAATTTAGCATCAAATGTGGCACCATTTTGCATCTAGCCCATCCTCCGTATGCGAAAATTTTCCACAGGGGAGGGGGGCACCCCTTAGACCCCTCCCCCAGGACGGCGATCCGTATCCACCTAAGTGCCCCCCCATCAAATGCTGGTGCCCCCCAAGACTGAAAAGTCTGGTGACGCCACTGACCCCAGGGCCAGGTACTCGGATAGGAGAAGAAGAAAGGACGTCGCACGCATACCCATGCGTGCCGCCGAGTCCATTTTACATGTGACATCCTCCAGCTTTCCACGGGTCTTGTCCGTAAAAGGAACCTTGGATGAAGCCATCCCTCGGTCAGCGGCGAGTTTGTCAATGGCCGAGTCCGGCAAGACTGGAGTTGAGAAATATTTCTCAAAATCCCCTGGGAGGCGTGCTGAAATGAAGACCGGTTATTTTTTCCAGACACTTAGGCCTCCGAAAATCAATAGGTGGGTGGGTGGGGGGGGGGGGGCTCATGCCATATTTTCAATGCCGGAGCGCCAATAAAATCCTAAAATCATTCACACTATATTAACTGATGCACCCTTGTCACGACTATTTCTTAGGGGGGGACCGTTCGCATGTACATCACAATCCTTCTTTTTGCTAATGCAATTTTTTTTTTTACGGAATTTATTTTGGGGGGGCTAGACAGCCCCCCCCCCTTAGAACCTCGCCTGGCACACGCGGTCCAGAGGCATTGTGGGAAAAGCCCGGACCGGTTCTGCTGTCGGCCCCGATCTCTTCTTGAATGACTGACGCTCAGGAGGAGGAGGAGGTTCGGTACCAGCAGGGAGATTCAGAACCCTGATCATATCCCGTTGAACCAAGCGGAGTTCGGTCTCGGCCACCGATAGACGTTGCATGGTGCGGGTCAGCTCGCTCTCGTCCGCCGAATTGTCAGAGTACGGGGGACGAGTTGTCACCGGGGAACGGGAACCAGGCCCCGGGGGCGAAGCAGCGTCGTCACGGTGTCCCGGTATCGGGCCCCGCTCAGACTCTAGTGACACCGATGGGTGTAAACTAATACCGGGCGGGGACACCAGTGCACGGCTCTCCGTACACGGCATTGTCCGCTGGTCTGTAGTCACCCCACCACGGCCGTGATGACTGGCGGGTGGGGGCTGTAATTCTGGCGGGGACTCTGGCGCACGGCTAACCGTGTGCGGTATGTCCCTTTGGCCCGGAGTCATCCAGCTGTGACCGTAGTCTCCCTGCCGGCCTGACAATGAGGCCGCGAGGGAGTGAAAAGCCTCCAAAAAATCATCGCGTGAAATCGGGTCGCCACCCTTGTGGCGTTTCCCATGGTCTGATCGACCGGATGACCCGCTAGAACTCGTCGAAGAACGGCGGGAACGGCGGCTCTTTTTTGAATTTTTTCTTTTTGAAGAACGACTGCGAGTAGTTGTTGAGGATTGCAGGGACACGGGGATGCCCGAACAACGAATAAAATCCGATGTAGAGGCATAGCCCTCCGAGCGTAGCGTTAACGCTCCCGTTAACGCTCCGGGGGAATCCCAGGGATTCGGCTCTACGCGATCAATAGCCCGGGCGGCAGACATCGCCCCCACGCCGGTAACATAGGCGGGTGCTGTACGGTCGATTAGCCGGCCATATAACAGCCCATCCCCAGGCATCATGGTAATCACGGGGCTGGGTGGGCCTGGGTGCACTGAGCCATGGAGGAGTACTTCCTCCGGCTGCGTGTGCCCCGTAGACGGGCCAGGGACAGGCACAGTGCGCCCCGTAGCGGGGCCACCTTTTGCCGTGCGTCCCTTTTTAGGTACTGCCCCGGCGTCAGACAATTTCCTTGTCTTGCCGGTGCGTTTCCCCTTTAGTTGGGCGGACCCGTGAATATTGACCGAAGACGGTGGGGTTGTACGGCCCCCCACTTGGTCAACGGGTCCGTCAGCTCCGACAGCCGGCAGTGGCTGAAGGGGCCGACTAGGGGACTGCTGCCGCGGTGACGTACCATCACCGGTGCAGTCCCCCGAAAACTCGGGCTTGTCTGGTGGGATGTACGTCCCTCCATTATCGACACACCCAGTCCTCCCCAACTTCCTAGATTTACTCATTTTTCCAACTCACTTCACTTAGAATAACTCACTATGATAACTCTACAATAAACACTTTCTCTTTATATCTGATAAATAGCTTTCTCCCAGCAAAGAGGCATAAATAAAACAGTGAAATTCGGGTCGATCGAAATTTCACGATATACCTCGCCTGCGGCTAAGAGAAAAAGAGGACGCTAACGTAGTGCGCATGTCACAGGGCGTCGTGGGTAGGACACGTGAGGGCGCTATTGTGTAAAACTCTTAGCAAATTGCCTGCCGGCATAGGGAACAATGCATATGTAGTATTCGCTCTACAGGTAAGTAGAGTGATGTAGACTTGGTTACATTGATTGGTCAAGGGATGTCGCTGCATATGCATAGTGAAGATGTTGCATACCGATATGTATCGATTGATCAAGTCAGAATTGCTAACTTTTGCACCACATGTATACACATGCTCTGTACATATATGCATGTGTATAATCAGTACAATATGCATGTTGTACAATGTACTTACAGTGTGCTCGCATTGTTACGGCACTGAAGTGGAATGCATGCTGAAGTGTACCTTGTCGTGCGGATGTAAAGTAAGGGATTTTTGTGATTTGTTTCATTGTTTGTTTTAAGATATCAACTTAAAGCAATTCTGACTTGAGTCAAGTCTACTATGGAACAAGTTACCAACTTACAGGAATTAAATTCCCTGACTGTTTGTAAATCATGTCTTAAGACTTATCTTGCCGGCTGGTCAGTCAGTGGGTTAGTTACTTTTTTCGTTGGTCATTTTTTTTGTAAATCTGGTTAATTTTCAGTATGTAGCTTTGAATGTATTTAACTTTTAAGCTTTAATTTTGAACTTGAACTTGGATAGTTGACTTGATTGTACTGCGCCCATGATTGTACTGCGCCCCATTAGAAAAAAAAACACTCGGACTTGCTGTTACAAAAGAAATTAAGTCAGAGGCAGTGGGATCGTTTTGTTCAATTGTTTAATTGCACCAAACCTTGGGTAACATTCTGTTCAAACGAAAGCCAGGTTAACCCGTTGTTAGTTTGCACTAAAAACCCTTCTATTGGCTTCATTTCATTTCATTGTAATGAAAATCCCTCTGGCGGTACAAAATCTGCATGCACAACACTCGCTGTAAAAGCTCTGCCAGCAGGACGCCACACACAGCTAGGGCTTACCAGGCGTTCTTAAAACTGCAGCGCAGATTAAAGAGCAGATTAGCCTTAGCACGATAATTATTGGCACCTTTCTTCAGGATTTACAGGGATTGGGTAACTGAAACAGGAGTTTTCAAATTGTATTTGTTGTAAAGACATTGATAACAACGTTTTTTTACACAACAGGGCTAATAAAAATGCTCGGACTATATCCGTGTTTTCTTGCTAACACAGCTCTTATTAAGCCAATTTTCTCCAATAGAAATAAAAACATTTTGGTCGGGACTGATGAAATATGCTTGTGGTAACTGTGTTCTTGTCCCAACCGTGCTCGTAATAATTGTGCTCGACTGTAATTTGTAAATATAAAAATGTCGACTACAAAACACTATCTTAAATGTAGCAGCTACTTTTGTGGCCAAAGCAGCCGGAAGTAGCTGTAATGCCCATAACAGCACAGGACAGCCCCTTTTCAGCCTGTTTATAAGCAACACACAGAAAGTGAATCTAGATGACCATATAATTAAGGTAAACAGCTTATTAAAAAACAGCAGGTGAAAAGACACCAGGTAATGTACTTTTTTATTTGATCATTTGTTTCTTCAAATGTTGGAAAGGTTCTTGATTGCTTTGTAAACTTTTTCAAATCAAAATAACTCAATGTTAATCTTGCAATAAATTAAAATAGACTTACTCCTTTGTTGTGTTGCTGGAATAACTCCTCTTGAGTTATGTAAGCATCCACTGGTGAACATGGTCTTTCTGGTGTACGTATCCCATCAATTAACTCATCTAGGATGCGTTGAGCTGTCAACACTGCTTGCTTAGTAAACAGATCTTGCTGAAAGTCAATACAACATACAGTTATTACTGTAATTTTTGGAATATATGCCGTGCGGAGTATAAGCCGCAGCACGCAAAAATCTGCAAATTCAGATTTGAAGTCGGTGTATAAGCCGCACCGGCGTATAAGCCACACCGACCGCAGCAGTTTCAATTTTGTAAGACCTCCAAATTCTAGTCAAAATGCTCTGACAGGTTCCATTTACACTATGAAAGCTATAAAAAGGGCCACAAAGGTTATATCAAATCATTTACAGTCGATACTCTTACAAACAAATATGGAAATTGATGATGAGAAATAAACACCGGGAATTGCTGCCGGCTGGCCAGTCCGGTACCTGGCCTAAAAGTTAGTGCATGGCCCGGCAGCCTGCGCCGGCACGAATGACAACATTTTCTCACAGCACTTGAGAGAGAATGCAACCCACCCATGTGTCGTCTGACTGCAGCGCTACAAATCTTGCTTTGTGGCACCAGATGCTGACTTGTTTGCCCTAAGAATAAAAAGGTCCGCTTTTACGACAAAACTTATCAAATTGCTGTGATCACTAACAAATAGTAACGTCAAAACTTCAAGTTTCGATCGTAACATTCTTTGAAAACAGTCAACACGATGCTGACATTTTTATGGATGAATCCATTAATTTTGAAAGGGGTGATTTACCCCCTGTTTTGAGTTTAACATCGTTTCTTGAATACATTTCAAGAAAAAAATTATATTGTGACGTTGAACAAGTGATTATTGAATAAATGTTTTGAACTCCATAAAAAGTATTAGTTGTTCTTTTTTCCTTTTTTTAAACAGCTAACATATTGGTAATTATTGTTCCCAAGAAAGTACACCCCTTTATTACCACAAATGGTGTGGTCCATGGGGAATGCATGCAGCATGGCATGCAGCAGTATCAGGTACAGTCGGCTGGTTGTCAAAGACAGCTTTCACTCACGCATGGCCAGCCAGCCTGCCAGCCTGCCATTTTTACCGCTTGGTATATTTTCGTGGGACGTGCTTTCGGTTTGTTAATGGCTTTCTTAATTAAATCTTTTTTTGTACCAGTACATTAAATACACATTTGAATCTCATTTTTATTCTTCAAGGCTCGGTGTATAAGCCGCCCTGTGTATAAGCCGCAGTAAACATTTTCACGGTCAAATTCAACGTATAAGCCGCGGCTTATATTCCGAAAATTACGGTAACTAACATGATTCATGGTTGAATGGACAAATATTTGTATCAACTATAAGGCCTTGACACTAAGAAAATAGGGGGCAGGCCACATTAGCCTTAGTGTTGTCAAACATTCAAAGGGCACCGAGGCCAAGTGAATGGACACCAAGGCCAAATTATTTCCAATTCGTATTTAATCAACAGTTTTTGCATAGTGCATAGGCTACATGCAAACTAGTGGGGACATATAGCAACATGTGCACTGGGCGTACAATTTTAGAGTCAATTGCCAGCCAGGATGAATTATGACAATACGCTAATGTCAACAATTCTTAAAAGTTTAAATAAAAATATGAACGTTACAAAAATTACATGACACTGACTGTGTTTGTTTAACATAAACAGTGCACCTATCAATTGTATGACGCACCCTATGACCCCCCAGGAATGGTGTGTCATTGTCCAACAGTGGGTCATCCTTTGGTGGAATCTATACACCCCCTCAGAGTTGTGACACACCAGATGGATAGTTTTGATGCTGTTTGTCAACATTTTTGACCCACCTTTAAACAGATTGTAATGCACCTACTGAGGAAAATAATATTTAATATTAAATTCCACACTGAAGACTATCAGATCAACTGGAACCAGTCAGAACTCATCACCAGCACCGAACGCTAGTACCCCCGCCGCATCAGAGAAGCCATCGAAATCTTCAAACACAACACGGTTCCCCAAGACATGGGTTTCTCCATCAGCGACATCTGGCACCCCATCCTCACCTCCCAGTCCAATGGGTCTCCTATACTCTAGGACAACTTCTCCAGTCTATGGGTCACCTATACCCTTGGCAACCCTCCCCTTCGCTCCCTTCCTTCAGAATGACATGCCTCATTGATCTTCCAGCATCCCCTTGGCCTGCATGAGCACCCTCAGTTTGCATCCGTCTCACGCTTCACCGCCTGCATCCCACATCCCTTGGTTTGCATCCCTCTCACGTTTTATCGCTTCCAGGCACCATATAAACCCACTTTACCGTTGGAATCCCTCCGTCTCCTGACCATGGGCAGAGTATGCTGTCCGAAACGTTGAGTACCCTCCGGTTCTTTTCAGAACCATACATACTCACAAAAGATATTTTGCCACATGGTGCTTCCGCAACAACTTACCTTATTATTACTTAATAGAGCATTATTACCGGTACTTAGAGCATTATTATAAAGCAATATCTCCTACTAGCGAGTACTTACCCATAGAGCATTATTACTTAACGCAATATCCCCTAAAGAGCGCTATTCATTTGCTGAGATTAATTTCCCACAGTACCTTCCCACAGAATCTGACGGACACCGCCACATTAGGTAGCCACAGACCCTAAGTTCCTCATCTGAAATGGATGAGAGAGGCTTGAATTTCGGTATCAAAATGGTCAGAAATCACAGATGACTTGTTTTCCATGAGAGGAGAGCCATGGGGTGCAAGATACACAACCTCCGGACTCTTGGCCTCCGAAAATCAAAAGGTGGGGGTGGGAAGGGCTGGGGGGCTCATCCCATACTTGCAATGGGGCGCTGTTCAAATCCAACGATTATTAACATTATGTTACAGAAAAGTGTACAAATACCAAACCAAACAAAAAATTGCCTCTGTCAGAATTTTGGGCAAAGGCAGACGTTATTACCAGAATAGTTTTACTTTACTTTTAAGTAATTTCTATGAAAAAAAAATTGTTGACAGAGCTGGGGTTGGGGGGTTGGGGGTGGGGTTGGGGTTTACCCCTACGCCTGCCAATCCCTATAAAGGGTCTCCTTCACCAAGCGTCTCCAACTATTGGCCAATATTCATCACACCAATACTTTCCAAAGTTTTTGAGCACCTGGTGTCTACTCGTCTCTCCCGCTTTCTGGAATGATCAAGTTTGTTGTCATCCCACCAGTTTGCTTATCGCAAGAATCTTGGTACAACAGATTTTCTCTCCTCACAATCTCTTACAAAGTACAGTCAGCTCTTGATTATTGTCATGATTTGAGGGTTGTCCAATTGGACCTGTTGGCTGCCTTTGATCGAGTCAATCATGAGGGATTACTGTGGAAGTTACGGAGTGTCGGGTCAGCGTATCAGTGCTGTCAGTGTTGACTCAATTTCTGAGGAGACAGACACATTATGAATGTGTCGATGGCAGCTTCAGTGACTGACACAATGTCCATTCAGGCGTTCCTCAAGGAAGTGTTCTTGGACCTTTGTTGTTCAACATTTACACAATCGACCTGTTCAAGATCGCTAAGAATTAAACGTACAACTGAGGATGTAACTCTGATGCGATAGTTGATTCACCTCAGTCGCATCATGCCGTCTGCGAATCCATTATGATGATCTTTGTAGCATATGTAGATGGTGCAACAAGTGGAACATGAAGTTGAACACATTGAAGTCAAGTAGCTTGTGCATCTCACGATCCACCACACGGTGATCTACTCCTTGACGGTTCAATTCTCAATGTAATGGTTGCGATGAATTAAAAATCTTGGGTGTCAAGTATGATCTGAAATTAACCTTTGAGTGTCATATTCAATCTCTTGTCAGTTCCCCTTCTCACAAACTTGGGATGATGAGGAAGGCCTATACAATATTCAACGATGTGTCCATCTGTGCTAGCTGTTTCCAGTGCTTCGTCCCTCCACTTCTTGAGTATTAATTGTGCTCCAGTTTGGTCATCTGCTGCATCATCTCATATCTGTCTCATTGACAGGGTACTCCATACTGCTCGATTTCTTTGTGACTGCAATGCTGTGTGACCTGGGTCATGGACACAATGTCTGTTATGTATGCATCAGGGGTGTGAGGGACCGCTGATAAAAATAGCTAATAACAGTTGAAAAAAAGTGTAAAAAAGCTGAACTTTGGAATTTCCCATACTTTTGTACACAGCAAGTGAGGGAAAAAAGCTGCGTTTCGAAACAAAAAAAAGCTGAAATCAGCTTTAAAGCTGAGTTCTGACACCCCTGATGCATGCTGTACAAGGTACGGTCCAATTCGCTTCATCTACTGTACAATCATGCAGGGCTTGAATTGAACGACGGCCACGATGGCCAGTGCCGTCGTTGCCTTTCTACTGGCCGAGGTGCCCCCCAAAAAATTCCCGTCTTCACGGCCAGTTTTGCCTTGCCCCATATTTACCTTGGCCGTCATGCCCTTTTTGCAAAAACATCTATCAGCCTATTAAAACCCCTACAATCCTTGACAATGTACTTTGATGTCATGCCAGTCCGATCAGTTATCTTAACATCTCACTGAATCAATCACATGCGCGCAGTATAGCCGTGGCCAAACACCGGCGATTCCCCATACACTGTACGTATCATGTATGCGATGTACACACACTGACAACTGAATCTCCAGTTCCTGTATGTGCCAATACTTCAAGTAGCGACACCCCTGCCGCCAAAATATATGTCCATATATGTCCATTTTAATCCATATTAAAAACATGCAGGTAGCTTATAGATAGAGGGAAGGGTTTCAAATTTTTGAGGGGAATTTGGAGGTAAAATGACAACGACAACGACAAACCGCAACACGAAAATAAAGACAGATATTATTTGGCCTTAGTGCCCTTCCTACTGCACTTAGTGCCCTCTATAATTTTGCTTCATTCAAGGCCAAAATGGCCTTGCCCTAAAAATTCCGAAATTCAAGGCCTGATCATGTCCCTGAGCTGTATGTGCCGGCTTGCATCATCGTTTTTAGTCGATCATGATTGCTGTGTCTTGTTACTTGTTTTCTTCACTGACGTGTTTTCTTCACTGACTTGTTTTCGACACTGGTCACAAAACTGACTTGTGGGGGGTGCGACACCCCCCCCCCCCAACATAGCGACGCCCGTGGCTGCAATGTGGTAAAGTGTCACTCTCTGAACCAGGGAGGAGAAATCTTGGAAGTTCAGGCAATTGCCACGTTTGCAGTGTGAAGCCGATGGTATACATGCAATAGAGAGTGGGTGACCATTAGAGGGTGGGTGACCAATAGGGAAGAGAGTTACCAATACTTGCCTAGATGTGGCAAAGTGTAACCGTGCCAGGATTCACCCAGCAACCTTATATTCGTAAACAGATAAACAATTCCACAAAACGAAAAATACTGATGAATAAGCAAAGTACTCTACCTCAATTTGGTACCGCTGTCTTTTATTTTTGTCTTCCTGAAGAGCTATTCCACGCAGTGTTACTTGCAAAACAGCACCACCGCACAAAACTGGTCTTGTGTCCAACTGCCATGTCTCAGAAAAGATGCCAGCATTTGGTGACTTGAAGACAAACGGGAACTTGAGGCTCTCACCTGGTAACAGAACTCCACTGCTTGTGTTGAAGTAAAAGTGCTGTACTTTGGGAGAGGCACATCCCTCGAATGGGTTAATTTTGGGAATTTTCTGTGGAAGAATACATTCACGCGACAAAATCAGTGCTTGTCTGATGATATAAGTTTGTGAAAGGGTCAGATGAGCAATGAGTAAAGTCCCTTCCAATACTGGAAGTATTAGGCCATAGGCTGCGCACAAAAAACTTGTAAGTACATGTAAAGTATTTCAAGTCTTTATACTTGGTCAGTAGGCAGGCTGAAGTAACACAGGAGGAAGTATACTATGCTGTGCTAGGGTAAGTGGATTAAAGGAGCAATTCTGACTAGAATGTGCTTTTTTGGGCTCTAAAACATATTTATGCTGAATTGATTATACAGATACAAAAGATCACTGTATAAACTTGCACAGAACTAGTAACCATTAAAGTTGGAGTTTTTGTTTCGGGTTCAAAATGTGGTCCTCAAAATCAAACTTTTTCTTCTCAAAATGTTTGATTCAAACACACGCACTGTTATTCTTGATTCCCCACAGTGGACAGTCACCTGCTTGGTATGCATTGTACTGTAAAATCTGCAAATTAAGATTTGAATTTGTAAGGCCTCCAAATTCTAGTCAAAATGCTCTGATCCAGTTCCATTTACACTACAGAAGCTATTAAAAGGGCCACAACAGTTATATCAAATCATTTACAATCAATACTTTTACAAACAAATATGGGAATTGATGAGAAATAAACACCGGGAACTGCTGCCGGCTGCCCCCATCATCATAGCACAGCAGCCGCCGCTACGCCGGTGAATGACAACATTTTCCCACAGCACGTGAGAAAGTATGAAACCCACCGTGTGTCTGACTGGAGCACTACAAATCTCGCTTTGTGGCAACAGATGCTGATTTGTTTTGTCCTAAGAATAAACAGGTCCGTTTTTACCATGGAGCTATCAAAACTTATCCACTTATTCAAGTTTCGATCGTAACTTTCTTGGGAAAAATAGTCAAAACGAAGCGGACATTTTAATAGACGAATCCATTAATTTTGTAAGGGGTGATTTAGTCCCTCTTTTGAGTTTTACATCGTTTCTTGAATACATTTCAAGAAAACAAAATATATTGCAACGTTGAACAACTGATTATGTAATAGAAAAATGTTTCGAACGCCATACAAATTTTAGTCGTCTTTTTTCTTATTTTTTAAACAGCGGAAATATTGGTAATTATTGTTCCCAAGAAAGAACACCCCTTTGTTACCGAAAATGGTGTGGTCCGCTGGGGGGAAAACATGCTGCATATCGCTGCTGCACTGTACCAGTATCACGTACATGTACGTACGGCTGGTCGCAAGTGTCAAAGACAGCTTTCCTCACCGTACTTTTTACCGCTCGGTACCTTTACGTGAGACGTGGTTTCGGTTTGTTAATGACTTTCTTAATTTATAATTCATTTCAGCAACACATCTCTTCTTGTACCAGTACATTAAATACACATGTGAATCTTATTTTTATTCTTCAAGGCTCGGCGTATAAGCCGCCCTGTGTATAAGCCGCAGTAAAAATTTTCATGGGCAAATTCAACGTATAAGCCGCGGCTTATATTCCGAAAATTACGGTACATGATGCTATTGTGACATTGACAGCTTTTGCTCATAATTGGATGGCTTTAATCAATACTGGAAATGAATAGGCCTATAAGCAAGGCCAAAATGATTTTCTTCTCAAATGAAAAAACTGTGTCGATTACTTGTGACCCAGACTTTTTGAAATACGTAACTACCGGTAGCAAACAATCAAGGGCACAAATTGGGCCAGTTTTTTGATGACCATGCACAACACAAATGCACTGCACTGTAGGCCTTCATGTACTCAGTGCACGATTGTGAACTGCACAATATAAATGCGTGCACAAGCTCGCGGCAACTTGGCCCCCACAATAATTTGTGTCACTGTGTCATTTTATATGAATTTTAAAAGGAGCAAAAACTTGTATCTTCCAATTGAAACAAAACATGGTAAATTCATCATTCTGTACAGGGTGAGTCCAAAAAGCGGAACCCAAACCCCAAAAATTATATTTCATCTTTAAAACAATCTGTAGCACCAAAAATAATAATGACTGGAAAGCCAACTTCATAAGCTACCTTAAGATGATAAAATTACTGAAATCGCTCAATCCGTTCAAAGAATATCACCATTTAAACGCCATGACCCTAAACCTCTTTTTTCCACAAAAAGCAATTTATTGTGTATTCTTATTGTTTGGAACAACAAAGAAAATGACACAGAATACTTGTTTCACCAACTATCAACAACTGTAATACACAATTCCTTTATTAATAACCCTGGTTAGGCAAACAATAGGTTCACTGTGTTTAAATGGAGATATTGTTTGAACTGATTGAGAAATTTCAGGGTTTTTTTCATCTAAAAGTAGCTTGTGAAATTGGCTTGCCAGTCATAATTATTTTGGTGCTACATATTTTTTTTTTAAAATGAAATATAATTTTAGAGGTTTGGGTTCCGCATTTTTGATTCACCCAGTACCAGGTTTGATAGGTCACATTCAGGGAGGCCAGTAGGTTGTTGCCCAAGGGTCAGAAGAATTGGCCATTCTTGCGATACACATACATTACATATGTCACAATACCACACGTTACATTTGTCAACAATGAATGTACAATACATACAGTCGTATAACAGGCTAGCATGGTGATCATGATTTTACTTATGCGTCAATCCAAATGTAATGCCAAACCCCAGAATTCCTAATATTTTACCTTAATTGCTAACAATTTTAGAAAATTAACATACACTGTACATGTAAGACACTAAACTAATTATGCAGAACTTAGTTGTGAACCACGGCAGAGAAATCTGGCGATCAGTTCAGGCAATTGCCTAATGGACCTTTTTCATTTTTCTTCATCCACAAAGCGATGTGCAGCTTCAAAGAAAAATTTACTGGCTCATTGAGGCCGTACGGTATTTGGCCGGCCCACGCCTGACACTAACTTTTTTTCCTCAGAATACAAGCATGTTCATAGACTCCAGCTCAGCAATTCGCTGTAAATACATGTGTAAATGAACATGGTGATTTGTTCATTACGTAAGCAGACAATGTTTGCTGCTGGTTTTGCCTTTTGTACAGGACGTACAGATAGGATATTCATACTGTTGTCACATTGGATTGCAGAAACCCATTCATAAATTCGCACTCCTGTTTCCATGGTACGTGTACATGTACTCTGGAACATGCCTACCACATGGTTATGAGTTCATAGTTATGAACAACATTACGGCCAACTTGTTCTGCCAGGCACTAGACTGCGATACAATGATAGTACTGTTTGAGATAAACCCTTTTGACTTTTATCATGTTCACAAATTTGGCCAAAAAACGGTCATGTTGAACTGACAGATTTCCTTTAAACGACTACAGAGTAAAGATGAGACCTTTGATGATCCTTTCCAGGAATAAAACCAAAATGTTAAAAATCATTTTCACAGAATAGATCATTTTTGTGCGAGTATTATTAAATGGGATGTCATTGAAGGTGCTACTATGGCGAGTGCATTCGAGCTCATAATCGTGTGCAGGATTCACTGCATGATTGAACAAAGTGAACACAGATTTTTTTTAGAATTGGTCTTTCGACACTGGACTAATATACATGTTTGATATACATGTAGAACAAAAGCTTAAATAACGTTTGTAGAAACAAGACAGCATTAAGAATTTAATTGTAAAAAGTGTATACTTTTTGTCATGATTTTGCACATCCATACCTGCCAACATTGAAAAGTCAGAAAGAGGAACAGGGTGCCTACGCATCACAAACGTGAGCGGCGCAGGCGCGCGAGCGCGCTAATGGGTTGGGTCCAGGGGCAATCATACAAAGTACATGTACATGTACAGGTACATGCATGTGCCTAAAATGTTACATGATATCCAGAAGCAGACCCAACATACACTAATCTTATTTAGTGGATAATTTGCTGAATTTTCCAGCCGGTTTTTGCTGATCAAAAATTCTTACAATTGAAGAATAAACGACTGCTGACTTACATGCTTCACAGTTAATCACATGTAGATATTCAGTCACAGTAATACATTTTACATGTACACTGTACAAGCAGTGACAAGTACAATTTTATTTGGAAAAGTTCGTACATCATTGTACGGTGTACACACATGTACATGTACGGTAGCCTGTTACAATACACATTTGCCATTTCTAAATTTTTCACGATATTCCTCTCGGAATTTTTGACTCCATCGCTGCTTTTTCTCCTTCAGTGTATCATTCTCCTTGTCCATGTTGCAGTTGAGATGCTCATACAAAAAAAAAGTTGACAAAAAAGTACGACTCAGCACGGTCAAAATATCAACGAACTAGAGCTAATGTGCTTCCCGAAGCACGGATATCAGCCTAAATTGCCGTTTTATCGGTTTGTTTGAATCCTGACTCGCACTGACCACAAGCTGCGCTAAATGTGGCTGAGATCGGCAAAAAAAATGTAAGAGAAAAAACTATGAATACTTGACATTAAGACCGCCGAAACATTACCAAAAAATAGCCGTAAAGACAACACATGAAACAGTAGTTAATGCCCGTAGATTAATCCATAAAAACACTCAAAAATTCACCACAGCAAAAGTGTTATTTATTGGCTTCCGTACTCTTTAATCCACGGTGGAGTATCTGGCTGAACACATTACACAGGTGGCACTAGCACTGCTGCTATATACCAGACTAAAAGTATGCAATGTCAAGGCCACATAGTGGTTGTATGCAAAGTCTGTGGAGAGTTTCGCGCTGTATGTCACACAACATCCACAGTATCGTGGTGGTTTGAAACCTTCCCAGAATTCCTATGTGTTTATATTGTTTTTAAGTGTGTTTGAAAAATGAAAAACTTGCAATAACTCAACAACAAAATAAGTCAGGAATATGAAATTTGAGTATTAGAGATATAAAAATACACTGAACAGGGCTGCAAAGATTTAAAATTTAAAACAGCTTTTTAATTTTTTTCATAAAATGACCCGTACTGACCAATAGGTGACCATTGGCCAAATTCTGTGAACAACTTTTGTGAGGCTTGGTCTAAAGATAAAACTGACCAAGTTTTACATCAATTGGGTCAAGACTGTGGGAAAAGAAGCATTTTGTAAATATTCATTAAATGACCTCTATTGCCCCTTTAATGACCAGTGGCCGGATTTTACGAACATGGCTAGGTAGGGCATGTGACAAGGTTTAATTTGGCCAAGTTTGTTTGAAATCGGCTGAATAGTTTAGGAGTTATGGCCATTTTCACATTGGTCACGTGACCGTTTGCTCAAAGAAAGACAGAAAGACAGAAAGACAGAAAGACAGAAAGACAGAAAGACAGAAAGACAGAAAGACAGAAAGACAGAAAGACAGAAAGACAGAAAGACAGAAAGACAGAAAGACAGAAAGACAGAAAGACAGAAAGACAGAAAGACAGAAAGACAGAAAGACAGAAAGACAGAAAGACAGAAAGACAGAAAGACAGAAAGACAGAAAGACAGAAAGACAGAAAGACAGAAAGACAGAAAGACAGAAAGACAGAAAGACAGAAAGACAGAAAGACAGAAAGACAGAAAGACAGAAAGACAGAAAGACAGAAAGACAGAAAGACAGAAAGACAGAAAGACAGAAAGACAGAAAGACAGAAAGACAGAAAGACAGAAAGACAGAAAGACAGAAAGACAGAAAGACAGAAAGACAGAAAGACAGAAAGACAGAAAGACAGAAAGACAGAAAGACAGAAAGACAGAAAGACAGAAAGACAGAAAGACAGAAAGACAGAAAGACAGAAAGACAGAAAGACAGAAAGACAGAAAGACAGAAAGACAGAAAGACAGAAAGACAGAAAGACAGAAAGACAGAAAGACAGAAAGACAGAAAGACAGAAAGACAGAAAGACAGAAAGACAGAAAGACAGAAAGACAGAAAGACAGAAAGACAGAAAGACAGAAAGACAGAAAGACAGAAAGACAGAAAGACAGAAAGACAGAAAGACAGAAAGACAGAAAGACAGAAAGACAGAAAGACAGAAAGACAGAAAGACAGAAAGACAGAAAGACAGAAAGACAGAAAGACAGAAAGACAGAAAGACAGAAAGACAGAAAGACAGAAAGACAGAAAGACAGAAAGACAGAAAGACAGAAAGACAGAAAGACAGAAAGACAGAAAGACAGAAAGACAGAAAGACAGAAAGACAGAAAGACAGAAAGACAGAAAGACAGAAAGACAGAAAGACAGAAAGACAGAAAGACAGAAAGACAGAAAGACAGAAAGACAGAAAGACAGAAAGACAGAAAGACAGAAAGACAGAAAGACAGAAAGACAGAAAGACAGAAAGACAGAAAGACAGAAAGACAGAAAGACAGAAAGACAGAAAGACAGAAAGACAGAAAGACAGAAAGACAGAAAGACAGAAAGACAGAAAGACAGAAAGACAGAAAGACAGAAAGACAGAAAGACAGAAAGACAGAAAGACAGAAAGACAGAAAGACAGAAAGACAGAAAGACAGAAAGACAGAAAGACAGAAAGACAGAAAGACAGAAAGACAGAAAGACAGAAAGACAGAAAGACAGAAAGACAGAAAGACAGAAAGACAGAAAGACAGAAAGACAGAAAGACAGAAAGACAGAAAGACAGAAAGACAGAAAGACAGAAAGACAGAAAGACAGAAAGACAGAAAGACAGAAAGACAGAAAGACAGAAAGACAGAAAGACAGAAAGACAGAAAGACAGAAAGACAGAAAGACAGAAAGACAGAAAGACAGAAAGACAGAAAGACAGAAAGACAGAAAGACAGAAAGACAGAAAGACAGAAAGACAGAAAGACAGAAAGACAGAAAGACAGAAAGACAGAAAGACAGAAAGACAGAAAGACAGAAAGACAGAAAGACAGAAAGACAGAAAGACAGAAAGACAGAAAGACAGAAAGACAGAAAGACAGAAAGACAGAAAGACAGAAAGACAGAAAGACAGAAAGACAGAAAGACAGAAAGACAGAAAGACAGAAAGACAGAAAGACAGAAAGACAGAAAGACAGAAAGACAGAAAGACAGAAAGACAGAAAGACAGAAAGACAGAAAGACAGAAAGACAGAAAGACAGAAAGACA